>JAWNOU010000177.1:4145000-5361500 GCA_035045725.1 Drosophila ezoana | reverse complement strand
AAATAAGATTTAGCATTGAAAATGTTGAAAATTGTGAAAAATCTTTGCAAAAGGCCAAGGCCAAAGGCAGAAAGCAGAGTGTGAGGGGTGGGGGAGGGGGGGGGGGCTTCTTAGTTATAGCATAGAAAAGTTTGAAGCATATTTCGCCTAAAGATTATTTTAACTCTTCTTCATCTTAAATTTCTTCTGCTGCTGCTTCTTCTTCTTCTTCATGTCTATATATTAGTTAAGTTATCAACAAATAACAAAATCAATTATAAAATAATAGTTTTCTTTTTGCATAACTGATTTCATAATAATATTTTAAAAATCATAATGGTTCGCTTAGACTAAGAGCTGCCTGGAGCTGGGGCAACTGAGGAGGGAAGTTCTTTTGCTCGTTTTTAAAATGTTTTTTTTTTTTGTTTTTTAGTCGTAAGTTCATCTTCCTCTTGTTTATCATAGAAAAACATTAAGTTTTGTTTACAAATAACCTTTTTTTTTTTGTTTTTGTTTAGTTTTAGTTTTTTTTTTTTATTTCTTGAGTCAAATTTGAGGAGTAGGCAACGAAATTATTTACATATGTATGCACGATTTTTTTTTGTTTTTTGTTAAAAAGGCTTTCAGAGAAAGAGGCCAAGAAATTACCTAACAAAACTTAACAAAAAACTAGCTAAAAACTTAGAAATTGGTGCGCTGAAAATATATATATATATCTATATAAATCTGTGTTAAACTTTGTTTTTTTTTTTGTATGTTTTGTTTTAGGTTCTTGTTGTTGCGTAAAAACTAATAACAAAAGAGGCTAGGTAAAAATTAACAATTCTACGTAATAGGGTAAATGGGTTTTATTTTTATTTTAAGTTAACATCCTAACTTGGCTAACGTCGGATCGTTAAGCGGTTGAGGAGCAGCTAACGGTACGCACAGGGTTGCCACTGCGATAGACAAACCATGGCGAACGCTATCGATAGCTCGAGTTATCGATAAGTGTGGTGAGAGTCATTTGTAGTCGGCTATCTGAAATTGGTTTTCTTTTGTTTGCTGTTGTTTTTTAAGCTACACTAAAAATTTAAGTTGTTTTTTGTTTACTTCTTTCATTTAGTTAATTTGCGTTTAGCTTTACGTTAAGTTTAAAATAAATATGCGGCGCAGGCCGCAGCTTACAAATGTGTGTGTGTGTGTGAGTGTGTGTGTAGATGTGTGTGTGTGTGTAGATGTGTCTGCTTATTATACATATATAACTTGTTTAATTACATATATATATAAACATATATATCTATATATATATATATGTGTGTAGTTTTTGTAGTGTATTTTCCTTCATGTTTGTTTACTAAAAATTATTAGTATTTATCATTATTATCAATTATCGATAACTGAATTATTATCATTATCATTAAAATGTAATGGTTGATGTGGTTACTCGTATCGCTCAAGTCGCATTTCTATATTACACATCCTGGAATTTCGATAGACGTGCACGCAAGTCCATGTTCTCCTGTTTCAGCTGCTCGACCTCCTGATGTAACGTGGCATTCTATCGACAGAGAGAGAGCGAGAGAGAGAGAGATGGTTAGTTCAAGTTAATCGATTGATCGATTTATCGACCTATCGATACTCACTTCCTTCTCCAAGTAGCGGGCACGCATCGCAATCTGATTCTCCTTTTGGCGGCGCGCATCCCTCGACCTCTTGGCGGCAATATTGTTCTTTCGTCTGCGGGCCCAGTACTTGTCGTCCTTGAGCTCATCTGGAACAAATTGTTTGCGTGACTTTTTAATCATCGGCTGCGGTTTGAGCTCTTCATCGGAGAATGCTCTGGTGCGCGGATCAAAGTCACGCCCCGACGATGCGAATGAAAATGCTGGAATATCAAATACTAAATGTTAACAATGTTTCACAGACTGTTCGTGCTATAAATTAAATCATAAGAAGAATGCACTCGCAACTTTTCAGATCAACGAAATAGAAACAATCAAAAGAAGTTAAGAAAAAAAAAGAACTCAAGCAAAAAAAAAGGAGATAGAAATAGAAAAAGATAAATGAAAGTAGACGAAAAGGAAATAGAAAATTTGCCTCGAATCGCACAAATTGGAATGTAATTCAGCCTTTAACATTTAGCATTTGATAAGACATGAGCAAAAACATTTTTCTCAGTTTTTAGTTTTTCAGTTTAGTTTTTCAGTTTAGTTTTTTCAGTTTAGTTTTTCAGTTTAGTTTGAATCGGTTATTCGCTAGATGAAAAAGTTGTATGTGTTTTATGTGTGTGTAGGTAAATCAAAATCATATTCAATATAATATATTGTAAATCGAAAAGTTAATTAGGCGCAATGTCCATTCCATTTGTGTTTTTTAAATAATTGAGTAACGAATTTAAAGTTAATAATTTAAAATTATGATGTGGGCGGGTCGAGTTGGGAGTTGGAATGCGACTCTCTTCCGCTCACTCTCTTTCTCTCTCTCTCTCTCTCTCTCTCTCTCTCTCGCTCTCTCTCTCTCACTCGCATACTCACTTGATTCGGCCGGCGATGGCGGATTTAGCGTATCGGGACTGATGCAATCCGAAGGCGACGGCGATCGCTCCCGCTTTGTGGTTATGTGCCCCAGGCCCAGCGACAGACCCGCCGCATGGCTCAGAGAATCGGATCGATGGCCGAGGCCGCCGGCGTGCCCCAAATGGGTGCCGGGCAGGCTGTCGGGTATGTTGTTCTCCGACAAGAACTCGTCCAGGTCCGCATACTGCATACGAAAAGAATTTGCAAATATTGTTATGTCACGTGTGCCACAAAATGTTGCATTCAAAGTTGACAGCAGCAGAAACAGCAAACAACAAACTCAACAATCAACAATCAACACAGCCAAGGCAAGTGTAGTGTAGTGCAGTGTAGTGTAGTGTCGTGTAGTGTAGTGTTTAATTACTTAATTACTAGCTACTAATTTAATTACTTTCACAGGGCAGACATTTCAGGTGGAAAATGTAAAAAAATCCTCTTCAATAGTCAAATAATTACAGGTAATTAAATCAAAATTCAATAATTTTTTGTATTTACAGGTAATTAGGTGAAATATAAATTATTTATATTATGGATAGTTAAATTGAAATTAATTATTCAAGGTAATTACAGGTAATTTAATTTGATTCAATTGCAGGTAATTAAATAATTAAATTAAATTAATTTTGTATAAACTTTAATTCTTTCATATTTGAGGCACAATAACTCAAGTAATTACTAATTTACACTTTTTGGGCATAATTACTTAATTAATTTAATAAAAAGTAATTAATAACTTTACTCAAAAGAGATGAACTTTAGTTTCTTTATTTTTTGAATATAATTACTCAAGCTTTAAAAAGGCCCACACATAATTACCCAATTAATTACTAATTGTACCTTTCACGCAATTTTACTCAACTAATTACTAAAGACACCTTTTAATATAGCATTTAGTTAGGTTTTTCAAGTTTTAAAGCAAATTTAGTCAAGTAATTCAAGTACCCACAAATAATTCCCTAAGTATTTACATTTAAAAGCAAGTAATTAAGCTTCTTTGGCTTTAATTACTCAAGTAATTGTGTGGGTAATTAAGAAGTAATTAAGTATCGCATGTAATTATTGCAGCTGTTGTATAGGGTGTAATTAAATTGGTTGTGTTAGTCAATTTACAATGGAGGACACAAACTGTACAGTATTTATACAATATGATGAGAATACAATTCTCGCACTACGTAAAGCACAAAAACTCGGGTTAATTTCGGGTGTGTGCCAGTGTGTGTGTGTGTGCCTGTCTGTGTGTGCATGTTTCGCTTGTTGTGTGTGTGTGTGGGGAGGGGGGAAGGGTAATTGGGTTGGCGGGAGTGTAATATAAACAGACGCAGCCACTACGCAGCGATGAATATGATACTAACTTGTGTTACCTTGAGGTCAGCATCGTAGGGCAAGGTTTTGTCCCACAAATTTGGGCCGAGAAATGCCGTTTGGGCCTCAACATTCCAAATGTCGCCCTCCTCTTTGTATTTATCATCCGGGCAGATGATTTCTTTGCTATTCGATGTGGATTTGCCTGCAAATAGAAAACACACATAATGTATTAAATATATACATATTTATATATACGTGAACATTTTGAATGCTAACCAAGGGCAAAGTTAATAGTTTTTAGTATTTTTTTTTTTTGCCCAACAAATTAATCACAGGATGACGACGACAAATGGAGCTGATAAGGTTTAGTGTTTTTCCAATAAAATAGTTTTTGCAATCATTTGTAGAGTAGCTCTGTTTTCTTTTCAAGTGCACATAGTAAATGATAAGGGCCTAAGCACTACTTGGGCGGCTGTCTGTAAAGTGGGTCAAAACAGCGTCAGCACACATACACACATATAAATTATCAAACACATACATACATACATATATACATATGTATATATTTAGAGCTGGGCAATTCTTTTTGGCAAACTGCCCAAAAGAAAGGAGAAACAAAGTAAGAAGAAGATAAATGCTCACAATTTCCGCATGCGCTTCGAACGGCAAACAAAACACAGCCGAAAACAAACACAAGCCGCCAGAGCGAGACAGCTAAACAAGTCAGGCAAAACCAACAAACCAAAAGCAAACAAAAGAGGAAGCAGCTTAGCTGGCAGGCAGGCAGGCAGCGCAGTCAGCAGCGCAGCCAGCAGCAGCTAAAAGCGAAAGTGAAATTTCAGCTTTCAACAGATTTTTATCGTTGCTCTGCGCGCTCGCAACGCACTCAAAAAAAGCTGCACTCAGCTGACGCTGCGCAGGCGCAGCTGAGCGTACTTTTGCTGCTGCCGTTGGCTGCGCTGCTGCTGCGGCGGCGACGGCGACGCCGGCGGCGGCTGTCACTGTTAAGCATTAAGCATTAGGCGAAGCGCTCTTTGATTTCTTGCACATTTTACAGGCAAACGAGTTTGGCCGAAGTCTACGACGCCGACGCCGACGCCGTCGGCAGAAACCAGTTGTCGTCGTGCAGCGCATTGTTGTTGTTGCTTTTTTCTTTCTTTTTTTTTTTTTTTTTTTGGTTTCGCTTGCATTAGTTTCCGCTTTCTTATTCACTCTCACTTTCATTTGCGAAGTTTTTAGTGTTGTTGTTGCTGTTGCTTTTTAGGCGAATGAGCAACTATTGCGAAATTTTATGCCATGTTGCGACGGCGACGTCGACGGCGACCACATTTCTGGTCTGTGGCAGTGAAGTAATATTTTCTTTTCTTTTCATTGCTTTTCTTTGCTAGTTGTTGTTTCTTTTTTTGTTTTTTGTATGCCGCTGGCAGCGAAGCGTATGTGAAAAGTGCGCAAGTGTTTGTTGCATGCGAATTGTGAAGTAATAGCAACAAATCAGGCAGCACACACACACACACACACATACACAAAATTGGGACTTGCAAATCTGCAAGCGGGCCAACGCGGCGTATGAACAACTTTTCATTTGGCTTTTTAATTAGACATTTGTATTTGATATTTGGTGGGGTCTTTTTAAGCGCAGGGATTTATGTTTGGGAAATTTTTATATGCGGTACTTTTGGCTTTTTGATTTGTCACCAGAGCGAAGGAACGCGAGAGAGAGAGAGAGAGAGAGAGGGAAATTAACAGTGGAGTTGACTCAAATGTTAAACGCAAGCGCAAAATCAACTGTACTTTATGAAAAAACTCACATTCGAATAATTAAAAGTAATAAAAAGAACTTTAAACGAGACAAGCAAAAAACTCAAGACTCAAAACTTGAACAAAGCATACAACAAAATAAACAAAACACAAGACAAAATTTGCGTGCGGCAAACAAAAGAACAATAACATAAAAAGAAAAAACTGAAAAACTGAAAAACATAAATTTACCGTTTGCTTTGCAAATGAAACCCAAAAATGGAGATTTCCTGCCTGTAAGAACAGAAGAAAAATGAAAGATAGAAAGAAGAGCAAATACAATATTTACAGCTAGTGTGAAACGCAACGAAACGAAACGAAATGAAACGAAATGAAACGAAATGAAATGAAATAAAATGTATGAGAAAACAGACACACAGAAAATGTAGCTAAGCAGGGCTCGGCGCAAGCTGTGCGTGTGAGATACTTTTGTATCTTTTCGCGCGCGCAACTTTTGTATCTTGAATGTCACTTTCACTGCGGCCTCTCGGGCAACAGGAGCAAGAGCAGAATCTGGCGCAGGGTTTATTTTTAGCACAACGTTGCGTCGATCGGCCTGGCTTTGGCTTTGGCTTTGGCTTTTGGCTCGGTTTCGTTAACGGTTTCTCTTGCCAATTTAAGTGGGTCAACGATGCGTCAATGTTGCGGCTGTTTTTTCTGTTGTTGTTTCTTTTTTTTAGTTTTTATTTTTTTTCTGCGTTTTGTAGTCCGCGCACTTTTTATGGGCTTTTTTTTTGGAGTTTCTCGTTTGTAATTAAAATAATTTGCATAATTTTCGTGTCTCTTTTTTGCATTTGGTTTCCGTTGCTTTTTTTTGGGTTTTTTTTTTGTCTTTTTTTGGTAACAGTTTCATTGGAAAAGGCGCTGTTAACTTATCTTAAGCCAGGCCTACGACAACAAAATTTATGCTGTTTCTTGGGTGAAAATAAATGTATGTTTTTCTTATATATTTTTACTCTTTTTTGGGGGCCATAATTTGTTGCTGTCTGTTATTATTATTAATATTATTTCTATAAATTGTTTGCCTCTGGCCTGTGCCTTTGTTGTGTTAATGGTTTTTTTTTAGTGGCCTTTGATGTAGGTTTTTTTTTGTTTTTTGTTTTTTATTATTATTTTAATGCCGCATTAAACTTTCACTTTTACTGTTTCCATTTAGTACGAAGCTGCGCGCTTTGCGTGAGTTTTGAGAAACATGTGACAACCGTGGACTTTAAACTAGTTGGACATAGATGTGGCCCAAAGCTGGCCAATAAATTAGGCCAGAACCGAAGACAATTGAAGACAACAATTCCTTTGAGTTAAGCTTAAAGTATTTGATAAAATAGTTAATTAAAGAAATCCAATTCTTAAGGTTTGAATTTAGCTTTGTTTAAAGTGATTTCGTTTACATCCGTTTCGAGGCAATAAAATCGACTGCCCTTACAGCGAACTCTGCCACCCCTCGCCCCGTCCCCCTTCCGCCTACCAACGCTGACTGCATTTTAAAGCAGGCCTCGCATTAAAATGAAAGTGAGAGTAAAATCTCCTGCAAGCAACAACAACAGCAACAACAACAACAGCCCAAACAAGTCGCTGCGGATAAAAGAAAAAAACCCCGAAAAACCCAAGCAAATTGAATGAAAACCGGTTCCCAAAGTCACAAGCCAAATGCAAAAGAAGAGCAAGAAAGAAAGAAAGAAAGAAAGAGAACAACAACAACAACAACAAGCAGCAGCGAATTCTAAGCACGCAAATGTAGAACAAAAGCGCGACCAGAGACCCCGACATTGAAATCCAAGTGAGTTTACATAGTCTACGTGTGTGTGTGTTTGTGTGAGAGTAGAAGTATTTTTAGAAGTGTGTATGTGTGTGTGAGTGTGACTTTTTCAGCACACTTTCAGCTAGCTTTGCAGTAGCTTGTACGCTTGGTTATGCAATGCAAGTGAATTTTTTTTCGTTTTCGAGTCCAGCTCAACAATTGAGACTACGCTGGGCACGTACAGCGCAGTCGCTGCCTTTGCACGCCCCTTTCACCTGTCTCAACGGGCCTGCCGCTGCCGCTGTTGCCGTCGGCGTTCGCGTCGCTGTTGGCGCATGCGTCGCGTCGCGTCGAGTCGATGGCGCAATTGCGGTAATTTTCAACTGCAATGTTGTTGTTGTAGCTTGACGGCGTAGCTGTTGTTGCTGTTGTTACCGTTGTTGCTGTTTTTGCTGTTGTTGCTGTTGTTGTTTGAGCTTTGCTGTATTACATGGCACTCGTTTATGGCTCTGCTGGCTCTGGTTTTGTTTGACTGCCTTTTGCTGAAGTGCAGAAAGTGTAACACTTTCGATTGTTGTGCTGTCTCTAGTTGTTGTTGTAGCTGTTGTTGTTGTTGTTGTTGTGACTGTGATTGTAGCTGTTGTTGTTGTTGTTGTTGCTGTGCATTGCATTCATTCCGCATTCGCGCTCATTTGCATATCGCTTTTTTTTTGATGTAGCACTTTTATGTTTAATTTCTGCTTTATTTTACCTTCTTTTTTTTTCGCTGTGCACAAAATTAATTATGTGTGGGAAAATGTGTTGGCCACATTTGATTTCCGGGCTTGTTAGCATAAAAAGCGCTTTTGTCATGGCCCAAACTAAAGCTCGGCCAGCCTATGTTCGCCTCTGGGTACTTGGCACTATAAATTTTGCCTCTTTGGCTAACTTATAATTGCGTTTTTTTTTTTATATTTTGCCAAACTTTTGCTTGGCATTTGCCAGGCTAATACAAGTTTAATTTTCCTAACGGCATTTCGATTAGCGTTCGCTTTCTTTTGTATTTTTGAAAAGTTAAATTTCATTTTTAAGCTCAAATAGCAAGAGTATTTGGTTAGTAATACTTTGTAAGTTTACATAAGTTTGTCTACTTTATATTCGTTGAGATGTTGTCTCCTTTCTTTAATATTTTATCTATTCCCTATGTCCCTGTGTGTAACGCTGTCTGTCTCTCCCTCTTTCTTTCTTTTTCGTTCTCCTGCTTTTGCTTCATCTTTAACTCTTACTACTCTTGAGAATCGCATAGAGCGTCGATGTTATTTAACAGTAGGGAACTACATTTCTGTCATGGCTAATGATAGGCTGTTAAACTTATTCTCCTCCATTAAATGTTCTGCCTCTTGTTCTTACCGTCTCTCTCGCCAGTTTTCATTTATTCTCTCTATTTAAGTCTCTTTTAGAATCGATTCTTTCTAGCTAGATTTGATTCATTAACACGTAATTCTTCACCTGATGGCAAACATTTAAATGTGAATATGACAGCAATGTTGCAATAGTTTAATTGGAAAACTGGAAAACTGTGAAACTGTTACAAAGCGAAAGTAAAAATAATGTTCACGCCACGCCCATCGCATTGAGGACACGATTTGTAACATATTTGTCGGAGACACGGATAGACAGAGCGAGAAAGAGAGAGAGGGATAGATGTGCACCTGCCTCTCTCTCTCTCTCCTGCTCTATTTGATAACTGCCCCCAACATTAGCCACAATTTGTTGCTGTTGTTGTTGTTGCTGAGTGAAAGAAAGCCGCCGGCGTCGTGCAGTTAATTAGCCAAAATAAGGAAGCAGACAATAATGATAATCATAGCCGGGCATATCGCGAGCGCTATAAAATTACAGCCCCATAAAACAGTAAATAAAAGACAGAGGAGAAAAAAAGGCAGGCAGACACCGAAACCCAAATACAACTAAAAAAAATTGGCGCGGGGCGTGGCTGTAAAACGTAATCAAAAAAAAAAGAAAACAACAAGATATTCAATCAACACACAAGTGTGTAAAAAATCAGCTGAAAAGCGCTTCTGGTCTTTTTTGGCAGCGACAAAGCGACAGACGGGGACGGAGAGGGACCGACGGAGACAGACGGGGGCGACGACGTGTGAAATGGTAACAATTAAAAAGAAAAAAAAAGATTGCTCATACGCCGCGTGGTGCGTTTGGGCATTCGGCCTGACGCTTCGGGCCGTCACTTTCACTGATATTTTCCAAACGAACGTTTGTTGTTTCTCACCTGAACACTAAACGATGCCGCATTTTGCACGTTTCTTGCCGTTGCTGCCACGATTGCGCAACAACAGTTGCTGCTGCTGCTGCTGGCCCCGGGACAACGGCAACAGCAACAATTGCAGGCGGCGGCAGCAATCAGTGCAGTTAGCAAGACGGGTAGCTCGTGTTTTGGCCCGGGCTCGGGCTCGGGCTTGTTGCCTTTTGATTGAACGTAACTGTAATACGTTGCATTTTGGCAGTACGCTCGGCGTATCTGGGTGAGTGTGTGACGACGCCGACTGCGCTGCCAGCCAATTAGCCAATTTGTCATGTCTGCGGCACATGCGCAAAATGCATTTCAAATTTTGTTGGATAAACGCGTTTTGTGGCCAACAGCACGCAAGGAAGTCGCCGCGGAGCGTCAAGCGATTATTCGACTCAAATTTTGCACTCAACTCTGTTAATCAGCAAAAAGCGCTAAATTCAAGAAGCAGAAGAAGAGAAGAAGACACACGACACGAGCCGAACGTGTTTCAATTCATGAATCGCATGTTTCACAGCTGTAGATAAGCTCAACAACTCGCAGGTTCAGTACGAAATAAGCATACGAATAAAATAAGTAAGAGTTTCTAGTCGGAAGCTCCCGACTAGGGGATACCCTGAAACCTCATTGTCCAACACCAAATGCAGCTCACGATAATAGATAGAGAGTAGCGGGAAGGTGGCGATAGGTATAAAATGAAAGATACTCGATATATATATACTATTATAGAAGCTGCATGTCAAGTTTGGAGACTCTAGCTCTTATTATTTACAAAAATTGCTTATAAACGGGATTTCGATATACATTTTTATCGATTACTTGGAAACGGGTCAAGTTATCGTTTATCGGAAACAAACTCGATCTGCGTAGGAACTAGGAGCACCTACATCTAAAATTCAAGTCTCTAGCTCTTATAGGTTCTGAGATCCTTGCGTTCATACATACGGACGGACGGACAGACGGACATGGCTAGATCGACTCGGCTATTGATGCTGATCAAGAATATATATACTTTATGGGGTCGGAGATGCTTCCTTCTGCCTGTTACATTCATTTACATTTTGCACAAATACAATATACCCTTTTTACCCATTTTCAATGGGTATGAAAATAATAATAATAGGACTTGTGCTATTATAAGCCAGGGATCTTGCGAGAAAAGTTCTAAAAATATTAGATAAAAGATTGCACTCAAAATACAAAGAAAAATGAGATAATTAAGATCCCATTTTGCAAGGCCAATAAAATATATTAAATATATATAGAAAATCAGAAAAATAATCCCTTTCTAATCATTTAAACAATTTTTTACGGCAGAAAAAAGTGAATTTAAATCATTTTAAATTTGTATAAATTAGAATTATTTTGCAAGACAAAAAAATCTTTATCTAATTAAATCTTTAAATAATTTTGCAAAAAAGAAAAATTATTTCAAGTTTTTTATTGCTTCAGTTTTTCTGTAAGACGGAAATAAAATGCATTATAAGAATTCTTTTAAAGTTTTTTAACATGACATAAAATCATTTAATCATTGAAAATAATAAATAAAATAACCTTTTTTTATTTAAATTTTGCCAGAGAGAAAATTTTTGTATTTTATTTTCATTTCTAATCGTTAAAAAATCTTATCGCAATTTCTTGAAATTTCTTTTTGAATTATTTCGCAAGACAGAAAAAAGTTTATTTCAAATATTTCATAAGATATAAAGAGAAGAATAAAAATAAAATTTCGACAGAGAAAAAAATCCTTTTAAATTTCAAATCACAAAAATGTCTAAAAATTTCAACTATTTCGCAACGCAGAAGAATAAAACTCCTATTAAATTTCTAAACATTTAAATTATTAAGCCGCAAAAAACTTTCGAAACTAAAATTGTGCATTTTTGGTTTGAATAAAATGATGTTTCCCAAAAGCAGAAAAAACAGCTTCACAAATCTCGTTGCCAACAGCCAAAAAGCCAAAAACTAAAAAATGGAAAATGAAAAAAAAAATTAAATAAAATGCCAGAAAAAAATATCAAAAAAAAAAAAACAAAAACGAAGACGAAAGACGAAAGAAATGAATTTTAAAAAACTGCCGAAAAAGTGAAAGTTAATTTTTGTGATGTTGCGGAGTCGGCAACAGGGGAGGGGTGGGGGGCAGGGGGCAGAGCAGCTGACGTCGGCTTCGGCTCAATGAAAGTAAAAACGCATTTTGGGCAGCCAAAAAATAAAACAAAGTCAAATGAAGTTTGTTGTTGTTGTTGCTGGACATATATTAATTATGCGGCAATGTCACACGTTGTGTGCGGAGAGAGAGAGCGAGAGAGAGAGAGAGAGAGAGAGAGAGAGAGAGAGAGAGAGAGAGGGGTTGGGAGTGGGCTTTGCCAAAAAAAAAAATTGCCCTTTTGTGCGATTGTTGAATTTGTTTGTTTAAAAGCCGGGCTTTTATCTCGGCCATAAAGCCAGATAAAAGCTGTGATAACAAAAGGCCGCAGCTGGCGCTCAACTGGACTCTGACCAGACTCGGGTTGCGGCTTTGTTCAGCAATAAATAAAACAAAAGTTGACGGTTTTTGGGCATTTTATATATATTATATGGAAAGCACCCCGACCGAAACGAAAGTTGTCTGAAAATGTCGCGGGCCAACAAGTTGCCAGCTTGGCGGCGGCCCTTGGAGTCAAAAACTGAAAGCAAAAGTGATTGTGATTGCGATTGCGAGCGTTTTGGCCACAAGAGTCAAAGTCGCCGGATGTCAAAAGGTTTAGTTGAAAGTTGAGCACCCACCAGCAGCCGCCATGCGGAAATGGGAAATGGAAAATGCTGGCAAAAAAAGGAAAAAAAAAACACCAAATAGAAAGAAATGCCGCAATGAACCCATAGAGCGTTACGTTGCGGCGTCTGTTGCACGTCATACGCAGAAAAAGGTAAAAGAAATAGAAAAACTGTCGATATAAGCTGACTTTGACACCTAATCAGGGTCATTAGCGGCCTTTAATTAGTCGAGCATGCTATCAATTTGTGACAGAATGTGGCCAGAAGTGCCAGAGCTGACACTTGGCAAGGCCAAAAGCTAAGCCAAATACAAGTCGCTTTGCCAAGAAGCAAACGCTGCCAAGTTGAGCTTTGGATTGACGCTTTAACTGCTTGGGAATTACAAGAGCGCGGCTTGTGAAAAGTTTACTTTTTGCTCAAGCTAACAAAGATATATTTTATATAATTTCAACGTTACTTTAAAAGCACAAACAAGCATTTGCTTCTATTCTGTTGTCGAATATAAAAGTAAGGCAAGAGACAAGAGCAACATGCATATCTTGGCCAATTTGTGCCTTATTAACTAAAGCAACAATGTTGCTTAACCTAAACTGAAACACATTGCCCCAGTCTTCTATATTTTTAAGTAGTGTGCCCCAAAATCGAAAAAGAATTTCGAAATGTTGCTCAATCGCATAACAAGCAACATATGTTCTCCCGTATCTGCAACATGTTGCAAAAGTATGTCTTTAGCACATACACGATTTTATTTCGAAGAGAAAGAAGTTGTGTGCAAAAAGTATTTCAAAACTTGTGCCTACAGCTAGAGTCCCTAACTGCTTCCTAGCAGCAACATGTTGCCTGAGAGGATTAAAGCAGCATGTTGCTATTGTAGCTAGAGATGTTAGCCTTAGCAACAAGCAGCTGCTAGCTTTACGCATACGTTTAATCATCTCTTTTTCATTTTACAGAAGAAGAAGCTTATAGAAAGTATTTCACAACTTTTGGCAACAAACAGCTACCTCACAGCTGCATCATGCTGCCCGACAAAGTTATGGCAGCATGTTGCTATTGTAGTCCCTAAGAAAACGAGCTTCGAGTTCGTGTCTACAGAGAGATAGATACAAGATATAAGAAGAAGTACCCAAAATAAACGGTCACAAGTTGCACTAATTTTGTCAACATTTCATTTGCAGCATGTTGCCAAACGAAGATGCGTTATCGTCATGTTCCAATACTGTCAAATGTTGCTAGAACTTTGTTCCTAATCAAAGCCGCAGCATGTTGGGCAACAAATTGTTGCTAACCCTGCGCTGAAATAACAGTTCATACAACTGCAACATGTTGGTAAATATCTGCCGTTTTCTTGCATATTAAAAAACATGAGTCCATACCATTCAAGTAATTTGCGTGTTGCTTCCACAATTGTTGCACCTGAAATTGTGTCCAACGATTGTTGTCGTCGCCGCTGTTGTTGTTATTGTTGCTGTTGTTATTGTTGCTGTTGTTGTTGCTGCTGTTGTTGTTGTTGTTGCTGGTGTTGTTGCCGTTGATGACGCCCACCAGACTGTTGACCAAACTGTTCTCGTGCGCCTGTTGCTGCTGTGCCACAGCCGCCGCCGTGTTGACAGTGGGCGTGGCTGTTGTCAGATTTGCATTTGGTGTTGCTGGATTGTTGTTGTTGCTGTTGTTGTTGTTGTTGGAGGTGTGATTATTGATGATAATGTTGAGATTGTTGTGGTTGAGTATAGTGTTGTTGTTGTTGCCGCTGGCATTTTGCAGATTGTTGGCGGCCACGGCAACAACAGCGGCCGCCGCATTGACATTCACATGCGCCAAATGTTGCAAGTGATGTTGCAACAGCTGTGTGGGCGGCGGCAAGGCGCCGTTGGCCACAAGCGACGTGTTGCCAGCGGCTGTGTTGACATTCCCATTGTTGTTGTTGCTGTTGCTCAGATTGTTGAGCAGCTGCTGATGTTGCATGCTGCTGCGCAGCAAATTGTTGCTGGTCTGGCTGTTGTTGTTACAGGACACATTGTTGCCATTGAGATTCGGATTGCTGTTGTTGCTGTTGCTGCTGCTGTTGTTGTTGCCATTGCCTGCCAGCAGGTGTGGCAAATTGTGCACCACCTGCAGCGGCAGGCTGCTCAGCGGCGGCAACGTCGCCGTTTGCGACATGTTGCCCAGCATTTGTTGCTGCTGCTGCTGCTGCTGTTGCTGTTGATGTTGCTGCTGCTGCACACTCTGCAGCAATTGCAGCTGATTCTGCTGATGCTGCAGCGCATTGTGTGTTTGTTGCTGCTGCTGCTGTTGATGTTGTTGCTGCTGCTGCTGCTGCTGTTGTTGTTGCTGTTGCAGTGCCAAAGCTGGCGGCGGCATTTGATAGTCCATTCTCATTGCTGAGGCGCACAAATTGTTGCCAGCTTAACGTATCAAATGTTTTGTTTGCCTCACTTTTTGTTCGGGTTTTAGTTGTTTGTTTTAAGTAGGCTAATTAAGTGCGCGTTGCAACATTGCAGCTGCTGCGCTGTCTTTGGGTTGTTTGATTGCAGGGCAACAAAAAAAAAGCAATATAAATACAAGTGTTGAAAATTGTAATTGGAACTAAATTTCTGAGCGCACACGCTTACTACTAAAAAAAAAACAATAGTAAAGCTTTTTATCGCACGCGCGCTTTTCTCAGCCGCCGCACACGCCCGCGCGTGCGTTCTAACTGCGCCCAACAACAACAACAACAAGAACAGAAGCAGAAACTGTCACAGCAAGCGCAGCTTTGAGAGAGCTTAAACAAATTCTGAGCGCATCGAGCGCAAAAAGAAGAACAACAACAACAATAAGGAATGTTCGCAGAGCAAAAGTTTGCTCAATTTGCTTTTGTGCACTCGCAATTGTAGACGCTTCTGCCGCAGCGCTGCCTTCGGCTGCTCTCAGCTGGCTTTTGTTGTTTTGTTTGTCTAGTTTTTGTCTCTTCTTTGACTTTTATTTTATTTTTTTGCGCTGCCTTTTTTTCTATTATTATGTGTGCGGCTGCTGCTGCTGTTGTGTTGTTGTTGTCAACTATTTCGCGTACTTATTGGCGCTGCGACTGGGCTTTGGCTGTCGTTTAAAGGGGTTCTCGCGACGTCGCTGCCGCCGTTTGAATGAGAAAAGTTTGACCTTGAATAAGCAGCAACAACAAAAGCAAAAACAAATGTTGCTATGCGCTTTTTGCTATTTTATGAGTTGTATGAATTGCGAATTGTCGCTGGGCGCAGGGAATTTTTACTTTTATTTTTATTATTTTTATTTTTATTGCATTTGTATTTGCTTTTGTTGCCCAACGTTTTGTTTTTAATAGCTAGTATCTTTTTCTTTTTCTTTCTTTCTTTCTTTTTTTTGTGCTCAACTAAGGAGCAGGTTTTTTTTTGTGGAATTTCTTATTTATTTTGATTTGATTTGCATTTGATTTAGAAATTTGTATGCACTTTGTATCACAGCGTTGGCATATTTAACATATTTAAATATATATTTGATTTGCCTCGAAGTTCTTTTCAGATCTTTTTCTTTTTTTTTTTTAATAACTAAACACTGCACAACAAGGCATAGTTTGAATTTTCACTAGATTTCCTTGTATATTTCCTACACAAATTTATACATTTCTATTTGATATACATCCAATCCTTTTGGCTCGCAGTCGCCGTTGCCGTCGCCGTTGCCGAAAACGAAAGTTCACAAGTTCGCACGAATTCGAAAGCAGTTGCAGACGCAGACGTTGACACGCGCCGTTATTGTTGTTGTTGCTTTATTTTAGGCGGGGGTCGGAGGGGCTCTTTTTTTCTTTTTTGGGGACTTGGGACTCGCTCTTTCTGCTGTGCTGTGCTGTGCTGTGCTCTGTGAAGCCGTGAACCGAACCGGTGCCGCCGGACTGCAAACGCTGAGTGAACGCGCGCGCTGTGCGCCTCTTGCAACGCAGCCCAGATCGGCTCCAAAAAAACAAAAAAAACAGCAACAACAACAGCAAAAAGCCAACAAATACAACAACAACGAAAGCCCCACGCAGCAAGCGCCAAAGCCAAAAGTTAACGGCGACTGCGCAGCCAGCGTCAAAGCCAAACTTGAATCCGAAAGCATTCAAAGCAGCGACAGTCGCAGTCGCAGTCGCAGTCACAACCACAACGCCTGCGTCAGCTGCTCTCACTCGCTCTCTCTCTCGGTTGGCCATACTCGCGCTCTCGCTCAGCAGCAGCACTCAATGTTGCGGCTCTTTCATATTTTAGCGTTTTTTGCGCATTCCACTGTTTACTTTCTTTCGCGCAGCCTGCGCCAAAGCTTGTGTAGCTGTCGCTACGCTTCGCATGAGCTGCGCTGTCGCCGTTGCAGTCGCTGTCGCTGTCGCTGCATGCGGAAGCGATGCTGGTTTTAGATTTTCCCACACAAACACACACATAGACAACCGACAAACACAGCGCGACGTCGACGTCAGCTGCGCTGCGAGCAGCGTTTAGTTTGAGTGACTTTGCTCCGACTGCGGCGCAGTGAAAAGCTTTTTGCCTACAACATTTTGAGTGCGCTTTCGAGTTGCGCCTCGCCGCGACCATTAAGTACTACAATGTGGAATGATAACAAGCTTACCAGAAACACGCAAACACACTCTACAAATGCGCAACGGTAAAACGAGCTTTGGCTAAATGCAGTCCTTAGTCACGTTTGGGACCCAACTGATAGCGCAAAAACGACATAAAACACAAGCCATGCGGCGCAATGCGATGCTTACCTGCAATGAGAGCAATAAAAAAATGTTTAAAATTAATAAAATAAATGGTGCCAATAACAAAAAGCTAAGCAAATGATTATTATGGGGTAATTTCACAACAACAACAGCACACACACACACATACACACCCACACTCGTAGAGGTAGACACAATGGCCACCCACGGCGACTGAAAAGCAGCCGCTCCCATTGCCATTTCCACAGCCAAAACCCATTTCCCCATTTCTGACAGTGGCATTGGCATTGACAGTGGGCCACCCCATGGCGCATTGCCATTCGCCTCAGCTGCACTGTTTTCTCCCTAACAGCCCACACAGTAGCAACAACAACAACTACAACTACAACAACAACTACAACAACAGCAACAACTACAACAACAGCAACAACTACAACAACTACAACAACAACAACAGTAGCAGTTAGCAGATCAACTAAATGCCTTAAAAAGACAATTTTTTGAAATTTTCACAGCAAAAAAAAATTAAATATGTTCAGTTTATTCAACTGGGCAATACCCTGTACCCAGTAGAATTACAGCAGCAAATATGTTGTGTATTCACCGTTGGGCTTATTAGCATAAGTTACTTTCAAACTGTAATTTTAAGCAGTTACTCTAAAGCTTTCCCACTTTAACTGACTTCAAAAGAGATATATTTTACCCCTAGGCAGTGACTCTGAAACATTCAAATTGAACCTAAAACTGTTGCTCAAAGAAGAGAAGATTTAGTTACTCGAAACCTGTGGCTATTTTCAACAGTGAATCTGCAACTGTAGCGCTTCGCAACTGTGACTCTTCAACTGTGTCTTTAACTTAGGATTCCGTATGGTACTTATAGCATCTGAACATTCTACACTAGCTTTTTTATACTTAACAAGTTGGGCGCATTTGTCAGGAACCATATACCCCATTTGCCTGTGCGAGCAGAGTATTAAAACAGCAGAGACGACAACGAACAACAGAATATAAATTAAATTTAAGCGACGCAGCGAATAAAATAAATTCGATTGTTTGCAATAAACTTGAACAAATTTCACTCGAACAAAAACAAAAAAAAAAAAACTTAAAAACTGAAACCGAAACCAAAACCGTATCGTATCGTATCGTATCAGATTGTATCGTATCATATCGTATCGTATCGTATCGTATCGTATCGTATCGTATCGTATCGTATCAGATTGTATCGTAGCAGATCGCAGCGTATTGCATCGCCTTGTGCTAAGCGCCTCTTCTTCTTTCTTTCAAAACAAGGGGCGGGGCGGTGCGAGGGGAAACTGGGCGCATCACACAAATAATGCAAATGTGACACTGAAATGCCGTCCCGAGGGTTGGCCAAGGGTGCAAGTCGCGGATGTAGTTTGCCGCTGATGAGTGTGGGCCGCTCAAATGTGAAAATTTGAACAAAGTTTATGGCAACTGCCCACTCACATAAATGTTTAATGCCTTTTCGAGAGAGTGGGAGCGGGAGAGGGAGAGGGGGAGAGAAATAGAGAGAGAGAGAGAGATGCGCGCTATTGGGATGAAAGCTAGAGGTGTGCCGGCACATATACGTTATGTATGTATGTATATGACCCTGTCATCGGATGAGCTAAGTTAACATCTGCGGATCTATCTATGCATGTTTGAGCTTAAAACTTTTCTATTTTGTTCACTTTAAGCTAGATTTGACAGAAAAGGTCTGAGAACAAGCTCAATATTTATAGCCCAAATGTATTTAAATGATCTTAATGTAAGTCGCATATAGTTACATAGATATTTCTAAAATTTATGCTTATTAACATTTTAGTTTGTTTCTTTCCGTAGCTCAATTTTGTTTTCTTTGAGAAGACTTCAGTTATTCGATATATTTTATATTCTACTGAACATATGTTGAGTGAAGTTTGCTTTCTCGAAAGTAGCCATAAAATCTTTCTTAAGTCAACTCGTAATCAAAGACATTTGATTTATAAATGTATATATAAAAACGCACAGTTCTTTGCCGAAAGAATTCCAATAAACAGATCGTAATTCAGCTTTATATATAAATGTATAAAGATTTGAAAAAATATAAGAAAACCATAGAAATTATATTTGTATAAAAAAAAACATTTCATTTCCGAAAAGTTCAAATTCATATATAAATAAGAAATTGTAAGAATATTTGAAATGATAAAAGTTTTATTTATATATACAAGAAAGAAACTGTTCTTTCCCAAACAAATTCCCATGACCAGATCTTGAGTCAGCTTTATATATGTAAAGATAGATTCATAGAAATATAAGAAACTGAAGTATATTTTTATACAACAAAGAAACAGTTCTTTTCCGAAAGAATCCTTATAAGCAGATCTAAAGTCAAGAAATTATATATGCTTATAAAAAAGACATTGTCATTTCCCTAGAGCATTCATTTGACCAGTTCTTAAGTTTGCTTCTTATACAAATAAATATGTATAGAAATAAAAGAAACTGTTCTTTCCCGAGAGAATATGACGAGACCTTAAGTCTGCCTTGGTTATAAAAAATGATTTGGAGAAATAAAAGATATTATAGAAATTATAAATGCACATATGTGTGTATTCTCCGAGAATTCCTATAAACAGTTTTTTTGATTGAACTTTTTTCGCTTGAGAATATACTTTATATAACAGAGTTTTGTTTATATAGACTATCTCTCTAGCCCAGATTTAACTCTCATACTTCACACACACTTTTGTGCTATGCATTTCCAGGGTATGCTGCTTTGGTTGATCAAATACTGCTGCCCCATTGCCGCAGCCAAATATTCAATATGCATTTCATAAGCATAATTTTGCCTAATTTAGTCATCTCATCAACTTTTCATTTTCATATGGAGCTGCTGTGAGGCCACGTTTTTTTTTTTTTTTGGTACCTAATCAAAGTGAATGCATTTCGGGGCGGAAAAAGGGCGAATGCACAAAGGCTGAGCTGACCGAAAAATGGGGGCGTGCTCTGGTCAAAGGAGCGATGTGTGCTGAATGGTGGCAACATTTGATGCCATTTGTCAATTGGGTTTCTGTTGGGTTAGGTTTTTCTTTTGGGCTAATCAGCTGATGCGCCGTTATTTGACCCATTTGGCGAACCTAACCTGAAAAGGCTGTGCCAAGCAGCTAACTAACTGGGCCGATAAATTGGCATGGCGAATATGTGTTAATTTTCACTTAAATTATGCAAATTGTAAATTTCACAACTTGTCAAATAATTTAACAGCACAAAATGCAAGTGTGAAATGGCAATTTGCAAGCCAAGCGTGTGGGAGAGGGAGAAAGAGAAAGAGAGAGAGAGAGAGAGAGAGAGAGAGAGAGAGAGAGAGAAAGAAAGAGAAAGATAGAAAGGGGGAGAGAGACCGAGAGAAAGGTGTGTTCCTGGCGATTATAACAAAGAAAAGTGCACTAGTTGCGCATTTGACGAACTAGGAGACACCCTGTATTCCATTTTAAACAACTTTTGGTCGTTAGATATGTTCAAAGCTTTAATATGGCAAGTTAGGCGTCTCTAAAATCTATGACATATCTCTTGGATATTGATCGATGTTATTAGCAAAAGTTAAAGAAGTTTATCAAGTTTCTCTAGCTCAATTTTCTAAATACTTCTCAGTTTGTTAGATGCAAATGTACGTTTTGTCTCTGTATACCCCATTCGCAACAATTTACAGGGCATGTAAAAGTACTTGACGTAGGTCAAAACTTATCAAAAGATAAGTCAAATATCAAAATAAAATAAAAAGCAAAATGCTTTAAAGTGAACGAGCTGTAAAATGCAAACTAAGCAAAAGTTTTGTGCGCATATTAATTAAGTTTTTATTGCGATAGGCTGAATGACGCAGGCGACGAACTTTGCTGCAAACAGAATACACACACACACACACGCACACTCACACATATATATATATATATATAGACACTAACAAACACAAACACTTACACACACAGAAAGAAAAACATTTGCATATAGATGCTCACGTGTGCACCTCGAGCTTTTTTTATTTGACATTTACTCAAAGATCCCCGCTTAACGATGATATCAGCAGAGCGAGAGAGCATGCGAGATAGTGCCAAGACAGAGAGAGAGAGAGAGCGAGAGAGCGAGAGAGCGAGAGCGAGAATGTAAGGAAAGCCGATCAGGGCGATTAAGCGGCGCAGTGTGAATAATTAGACGGGGCTATGCAAATGCACAGTTCACAATTTATAAAATTTAATTTATGATAATGCAAAAAATTAAACATTTAGCATAAATATTTGTCATTAATTATGACTAAATGCCAAAGACTACAACGTCGAAATATACTGCCCTAAATATAATTTAGAATATGACGGCATTTGGGAGAGATAAATCTTTACAGAGTTGAGCTGATTAGCTTTGAGCTCATGTTATTTGCAACATGCTCTTAGAAACAGTTGCATATGTAAATACAATTTTTATGTTAAACAGCTGTTAGCAAACAGCATAAATTTAGTCCGCATCTGGTTTGTGAAAATATGTAGATCTAACAGTATAGTATGTAGATGTAACAGTATAGTTGGGAGCTGTTAACCCCCTCTTGTAACTGTAGTTAACAGTCTCTGTTAAGAGGCAAGCTTTACACCTAAAAACGTAGAGGGCCTCAACATTTTGGTTAAGAAGCATTAAAAACATATAGAAGAAGTTAACAGTTAGTAAGTTAACAGTAAGTCTGCTAACAGCCAAGTTTAACCGTACATAGCTTTTAGAATTATTTTAAGAAAAATTATAAACATGAAAGATGTACTTCTGTAAACAAAGCTTAAAAGCTGTAAACGTACAGAGCTTCAACATTTATGTTAAGAAGATATCAAAAACATGTAACATGTGCTCATAGTTAACAGAGTCTGTTAACGTTTAGCTTTCCATCTAAAAACAGACATAGCTTCAACATTTATGATAAGAAGATATTAAAAACATATTATATGAATGAGAAAAACTTGCAGTTTTTTAATGCCGCTAAGTTTAATAAGTTTTATTAGCTGAGCTAATATTTTCTTTTTATTAAAAACAAGAATTTGCATTGTTTGCATTATTTATCAGTTTTCTTGGCTTTCTAATTGTTATTTGAAGACCCACCTGAGCTGGATGGCTGAAAGCGCGCCTTTAAGGTGTTCAAATGATTCTGTTGCTCGTTGGCGATGACCGCGGCCACCGCTGGGGACGTGTTGCTGCTGCTGTTGCTGGTGTTGTTGTTGTTGTTGTTGGTATTGTTGTTGTCACTGGGATTTGCGCCAGCATTGTTATTGCCATTTGTTATCGCATTGTTGTTGCCGTTGACACTCGCTGCTGCTGCGGCAGCACTGGCAGCAGCAGCAGCCGTGGCTGCAGCAGTTGCCGCTGCTGCTGCTCCAGCGGCGTCATTGACAGCACCGACAATCGGGCCTTGGCTCTCTATGAAAGTGGTGCGCTGATGATAGTGCGTGCTCTCCTGATAGATGCGCTGATAGTTGAGCGTTGGCAGGGTCCACGAGTTGTTCGTCTTGTAGTGGAAGTTGCCGCTGCCAAAGATCGAGTTGGTGTTGGTGTTCGAGGAAGCCGCGGCCACAGCTGCTGCCGAGGAGAGCGTGTGGACTAGCTGAGAGGAATTATGTTGCTGCTGCTGCTGCTGCTGCTGATGGAGTTGTTGGTGTTGCTGCTGCTGCTGCTGTTGTTGCTGGTGCGGATGATGCGGATGCAGATGCGGATTGTGTGCAAGTAGGTGACGCTGATGCGTAAGCTGCTGTTGCTGCTGCTGATGTGCAAGCTGATGCTGCTGGGCGTGATGTGAGTGTTGCTGCTGCTGCTGTTGTTGCTGCAGTTGTTGCTGCTGCAGTTGTTGCTGTGCATGATGCTGTTGCTGCTGTGCATGATGCTGCTGCAGCTGCTGTTGCTGCTGTGCATGATGCTGCTGTTGCAGCTGCTGTTGTTGCTGCTGCTGCTGTTGCTGCAAGTTCCAAGCATTTGCCGCTGTTGCCGACGAGGAGCCACCGCCAACGCCTCCCCCGCCTCCTCCTCCGCCGGCGCTGCTGCTCTTGCCGGAATCATTGCTGCTGACGCTGCTGCGATGGTTGTCCAATGTTGCTGTTGAGCCTGTCATGCTGCCATCGTTGCCGCTGTCGCTGTTGCCGCTGCTGATGCTGTTGCCGTTGTTGTTGTTGTTGTTGCTACTGCTGCTGTTGTTGCTGCTGGAGCTCTTAATGTTGCTGCTGGCAACAGCCGCTGCCACATGCGAGTTGAGCTGCTGGAAATATTGCGAGAGCGTCGCATTCGCTTGCTCCTGGGCAAAGAAACTGGCGCACGCGTTTGAGTCGGACGCCATTATGCACTGGTTTTTATTAACACTGGTTCAATAACTGCTTCCTTTTCAGTTGGTTTTTCAGTTAGTGTTGTTGTTGTTATTGTTGTTGTTGTTGTTGTTGTTGTTGTCACTCTAAGTGGCCACGTCCTTGTGATTGGCGTGATTGTATTTGCTGCACAGCAATAGAAACTTTGGGCAACTGCTCAAAGCTGTGCGCATTTTCAAATTTCACTGTTTATCAACACTGTTCTTTTGAGAGTCTTTTTGAAGCTAGTGTTGCCTAACCTTGCAAATAAAGTATGGATTAGTGTTGTTCGAGATTTGGGTTTCGATGGCAACCTTTTCAAATCTTGATAACAAGATACCAATTATGATAACGATCATGATAATGATGAGTGTTTGTTTGTTTGTTTGTTGATTTCAGGTATGAGTTTGTTTTTCGTGCGATATGTGTTATAGATGAATGGTATTGTTTAATTTTATTATTAATGATTTTGTTTTTTACATGACGATGAGCTGTGTTTCTTGCTATTTGAATTTGCGGTTGCGGCGATAAGGAATAAGAAAAGGCATTGTTTATATATATATATGTATATATATGTTGTGTATATATGCATATAAAATACAAAAAATTTCTTAATTTCTTTCAGCTTTAATTCAATTAATTTTTATAATACAATATTTGCAGTTTCTTTTTTTTTAAGTATTTAATCTATGCCAAAGTTGACATGCAACAAAAAGTGTGCTTCAAAATATTTGTTTGAAATTATTTTCTTGTAGCATACAAATAAATTATCATATGCCAAATCAATTGAAATATTTATATATATATTTTCTTCTTCTTCTTCTTTGTTTAATACCTTTTCTAATTCGCAAACGTTTTGTGAATGTTGAAATCTTTGTTGTTGTAGAAATTATAATTAAAATTAAACGTTCTGAAATTATATCCGTAACTTTGGCGATGCTCTTTGCATTTGTTATAGATAAAAAGTAATGTAATATTTATAGTAATATTTATAATGCCAGTTATCTGTTCATGTTTTAACTATTTAAACACGCACACAAAGAAAAACAGATACACACACACAAACACACACACACGCGACACTTGGCACAATTGTTGCTACTTATTTGAAACACTTGAACGATTATTTTTCTTATGCTTATAGTATACGATGTATGTAAATATCGCTTATAGATTTTGTTGTTGTTGTTGTTTTTTTTTTTTTTAAGTGTGCGCAGTTGCTTTTTAGAACTTTGCACTGAAAGGCTTTCTTTGGCTTAGTGCGCAATTATTCCTATTATATATATATATATGTAATATATAGTATAAAGTTCAACTAATGCATTGCACTATTCCGCGCCTATTTGGGATTGTTTAGATCTTCTTTTTAATAATTTATCTGGTTCTTTATTTGGATTGTTCAGCAAAGCTTTTCACGTTAGAATCGCACGCGCAGTTGACGTCTAGCTGGGAAAGCTGAGCGACGGGCAACGTTGACGATTTGAACTGGAGAACGCGATGCGACCGAATGCCGGCCATAGTCGAGTCTCGGCCTCAGCCCTAGCGGGCAGCGCAGTTATTGCTGCCGCTGTCGCTGCCAGCGTCGACGCAGCTGCACACACAGACACACACCTGCACACCTGCAAGGGTTGCAGTCGCGGGGTTTGGGGGCGGCGAGCTGCGCTGACAGCGCAAATTGCATGTAAGTTAAAAAAAAAAATGAAACTCAACCAAAAAAGGGGCCTATATATGTTTATATAGTGTACATACTTATCTGGTATAACTGTAAACTAGCACTAGTAGATATCTCTCAAAAAGAAAGAAACTTGAAGCTAGTGCGCAGAATGGCGCAAAAAAATATTTGCAAATGCATAAATAAAAATAATAATAGCAATAAATATAAAAATAAATACAATTACAGCAAGGCGGCGACGCAGTTGTAGCTAATGAAAATTCAAGCGAGCGACAGCAGCGACTGACTCTGCGACTGCGACGTCGACAGCGACAGCAGCAGCAGCAGCGGCAGCGACAGCGGCGACAAAGTCACGCGGATTTCAGTATGACCCAAAGCCCAGTGTCTAGCAACGTTCTAAGCACGTGTTGTGAACACACAGCAACAGACACACACACACGCGACAGCTGAAAATGAGAGACAGTTAAGCACACACGCGCACACACACACACAGAGACACACACACATGTAAAGTGGCGAGCACGTTGTACGGACGGATTGCATTTGGCATACATGGCTACAGATACAGATACAGCTACAGCTACAGCTACAGCTACAGCTACTGATAGAGATACAAATACACACACACACACACACACACGGACACAGATACTCAACTCAGAGCCAGAAAATTGTGTGTTCTGTTTTCGCTCAGTGTGCGACGCTCAGCGCTGCTTACAGTTAGCGAAAGAAAAGAAGAGGGCGAACAAAAAAAAAAAGGAAAACAAATGCACCCGGGGCCATCTTCCGTTTCCTGTTCTAATTGGCATTTTATTCTGTGGCAAAATGTGATTAAAGTATCGATGACAGGCGCGTTGCAGCCGCACGCAATATTAATTGGCTTGCAACACGTGACGTATGCGCAATCTAATGGAAATTTCGGCTTTCGTTGCCCGGACAACCTTTGCGAGCTTAGAGCCCCGACCCTTAACCCCACGACGTGCTACGTGTTGATTCATTCGCTTCATTTTCATCTTTATAATTAGAATTGAATCTGTGTTGTATGTAATTAACCCTTTGGGATTTCTCAAATGCGCTTTTTAAGTTATTAAATTTCCATTTAATTTGCCAATTTATCAATAACAATTTTTGCGGGAGTTCATTAAGTTTTTTATTTTGCGCTTTAAGCGATTTGTTGGGCACTCAAATTGAGCGCTTTTTTACACTTCTCAAGTGTTGAGAGAGTTTGTGTGTCTGAAGGGTCTGAACACAATAATTATTTGTGCAAATAATTATTTTAGGGTTAAGCAATTAAAAGTTAAACAGCGACAAAAAAAACTAGTCGTTTTTTCGAATTTTTAATATTTAATTTTAGGTTTTTATATATATTTTCAAGCGAAGAAAAAATAAATGGAGAAACAGCAAAGAGTCGAACAGTGGCAAATGCAACTATAGAAAGGGAACATTGGAATGGAACACTAAACGGAACAGTGGCAAGAGAACAGTGGTAATGGAACAAAGGAAACGCAACAGTGGAAATGGAATAGTGGAATAGGAACAGTCAAAATTGAATAAGAGCAATGCAAGTGTAATTGGGTAAGGGAAATATATAAATATATGTATATTCATGTCATGTATATAAAAATGGAACAATGGAATTGAAAGGGTAAGAGCTAAGAGTGGTTAAATGAAAATCAGTAAAGCATCGAGGAATGAAGAGAATGGAACAGCGACTGAAAACATTGGCAAGTCAAACAACAAAAAGGGAACGATGGAAACGAAACAGTATAAATTAAGCACAGGGAAATAAAGAAAATATATTCATGTTGAGATGTCAATGCATTAAATATGGAACAATGGAATTGAAACGGCAATAGCTAAGAGTGGTAAATATAAAATCAGAGAAGAGCGATCAAAGAGGATGGAAAGAATGGAACATTGGCATGGATATATATGAAACAGTGGAAACGGAATAGTAGAAATAAAGAAGGATGTAACTGTCATTGGCGAAGGGGATTATAGAAATATATGTATAAATGTTAAGATGTACATATATTAAATGTGGAACAACGGAATTGAAAGCGCAGCTGCGTTATCCAAAAACTGAGACCTTTTCGATCTATATATGCTTTACGAGTACATAAACACAAAGTTTGGTGTGTCTGGCTCTTATAAGTTTTGAGCCATGCTTATAAAACCAAGGCTGGAAATCGATTCTTATGGATATAATCGAAACGGCGCGAGAAGTCAAAAAAAAAACAGATAAGCTGATCACCATATGAAAAGGAAGATGCTTCGCACTTCCATTTGCCAATTAGACGTTAAAAATAGTTTTAAAAAAATGCTTATCAAATAAATTAATTCAATTGTATTCATTTAAAAGCTCGCCTTTATTTTGAACATTTAAAAATATGCACACATGTTTACAAAGCGCTTGCCATAAATAGATTAACTATTTTTAAATACATGTGAACCCGTTGCCCCGACACGCCCCGCCGCCCCCCGTTGGCGTACCGCTCAACAGCTTAGCTTGTTCACATGCCAACCCCGCACCCTCCACCCTCGCGCTCGCCAGCGTTCCAAACAAATCGCATCAGCGAACCAAATCAAGCATACAACCCGTGATCCGTCTATTTAAAATGCCAGCCAGCAGCACGGCAACAAGTCGGAGTTGTTGTCGAGTGGAGTGCGTTGTTGTTGTTGCACAACTTCGTTGCAGTTGGAATGCAGCCGAAGCTGTGGAAGCTCCTGCACGGGGCCGCCAATTGTGGGCAGCCGAGCGTAAAGGATTCGCACAGCGTGCGTTGCCATTGGCGCAGCTGGCTCGTCGGCGGCCTGAACCAATCAGAGCAACAGGCGCTGGGCAACAGTTGCCAACAGTTGCGTCGCTGTCGCTGCCGGCGTTGGCAGCGGCGCAAGCGAAGCGACAAACAGCTGCGACGAGGGCAGACGACAAACGACGACGACGACAACGACAAACGACGCGTCGTCGTCAGGTTTTCTATTTGTTTTGCTGTCAGTTGTTTTTTGTTGTTGTGTTATCACGTTTAGCGTCCACGTGCGCCGGCCTCCGTTCTGTACATGTGTGCATGTCTGTGTACGGGTGTCTGTGCTTGTGTGCGCGTTTTGTGCTTTTGATTATACATGCACACACACACACACACACACACACACAGCCAGGCACGCAGTGGCGCTTGTGCCGCAATGAATGAGCGCCGTCGTCGTCGTCGTCGTCGCTGAGAGAGCGAGAGAGAGCAAAACAAACACTCAAAATAGGAAGAGGAAGAGCGCAGCCCAGAAGCTTGCGAATGCGAGAAACAAGAACAAAAATAGCAGCAACAACAGCAAGAAGCACAGTTAGACGACAAATGAGTCGTTTTGTTGCTGCTTAATGCAGTCGCAAGCACACGCACTCACTCACACACACACACACACACATAGACACAGGCAGCCGCTACAATGCGTGTGACTCGCACTCACACACACTCACACATACTCACAAACTGAGTTTTATTTGGAAGAAAAATGTGAATAAATTGCGCAAAAATACAAATCGAAAGCTTTTGCAAAGAGCTAAAAAAGTCGACTCTAAGGAAACAGCCCCTCCCACTCCTCCCTCCCCTTCACAACCCATCACTGACTATTTAGCAGCAGCCCTTTGGCAAAGTAAACAAAATAATTGTAACAATTACCAAGACGGGCGAGGGGTGGGGGGAGGGGGGCGAGGCAGTTAACGCTAGTTGTCGTGCCTATTGTTGTATTTATTATAATTTACAACTTTTGTTCATAGTTTAATTGAACAGCGGCGACACACACACTCACACACACGCACACATTTGCATTCGCTTTGCGACTTGAATTTGCGGCCAGCTGTGATTGTTATTGTTTTTGCGGGATGAGGGAGGGAGGGTGGGCTGTGTTTGTGGTGCGGCTTCTATTAATGGCTGCGGCTTGTGTGCGACTGAGTGTAAGGTAAAGCGGAAGGGGGAGGGGGATGGGGGAGGGAGGGTTTTTATATACTACGCTGCATTTTAAGTCGTTCT
Organism: Drosophila ezoana; assembly: GCA_035045725.1. Lineage (NCBI taxonomy): Eukaryota > Metazoa > Arthropoda > Insecta > Diptera > Drosophilidae > Drosophila > Drosophila ezoana. The sequence goes on along the minus strand of JAWNOU010000177.1, from coordinate 5,332,357 downwards.
ACACGTGTTTGGCAGTAAAGTTTCCACAGCAGCAGCTCTTAACTGCTGCAGGTTGGCAATTATTTTGGAAATGCTAACACGTTTTTTTTACTGCGGCCACAAATAATAACAATAACTGTTTAACCGTAATAAATAATTAACCAGTTGACCCAGTTAAGGCTGGCCTTAACAATCTAGAGATAACTTATTGATGGGCGAAACAGGCGATTGTTAACTGAATATCCATATTATTTCAGAAAATATATGTCATATTTTTGCGTGTTTTTGAGAAGGTTATTCTTAAGTAAAATATAGTCACAGTTTCTAAGGCGATCCCATCTACTAATTGAAAATACATATATGTATTAGTTTACTCAAAATACTAAGATTTTCTGCTTATAGTTAAACAAAAAATCTTTAAAAAGTAAGAATCTCATAAAAATCTTCTAAAAAAGAAAATGCCCTTTCTAATAAACTAGAACTGTTATTTTTTTAAGCAGTTTCTATTTCCGTTCGTTCAATTCCCATTTGATTTATACATTTTTCATTAAAGTAACTTTTTTTTTAATATTGAATTGACTTTTATTAAATTAAAGTAAAAAGTAAAAGGTGTTTAATGATAGTTGATAAACTTGGAACTGGAAGACAAATAAAATCTATAAATAAATAAAAACTAATTATTAAAATTTATTTATAAACAAAAACCATGAACAAACATATATACTAGAAGGGGAGACTAATCTATCTAACTTCCGATCGTATAAAGCGAACTTATTTCTATTCTATAAGGTATTTTTATATTCGCAATTGTCTTCCTCTTCGGGAATACGTGATAAATGTTGGCTTCTACTAATTTAAGTTCCATTCTTATCAATTATCATTTAGCCCCTTCTAGTGCTGAGAATAACTAAATTAAATTCTGAGCAATTACCCATTGATATACCGTTAGAAGGAAGGTATATAAATAGCCAGGTGAGTGTCCGGTTTTATTCGGTTATTGTTTTGGTTTTGGGCTAATCTTATGGGTATATTCATATGGTAATATGGCGGTTTAGTCTGATGCTACCCAATTTATGTGATCATAACAATTTGGTGCTTATCAGCAACCGGTTCCGGTCTCGAATATACACACATACACACACACCTGCACACACATGTATCAGAAGATACTTTCGGTATATTTGTGTTGGGTGCAAAGTTGAAGTCCATTTGCAATCGCATCGGAAATCGATTTACTCGATAATTAAAAAAAAAGTGAAAAAAATTAAATAGTAGAATCCAACTGGGCCAAGTCAGCGCTGGGCGGGCGGGCAGCTTCTGGCTTATTAGCCTGTGGAAATTTTCGAGTTTCAATTTTAAGCGCGACAAGTGAAAAGAAGTCAAAAGAAACCGCAAAAGCAGCGACTGCGCTGCCGACGGCGACGCAGCGACACGCTGCGCAAACATGTGACAGTGTGTGCAAAGGAGGAGGAGAAGGAGGAGGAGGCGAGCCAGACGGAAAAGGAGAACGTGCAGGTGAAGCAGAGAGGCAACCAAAACAAGCAGAAATTCACAAAATTTCATTGCAATTTGTTGTCGTAGGCAACAAAAAAGAAAAAGACGAAAAAAAATTGAAATTAATTGCAGCAGTTCAAGGCGCAGGGGCAGGGCCGGGGGCAGGGGCGGGGGCATTTCTTAAGCCCCGCGCACGTGTTGCAGCCAACGGTGCGACGACGACAGTGTTGTGTCTGTCGTGCGGGGTGTGGGGGAGGGGGATTAGCTGCTGTGGGCTGCGCCAGACAAGCTGCCTACAACATGAGAAAAGAGCTTAAGAGAGCGAAAGAGGGAGAGAGGAGAGAGAGAGCGAGCGAGCGAGAGAAAGGGGGAGACAGCAAAAGCAGCAAAGCTCGCAAGCGCAAGCTTCTGCAGCTTAGTTGCGCCAAACTGCCAACAGAGGGCGCCGCTGTCCAAAAGCTTTAAGCTGCCAGTGTTGCCCGCTTACGCATTAAAAGAGTAGCAAAATAGTAGCCAAAAAATGTCGTCGGTTCAAAGTGTATTCTGAACGCAAGTTATCGATGCGTGCTGTAATCGATATGCAATAAATTCTTATCAGACTTTGTGCTTTAATTGAATACATTTTTCTCTTGATTGATTGATTGAAGCACAATGACTGTGCCGGATTGCTGGCGTCGCGCCCATACAGTTAGTTTAATAGAGAAAATGAATATGATTATCAGCAAACACACACACACGCGCACGCACACAAATTCATTCAAATTCTAATTGGAGTGAAAACATTTTTGGCTCCTAATTGTGCGTGTGTGTTCTCACTCACTCGCTCACGCATGCTGTCTCGCTCTCGCACGCTGCCGAGCATATTGTTATAAATAAATATACAAAATTGCGCTTCATTCACAAAAATTGACCGTATAATTGCATAGGCGTAAGGGAGAAGGAGTATGTATAGCCAACTGCTAGTTGTCGCCGCCTGGGGGCGCCACGCCACAGTTGCTCAGCTCGCCGTGCTCAGCTTATATCCTCATCAAACCAGTATTAACGGCATTTACTTATGCTCGAACCGATCTGTGAGTGCATTAAGTGTACTAATCGGTCGGAAATAGGGTTATATTCTAGTCCCCTTTGTGTGTAGAATTCGTAGAATTCGAAACAATTGCCTTTTCATTTGAGTATCTCAGAGCAATTAGAGTATCTAAGATCGTAATACGGGCAAGCTGATTGACTGACTGATTGGCTGATTAAAGTTGTCTGATCAGTGGGGCTCCAGAATACATATGAATTGCGAACGGTCGGTCAAATAGGGGTATAATGTATGAAAAGTCAAGAAAACAAACAAATAGAGCAGCAAAAGGCTGCCAAAGCATTCAAAAGTTTACGAATAATGTAGAAAGTGAAAGCAATAATAAGTTGCACTAGCATTCAAACGATTACGAATGCGGCACAAAGAGAGAGTAATAAAAGGGTGCGTTACCAATCAAACGTTTACGAATGAGGTACAAAGTGACAACAGCTGGCACTCAAACGTTTACGAATGACGACGCAAAGAGACAGCAGAAAAAGGTGGCGCTACCAATCAAACATTTACGAATGCGGCACAAAGCGAAGCAAAGAATGAACAAAAAAGTCAATAGAGGGCGTGCAAGCTGTTTTTGCTCAAGACTTAGGTTAGGTTTTTTTAATAATGTGCTCTTTTATGTCTGCTGCTTGTTTCTAAAATGTTCTTGATTTATTTGCTCGGACACATTCTGGTTCAACCTTCTGCAAGCCGCCAAATATTTCCAATTTGTTGTCACAAGTACACAAAATATGCGTGTGGTTGTTTTTGTCGACTAATTCCTTAAGTTTTCAACAAAAATATTTGCGACACTTGCTTTTTTTGACAGTTCTAAAAATGTGTAAAGCGAAAAAAAAAAATAGGAAAATCAAAGGCGCGTGTTAAATTTCAGTTTTCGTGTGCTGAACACAAATTGAAACCGAAAATATGTTAAAATTACTTAGCGAATGCCCAGCCAATGACAAATAGTTTTCTAGTTGTTGTTGTTGTTAATTTTTGCCCTTTTTTTTCGTTGAATTATTTGTTGTTTTTTATTTATTTCCGTTCTGAGTGGAAATTAACCCGGCTCGGCAGCCCGGAATGATGTAACCGCGTTTTCTAATTGCCGCGCTGAGCAGTCGCATGTGAAACTACTTCAAACTGGCAATTTTGTATGCTTTATGAATGCAATACCTCCCCCCTCCCAACTTGGCAGTCAGAGCAGCAACAGTCGGCCCCCCTTTTAACAGCCGCCTCTGGGGCTGTTGATGCGTTTTTGACGGGCGTTAATTGAGCTGTTTATTATAATTGTGTTTTGTGTACGGGTTTTTCTATTTTTTGTTATTGTTGTTCTTCTTTGTTATTGTTGTTTGTCATTGTGAGTGTTAATTAAGTATACGTAATTTTTTGTTCAGCCCAAAAAACGCAATTGAGCAAAGATTCGCGCTGAGAAATTATCAATAGTTTTTTTTTCGCATTTTCGCATGACTTGGATTATTGTTGCACTGCACTTCACTTTATGTATTTGTATTTGTGCAAAGTGCAAATGTATGTAACAGGCAGAAGGAAGCATCTCCGACCCCATAAAGTATATATATTCTTGATCAGCATCAATAGCCGAGTCGATCTAGCCATGTCCGTCTGTCTGTCCGTCCGTCCGTCCGTCCGTCCGTCCGTCCGTCCGTCCGTCCGTCCGTATGTATGAACGCAAGGATCTCAGAACCTATAAGAGCTAGAGACTTGAAATTTTTGATGTAGGTGCTCCTAGTGCCCGCGCAGAGTTTCGAGTTTGTTTCCGATAAACGATAACTTGCCCCGTTTCCAAGTAATCGATAAAAATGTATATCGATATCCCGTTTTTTAAGCAATTTTGGTAAATAATAAGAGCTAGACTCACCAAACTTGACATGTAGCTTCTAGAAAAGTATATATATATCGATTATCTTTCATTTTATACCTATCGCCACCTCCCCGCTACTCTCTATCTATAAGCGCGCGCTGCATTTGGTGTTGGAATAGGAGGGTTCAGGGTATCCCCTAGTCGGGAGCTCCCGACTAGAACCTCTTACTTGTTTTTTTAATGATCGTTAAATAAGTTCACAAACAAGCTGAGAACAGCTTCTGGCTAACAATCAGGCACATTTTTCACTGTCTACACAAACAAGTCTTAAAGTTTAGCTATTTTATGGGCACAGCTGCTTCAAGAGAGCTCAACTCCGATAAAACTGAACAATCTTTTGTATAGAAACTTTGCCTGTAAGTTAATTATGCACTGCTTGGTTGAAGAGTGAGCGATAGAGCCAGCAGCTGGTTCAAATCGGGAGCTATGAATCCCAGGCTAATACTATGCATTGCAATGAACATGATGTCTTAGACGTTGTAAAGGGTATTATAATATTGTCATGATAAAGCAGGAAGTATCTCCGACCTTATAAAGTATATATGTTCTAGATCAGCATCAACAGACGAGCTGATATAGCCATGTCCGTCTGTCTGTTCTATGCGAGCTTGTCCCTCAGTTTTAAAACTATCGTCTAGAAACTTTGCATAGGCAGTATAATATGTTGGAACTCGCTGGATCGGACCACAATATCATATATCTCTAATGAGAACAATCCGTCGAAAAGTAGATTCTTTTATGAAAAACTTGCTTGTCTGTGAAGAGATATCTTGACCAAACTCTGCATTTATAAGGTTCATCATGCTCTATGCAAAATCTTATTAACTTACTATATCATATAACTTCTATTTTCTCTGTTTTCCAAGATATTCGAACTTTTTCACTTTTTGCGTAAGGTAAATATCTGCAAGGGTATTAAATCGTCGGCGAAGATATCCTTACTTTCTCCTTTTTAGTTACATTCAACAATTTTTTCATTTGCTTTTTTTTTTTTTTTTTTTTTTTTTTTTTTATTTTTTTTTTTTTTTTTTTTCTTTTTTTTTTTTTAATTGAATTTTATTCTAATTTTAAAATATCTAAAACTTTTTTTTAGTTGAAGTTTGTTGAAATCTTTTGTGTATTTCTCAGTTTCCAAAAGCCAATTTAATCAAAAGCTTTCCCCCTTTTTTCCCCTTTGCGTAAAAGTGTTGGGAAACTGTTTCCACCGGCACACTTATCAAATTAGAAAAACTTTTCGGCAGAAAACATATATATTTTCGCACATCGGACACATTCGACTTGTGCTTAATTAATTAAATTAAAATGAAATTCCCTCGTTTCGAACATTTCCAAGAACGTAGCCCCATAAAATATACTCACCCACGACCAACGTGCTTTATGTGCTATGCTGAGAGGGAGTTGGGGCGGGGCGTGGTTGGGGGGGTGGGCGGGTCATTTGTGCACTCACCTGCAAAGAGAGAAGGCAAATAGAAAATGTGAAATTAATAAAGAAAATTAATAGAATTTCTCTTTCTCGCTTGAAATGCAAGCCAAACACAGAGCTAAAATGCAAAGACATGTGTTTTTATGCCCCTGCCAAGGATAAAGGGTATCATGACTTGGTCATCAAATATGTAACACATAAAGGAAGACATATTTCCACTCTTAAAAGTTATATATTCCTGATCAATAGAAGAGTTGGTTTGTAGGTTCAAACCGACTTATCAATATATAATAATATATATTTTCACATCATTTAAAGATATTTATATAAGTATATTCAGATTCTTTCTTTCTATAACAATTATACAAAATTATTTTATACATTTATATTTATTCATATATCATAAAAATGTATATATATATATGAAATAATATACGGAAAATATCTGTAAAAAAAAATAAAATATTGATATTAACATATCATCCTATATATAGGGAGCTATATTTTATATTATATGTTAAGAGAATAGCTCGAAAACTGAGTTTTATGAATGCAGAATGAATACAACAAACTCTGCAATTACGAGCTTTACAAAGCTGCACAAGACTTTGAAGAGTATTTAATCTTCGGCCTGCCGCAGATAGTCATCCTTTTTTTTCTTTCTTTGTTCTATGTTCAATTTGGGCAATTAAAAGTACAAATTTAATAAGCAGAACACACGAGTGCACAAAATACTTGTACTATCCGCATCGAGCGAACATTTAGCTGCAGTTTGTCTTGTGATCCAACAAACATCAAAAGTCATTTGGCCAGAAAAAGGTGGGTAGGGGGGGAAGGGGGAGCCGGGGGTGTAGGGAGCTGGCTGCAGAGCAAGAAGGTGACTGAAATTCATTAAGGAAAACACAAAAGTCAGCATGTCAGCAAGCAGAAAGAGACAGAGCGAGCGTGCGGGAGAGAGGGAGAGATAGAGAGAGAGAGAGAGGGAGAGTGAGCGAGAGAGAGAGAGAGAGTTGCAACGGATGTGGCAGGCGGTTTGGGGCAGGGGCCGGGCAAATGGACAGCAATCATTTAAAAATTGTTGAGCACTGTGCCAAAAAAAAATTTCAACACAAAATGCACAAATGAATTTTCCTCAAGAAAATCGCGTACTTTTCGGCCAAGTTTTTGTTATTCTTCTTGTGATATTTGTTTCTTTTATTCTTTTGACACTTGCTGAACGCATTTACTGCGCTCGCCTTAGACGCCCGCCAGTTGACTGCCAAAAGTAATTAATGACAAATAGTTTATCATAACAATTTGCAATTTAACGCCCGACAAAAGGCCAAAGCCAGCTGCAGCTTTTATTGATTTAGCTGCTAAAAGAAGGGAAAGAAAGCGAGATAAATAAAACGAGCCGCTTTATTGGCTCATTAAGTGTGCAAACATTTGGCAGCCAATACTCCCCCCTCCCAGCCTCCCCCTTCCCAGCCTCCTCCACCTGGCGAACATTACGCATACGCCCCCCCATTCGCGCAACAGTTGTTGCCATTTTTACAGCTTCAACAACAACAAGCTGCGCATCTGACGGATTCCATCGCATTTGCTTGAATGATCAAAGGCCAAAGCTGCCAAACAATTGTTGGCTAACATTAATTGCAAATAACCGAAAATTATGTTTAATATTTTTAGTTATTTTTTTTTTATGCTTTTTGTTGTGTGTTTTTTTTTTTTTGCACAGCTGGCAAAAGTTTTGTCTTCAGCCATATAAATTACCTTAAACTAAGAATTTCACAAAGTATATTTTTGTTGAAAAACTTTGAAGGTTTTGTGCTTAAAACAAACAAAAATTTTCATAAAATTTGAGCTTATTTTAATTGACGTTTCAGCAAATCTTGTTCTGAGCTTTAACCTTAAAAAATAGAGTTTAAATTTCATACAGTTCAATTATTTGCTAGATAATAGAAAAAATATAGCTCTAGATGTGGTTAATGTTTTCTTATTTACCAGGCTATATTTATATTCAAAATCTCACAAACTATTTGAGTAGATATTATACGAAAAAAAGACAGAATATATGCCAAAGATAAAGACCTAAGCCAACAATTAAATGAATAAAGTTATTAAACATTTCAAGTTTTTTAAACTATCCCCAATCAAGTTATATAATAATAACAAATTAAACAATACTCAAAATTATTTTAACTTATTTTCCACTCTCATATTAAAAAATCTCGCTTCTGCTAACTAATTGATTTAGTTGATAGAATTACCCACACTAATTAAAGTTATATTTCAGCTTTGACAGCTTTAAAATTATTTAAATCAATTAAAAATCCAAATCAAGTTAACTCTCTCCCCCCCTCTCTCTCTCTCTCTCCCTCTGCTGCCAACTAATTGATTTGGCTGACATTATCTGCGAACATAATTAGCTGCAACTAATTGAAATGATATTTAAACTCTTGAAACTATTATTGCATATTTAATACTCATTTTCCGAGCGATTCTCCATCTTAATTAAAGCTGACAATATTATGACAATGTGAATTTCCATTTGCATTTCCCTTTGCCTTTCCCTTTGCCTTTTCCTTTTAATTGACAGCAATAACAAACTCTGCGTCCACTTACTTTGCAGCTTTTACTCGACTTCTCTCTGCCCGCTTTTCTTTTAGTCTTCTTCTTCTTCTTCCTCTTCTTCTTTTTTTGCCGCCCGCATTTGGTTTGGCATTTTCCGGCCACTAACCGCAACTTAATTGAAACGAAAACCAAAAATTTTAATGAAGCTGCCGCGAGCCGCATTTTCATTTGCCGCGCCTGCTGCCTATTCTTTACTTTACTTTTTTTATACCCTGAACCCATTGAAAATGGGTAAAAGGGGTATATTGTATTTGTGCAAAGTGCAAATGTATGTAACAGGCAGAAGGAAGCATCTCCGACCCCATAAAGTATATATATTCTTGATCAGCATCAATAGCCGAGTCGATCTAGCCATGTCCGTCTGTCTGTCCGCCCGTCCGTCCGTCCGTATGTATGAACGCAAGGATCTCAGGACCTATAAGAGCTAGAGACTGAAATTTGAGCTGTAAGTCCTCCTGGTGCCCGCGCAGATCGAGTTTGTTTCCTATAAACGATAACTTGACCCGTTTCCAAGTAATCGCTAAAAATGTATATCGAGCAAACTTTACATGTAGCTTCTAGAATAGTATATATATCTGCATTAGATGTTGGAAGAAGGGGGTTCAGGGTATCCCCTAGTCGGGAGCTCCCAACTAGAACCTCTTACTTGTTTTAGTTTTCCATTTCTGTTTTTTTTTTAAATTTTATTTGCTGTTTTTCTTTTATTTTTCTTTTGGCACTTTGTTTTATTTTTTCAACATTGTCGCCTCTGCAGTTGGCTGCTTAAGTGTTTTTTATTTCAATGAAATCAGCCTGGCCATGTCTGCCCCCGCACACACCCCCCCTCCCCCCCCTGCCACCTGACAGACAGCCCCACCCCCCTCCTTCCCTCTGATATAGCAGCCATGAATCGACGTTTGCCGCTCGACGCTTTCATCAACTGCGAAGAAAAAAGCATTCACAAATTTCTTGTTGCCTTGCACACACTTTTACACACACTCTATTTGCACGTTGTTTATTTGCACTATTTCTGAATACCCTGTAATTGAGAGTGAAAGAGTTGATAGTTAGGTGTCTATAAATATTCCTTTTTTACTTAGGCACGTTCTCATTTATATTTTTATAGCTCTTTCTCAAATGATGTCTGACTATCTGAAACTCAGACTATAAGAGTTTGAATTTTATATGTATATAGCGCCGAATGTTTTTTTTTAGGATAATATCTGACAATGTTCTCCCCTAGACACGTTGCTCAAAATTGGCTCATTCATAAACCTATTTTATGCCTTTTATATTGTAATTATAAAATTGTATGTTTTACAGGATATTTGCTAGTCTAGCCAAACCCAATTAGCTAGATTTGGTTTACGGCATTTGCCATTTTACGAGTGCTCAATGCATTTGTTACACTTTTGAGTGCATAGCCAAGTGTGTGCGTGTGTGTGTGTGTGTGTGTGTGTGTGTGTGTGTGTGTGTGTGAGTGGTGTGCAAGTGTGTATCTGACTGGTTGGGTTAAGAGATTTTTCACATCTTTCTAGGGTTAAACGCACCTCAATTTCGGCTATGCACGACTAATTATTGATAGCCGATGCCTTGGGAAATAACTTTGTGCTAAGTTTTTATTCTTGCCTATTTGTTGTTTTTATTTTGATTGTAGATCTAACAAATTAAGTCAATTTTGGCAGCCACAACAATTTGTTGCTGCCGTTGTTGTTGTTGCTGTTGTTGTTGTTGTAGCTGGTATAAATTAATGCATGTTTCATTCGCCTTGGTCGCGTCTGCCAGCCAAGCACTTGGCTCTTGCCTCAGCTACCCCCGCGGCAACGACCAGCAGCGTGTTAATTGAATAAAAAGTGTAGCATGTGTAGCAACTACAAGAGGCAGCCGGCAGGGAGGGAAGGGGAGGGGAGGGGATGGTAGGTGTGTGTGTGTGTGGCAAGATGTGTAGAAGAAAAACTTAGAAGTAGCTACAAGCTATGAAAATAGTTGAGAGCACGCTTTCGGTGCGGTCAAGTGTTCGCTGCGGCTTGTTGTTGTGTCGAGGCTGTTGCCAGCTGCGCGCCCTGCGAACAACAAGAACAACAACTACTAAAACAACAACAACAACAACAACCAGAGCACACAAGTCGCCCTCATCTTTGCACTCGTTGTGTGTATCTTAAAGCTATACTTGTAGCTGTATCTGTTCCTATGTTTGCCGTGTGTATCTAATAAACGCAAATTGACTAGCTTGCTCTAGCTATGAGCAGAAAAGTGGCGGCAGCGGGGTGCTGGGCAGCAGCAGGGAGGGGAGGAGGAGGTACTGCTGCCTGGCAGCTCGTGACACTTTAATCTGGCGGATAAGGTAAATAGACAAAGTAGCGCATTAGATCACAAAACACACACCCAGCTCGACATGTTAGTTGCAATGTTTGTTGCTTCTGTCGTTGTTTTTGTTGCAGCTGTTGTTGCTGCTACTTTGAGACTATTAAGTGAGCAATGCCGGACATCAGTTGGGCTATGACCTAAGCTGCGGCTTATATACATAGCAAAAAATTTCTAACTGCAAGGTGTCAAAATTTACAGCAAATTTATTGCTGATTATTTACTTGGCTGAAACGAAACTATTAGTAGCGAACTTTATTGTACATTTTTATAATTATCTATATATATATATAACTAACTAAGTATCTAAGTATAAATAAATATTGCCCTTTGTGGCCTAGGTGTCACTATTTCAAGTCGAAATGAGCTGCAAGCTAAGCTCTATACGAAACTAAGCGTTTCAACAGAGTTTCTGTGAAAAACCTAACAGAATGTCATTAACATAAACGACTTAACAGCATACTGTTAACCTCTAATTAACAAAAGGTACTGCTTACGGTGATCTGAGCATTTCAAAAGTGTTTCTGTAATTAACCTAACAGAATTGCATGAACACTTACAGCATTATGCTAACCCTATCTAATCAATAGGTAAATTGATGCAAATAATCGAACATAATTTGTTTAACATAAAGGACATAACAATGAAACGTTAACCTCTTGGTTACTAGAAGTACAGCGGAGTTCCTGTAAATAACCCAACAGAATTTCCATAAAATTAAGGCATTAACAGCACACTGTTAACCCCATTGTAATAATAGCTACTGCTTGCACAGCTACTCTGCCCACCTTTGCGTTCAAGCAGTACAAATCAGTTCTCTGTTACTCCATTAACAGCTCAGCAGCTTAAATGGTGCATATAGCACACACAGCTGCTGTACAAAATAGCTTAACATAGCAGAGGCATGTTAGCAAAAGCGCTTCACATTTCTTTTCATATAAAATTTAACAGAGCAAGCAACTATATTTAGCTAACAGCTTTCAAGCGTAACAGAAGACAGCTATGTTAACAAAAGCCACAGCCACAGCTGTTATGATTATCTTTCATCAATTAATTAAATAGTTTCAATTTCAGTTTCCATTGCAGAACTGACACTTAGACCCAATAAATAGTTATTCAGCTCTGAATTGAAAGCAATCAAACCGTCCAAGCTTATCAGCAAGACGGCAGCGTATTTTTTTTTTTCTTTTAACTTTAACTGGCTCCACTGGGCAGGCAGGTGGCGTTATTTACAACCTCGGGCTGGGTAAACTATCCACAAACGGTGTGAATAGCATGCCAAGTGCAAATGACCCCAATAAATTACACAACATGACTACTACGAAGCCCCAACTCAGCCCTCTTCCGCAACGGACTCTACAAACGTTCGACAGCAAAAAAAAAGGGGGTATAACATTGTAGTTGAGAGATACGAGCGGGTCAGTTGGACAGATTGTTGTCTGGCCCGAACGTTGTTGGCTGAAAATATAAATGGCCATAAAATCTGAGCAAACGAATGACAATCAAAGTGCAATGTGCGCTTTAAGGTAATAAAAACAACTCAGATGGAAGAGTTATTGATGCGATAAAGATTTAAAATCATGAAATGGTAAATTTAGACAGTAGCTATAGATTATACTTAGCTTATTGTAAATAAAAACTTATGATAAATTATTATCTAGTTATATTCGCTGGGAGCTGAGCGCGAGGCTGCAAAGCGAATTTCAACCACGCTGGTTCAAACCCGCAATCAAAATGGATGTTATTAGACTTAAAACTTTTGAATGAGATTCAGTCGCTTGGTAAAAATAACTTTGCACACAACTTTTCCATTTATCGAACAATATTTTGGCATAGCCCACGGCTAGCAATATTATCGTTAAAGCGAGCAAATTGTAAATAAAAAAATTATTAGTAATTGTTTCATCTATAAATTGTTGCTTTACAATTTCGATAACATTAGACAAGTCAAGATATGAACCACCATCTGGTTTCAATCGAGTCTGAACCAGTTTGCTGGTTCAAACCCTTTATGCGCTATGTAGATCTGCTGCGACCAAGCCAATGAGTCAGACACCTTATGATAAATTCATAGCGACCGCAGCTAGAGCATGTACATATTGATAAAGGAGAATCAATTTATTTACTATTTGAGGCATTTCTCAAACAGTTGCAACTGAACAAAGTGTACATAAGAATATTTATTAAGTGCATTTAATTGTTGATTTGTTTTTTATTTTCATCAAATTTTCTCAACAAACTTGTTGTCATTTTCATAATTGTTGTTGTTGTTGTTATTATTATTATTATTGTTGGCACTTCTACTTTCTATAATATCACGCCCGGCTGGCTGCCCGTGTTTTCGTTTGATAGACGAATTCTGTTTCGTTTTCATTTGCAGTCGCATTTATTGGCCCCATGCCAAGCAATCTCCTGGCATTGTATAATATTCATATCGCAGTCACATATATTTTTATGTATACATATATACACACATACATACATATATATGTGCCATGTTTATCCATATCGCAATATACATATTTCTACACATATCTGCACGCTGATGACTCTAATCAAGACAATAAAAATAAATACTAAACAATATTTTATTGCATGGCCATTGCTGTAAATTCCTCTTAATATTTAACGCCACATATATTCTACTATCTAGTATATTTTTCTATAGTATTTTTTCATGTTTCATTTGTTTTTTATTTTTATTTATTTTTGCTGTTAAATTTTGTGTGAAATTTTTGCTCGTAAATTTGTATAATATTTTAGCATTTTGTTGCTATTCTTAATTTGAATGGCATAGTTATCGGCGTCGTTTGCTCATATTTCTGTGTGTGGATTAGGGAATACATGATGTATCCAAGAAAACGTTAAAATACTATTTGGTGAACAAGTTCTAGCTGTGAATGGAGAGCGGGGCTGTATTTCAAATTTATTGCTCTGATAAAATTTATTATGTGGTTCACATGAGAGAAAACACCTTGATTAAATGGCATTTACAAACAGTTATAATAACATAAATGTAGAGACATTTAAAAATATGTATGTTAAAGACAGACATTTAACAGAGCTACAACACAATAGAGCCATTAGCAGTGAGTAAAGCGCATTAGCAGCGGTTTAGATGTTAAATTACATTATGTGTTATTGTAGGTTCAATGTTATGTACTCAACATCACTATAACATAAGATACACATAACAGAGTGCGTGACAGAGCTTAGCATAATGAGAAAAGAGCATTTGCAGAGGGCTATATTTTTATGTTATTGTACGTTCAATGTTATCATTCTAACAGAATGACAGCATAATGTTTAGGAAGAGAGAAACCAGCTCCTGTCTGCTCATAAGCATGCTTAACAGAATGTTGATTAGATGCATTAACAGTAATGTTAATATACATCTGTGTGTTATTGTAAGCTGCATAGTACAGCATAATAGTTAGAAAGAGAGGGAGACAGCTCCTGCTTGGTCATAGGCAAGCTTAACAGAATGGAAATTGGATGCAATAACAGTAATTATAAGTTAAATGTCAAGAGCTTAACACGCAAACACAACTGTTATGAATTTAAAAGCTTAATTAAAGTGTTATGAACATTTTAAAAGCATAATAAATAAGCTTTCATTCCGTTTTGCAGAGTCTCGCATACCAACAAATGGGCGCCAATTTGAGCTGAAAATGGTGCGGCACGATTTTTGGGCGGGGGCCACAGCTGCTTGGCGCAACTTGAATTCAATGTTTGCGCTGTGTGTCGGGCACATTAAAAAATTAAATGCCATTTGTTATACGCTGGCAGCATGAATCTGCTGCTGCTGCTGATGCTGCTGCTTCCGTGGCCATTCATTCTGGCTGTTTCTACAATCTTATCAAACGGCCTTGAGCGTCTCCTGCGCAAACAAGCCGCCGCCTCGCTGCTTTAGGGGTGGCTCAAAAGGCAATCAAACTGGGCAGGCAGAGTGTTTGTAGCATGCCACAGACAACTGCACACACACACACACACACACACACAGAGAGAGGCACAGATTTGCACATGACTCGATGGGAATGAGAGATTGCAGATGCGACTGCGGCTGTGGCATGAGGCAAATGTCAATGAGCCAAACGAAAATAAAAAGTCGCGCGCTAAAAGCAACGCCCAAAGCCAAAAACTAAAAATCAAAAACAAGAAAAGCCAAAAAAAAAAAAAAAACCCCAAAAATGTGGCTAAATTTAATTTCAGAGCGAGCAGCACAGCAAAAATGGCTAAAACTAATACCTTTAACCAGGCTGGCGGTGTGGAAAAATACCAAAGCGCTCGAAAGACCAAAAGCCAAAAGAAAAACAATAAGTAAAACAAGCCAACAACAACAACAACAACATGAAGGAGAAGAGCCAAGAAAGAAAAACAAATCGTTTGTTTTTCGCGCAAAAATTATGAGAGATGAATGACGTCTAAATGTTCCTGAAGGTTAAGACAAATGGCGCACGTTGTCGCTGGCTCCGTTGGGCGAAGGGGGGCGTGGCGGCGGTGGGCGGTGGATGGTAGCGGAGAGGAGGGGGGGCGGGGGGTCATGATCTATTAGCAATGCGATGCGTCGTATGGAAAAGCTTTGGCTTTAGTCAGCGCCGTATTTTCTATTTTCCAATGCGAGATACATATCAGGCGCTACACTGAGCGAAAAAAGTGCCATACTAATTAATATTTTGGAACAAATTTTGCCATCATTTAAAATTTTCTTATACTCAAACTACCGTAAAGGGATTTTCAATATTTTTGAAGAAATATTCTTTTACATTTGCATTTTTTGTATGCACTTTTTTCTCTTTGCAGCAAATGCGCCACACTGAGCAAAAAAAGGGACTGCAAAATGTGCTTATTAGTGAATTCTTCAGTATAACTTTTGTTTAATAATATTTTTATTCTTTTTATGAAGAAATGTAATACATATTATGTTTTCGTAACCTAAACCTATTAGAAATTAATTTTTTTTTTGTTTTGAAAATTAATATTTCTTTAAATTTATTGTTTTATGCCATTTTGTTGTTGTTTTGAGCAAACAATGCGAGCTACATCTCAGAAGCTACACTGAGCGAAAAAAATTCGCCGAAGAATATATATTTAATGAATATTTTAATGTCCTTTTTTCCAATCTAAGCAAAGTATTATACATTGAACCTATTGAAAATGTGTTTATTTTTGATAATTTTTTATAAAAATAAATTTTTTTTACTTCACATTTTCATGTAACCAATGCAAATGTCAAATAGTCAAATTTCTGCCTTTCCGTGCAGAAAATAGCCAATGGCCACGCCCCTTCATAAGGCTGACTCATAATTTCTCTGACGCTGGCAATTTGCATTGGCTGCAATTAGGCCAACTTTCGAGTTGACTTTTTGATCATTGGCCCGGTAAGTGACGGTTCCTTGAGCAGCAGGACTCAAGGTGCACCCACTGTCTATTCCCCAACCCCAACCCCCTCTCACACACACACATACACACACGTCTGATGGGCTAGGTAGCATTTTATAGTTTTGTGCATTGGTTTTGGCCCGTTGCCAAGGCGTCTGCCATCTTGATAAAGTGTTAGCCAAAAAATGTACGCCACATTAGTGGCAGACGACAACGGCGACAAAGACGACGCTGCCAACGGAAGGGGGCAGGGGCAGGGGCGGGTGGATGGGCGCATGAGCTGCCAATACACATAGACAAAGAGGCAGGCAGCAGCAGCTGTGGCCATAGCTAAAGCCAACAAATCCGTTTTGGCCATGTGTGTGTTACTTGAAGAAATAGAAATGTCATTTAACAAAACGAGCACGAGAAATCAACAGCAACAACAGCAGCAACAACAACAACAACGTTGCCAAAATGTCAAGCGAATGCAGCCACAAACTAATTGCCAAAACGGCTAAAAGCCAAATGAAAATCCAACTAACTAAATGAAGCCGGCCGCAGGTATCGTTTTTTTTCTTGGCTCGGCATTCTGGACAAATTGTTTGCACTGCGCTCACAAATACATTTTGTTGCATATTTTATGGGATACGCTCATAAATGTTGACCCCCCCCCTTGCCACACTCGTCTGCATGTGACACTCATCAATTATGCAGGCAGACAGAGAACGTCGTCTTGTTGCCAACTGACAGCCAATAAGCCATCCTTCACATTCGGGCCACAATTGCCAGGCAGGATATGCGGTTGGCCAATAGCAAATTATAAGCAATTGCAAACGGGCCATAAGCTAATGAATATTTGATACGCTCCCCGTACATTGAAATAGATACATTTGTATCTGCATATACACGCACACGCGTATCTACGTCTAGGCCTTTTTACGCCCAGCCAATGACAGTCTGACAGCGCAAGACATTTGACACAAATGAGTTTTCAGCTTTGGCTACAAAATAACGTGCAAGTTTTACAGGTAAATCAAGTTGCCGGAAATCGATAAACTTGTTGACATTCGATTAAGGCGAGCTGTAAAGTTTTCTTTACTCTCTTGCACTCCCCCTCTCCCTCTCTCCTTTATTTAAAATTAACGTGCACGTCAAATAAATCACTTAAACTCTTTGAGAATTATAAGCATTATTACTATTTGGTTAACACTGTGATGTAGACTGAACATATCCTTTGCAGACTATTATGTTATATTATTCACTTTTCGCATAATTTGCCTATCCATGTATCTATCTATCCATCTATCTATCTGTATATCCATCTATCTATCTACCTATCTATCTATCTATATATCTATTTATCTATCTATTTATCTATCTGTCTATCTGTATATCTATCTATCTACCTATCTATATATCTATCTATCTATCTATCTATCTATCTATCAATCTATCCATCTATCTATCTATATATCTATCCATCTATCTATCTATCTATCTATCTGTATATCCATCTATCCATCTATCTATCTATCTATGTATATATCTATCTATCTATCTGTATATCCATCTATCTATCTATATATCTATCTTTCTATCTGTATATCCATCTTTCTATCTATCTACCTATCCAATCACATATCTTTCTATTTATTGATGAATGTATCTATCTATAAACATTTATATTTCAATTTATATTCAAACTTGTTTTTGGCTATCTATATATCTTTTCGTGTCTTAATTGATTTCACGCACATCTTTTGCAGTCCATAGCTGCCCTTTTATTATCAGTATATTCCTCTTAATGTCTACATCAACATTAGCTGCAATACTTTGATTTCCTGTTGCACACACACCCACACCCACACAGAAAGCCCGTCTGGTACATGCTCGTATTTCATATAAACAACAAAATGCTCTTTGTTTTGCTTTGGCCTAACACCATAATCGTTTGTTTACAGCCCTCTATAATATACAAATCGCCAGCTCTCAATAAACTATTGCAAAGTAACCATTTAAAACTGTCTGCGATAAAACACGCACAGACAGCCCAAGAGAAATATTTATGAAAAATAAAAAAGCAAATATACAAATAAATTCGCAAAGCTTGCAATTTTGTAGGCAGACGAAATTGACGTATGCGCACTTTAATCGTAAGCGATATCGATAAGGAACTATATATATAGTTGTATATATATATTGTATTTAAGTCAAGATATATCCGTGTCCAAGTGTTAATTGTTTGTGTAAAAGATCCGCCGTGACAAATGAGGGCGGAAACAAATGGCATTAGATGTATAGTATATACAGAGTTTAGTTATATGATATCTAAAGCTCACGCTCTCTCTATCTCTCCCCCCCCTATACAAACACCCCCCCCCTCCCCCTGCCACCATCACTCCCTATCTTGCTTATAATCTAATGTTAACTAGTTGCCGGACATTCCAAGAAACTCTAATCAATTGCATCGTAAAACAACATTCAGGCCAAAGCACATTTCTATGGCAACAAAAAAAATATCATTAAGAAATGTTTGAAATCCCCCTTGAGAATGCACTGACTACGCCACTGTTCATTCACAATCAGCCAGAAAAATGTATCAAAAAAAAAAACAAATAAATAAAAAGTTCGGCATATCAATCGATTTCCGGCGCTTAACGCCGCAATTTTAATTTCTTAAAGGCAGTTTTTCGGCTCAACAACAAATTAAGGCCACAAAAACGAACATTGCGAATTTTTTTTATGGAGCGCGCAAAATAATGGCAAAACAAGTGGGTGGTCGAGAAAAGGGGCATGCCAGACGGACGAGTTACCCTGCAAAAGCCAGATATGCCAGAAATTTACTTCTAAGAAAACAAACTTAAGATTTAGCTTGCACTTTTTATAGCCTTTATATGCATAGCAAGAGTATTAAATCTTCGGTGTGAGGAGCACATTCCCTACTTTAATTGAAAATTAACCTATGAGACTTTAAAGAAGCCAGCTATTATGACCTCTGAACTCCTTAACTAAAGGCCAGACCATGTCTAAGTCTTACATTCCTCTTAAGCAATTCATTTAGTCTACAGGGTATTCAAAATAAAGATATCAGCGAGCTTGCAATTGATGCGTCTAAAATCGGCTAAGAAACCTATTTAAAAACAATCGATAATTGCGTCAGCAAAAGCAACGCAAATGCCGCAAGTTAACAAAGCCTCAATACATACAAAAATATCCATTTATATATTTATATATATATTTAAACATACTCGGCTATGTGTACATAAAAATATTTCATGTACCGACTCAAAAATCTATTGTACACAAAATATTTGGCAATTAAAAAAGCCAAAAAGCAGAAAGAGACAAAAAAAAACAAGAAGAAAGATAGAAAAAAGCAGAGGCCAACATGAAAATTTGAAATGAAAATGAATTTTAAGGTAAATTAGCTGTGTGGGCGTGGTATATGAAAACAGACGCACAACAAACAAACAAACGCCAAACAGCATTAGCAAAGGGGCGGAGGGGAGTGGTGTACGGGGGAGGGGGTGGTGGGGGGTGTTCAAAGGTTCGCCTTTGTTCCAAATTGCATTTTGCATATTTGCAGCAAGTTTTTCAACTATTTCTTGTTGCTAAATGTTGTATTTAAATGGCTGCTTTTTAAATTTGTTTCTCTTTTTGGACTCTCGATTGCATATAGAAAATTTAAAAATTTTAAATATTTGTTTATTCGCATTTTGCAGGGTGGCAAAAACTGAGGAAAATTCTTTTTGTTCCCGGCCAAATGGCAGCTCATCTTCTCTTAATCCACATCATCATCAACATCGTCATAATCATTATCAATATCATCATCATCATCTTCATCGTTTTGATTATGATTATGCTTTTCATTATCATTAACATTATCACGAGCATCTCAACTGACGTCATTCGAAATTTTTGCTTTGGAATGTGTTTTTTAACATTAGACCTGAAGGTCGTCATCTTGATTACGTTTACGGCGACAAACTGATATGCATTTAATACCCTGTACTCGTTGCAAAGTGGGTGAATTGCTTGTCAGAGTATCGCCCGTCTACACATATAACAAGTAAGAGGTTCTAGTCGGGAGCTCCCGACTAGGGGATACCCTGAACCCTCATATTCCAACACCAAATGCAGCGCGCGCTTATAGATAGAGAGTAGCGGGTAGGTGGCGATAGGTATAAAATGAAAGATAATCGATATATATATACTTTTCTAGAAGCTACATGTCAAGTTTGGTAACTCTAGCTCTTATTATTTACCAAAATTGCTTAAAAAACAGGATATCGATATACATTTTTATCGATTACTTGGAAACGGGGCAAGTTATCGATTATCGGAAACAAACTCGATCTGCGTAGGAACTAGGAGCACCTACATCTCAAGTCCCTAGCTCTTATAGGTTCTGAGATCCTTGCGTTCATACATACGGACGGACGGACGGACGGACGGACGGACGGACGGACGGACAGACAGACGGACATGGCTAGATCGACTCGGCTGTTAATGCTGATCAAGAATATATATACTTTATGGGGTCGGAGATGCTTCCTTCTGCCTGTTACATACATTTGGATTTTGCACAAAAACATAATACCCCTTTTACCCATTTTTAATGGGTTCAGGGTATAAAAATACATGATAATTGTATCATATATATATTGTAATATCTCTGATTTATCTGTTCGATTAACATATTTATCGATAGACAAATATCGATTATGCACAGAGTACATTTCTCACAACTAGCTAATATCATTAACTAAAGCCTAGCGAAGCGCAGCACTTAATTTGTTCTGATTGCTTGCATCGTGTGCATATATTAGCCCGTCAACCGTGCGTATGCTTAATGCTCAGCCCTAAGCCTTGGGAGATGTGAACGATATTTACAGATAGCAGCAGCTTTTGTTAAGATTAAGTGCTTTCTATCCCTAAACACAGCCAAGCAGCTGCTGCGTATGAGTAATATGTGCACACTCACACACACACACACACGCACACAACACGCATACGCACTGTGGCACGTATCTTACAAGTTTATCTAGAGCCCGTCTCCGGGCTATTAAATGTTACCAAACCTCTTACGTATTTGCAGCTAGCAGCGCATTTCATCATCTCCGGCAAACTTAACAACTGCTTTTCTTCGTTTTTTTTTGCACTAATAAAACGCAACACTTGCTAAATAAAAAAAAAATTTGCACAACAAACAAGAGGAAACTTGAGCACACACGGGCATAAAAATTAAATGCTAAACAAATTGTGAATTTGCAATTTTCGTGGCTGTTAAACTGAAACTCGTGACGCGACAAGCTAAACAACATTTTCAACTAGTTTAAAAAGATGTTCATTTATATATTTACATAAGACAAGCATGCGAAGTTAGCTGCAGCTTGCCGAAGCTTAAATACACTTTCTTTTTGATATATTTAATTAGATTTTTGTGCTTGGTGTGTCTTAAGAAAAATAGGTTGTTAGAGATTTAGTATCTTTTGCAGATTTGTGAGAAGAGTAAAGGTCTTGAAGGCTGAGTTTGATAAAAAATATCTTTGAAAGCAGCATTTTTTGACATACAAGAACCACTTTGCGACTTATCTTTCCTCTGGCAGCTTTATGATAGGGAGTCCCAAGTTGATAAGGCTTAGCATATACATGAGAAGCATTGTGAAATGCCTAGTTTAATCAAGATATCTTGGTAGACAACAAAGTTTTTCATAGAAGAATCTTAGAAGACGGACTTAAACTCTGAGATATGTTCGCATAGAAACAGACAGGCGGACAGATGGACATGGTTCTAACAACTCTGCTGTTGATGCTGATCCAAAATATATATTTCCTTTAAGGGGTCGGAGAAGTCTTCTTCTATGTGTTACACATTTCATGACAAACTCATAATATCCTCTACAAGGGCATAAAAAAACTCAATTTACATCAGATTTGGCTCCCATGGCAACTATGTGATTTTGAAGTTACAAATTGTTCAGATTTTGTTCCAATAATGGGGAGATAACAAGGAAGTGTTATGTACAAAAAAAAACTCTGTTGTTGCCATTTTCAACGGCTACAACTAGCAAAAACTATCTATACATTAAAGTCAGGCGTTTTAGCTGACTTTCACTTACGATTACCAGAGCATAAATATAAAGAAAGTTACCTTTTGAATTGAGATTAAATTGGAAAAGACAGAAGAAGGACGCGTAGATAGTAAGAATTAAAGACTGATCATGAATTTATGGGCTATATAATCTCTCGTCTGCTCACAAAGTTGGCTTACAACCTGCATGGCTAAATAAACGAGCTGCCAAGTTGGTTAACAATCTAAACACGCGCTGCAAATCACACAAATTTGGTTAATGTTAAGGAAAAGGGTGCGCGGGGGGAGGAGGCAAAGCTAGAGACGTGTGTTTGTGTGTGTGTCGCACACATGGGGCTCTAACTTAGCTTAAGACGCTTAAAATTGACTTACATTTGCGCACACATAAGCTGAACTCTACCTGTGTGTGTGTGTGTATATGTACGTATGTGTGTGTGTGTTGCCGGCATACAATAAGATAATAACAATTACAGCAGCAGCGAGGCCAGCCGCGGCAGCTTTAAAACAAAAACAAAGGCAAAGCAAAACAGACAAAAGCGCGAGAGCGGCTCAAGAGAGACGAAGAGAGAGAGAGGGAGAGAGAGATCTGTGTGAGAGAGCTGTAGAGTGCGCAGGTCTACACTTTGTGTAGAGTTTGGCCAACTGAGCGTGTGTTTGTGTGTGTGTGTGTGTGTGTGTGTGGGCGCTTACGTGGGCGTACGAGCAGCCTTTTCGAACATGTCCTTCGAATTTCCGGGTTTTTGGTACTTTGACATTTGCAACATGCTGCTTGGGCCCAGAGAGCGAGAGCGAGTGCGACAGAGAGCGAGAGAGTGAAAGAGAGCTCAAATGCCAGGCAACAACATTCCGCCAGTCGTTGCTGCTGCTGCTGCTTTTGCTTCAGCTGCTGCTTCGCTGCTGCTGCTTCCTGTTTACAACCAACACATGTTCGGCAGCGCGGAGGGATTGCCGGGGAGGGGGGACGGGGCTGGTGTTTGGCCGACAGCTATGTGGGTCTGTGTGTCGTCGGCTGTGTTGTCCTTTCGTGCCGGGCCACAACCATTAAGAGTGTCGATTGTAGCAGGCGAGGGGTAGAGGGGAAGGTGGGTGAGGGGGGGGGTGGTAGTGGGTTTTTATATTGTATGACGGACGCAAAGTTCAAACAAAAGTATTTTTTTGCCCATTGTATTTCGATTTTTCAGGCATGTCCTTATTTTTATTCTGCCTGATTTTCTACGTGGCTTTATTTTTCCATTTTTCTCATGTTTGTTTGTTTGTTTGTTGTTCTTTTCGCTTTTTTTGACGTCACGCGCAAACAAATGGATTTAAGAGCATTATTTCATTTATGGATTTGGTTATTAATGTTGAATTGTTGTTGTTGTTGTTTTTGTGTATTTTTAGTCCCTTTTTTTTCATTTTTGCTTGAGGGCTTTCGTGACTGTTTGCAACTTCCTGCTGCTGCTTTGCTGTTGTTGTTGTTGTTTTTGTTTTAGTCCATCATTTTGCCAACACAATTCCGGCGGCAACGCCTACGTTGCCTCAAGCAACAACAACAACAACAACAACAACAGGCACAAGCAACTAACTAAATAACAACAATGTGCTACGAAAATGCCAAAATGTGTTGCCTGCTTTCAGGCGCTGCCGCCAGCGGCGCACTTGTGTGTTGTGTGTGTTGAGCGTGTGTGTGTGGGTGTAAGTCGGCTGCATGCTTTTGGCTTAGTTTGGATTTAAGGCATAACTATATATACATAGACATACATATACACACATACACATACATATATGCATATATGCCTGTGTATGCGACTCGCTTTGTGGTATTTAACCTTAATTTGATTTTTTTCCTACATTTTTTTTTTTTCGTTGGCCACGTTTCGTTTTGTTGCTGCTGCCTTTTACAGGTAGCTAAATTGCTTTTGTTGTGCTCGTCCTTGCCGCAGCCTTGTGTCTGTGTGTGTGTGTGTGTGTAAGTGTGTGTGTGTGTGTGTAAGTGCCTTAGCATTCCGCTTCTGCTTTGGCTGAGTTTTCTTTTTGTTGCTTTTTAAAGAGTTTGAGTTTGCGGCATTGATTAAACAATTTGGCTGACAATTTTTGTTGCTCTAAACTGTCAGTTGGCTAAAATGTACTAGAAAATGTGGCCAGCTTCTGGTTGTTGTTGTTGTTGTTGTTGCTGTTGTTGTTGTTGTCGTGTTTAAAATAGCCGCATAAACAAATTGTTTGACCGCATTTTGTGACAACAAAAAAGAAACTGTTCGCAGCAACAAATGAGCATCAGCTGCTATGCTTGACAAATTCACACTAACAACGCTCGCGCTGCTTGCAACTGGCAAACGCCTTCCCGCACCCCTCCCCTCCCCCTTCCCCTTCCCCTGCACGCTGTGCTGCTGGCAGCATGCAACATTAAGATTATGAAAATATTTTTCACACTTTGTCAAATTATATTTGCTTGTGTTTCTTTTGTTATTGCCAGCATTTCTTTGCTTTCCTTTTGCTTTTCGCTTTATATAAATATATATTTAGCTAAAAATTGCGCATACGCAGCGTAAAACGCATAACTTTAAATAGCAGCAATTTGTGTACAATTTCTTTTTTCTCAATTAAATTTAGAATTGAATTATTGGCTTTTTAATTAATTTAAATTTATGGCTATCGAGCTGTAAATTCACTTTTGCTGACATATTAAATATATTTGGTTTTAATGGCAAATAATTAATTGATAATAAATAACGTATACGCAGCGTGTAAGCCAAAAGCTTTCAGCATATTAATTACATTTTTAATACCTGTGTAAGGCTTGCGGGTTTTTAAAACAAATCAAATATGTGCATATATTGCGAATATTGCGCATACGCAGCGTGAGACACAAATTTAACAAGTAAGAGGTTCTAGTCGGGAGCTCCCGACTAGGGGATACCCTGAACCCTCATATTCCAACACCAAATGCAGCGCGCGCTTATAGATAGAGAGTAGCGGGGAGGTGGCGATAGGTATAAAATGAAAGATAATCGATATATATATACTTTTCTAGAAGCTACATGTCAAGTTTGGTAACTCTAGCTCTTATTATTTACCAAAATTGCTTAAAAAACAGGATATCGATATACATTTTTATCGATTACTTGGAAACGGGGCAAGTTATCGATTATCGGAAACAAACTCGATCTGCGTAGGAACTAGGAGCACCTACATCTAAAATTTCAAGTCCCTAGCTCTTATAGGTTCTGAGATCCTTGCGTTCATACATACGGACGGACGGACGGACGGACGGACAGACAGACGGACATGGCTAGATCGACTCGGCTATTGATGCTGATCAAGAATATATATACTTTATGGGGTCGGAGATGCTTCCTTCTGCCTGTTACATACATTTGGATTTTGCACAAAAACATAATACCCCTTTTACCCATTTTTAATGGGTTCAGGGTATAAAAATAATGTATGCATATATTTTCTGATTGAAATAAGTTCTTTTAGATTCTCAAATAAATGCCTGAAATCGACGCATCCTTCTGCCCGCTACATACATTTGCTCAAAACCAATGGACACTTTTTAGCCATTTTCAATGGGTACAGGGTATAAATATTAGTTGTAAAACTCTGCCATAGACATTTTATAACGACCTTTTGTGAAAAAATGAGCTCAGTTTAATATCAAAGTAGTCCTCGTTGTATCTATTCCAAGCCCATGAGCTATAGCTATAAGGCTTGCGATAAATTTAAACTCAAAAATATGTGTCAAGCCTTTGCAATATCTAAGACAACACACCTTAAGCCGCACGCCCTTAATTTCAACACGTTGGCAGCAGGCTTATGAATTTGTTCAATAGAAAGATTTCATGCGAAGTGTTTGTTTTGCGAACATTGAACATTTTCAATTAAAAGTTTTAATTGGCAAAGGAGCCTGACGACATTATAAGTGGGCGTGTCGGCATTGCCATTAAGTAGAAAAACAGATTAGAGTGCAGACTGCGCCAAGTTGCAAGCAAAGTGCGCGTTCAACTTGCAGCTGCCACATTTGAGGCATGGCAGCAACATTATCATGGCAAAACTTGACGCACTTTCCTGGGCCATTTGTCAAGTCGTCTGCGAGGCGTGAGTGTGGCCAGCTTATCAATATGACACACTATAAATACACTTCACTACACTTCATTTTTTGGGGGCGGGCGAGAGGTGGGGTGGGGCGTGGCGAGAGCTGAGGCGGGGCGTGCATTGCGGCGTGTGCAGTCAATAAATGCGATTATGTCACAGCAACTGATCCATATATGCCATATCTGTGTGTGTGTGTGTGTGTGTGTGTGCGTGTGTGATTAGCAGCTAATTTGCAATCAATAACAACAAATTGTTAATTGGCATTTCAAATGGCCAAAAGCAGCCGCTTTGATTGGCTGACAACACATTTTTTTGTCCCCTTTTGTTTATGATGGCAAACAAATTTGTTTTTTTTTTTATATAAATAAATAAATACATCAATTTATGTGTGCCAATTGTTGTTATTGTTATTGCCGCTTTATGCAGTGTTAACATGCAACTCGATTGCCATTTGAACATGTCACACACACACACACACACACACAGAGAGAACAAATAAAAGGACACGCGAATTTACTCAACAGCTGCAACTGCAATTTTTGAAAAGTTGCAACAATAAGAAAATAAGAGAAAGTCATGTAATTTAATTTGAATTATGGTTGCCTGCTTTGCAGGCTTAAATGCTTGAGTTGTAAGAAAAGATATTGTATCTTTTGGGAAATGTTTTTAAATATATATATCTTACAAAATATATAGATGTATATATGAATATATACATCCATGTTTGACAGTTTCTCAAGCTCTGCTGGGCCCTAGTCTAGGAAATAAACTCCAAATGCTGTGCTTGGTTTGTATAGAAAATAAACTGCATTTAGCTTAGTTTTAGGCATCCAAGTACAGTGATCACTCGAATATATAGAACGTTCAATGACACATTCAAAAATGCATATACTCTTATAATAAAAGTCGGCACTTTGAATGTACAGAAATTGACACGTATTTTTTCTTTTTGGGCAATGTCTTCACTTAATTTCTAATAAAAAACCTTTCACATTAAAAATTAGTCGTATTTTCGATAAATTATCTGCCCAAGCCAAAACACGAGACTGCCTTGGCCATGTTCTACTGTATTTTAGTCAATTACACCTAGATTTCAGTGAATTTCTAATCCATTCAAATGTTTGTCACATTACTTCAGCGTGTTCCATTCTTCTGTTCCCTTTGGTTTGTGACATATGTCACCTGTTTTACAGAGTACCTAGTTTTCTCCGTTCAGCTTATCCAAGTTGCTCAGCTTCTACTATCCTTCAATAGGTTTAAATGCAGCTTTGTATCCATTTTATCCTAGTCAATTCCACTGCATTCCACCCGTTTCAGAGTGTGTTCCACTGCATTCCACCCGTTTCACAGTGTCTTCCACTGCATTCTCTTGTTTCCATTGAGCAGCTCAGCGTACCTTAGCATCTTTCACTGTATTCCTCGATATTGCCCTCTATCTTTAGTAAATCCCATTGCATTGCACCTTATGCCAAAGCATCTCTCTCCTTCACTATCTCCTTCTCTCTCTCTCCTGCTCTCTCCTGCTCTCTCTCTCTCTCACTGTATCTCACATTCAAGTAACATAATCTAAGTGCCCGCCCACTCCCCGCTCGATTTCCACTCATCTAGCGCAATCTTATCTGTGTGTTCATGTAAGATTTACCAGCTATACGCAGCTATCACAATCGTCGCGCTGACCGCGCACATCAACCCCTGGCAGGCTATCCCCCCCTCTCCCACCCAGCCCCCTTGGCTCGATAGACTCGGCATATCTGTAGACGCGCACTAAAGTGGCTTATCAGCGCAGTTTGGTGTTTATATTTAACTAGCGTGTGCTTTATACAAGTTTTTAATGCGGTAATCAAGCGCTTGTTAACACACGCGGCGTATGCGCAACGTCCACGATAAGCGTCTACTGCGCGGCGGGGGCCAGGAGGCAGCGGGGCAAATTAAGTTAAAAATTATGCTGCAATAAATTTAAGTTGTGTAGCAAGTGCAGGCGGGCGGGCTGACGGGCTGGCGGGCTGGCCTGTGCCCCTCGATTGCCGGGTTTCCGCTTATTGATTTATGAAACAAGACGTGGACGCAGGCAGAAGGCGAGGGGTAAACTCGGTCTGGGTTGGGTTTCGGGGGCACAAACTAAAAATGCACAAAGCAGGGCGATTCTTTAGTTGCACACTAACCACACCCCCAACCACCCGCCCACTCGTCATTATGCTGACCGATTATGACATTTTTTAATGGCATTTTCTCGTTTGCCTTTTGCTTGCTTATGCTATTGATTTCTGACCATTACGACGCCGCCCATGGGCGGACGCCAGCTAGGGGGCGTGGCTGTGTTACATTTTGGGCAAAACTGTTGTCACTTAAAGTGCAATTATTGCGGCCATATGCAGCACGAATAGCTGTTAAATTGCTTGGAAAAGCCAAAATGCCCGACCGCACGGCACAGCGGGAAAACTAAGTGCGGGCAAAACTTGCGGCAGATCATTTAAAATTGATATTCTTGCGCCCGAAAACCAAACTTGTTAAAAAGCAGCAAAGAAGAAGCTGCAGAAGCAGCGCCCACAATGCAGCTAAAGTTAGTTTAAGCGACAAGCTCCTGAGTTTCAAAAAAGGCTCTCAAAGTTTGCAGCCAAAAGTTTTTCTGCATTCTCGAAGCAAAGTCCAAGAGGATGGCAGTTACAAGAAGGAGATATTTTATACCCTCGTGAAGGGTATTATAAATTTGTCATAATATTTGGCCATTTGCAGATATGTGACAATAGCGAAGATCGTAAAAGCGCAGTTTGATAAAGGTATCTAGAAAAGTTTATCAGACAAGAACCTACTTTTCAACCGATCTTTCCTATGCAGCTTTATTATAGAGTAGTCCTATGTTGATAAGATACATGGAGATTATAAATGGGAAGCATAGTTAAACTTATAAATACCTAGTTTTGTGAAGATATCTTGATAAAGCTATATGATATAGACACTCGATCCGGCTGGATGCTGTTGATCTAGATTATGAATACTTTACGGGGTCGAAGATGCCTTCGTCTATGGGTTACACACTTCATGACAATATTGTAATACCCTCTACAAAGGTTGAAAAATCTAAAGTAAGTTTGTTTTCTGCTATTTTGTAACTTTTATTAAAAAAGCAAAACTTCTTGGTTTTACCAAACGAGCTAATGCGTATTTTATAATATCACCAACTTTTATTATAAAGGTTTACTTAAGTTAAAAAAATACATGCCCAGGCTCAAA
The DNA here is from genome assembly GCA_035045725.1 of Drosophila ezoana. Lineage (NCBI taxonomy): Eukaryota > Metazoa > Arthropoda > Insecta > Diptera > Drosophilidae > Drosophila > Drosophila ezoana. The sequence goes on along the minus strand of JAWNOU010000177.1, from coordinate 5,302,806 downwards.
TAAATTGTTGCTATATTTTAACAAATTATAGCCCAATCTGATAAGTAAAAAACTCAAGCTGTTAAAAGAAAGATATATAACAAAAAATTGCTTTCCGTTTGATTTAATGTGTTCTAGGTACTTACTGCAACTGCATTCAAGCATTCTTGATCTTAAATAAAGAACAAACTTTGTTGCTTAAAAGGATTTTAGAATATTTTTGACTTTTTCAAGTACATCAATCAACTGATTGACCAGAAATTTGGAACATTTGTAAGCTAATTGAGCGCAAATAGATATAATCTTTATCGGGCATATATAGAACATATCAATAATGTATGCATACATACATACACACATGCACACATGCACACATACACACACACACACACACATACATACATACATGTATAAACAATATTTTAGCTTAGTTTTAGCAGCTCTCAAATGTTGCCTTCAAGCTTCACCTTTGGCCCCGCTCACATCTTGAAACTCTGTCGCATTCTGCGACCTCTCGCACTGCCCCCAACTACCTTCAGTTGTCATTAGGCATTGTACACATTAAAAAATGTATAAATATCATTTGAAAAGCGTTCAATTATTTGTAAATGAAACTAAAAATGACCTTGGCGCTGTTGCCCGTTGCCCCTGGTTACCGCCTCCAGCCCTTATCAGCCTTATAGGCTGTGTCGCCTCGACCTTTGGCCCGCGTGGCAGGTGCTCGTAATACTTCCACATCGATTCTTATCAGGCGAATGTCTATCGAACGGCCGCAATCGTTGTTTGTATATTTTCGTTTTGGCGCCAGACACAAATTTGGTGTCATGCTCAAGAGGTTTTTCCATTTTCCGCACACTTTGATTTATGGCACAAAGAAAAATGTCCAAGCACAAATTTTTGTTCATGCTTGGGCAATATTTTATACAATTTTAAGCACATTAATATGGATTAAGTATAACAGATTGTCTGGATAAAAAAGCGAGGGCAAGGCATATATTAATACCCTAGGAAAATTGGTATTAAAAACGGGGCTATGCTGGAGTTGGAAGGCGCTTTGTAACTGGCTGGAGAAATGTGCATGGTGAGTATCTAAAAGTCAGGCAAGGCCAAGCCAGGGTATGTGAATGCACAAATACCCTATAAAATTTAGATTTTTTGGGGCAAGGCATATATTAATACCCTGTAAAATAGGTATTGAAAAGAGGGTTTGATGGATGTTGAAAGAGCTTGGATGTTGAAAGAGCTTGCGGCTAGAGAAAAGTTTATGCTGAGTATCTAAAAGTCAGATGAGGCCAAACAGGTGCATGTGAATGCATAAATACCCTACAAAATGAGCAGTTTTTTAGAAATTAAAAAAACAAAAACGCTATTAAACAAAATTATGTTACATATGCTATTTAGCATAGCATGCTAGGCGGTTATACGGAACATTTGCCGCACAGAATAATTAAAGAAAAATATAAATATTAAATGTACTATTTAATAAGAGAAAGAGCATTTGCTATGCGTATATATGGAATAAAACCGCACCTAACTGGAGAATAGTTTTGAGATCTATTGTAAAATATGCTAGTTACATATGAAACAGAGCATCTACTAGGCGGCTTCATGGCATATTTACCCCAGCAAAGTGAAGAAAAGTTGAAAAAACTATCATTAAAAATGTAATTTCATATGAGAAAGAGCATCCGCTCGGCGACTTTCTGGCATATTAGAAGAATGATTCAAGAAAGAATTTGAAATATGCTATTTGTAATTGGACAGAGCATCTGCCAGGCGACTTGATGGCGATATTTGCCTCGTGGCATTCATTGCGGAATGTTTGGGGCTCATTAAAGTTTCAAGTGGTTGGCTAAAGTTCAATTCAAAATTGTATCTGTCAGATACAAACGAGGGTCTGGTCGAAACTTACCATTTATGCCGCTGATCAGTGGATAATTACCATCACGGCCGCCGATTAAGTTTTTTAAGCCAGTTTCGATCAGTGTTGGGGACGATCGCTCCCTGTCGCTCATTTTTTCATAAAAATCTTGTCACTTTTGTGATTATACACGAAATTTTCAACAATTAGTGTGACCAAAACCGAGTTTTGGTATTCTTTTTGGTATTTATTGATGCTTTTTGCTGCTGTTGTTGTTGTTGTTGTTTTTGGTTTTTTTAAGCAACTTTTTTGGCTCTGATTACAAGACGGCGCACAAAGCCGGACTCACAACAATAATAATAATAATCGCTTAGAATAATTAATAACTTTTCAACCTTTTACTTTTACTTTTGTTTTTGCTTTTGTTTAATTATTAATTATTTTTTTGATTTATGCTGCTGGCGTTAACTTTTGTAGCGTATTTTGTTGTTGTTTATTTAATATAACTTTGTTTTTGTTTTTGTTTCTTTGTTGAAATCACAATGTACAAAAATGAATGTTTTATGCTAAATTCAATGTAAACTTTAAATATTGCACGTTAACGTTTCTTTATTGCTTGGCTAAATATGCATTAGAATTATTAAACTTTATATATGTATGTATATGTATGTATATATATATAGATATATTTAATTATTTATGCTGCTCGCTATAAATAAAGGCACCGCGAATTCATTCAACAATTTGTTCTTTTATTTATAATTCTCTTGCTGTTTATTTATGTATTCTTCTTCTTCTTCTTTTATTGCTAATAACAACTGGCGTTTGGAAATAACAACAAAAATTTACAACAACATGAAACGTAACAGAAATTAGTTTTTATTTTTGCATTTAATTTAGCTTAACTTTTTTACAACTTTTAAGTGAACTTTAATATTTAGGCGCATTGCTTTTGGTATTTTTGGTTGCAAGTTTTTGTGTTTTTCTTTTTTTCGTTGATTTTTTTATAGTTTAGTTTAATTTAGTTGAGTTGTTGTTGTTGTTGTTGTTGCTTTGTTTCATTTGCTGATTGCGCTATTTTTATAGCATTTTTTATATATATATATTTATTTTTTGTTTTTTGTATTTAACGTTGTCGTGCGTTTTTTTCAAATGCCGCTGCGTTTGAGTTTTGGCTACTTTTTGTTGTGTTTATTGTTGTTGTTGTTGTTGTTGTTGTTGTAGAACGTTAAACGTTGTTGCAGGCTCTGCTTTGCTTATTTATTTATTTTTGTTGTGGCACTAAAAATAAAATCAATTGCTTTTTGTTTTTGTTTTTGTTTGTGTTTTTGTTTGTGTTTTTGGTTTTTTGAGAGTTCTCTCGCGTTTGTTGTTGTAGTTGGTATTTATTGTACAGTTATAAAGCACTAGTATGGCATTCGCATAGACTTGACAAACTTAATAAACAGTTAGCTGCTAGGCTGGGAGTGGGGCGAGGGGGTGGAGGGTGCGCCTACACGGAAATCAGCGCCCGGCGTGCGACAGAGACAGCAAGTTATATTTGTACATATATGTATATATATATTTTTCGTTCGCTTTTGAGCTTTCAGCCTGATCGTGGGGCGCGGGCACGTCTAGTGAGCGGGGGTGTAGTATATCTACACTCACACACGCGCGCACAAGCACTCACTCACACGCATACAAGCACACACACACACACACACACACTGGCGCACACACACACGAAGACACACGACAGGACGTTTGGCGAACAACACACGACGAGCCGAAAATCGATGAAAAATGTTGACAGCTCACCGACACAAGCGCAGGCACACGCACACGCGCACGCAGATTTTTTTTGTTTTTTTTTTGTTTTTGCACAAATTGATGATGTGTTGAAAAACGCGCGCGATTCGTTAGCGTTTTACTGGCTGTTGTCCTTGTTGTGGTCAAATTAATTGGTGTAGCTGTTGTTGTTGTTGCTGTTCTTGTTGTTGTTGTTGTTAGAGCGCGTGGCGTGTTCTTGGTATTCGCTGCTGCTGCTGCTGCTGACGCTGCTGCTGCCGCTGCCTGACGACGACTGTTCGCTTAGCGCCGTCTTCGGGCGTTGTGGGTGTCGTCGACGCAGCCGTTGCCGCTGCCGCTGCCACAAACGCTGTCGCTGCCTATGCTGACTGAGCGCGCATGTGACAAGAGCGCGACGCACACACACACACGCACACAACTCGACAAACACAAGTGCACTTGTCTGACGGTTTCGAAGTCGCGTCGGCTCGCATAGGATGCGGAAGCCGTTAAAACTCTACACAGATGAGCGACGCTTTGGTTAAAGCTTCCGCTGCAGCTAGGATGCACTTGGCTGAGAGCGCGAGAGAGTGAGAGAGAGAGAGCGCGTGTTGTTAGTGAGCCGCTTTTGTTTTTCAAAGGGAGAGAGTGCGCACGAGTCAGCTGATTTGCTGTGTGTTGTGTGTGTGTGTTGTGTTTCCTTTTGCGTTTTCGTTGTTTGTTTTATTCGCTTGCCAATCGCATGTTGTTGCTAATGCTTTATAGTAGCTGCCTGCTTTTTGCACTATGAGCGCGCGTACTAATACACATACGAAAAGCTCACACACACGCGCGCGCAGAGACAAGCACTGTTGTCGTCGTATTCGCCGTCGTCGTTGTCTTTGCCGTTTGCTTTGGTTGTCAGGCCAAAAAATAATACGCTTTTTTTGCTCACTTTATGCGTTTGTTACTAAAAGTTCCTACTTGACACACGTGCTTCGCTTGGGCAAAGTATTTTTTGTTGTTTGTTTAATGGCAGCCTCTGGTGCTGCTGCTCAGAGAAAATGATTAATGCACCATGTTTCGAATGCCGTGAATTAATTAATGTATTAAACGATTTTTGCACATAATTTTTTATCGAATTTACTTTGCCAATTTTATTGTTTGTATTTAATTTGCGTCCACACGGCTTTGGCTGTTCATCTGACTCTGACTGGGCACACGCGCTCGTTGCAAAGTGTACAATATGCGCTCGCGGCCAACGGTAGAGGCAGAGCGAAAACGTGCTCGTGTGCGAGTGTGTGTGCGAGAGAGCGCCCAGCTACTAAGGGCAAACACACACAAGTACAACAAGAACAGCAACAACAAGAACAAATAACACGAGTCGGCTATGCTCAGATACGCCACACTACAGATACAGATACAGATACGCTACAACTTAGAAGCATGCTGACGCTGCCATGTGGCTGCCAACAGGCGCGCGCTCTTTCTCACACATGCTCACACATACACACGCACACGCTCTTACGCTGGCGCGCGCTCTCTCTCTCTCTCTCTCTCTCTCTATCGCTCTCGCTCTCAGTGACACCGCGTGCTGTGCACATTTTGAACTTTTATTTTTGGCAACCATTTTTTTTTCTCTTTTCGTCGCGCGCGCAACTCAAAATGACGAACGACTCGCAGCCGAACCCGAAGCTCGGCTTTAGGCAGCCGACTCTCGCAAGCTGCGCAGCTTCGGCTATTCAATTTGTTGTTGTTTCTAATTGGTTCTATGCGGGGCGACAGCAGCTTGCGGCTTTGGGCATTTTCCACTGCGTCTCAAAGTTCAAATTGATATTTTTAATTGCGCGCCGCTCTCACACGCTATCCCTGCTGCTGCTGCTGCCGCCGCTCTCTTTGCTTTCGCTCTCTCACTCTCTCAGTGAGATCGCAGCCGGCACTCATTGTGCTGGCATTTTATTTATGTGTGTTATTTTAATTTACTCTACGTACTACAGTTTTTGCTATTACGTCAATGCGACGGCGGCGCTGACGTTTGTCTTTGCATGAGTATGTGTGTCTGTCTGCGACTGTATAGGCAGTTGTTAGCTGTATGTGTGCGTGTTTGTGTACTGCGGCAAGCGGCATTTGCTGTTCATTTCAATGTTTTTAGGTTTTTCTCTGATTTATCTGCCATACGCGCGGTTTTTTTTTTGTCGCTTTTATGTTTTTTGTTATTATTTCTAATATTTGTATTTGTGTGGCTGCTGCTGCTGCTGTCAGCGACAGAGGCGTTGGCGTCGCTGTAGCAGCGCTCACGTGAGTCGATTTCATAGCTAAAAACTTTTAATGTGTGGAATTTTTTTTTTTTTTCTTTTTATATTCTCTTTTTTTGTTTGCATTTCGCTGTAATTTGTATAAATAAATACAACAGCAACACAACACGACGACAGCAGCAGCCAGCCCGCTCGCCCCCCACACCTCACCCCGCCCCCGCCCACCGCGTATCGGTACATTTAGATATGTTTTGTGTAATTTGCCAACTGTAATTGAATTTGCAATTCACGTAGCGACAAGACGCGTGCAATTAGAGCGCCTTGAAAATGACCGTTAATGCAGGTGGCCAGGTGGGCAGGTGGGTGGTTGGGCGTAGGGTGGCTGCTAATGCAACGGGCCAGACATGGGTTAACCGCTAATGAGCAGCATATTTGTGCGGTACACAACACTGGCCCCAGCCGCGGCTAATCAAACTGTTTAGTAAGTGTGTATAAATAGATAACTTCACAAATGTAGATCTGATAGCTTTAGCTTCGTCATAGTTCCACAGTATCTCATATTGCAGATAAGCGCAATAATTTTCCAATAAGAATAATAAGAATAAATAAAAAACAAATAAGTTTTTAATAAAAAGCGGTCGGTTTGCACCTACTAAAGGTGCCTTTGCTACAGATTTTCTCTGTTGATAAAGTAGACAGATATGCTTCTTTTTTTTTTTTTTTGATAATTATTTCCGCTTGATTTAATGACATGCTTAAGGAAGACCTTTTGAGTTTTTTGTTCTCAATGTAATCAAACTTATCGCAAGAGCTTTGACCCAGTTCACAAATCTTCCAGCGGAACTTAACGAGTTCCTAAATCTCACAATTTTATACCCTGTAACCATTGAAAATAGCTAAAAGGGGTGTAATATTTTTGTAGAAATGTATGTATCAGGCAGAAGGAAGCATCTTCGCGTTATAAAGTATATATATTCGTGATCAGGATCAATAGCAGAGTCGATATACATATGTACAGCTGTCCGTCTGTTTGTCTGTCCGTCCTTCTATCTGTCCGTCTATAAGAGCTAGAGACTTGAAATGTTGATCATAGGTCCTATAGTTGTCCGATAATCGATAACTTTCCCCGTTTCCAAGCAATTGGTGCTGGTAGAATTGTGGTTCAGTGTATCTTCTAGTCGAACACTCCCAACTAGAGCCTCCTGTTCAATTGAACAGCTAAAAATGCCCTAAAAAGTATCTTTTAATAAGAAACTAACTACCAAAATACTGAGACTTTAGCAAATAATCAATTTACGTATCTTTATATATCTATATATAATTCCTATAACTATAACAAGTTAAAATGCATAATGCCCGACTTTAGAGGCAACAAACGTGAGTCTAAACAAAGTATCTCTTGGCTGAATTCTAAACTCGCTCAGCAAGTTTAACTGTTGTTCTCTGTGTAGCTCGAGCTGACCTCTGTAAATGCTATTAACCCTTAGAATGAATTCCAAAATGTAAATAAATCATATAATAGAACTCAACCTTCAACTGGCTCAACTACAAAGCGTACTAAATATAAATCGTATTGCTTGAAATTATCTATTCGTAAAATTTAGCTATTTCGGTGGCCATTCTGAGTCATTCCACACACACACTCTCGCTTACACCCCGCACAACCAAAAAACATGCACAAGTTAATACCAAAAACAAAAAAGAAGAATTTTGTATGTGAATAGAGGCAACAGAAACTGTCGCCCTGTCATCATGTGACATTCGGTGAATGAAAGAAACTAGGAAATGGCAGCAACAGGAGGCCCGCTGCTGGGCAATGGAGGTCGCCTTCAATAGATCAGCAACAGACAGAGATATGTATTATACTATATGGCGGCTATATGCCCAACTATACGGACGAAACGTGTTCAAGCGCAATAAATTATAAATGAGCCCCGAAGCGAACGCAACTTTGACAACCTCTGCCTTTTGGCTTTAGCCACCTTCTTTCAGAAGAACCAACAAAAGAATGTCGGAATGTGTGCAAGTGTGTGTGTGTGTGTGTGTGTGTGTGGGTGGGTGGAAGCAGCTACGCATTTCTCGTCAAGATATTATATATGTATATATATGAATCTATATCTATGCATATAGCTTAGCAAGATGAACGCTTGTCGTTCGTCAGCTAGTTCCAACAATGTTGCCGTCACAGTTGTTGTTGTTGTTGTTAATCTTGTTCTTCTTCTTGTTGTTGTTGTCGTTGGTCTTGTCAAGGAACTGGGCAGGCAGCTATAGATACACACACACACACACGCACACACACACTAAGACACTGGGAAATCACTTATTTGCTTTGGCATTTGAAATGTCGCAGCCAAAGAAAATATATATTTCGACAACAACAAATTCTTTCAAACTCGGCTAAGCTCTTTTTGTCCCACAACCTGGCAAATATTGTGGCTCTTATCAGGCCGCAACTCGCATGCATATCACTAAATAAACAGCCGACGACAACGACGTTGACAGCCGAAAAAAAAAACAACACAAAATATTTAAAAAAAAAAGTACAAAAAATAAAACGTGTTTTTTTGTTGTTGTTTAATTTAGATTTTTTTTTGTTGGGTTTACCTTTAAAACGCACACATCATGCGTTTATTTTTCGGTCTGGCTTCTTATCAAAATCATCACAAAAAAAAAGTAGAGGAAAACAAGCAAAGGCTCTAGACGGGAGTGCCCGGCTAAGGGATACCCTGAACCTCCTTTTACCAAAAACAAATGCAGCTCGTGTTATCGATTCTGATCGATTGCTGGGAAACGGGACAAGTTATCGATAATCAGCCAACAAATTCGTACCTAAGTTCAAAATTTCAAGATCAAGATTGAAGGGTTCATGCATATGGACTGACGGATAGAAGGACGAACAGACTAACTGAGAGACTATATCTCTATATGCTTTAAGTGGAAGGAGATGCTTCCTTCTGCCTGTTACATACCTTTACACAAAACCTTTATACCCTTCTCACCCCTTCTTCAATGGGTACAGGGCATAAAATATGGCCTTGGCTACAAAATGCTCAGCCTAACGTGCCCAGTTTCATAAACTTTCCCAATTCATTTCTAACATGAAAACGTTTAATTTGGTAGGAACAAGCGGAAATGAGACACTTTTAGCCATTCCTCTTGTATATGTTGAGTTCTAAAAGTTTTAGTGCCCACTTGCAATCCCTTGTAGGTTGGTTAAGAATAGAATCATTAGGGCAGACGCTGGAACTGAAAACTCAGCTAAAAATAGTCCAGTCTGCCTACACAAACTCAACGAACTCGTAGACTATAATAGCTAGAGTTACTAAATTTAGTATGTGCATAGACTGATGTTTAAAACAGATAATTCCAAGCGTAAATGGAGGTAGGATATTAAGAAAGTTGTTTATGATGTAGGAAGTTATTCAAGCATAGGCTGATGATGCTCAAATTAGATCTTACCAAGTCAAGCAATATACTATACATATAATGAACCTTAAAGAACCAAGAACAAAGTTAAATAATATTGGAATTTTCCTTGCATAGTATCATTAAAGGTTTATGGTCTGTGCTATACCCAAGCTCCGAATGGATAAGAAACAAACAATTAACACGAGTCTGTCAGGCAGGCAGACTCTCCCATCCTATAGACATACATATGTGCGATGCATTTGTATTTGTTTCTCTAATTTACCGCTGAGATTATATGCGCCCATTATCAGCTATGGCTATATATATATATACAAGTGTATATACAAAAATCTGAACTACATTTTGCTCTATTTGAAATCTCGCACATTTATACGTAAAAGCAACAACAATTTGTTAAAGACGACAGCGGCAAGTTGTACAAATTAACGTACAAATGAATGACGGAATTAGTACGAATGCTCTATGCTATCTGTGGGGGTTAGAGAGGGGTACAGAGGGGGAAGGGGGGGGGGGGGGGGCGGAGGGAGTCGAGGTTCTCGCTTATCAGAGCAAACGGCACAAAGCCGAGCAGAGGGCCACAGATCTATATCTTAGAATCCAGTTTTTTGTTGTTGTTGTTTGTATTGGGCCAATTCATTAGCGGCACTCTAATGCATTAATAACACCAAACCACGAGAATCGATTTTCATAGTTTTCATTTTTTAGCACTTTTTAAGCATATTTTGACATTGCATCAGCCTTAGAGAACCCAATCTGAGCGCATCTTCAAAGATATGTATTACGCGTACTTGAAGTGCCCGAAAGATGCCCAATTAATTATTTCGACATTTTTGTGCGGTTTTATGATTGTGAATCATTGTTCAATTGTTTTCTGATTGAACCAAATGCTGAGGGGCTATTTAAAAGTGCTTTTCATATTTTACGAGCATTTAATATTGGAAAAAGGAAATTATTTGGCTGCACTGGAATGCGGTACACAGAGAGAAAAAGCTGGCAATTAGTAGAAATTCTGCTATAAAATAGAATATAACATAGATATGAGAGAATAGAATCATAATACCTCCTACATAGTAAACTTTATTCTACGCGTATTTTGCTTAACGTAATTAAACAAAAACTCATTACGTTAGTTTCTTAGTCAAACAAGTCAAAGTTTTTTTTGTTTAATAAGTTGCATTAAATCAACTTAATGACTTTATCATTAGGAGCTTTAAATGAAGACTTTAAATGCTTAGTTTAATGATACAACTGGTGGATACTCCATCCCAAGAATGTGAGCGAAGGTGCACTTCATTTAATGATGTTTTTAGTGGGGATGATTTCATGTTTAGTAAATCGTTTTTATGCCTCGGCAACAATATCAATTAGTTAGGCTTGCGGTTCAAGGACAGAGTGTGAGAGATTTTGCTGAAATCATTTCCTGCTCTTGACCACGCCCCAAAAACAAATGCGTTCTAATTTCGAGTGCACACAAAAACCAATTTTCAATTTCCTCAAAAGGCCACGAAACATATTTTACCAAAACTAAGCTTGAAGGCAACAGAACAACAACAACAACAATGGAAATGTTACCAGTTGCACTTACAACAAATGCAAACACACACACACACACACACACACACACGCACACCCTGCAGAGCACGTGACGTGCACGAAGAAACAAACCCGAAGCTAGACAAACAAACACGCACGACTTAGGCTGTCAAATAGAGCCCCAGCGGCAACCCCTGCTTACTAAAAGCCAAGCCCAACGCCCCCTCACACACACACTGCCCACCCCACCCCCCCCCCCCCTCCCCTTTCCTTGGCAGACTCACGATCATTTATAAACTTCAGCGTGCCTGTGGGCTGTCAGCCGCAAGGACAGCTGCAGGGCGAGACGTTTGCGGTGCACAGGAAATGCCCTTAAACAACGCACGCACACACCGAAACACACTCTCTCCCTCTCTCTCTCCCCCTCTCACACTCACACACACACACAGCAGCACGCACACGCATACAAAATGGCCGCCGCCTTGGCTGCGTTTTTATTGACCTCGAGAAGTTGAGACTAAAATGAATATGAAAAAAATAGAAGAAACATGAAAAAAAAACACGCGAATTTGATTGAGCTTTTAGTTTACTCAGTCCAAGCCCCAAACCACCCCCACCCCCTCCCTCCCTCCCACCTCCTGGGCCAGTTAATAGGCAATCGTTTTGGCTGCTTTTTTATTTTTATTGCTCGCCCGTTAATTGAATTAATTATTTTTTGTGTTTTTTTTTTTCGGTTGTGTCTTTATCAAATGGCAAACAGTATTCATTTCTATTGAGTATTTGTATCTGTATCTTTAGGTGTGTGCGTGTGAAGTATTTGTATCTGTATCTTTATGTGTGTGCGTGTGAAATGTAAATTCAATTAAAATTTTGCGTGTGACGTTTGCGGCGCGTGTTTTGAGGCGCCAACTATAAAATATGGGCGTGGCAGCAGCAGTTGCACGCCTTGACCTTGAACTAAACAAAATTTTATATTTCGCATAAAGTTTAATTTGATTTGTTTTCCTACAAAATGTTGCCATTTTGTTGTTGTTTCGAAATTCTGTGTACATAGAAATTACATTTGGCTTTTTGTTGTTGAAAAATCTCAACAATTTTTCAATTTGCTGTCAAAGCGACAATGACGAAGGCGTCGACGTCGGCGTCGACGTCGACAGCGGCAAAAACTGTCAATTAACGCGAGAGATTACAAGCCAAATGAACCAGGGGCGGCGTTGTGGGGGGGCTTCAACGGTTGGTTAAAGGTGGAAAACTAGACGCTAGACATGGGCTTAACGTTTGATGGATCACACGGAGCACAGCGTAACGCAATTCAAATGAAGAAGTGTCAGTTACAAGAGTTCAAAGCAAAAAATATACATACATATATAGATATGTATGTGTACGGAAAAACTGGGGGAGAAAAAAATTGAGAAAAGTGAGTTGGGAAAATGTATCGCATGGTCATACCCAGAAACTGTCAGCATTGACAACACGCCGCTCACCTTTCACATGAGCAAACCCACACACACACACACACACACACATGGCCCCTGCAGCGCTGCCGCCCCCACACCCTGTCAATATGTCAAAAACCAGGCGGACCTCTCCAGTGCCACATTTTTCATCAGCTGCTGACACTTTGCTGCTGCAGCAGCAACAACAAGCGAAAACAAAAACAACAATAGCCAGCCACGCTGCCGCTGTCAACGTCAACGTCAGCGTCAGCGTTTCGCGTCGAACATAAGAACAAGTGCTCAAGAAACAATTGAAAGTGCACCACATAAGCAGCAAGAACAAGAGCAAGAACAAGAACAGCAGCAAAAATAAAAAATAAAACAACAACAACAACAGAAAAGAATCACGCACCACGTGGCTATTAAAGTTGGCTTTTCAATTAAACTTTTGCCGGCGCTTTATTGTGAGCGACGCACAGTGCCTCCAGCTGCATTGAGCAAGCGTTGAAATTTAAAGCTAAAGTGCACCTCTCTATTTATTGCCAACATTTAAATAGCAGCTGAACTTTGAAGTTAACACATTGCACAACTTAAAGTAGTTGAAAACGCATTTTGTTATCATCGAAAATAATTAAACCATTAACATACTAATCGGGCACTTTTTTATAGGCATTGCACCACAGTAACCTGTTTTGCTGTTAATCGTGCTTTAAGGCTCTCTTTCACTCTTGCTTGGCCTTCTCTTTTGATTTGATATGTGCTAATTATGCATGTTTCACGCAAATACATATGAACATAGGTATGTGTGTATGTTTTGAGTTTGCACCTCGCAGTCTGAGTCGCCCTCTCTCACTCTTAATACTGCTCTCTGTAATGCGGCTCTCAGCGCCGAGTTCTTTTTCTATGTTTACTTTATTCAATGCGAATGTAATGGCACACATGATTTAAAATGTTATTTTTTTCTGTTTTTTTGATTATTTCGCACGCACACACAGTCGTACATATTATATGTTTGTATGTATGTATGTATGTACATGCACGGACGCACATTCGTTATGACGTCTTTTATACATAAAACTTATATTGCTCTGTTTCTACTTCAAGCGAATACAACATTTGCATGTGCCTGCATGTACATATACACATGCATATGTATGTATATTAAATTGATTGCTTGCCATTTACATGCGTGACTGCTAATCAAAATGTACCGTTTTGTATATTTTATAGCGCATTCTAATTAAAGCTAACCTACACATATCTACATGAACATAGATACATACATACATACATATATACATGTTTACATATGTACATCTGTACACAAATATGACTGCTTGTAGGCTTGGCTGTTGAAGGGCCGGTCAAGCGGGTTCTGCTCTCTTCACCCCGCTCTTGCGTTTTGCAAATCTGTTTTGTGCCTCGTCTGCGTGGCAGTGAACGATCATAAAGCAGCAGCACGTGTTGATCGAGTCAAAGCTAGTCTCTTAAAAGCCCCAAAACGCACTTATCCCCGCCCCTACACACACACATACGCAAATGTAAAGCGCAGACTGTAATACATGTGTATGACATAATTGTAATTATGCCGTTGCTATTGCTGTTGATGTTGTTGTTGTCTACGGCGCCGGCCGACGCGTCGGCTTCTCCATTAAAGCTCCCTTCTCGCATTTGTATTTGCATTCACATTCGCATTTCAGCTCAGTTCGGTTTCTGTTTCAGTGCAGTTCTGTGGTTGCTTCCATTACAAGCAATTTGTATGCATTTGGGTGCGAGCGAGATAGAGCGCTTATTACCGCACTTGATGGCGTTGCAGTTTTTGTTTTTGTTTATTTTTTCTGCTTCTATTTTGTGTGCCCTGTTGTTGTTTGTAATTGCACATTGACGTAATATCGACTGGAAGCAAGTCGAAACTGGGCGAATGTCGGGGCTGCCCCGCAACAAATTGGGGAATCAGAAAAAAAATCAAGTACAGCTGAATTATTGCGGTTTTTTTTTTGCTGAGCTGGTCAGCTTGTTGGAAATTACTGGAAATCAGATGCCGGTTATGCATACAGTTGAATAAGAAGAAGAAGAAGAAGACAAGAGCTGGGCATACAATTCTTTAGAGGGTATAGCAGCAAAATGCTCAGATTGTGTTTATTTGTCGACTATTAATCAAATAAAACTAGTTTATTTATAGCATTAACAGACAAAAGTTCTTCAAATCTGTGGCTTAGCATCTCTGCAGCAACTGTACCACGCCACAATTCAATAAAATGCGAACGGCAACAATCGCCAGGGTCCCCAAGTCTATGTGCTGGCTGACCCCAACAAACGCCTGACTCAATTCAATCTAAAATTTTCCAAAAGTGCCCAGACGCGTGCCAAGGCTTTGAATGCTTTGGCGTCGCATTTATTTTTTTATGACTCGAATTTCGAATAGATTAGTGGACCGCAAAAGCCCCAATTGTGAAACCTAATGGCACGCTTATTGCGATTAGCAGTCCGTGTGGAGCCCCTGAGCCTGATCTTTAACCCGAAGCCAGCTGCAGGCAACTTGCAGCCAAAACAAGTGACAAATTTTCCATGTGGATTCACGAACCAGACGCGCGCTCAACTCGATGTTATCAGACCGAGTGAATGGATCGTACGGTCACGTCACAGATATTCCAGTGCGACCATGTGATCTGATTGCCAAAAGTGAGAGGCAGCAAGAGAGCGAGAGAGTGGGAGAGAGAGAGAGCGCGACTTTGGCTCGCAAGCTTTACGTGCAAGCTTTTGCTTAGGCTCTGTTGACAACTCGAATGCGCCTCACACAATTCGCACTTTGAGTTCTAGACTGTGCCGGGCTACTACTGATAAGGCCCATGCCTCAAAATGATGAATGGTGTGCTTTGTTGTGCAGGTGTATGCGTGTGCATGGCAAGGTTTATAATTAAAATTCTATCTTCAGTCCACTTTGAATTGCTCGCAACGTTTTTCATCATCCACTACTCAAATTTTTATGCGCCCCGAACCGAAATAATCATGAGAGTAAATATTTATAGTCGCGTGGTAACCTCGTCGCTGGGCTGTGATAATGATAACAAAAACGTTGGCGACGCCGGCAACGATGACAATGCGTTTGGCTTTTGGTTTATTTTTTATTGAATTTTTTCTTTTTTTTTTTTTTGGGTTTTGATTGTGGCGGCGACGTCGCCGCATTTCATCAATGTGTGGCAAAAGTCCAATTGTTGGCAACAGCTCGAGGAACAACTGCCCAATACTGTTTATCGAGTTTTGGCGTCTCTATAATTAGTCTGATATCAAAGACCATAAAAACCGAAACGAAACGAACCGAGCAGCTTGGAGGCATCGATAAGGTGCGCGGTCAGTCTATCAATCACATTGAGTTATATCAATCTAAAGTTTAAAGTGGATTGAGGGGAGGGGGAGCGGTAGAATAATATGCAGCAATTAGTCGACATCTGGGCTAAACTAATTAGTTTTTGTAATGTACCTTTTTATGTACACACAAAATACATGCATATGTATTTATTAATTTGCCATGAGCTAGTTAAGCTGCAAGCTACAGTAGTTACTCGCTCTAGGCGCTTTAGCGTGGAGCTCACACTTGAGCTTCTTAGTTAAACTGCTCCAAAAGCTTTAGCGGGTGTTTACTGTACTACTACAACATTTTTTTTGTTTTAGCAATTAATAATGACAACTCTATGCCTCTCTCTTTTTATCTGTTATTCTATTTTAATATACCATCCATATCATTATTTGTTTACTGTTATTTGTTCAATTCGCCTCGACAAAAGCAATTGGCCGTGTTATGAAAAAAAAAGAAGGCAAAGTCAAATAATTTGTCACATGGTCTGGCGATTGGAGGCTTAACTCACACGCACACACATACACAGAGCTCCCGCTCTCGCCCACACACACACACACACACACGCACAGCAGCCAAATCACGCAATAGGCGAGCGTGTATGTGTGTGTGTGGCTATGTAAACAAAGCACACACAGGCCCACACACAGGCAGCGCGCCGCACGTGTTTTGTGTGGGGGATAATGAAAGAAATTGGCCAGCAGCAGCTGAATGAGTTGAGTTTTGGGCTTGGGGGAGGCAAACTCACCTCTAATTGATAAATCCATAATGTTCTCAGGCTCTCTCTCAGCGTCACTGTTGCTGCTGCTGGTGCTGCTCTCGGCAGACATGCTGATTAGTGAATGCGCAAAAAATTAAAACGAAACGGTTTCGCTACCAGAGCAACAACAACTGCGTAGCAACAAGCACTTGTAACAAATCAAAACCGAAACAGTTGTAAATTGAAAATCAAATTATGAGCACAACGATCAGGCGAGAGCAGCGCTGCTGCTGCGCTGCTGCTGCGCCGGTCTAGTTGCAGTCACGTGGTCGCCCTTTTGGAGAGTGCGGGAGAGTGCTTTATTTTTGTTGTTGTTATTTTTGAATGTGTGCCAAGCACGGTTGCCACAAGTGGTACACATCTAAGGAAGATGTACCAGCGGGCGAGACGAACCACGGCAGATAGAGAGAGGGCGAGAGCCGATACACAAACTAAATATCAACTCTGCCGACTGTTCAGAGAGAGCGCGGCACACAGCAGTCATCTCGGTCGCACCGTTGGCGCGTTATATAAGGCTTATGTAATTGAGAAACGACGAGGCATGCGCACGGGGCCACAGTGGGGCCCACAATAAAAATAGAAACGCAAATGAGATTTTGATGGGATTTCTGTGTGTATAGCCGACATTTGGCGCTGCTCAGATGGATGAGTAATTTTGGCGCTCGATCATGCTATTTATGGAGATTGCCCAACGACTAATGAGTTTTTAGTGCCAGCTCAAGTTGCAACAGGATGAGAGCCAGCACCTACCCCTTCCCTTAATAGACCCTTTCCCCTCCCCAGACAAAAAGCATGTTGCGTAAAAAATTCTTGACTGGCATTGGAATTCTGTAAAGTTCTTAGCTTGGGTCGTCAAATAATAAAACAAATAGTCAACGGCGCACAATCAATTTGATTGGCAACCTGTCCGCCTGTTCGCCTATCTAGATGTGGCATTAAGTCGGCAGGATTTGTGCGGGGATTATGTTTGCGTACTGGCAACCGGGGCAGTGGGATTAGTTTGGAATATTTGATAAAGCGCTGATAATGCCCTTACCCATTAAAGTCCACATTTGCCAGTGATGTTGAATAGTTTGTTATTTGTAGCCAACTTTAGAATATTTCACAAAAATTGTCTTCTTTTCAAAAAATGACACTGCAACATTTTCTTAACATTCTGTAAAGCATTTAGCAGCTTATCGACTGAATGCAACCGTTCGAAGAAGAAGCTACACCAAAATTGCTGCAGCTTTTCTACGATTTATGGTCCGCTTGTGTTGAAATGACGTTAACTCGTATTGGCGTATTTATATTCTAGTTGCATACTCTTGGGCTTAGTTCGATAACATTCAACAATTTTATGTTGCATACCTGAAATTACTCTCTGTTATCGCTAACAGATCATTTGAGTATAACATTACAGCACGTTAACATAACAGAGTGTGAGCATTTCATATGCAACCGCTCTTTGAATATCAGCGCGAAGTCTTCTAATGTGCTTAGCGGATGTGTATTTTTTAAATATTTCGAAGCTGATTAAAACTAATGAAACTTAATAACAATAATATAATATAATATTTGTAAATAATAACATGAACAGCACGTTTTGGACAAGCGAATCTACAGCTAATCTACAGAACACAGCTGAGCGGCAGTTAATAACAGACTTATGTTAATTTAACAGACAGCTGTGCTCTGCTCTTTGCTTGTTTATCTTGCTGCTCATTCGTTCACAAAAAGCCGATCGCGTGCGACGTATTTGCGCGTCCGTTTCCGATTTTTGTAGTGCGCGCGCTTTTATATTTTTCATGGAAATTGATTTTGATTAAAAAGTGCCAGCCAAATAAATAATTGAAAAATTGAAATTGAAGGCGTGTGAAATTGGCAAAACATACCAGCTGTCAAAAGCCAATACGAGTGAGTGTGAGTGTATGTGTGTGTGTGTGTGTGTGCGCGCGTTTATATTTGTGTTTGTGTGTGTGCGTGTGAGTCTTGCCAGAGTGCGTGAAAAAATGCACTAAACGAGAAATCAAAGCAAATTAGCAAAAACAACAACAACAACAACAACAATGCCAAACTAAAGCTGCACTAACCAAAACGTAACAAAATAAAAATAAAGAAAAAAATAATACAAATTTCTAACGAAAATCAAATTGTAAATTCCGGTTCGCGCACAAAAAACATGCAAAATACAATGCAAGCCTTTCCAGCGGCCGCTGCGGATGCGTCGCCGCCGGACTTTGATTTCCAGATGCCGTGTCGCTATTTCAAAAGTTCTTTTGCGCGTTCGCTTTCGCTGAACAACAACAACAACAACAACAACAATGGGAATGGGAGCAGCGCTTTGGCATTGCCCAAGAAGTCGCCGCAAATTGAGGCCAAGCAGCAGCAGCAGCAGCAACTGGAACAGGAGCAGCAACAGGAGTCGCTCTGCTTGACGCCGCCGCCAGCGCTGCCCGCGCGACGTCACACGACGAGCAACAACAACAATAACAACAACAACTTGACACATTTCAATGCAGCGCCGGCTAATCAGCAGCAACAACAACAACAACAACAACAACAGCAGCAGCAACAACAACAGCAACAACAACAACAACAACAACAGCAACAACAACTCCAGCGGAATCTGAATCTTGCCCTCACTTGGTCAATGCAGGTGAGCTTTTTTTATTGTATCCTATTCTTTCTCTCTCTTTCCCCTCCTCTTTCAATGCCTGAGGCTGCTGCAGCACATATCACGCTTTGTTTTATACCCTTTGAAAAATTGCGTCTAACGGGCATTATGAGATTGATGCGCATGCATGTAACACGCAGAGAAAGCAACTGCATAAACCATATATTTAATTTTTTAAATATATATATATTTACGTCGATGATAAGGTTAATATGACTTTAACTTAATCTCTGCTACAAAATGGTCGCTCGTTAATAGGTAAAAGATTTAAATTATAAAAAATTCATTTTTGAACCATTTTTGATGAAAATATATAAAAATGAATGATTATTACATACATTCATGGAACTTTTTCTTGCCATCTATAAAAATTCCACATTACAGTTTTGAAATATATTATGTTGTTTAAAAACTTGTCTCTTGTAAGTCAAAATAAAAAAAATCTTCTTAAATGTAAACTGTATTGACAATTATTATTTGTGGACAATTTTAAGCTACGAGCGATAACTTTATAGGTTTCCCTATATAGATTATTATGGATAGGTAGATAGATTATATATGTATTATAATGTGTGCATAAAGTATATATAAATATGCATATAAATATGTATATGAAATGGAAGGTGGTGTTGCGTACAGGGTAACTGCAAGTCGTTCAAGCTCTTTGCTCTGTTGCCTTGGCAAAAAGTTGAGTTTCCTTTTTGGGAGAAACAGAATATATACCTATAGAGTTGATTACAGGGTAACTGTCAGTCGTTCATTCGCATTTCAACCACTTTGCTCTGCTGCCTTGGCAAAAAGTTAAGTTTCCTTTTCGGAGCAACTGGATATTTATGTCACCTTGTTGTTTTGTCGCTCTGTCCATTTGTCCCTCCGTCCGTCGGTCCGTCCGTCCGCCTTGCAGCCTTGACAGCCTATCCGCCGGCGCCGCGTCTTGCGTCTGGCGTCTTGTCCACGCTTGGCAGCAGGAGGCGCATGTGGAGAAGTGACAGCTTTTCCAGCTTCGGCTGCAGCTCCGTCACGGTGGCCGTGATATGACAACCTTTTTTCTTTTGCATTTTTTTAAGGTCAACATTATTTATGTGCGAACTTTTTATGGATGACGCGTTATATGCGTGTGTGTGTGTGTGTGTGCGTAAGGGGGGGGCTTGCTTAGAGAGCTGTTTGATCAATGTGAGAGCTGCATAAATGGGGCTTACAGTGTCAATAAAGCTTGTTTAATGGCGTGAAGGGGTTAGTTATGAATGCTAAAAAAAAACACTCAGCGGGTGCTCAAGAACGTGGCAAGTGATAAAAACAGATTATCTCTCGCGTGAGAGCCTTTCATTTTCGTGGTTCTACTTTGCTTTCGCATTCGTTAAGGTTTAACAGGCACGTGTGAACTCTCCATTTTTGTAGTTCTGCTTTCTTTGGAATTTGACTTCGTTATCGTTAAACAGGCGTTTTTATAATTCCCTTTTGTTTCGTATTCGTTAACGTTTAACAGGCACATGAGAGGTTTACTCACTATTAATATAATTCCAGTTTGTTGCGCATTTGTTAACGTTTAACAGGCAACATAAGCTTCAAAATAGGTACTAGATGTACGCCAAATTCTGTTTAGCGCATCCAAAGGTCACAAGAAAATTAAAAAAGGTTCATTCATAGTTTGATTAAAGAAAAGGATTCTTTCTCTCTATCAGAAGAATCTTACCAAATGTGTGTCATCGAAAGAGCTAACTAGAGCAAATCTTCGTATTAAGAGTCTAATATGAGAAACGTTTCAAATTAAACGTGAGCTGCCTTTGATAAAGAGTATCATTAAGAATAAGTGACTATTTTGAATATCATGGCCAAAGATTTCGACATTGTTACCTGTTCTTATTCCCAGTCGCTATTATATGGCATTCTTTTTTGGGCATTATTATCTGTCGCGTGTTCCACTTGTTCCACATGCCAAATGGCCTAATGTCAGCTCGCAGCTGACAAACAGTTTAGCGTTTAGGCCTTAAACAAATTACGTCAATTAGCCTAAATGTCAAGAAAGGCAAAAATAAAAATGTTGGAGAAAAAATAATGCTAGTTATATGTATGAAAAAAAATGGCCATATATGGCGTAATACTTATTTTGGTCATGGTCTGAAACGCGCAAAATAAAGACATTTGATATGACAATCTTTAGGCCTTAACGCACAGCCGATTATAAGACCGAACTCGGTTCGATCTGAACGCTAGATGGCGCCAGCTTAGACGCGCGCACGCATCTCAACTTGTTGGTCAAATGCGCCGTTAGGGGGAGGGGGCAGGGGGGTGGTGGCAGCGATGCGTCGCCTGTTGTGACAGCAGCTGCCACAAACGCAGCGATGTTGCAACTACGTTGCGGTTTTGCCAATTGAAAGTGAAAATCAAGCAAATGCAATGAACTCTTGGGCATGCCGAGGCGGCCAAACAACTCCTACACAGCCAGCGCTAGAGTAGAAGCTAACGTGGGCATTAGGGGAGGGAGGGGAGGGGGTAGAGGTGTTGCAGCAGCGAAAGCGTCGAACGGCAGCAGCTGCGTTAGAAAAATTCAAATTATGCACCGCAGCGCCATTGAAGTGTGGCCAAGAGGCCAACAAAGGCAACAAAAACAAAGCGTATCGAGTGACAATCGTAAAGGAAAATAAAAAACACAAAATCAACTGCAATTGTTGTTGTTTACTTTGTTGTTGTTGTTGTTGTAGCTGCTGCTTTTACCCATTACGTTTTTAACGGCGTCTATTAAAGCCGCAAATCTTGGCGACATTTCGTAATGAGGCAGTTGCCACTGGCAGAAACTTTGGCTAACATATCGCATTGCAGGCAGCAGCAGAGCGAGAGAGAGAGAGTGAGATAGAGAGAGCAAGAGAGAGAGGGAGACACACGAATGCCCCTCAAATTGTTGCAAGCAAGTATCTGCCACAAGTAATTGTACGGCCTTTTTGTTGTTTTGTTTTTTCCGCTTAATTTACATAATCAACATCCCACCCCACCCCCCTTTGCCCGCTACCCCCCAACACAACCCTCATTCAAATTATGTTTGACCTTTGCCTTGCACGCATTCGCGAGCCGTCTTAATGATTGGAAAAGGCGTTAACATAAATAAATACCAAAATAAACAATAACAACAACATTCTAAGGCTAATTACCCTGGCAATAGCTTGGCCTAATCAGCCAGACTTTTGGCAGCTAAACCCCCCTCCAGCTTCCCCTCCGCCCGACCAACTTGAGTTTATAAACAGCAACTAAAATTGGCCTCAATTATGGAAGAATTTGATTTGTGTGAGGAAAACTCAGCCGATTAGACTGCCTTCATGGCCAAGAAAACAGTTGGAAGAAACAGGCTAATGGGCTTTATAGAAAATCAAGCTGTGAAAGGTCAAGAATTGAAGGCTTTTACAATCTTTAAATGTTCACGTGCATTTACCTGAAACATGTCCAAACATTTCCAAAGCTAGAATATGGCATTTATGCGTCAATTCGGATTTGTTTATACCAAGAAAATCGACTTTATTTCAAACTTGTGAGGAATCGTTTTTTCGTTGAACACTTCGCATCTTAAGTTCTTGTTTTGACACATTAATTTTTCTATTTTTAAGCACATTTAAGTATTTAAATTTTTTTTGCAAATTGGAAACACCTTTGGAAAAGTTTACTGTTGAAATATATTCTTCATTCAAAAAGATTATAAATAATTTATGATTGTGTGCAAGCTGAAATGGCAAAACAATATATTGGTAAAATTTAGCTCAGAATTCGAGGAACTATCAAATAAAATTTGGCGAAAATGTTTTCAAGTTCTTCAACTTTTTGTATACCTCTATATATATATGGAGGGTATTTCATCTGTTCTTAGTTCTAGCAAATATATAGAATGGTATTTAAGATAATGCATTTATATAGAAAATTATATATGTATATATATTTTTCAATAACATCCGATTATCTCACCTTCGCCTGGTTCTTATTTGCCGTAACACATATTCTTCTTAATATATAAATATATTTGGAAATATGTACTTACCTGAAATCCAGATACGATTATTTTTGTTGTGTTCTATTAGTAGAATGGAGACAGACCTTAATAAACCCATTTGACTGAAAAAGAAGAGAAGAGAACTAGTTAGTTAGAGTAAGCGCAGGAGAAAGAAAGATAAGATGAGAGAGAAATAAAGAAAGAGAGAAAGTGGGAGAACGAGAAAGAGGAAGGAAGAGAGAGAGAAGGAGAAAAATAAAGGAGTAAGAGAGAGAGAGAGAGAGAGTAGAAATGAAATGGAGAGAGAGAATGATAGAGAGAAGTGAAAGAAGGGGAGAGAGCGCAATGGATATAGAGAAGAAAGAGAGAGAGAAAGGGAAAAAGGGAGAACAAAAGAAGGTTAGAGGATTGTCAGCATAAGCAGATATATAAACCTGTACACCTAACAATTCTAAGCAATTCACGAAAACCCGCAAAGGCTTACTTGAATATATGAGAATCGAATAGGACGGCGTTGCTTAAAAATATGTTTTACTCGTATATTTACGTCCTATATGCTTCAAACGAGGAAGAACTCAGCCCAATTAGCCTTTATTCATACTTCTTCAATCAATTTAAAGTGATTTAACTATAATGTTTGTCCTTACTTAGTTTTGAAACTAATTATTCTTATTAAGGATCTTAAAATACATAGCGGAGAGTATGTCATTTGCCAAGATTTCAATTATATAGGAAATGCCAGAAATCTTTCAACAACTTTTCAAAACTAAACCAATATTTGTTGTGCTTGGATCTATTCATGCAATTGCCGCTGCTTCTTTCTACATTGCACGAGAATTCACTTTGGAATTATGAAAGAAATAGAAAAGAATATCTAGAAGAAGAAAAAAGAACGACGCCTGGCACTTCGTTAAGAGCACACATCAAATCCCAACATCATTATGGCTCTATATACATACATATATATGCATATATCTGGGAGCTGTGAGTTGTGGTACTTTGGGCACACTTCCATTTTGGCTCGTCAATCGGCACGGCACGGCCCCAGGTTAAAAGACGCAAATGAAATAAATGTGACTGTTGATTTTTGCACATTCTGCGCGCTGGCTGCAGGGAGCTGAGCTGAAAATCGGACAGGTCCCACATAAATTTATCGAAGCCAGCCGAGAATTTGCTCAGCTGCGGCAAGTGTTGTATATTTATTTATAGTCCAGAGTTGGCAAAAAAAAAAAATAGCTTTATGTCTATATCTATATGGCGAGGCGCTGTCGAGAGGCATAGGAAAATGGCAGGAAATTTCGAGATAAATGGAAATGGGTTGATGTTTTATTCATAAGTTGCAAATGCACTGAATGAAATAGACTAGGCAAAGACGGCAGCCTGAGAGGGGCTAAAAACATATCAAAAACAATTTAGTTTTCATTGAATAAGAGGCTCGAGAATTGCAACATTTGCTGCAACTATGCAACTGTCAGGGCAATTTGTGCAACGGTTGTGCCCCGCCAAAATGCCGCATGCCGCATGCCGCATACCAAGCCGAGACACCGACCGCAATGGTGCGTGTCTCGGCTAGAGCTAATTAAAAACCCAAACAAACAAATGCCGCACTTTAATTGTTAAATTCATTCCAATAACTCGCCCAACTCAATCTCTCTCAGTCGTCTGTTATCTCGATGAAACCGGGCGCAGCTGCCGCTTTTGGTGGCACGCAGCAAATGTTAAAAATGTTGAAAACATTCAAAGCGCAGCATTTTATCAGGCAGCTAACACAGGGAAAAGGCGTTTTAAAAAGCGAACTTATTTGTTGAACAACATTTATAAATCTATATTCCAAAAATTAACAAGTAGAATTTTTCAAGGAAAAAAGCCTTTTGACCATGAATGTTACATTAAAATATCTTCTCTAATAATGTGTTATAATTTGTTTACTTTTCATCATGTTTAAGCTTCTTTCTTTAATCACTAGGCTTCTCAATTTTTATGCAAAAATTTTCCACATTTTTGTAACTTTGTTAACAACATTTATAAATATATCCCAGAAATTAACAATTAGAATTTGTATAGGAATAAAAACCTTTTGATTTTGTATATTGTCTAAAAAGTCTTTTTTTTTTGCGTCTTTCATCACTAAATATTTATTTCATAAAAACAAATTGTCTACATTTTTGTAACAGATTTAAAAAATATTCAAATTATACCAGAAACTATTGAAAAGAATTTGTAAACGAAAAAACCTTAACCTTCTCAAAATCTGGCTCAACTTTAACTATAAGAAATTATTATTATTATTATATATTAAGTTTTAAAAACTATTGTAGACACAAAACCCTAACTTTCTCCATAGCTGGTTCAACTCTTGATTTTTCAGAGATATTATTATTTTATGAATTTCAATTTATGTAATTCTTGAAAAATAAACAATTTATAAATATAAATAATAAACTATATTTTTAGGCAATTTAACTTTTAAACTTGAGAAGAAGAACTTCAGTTTGTAAAAAACAATAAATAAAAGCATAAGCTTCAATTTTCCATTTCTTTTCATACAATATTTGAATGCATGTAAATTATTTTGTTTGCTTACCAACAAAGCTAGGGTATCGAAAGTTTAGCTTAATGCAATTTATTTTGTTAGTTTTTTTATTTGTTTTTTTGTTAGCTTTCAACAACAATTTGTTGCTGTTTGTTTTGCCTGTTGGTTTCGTCGAGCCAAAGAATGCGTTTAAAAGCCAAAGAAAGCGACTAACTGACTGGCATTATCTGCCTTATAGATAACACCCGGCCTTGCGCGGCGCATTGGGTGCAGCCCATTTAGTGGATTTTGTGTGAAATTGTCGTCGCCAGCTCATTAGCCATTTGCCATACCGGAAACTATTTGGCCATAATATTTGGTCATTTCACCAGCGGCTGCCTTGTTGGCCAATTAAGCCATTTCCATGGCATCGACAGTCGCAGACGCAGACAATCTGTCGAGTGTGTCAGCCTTTGATTGACACATTGATACAGTTTGTGTGTGTTGTTTTGGCCAACGGGCTGCAGTCCGCATTTGGCCAGCCTCGCTGCCAGTATTTGCGTTTAGGCCATCATTTAAATGCCAGTTAAAGCAGTCTGTAATGCGACTTCCAGCCATGGCCAAACAATTAGTTAGTTTGCCATTGAAAGCGTTTTTAACTTGCCACCGAGCCAAAGTGGCTCCCAAGTGCGTTGCCCAAGAGCCATGAAATTGCTTTGGGCTACGTCAGGTGGGCCGGCTCCGAGCCCGGCACGGCATGCCAGATGAGACCGCAATTCCAGCTGCTGAAGTGGGCATAATTAACATAAGTATGGCTGGCATGGCAATATCAATTGCCTCAGAAAAACACATAGAAAAAAGATTGAAACAAATTGAAAGAATGATTGCAGGCTAAAATAGACACTTTGAAATCAAATTGAAAGAATGATTGCATGGGCTACACTCGAAAAAATATATGCCCTATAATTGATATTAACTAATTTTTGTATAGGAAACTGTGCATCTATGTATCGCACGACTGCTATAGAATTTACACTGAGAAAAATACATGCTTTTACGGTTCTTGTTTTGAGAAAATTATTAACTCATTTAAAGAACTCCAAAAGTTATTCATTTTTGGGGCTTTTTGAGAATTCCACGGGTAAGTGTGGAAAAATCGCGGAAAACGTTTTTATGAAACTTTTTTGAGTACCTCGGCCGAATCAACTTTCAAATTTATTTGTGGGAATTCATTTGAGATGTGTTTCACTTTTTTTAGAAAATATTCCTTGTTGAAAATGGGGGTGAAAAATTTGATCGGCCTGATTTCAGGCTTAAATTCATTTTTAAAAATTTGAGACCTGTATACAACTTTTTTGTTAACCATCTTGGTTAAAATTTATTAAAAGCGTGTTTCGGACTTTTGCGATTCGTTTTTTACATATATCTTCAAATATAAGTGAAGTTCAAGATAGTACGGACAGAATTCAATTTTCCACGGGCGGGAATTGAGTAAAAATATTATATCGAAGATTTTAAGCGCAAAACTTGATATGGGCAAGGGCCAAGTTATAATAATATAATATATATTTATATATATTTTTTTACTGACTAAGCAGTCTAATATATTTCATAAATGATATATCATTTTATCTTCAAACTTAAACTTTACCACACGCAAAAATCTCTCTAAATATCATTTCAATCTTTTTTCTTTCTTCTTTATTCAAAGAACCTCCACCCATTTACATATTCCCCATTTGTCTTCGGTATTTGGTTCGTTGAGTTCCTAACTTTTTTATGCTGCGCATTAAACTTAAATTGCGCATTGGTTGTTTTTCTCCTTTCTTCTTCTCCCTGTTTAACTATTTTTCACACGCTTTGTCGAGAAGTCACCCCTATGATTCACAAACCCAAAAAAAGAAAAAAGAGAAACAAAAAAATACAAATGAAAATTTCCCACCATATCATTATTAAGCACTTGCCAGGTCTGTGTCTTCCGCTGCGGCTTCTTGTTTAAATGCGTTTGAACTTAAACGCTGTTAATTTAGTTGTTACGCTTGAGACAATCCTCAACAAACGGATCGAAGCGGATCTCTAGATAACATATGAGTATTAAAAGCTTTTTCTCTTCTTTCAAAGAAATTTCCCAGTTACATGAGCAATATTTTCACCAAAAGAAATGAAACCAAAATGTTGCAAAGGGGAGAGGCAGTTGTTGGTGGAGGGGGGATTGATGACGATATCAACAATCCTTTTGATTTCTTCTTGAATGCTGTCATGTGTAATGCCATTGCAGTACGTCATGCTGCCCAACAACAACGTCAATGACAACGAAAGCAGCGCAGCTTTTAACTACCGTTGTTGTTGCTGTTGTCGAGCTAGAATTTATTATTTCCGCCAACATGTTGCACGACAACAAAAAATAAAAATAAACAACAACATCGCCCCACCAAAAAAAGTGGAAAAAAAAAACCAAATGTTAAAAGAAGAGTTGACAGGCTGCGCTGTTCCATTGAGTCATACGCGTCGGCAGCGCAGCAGCAGAGCAACAGGTACGCATGCGCAACGCCGACGTCAACGCTGACGCTGTCGCTGTCGCTGACGCTGAGGGTGGCCGCTGAAGAGGAACGCAGCAAACGCAGCGAAACGCGTTCACTGCGGGCTGTTTTACTTTAATTTGGTCTAGCTTGTTGTTGTTGTTGTTTGTTGTTTCTACTCATGCTGTTGTTGTTGTTGTTGCCGCTGTTATCGGCGCAATTCCGCCTTTTGAAATTTGCTGCTCTGTTGAGCTTTTTTCTAGTTTTTACTTGTTTTGTTTTACACTTGATGAACTCTGCTAGGCAAATGCAATGAGAGCAGAGCGTGTGTATGTGTGTGAGAAAGAGAGAGAGAGAGAGAGAGAGCAGAGCGTGTGCACTTGTTAAAGCAGACGCTTTTGATTACTTGAGTAGAGGTGGGAATAGAGTGAGTGACTAAAAGAAAGATAACGAAAGCGAGGCACAGGACATTTCAAACTGTCGATTAACATTACATTAACATTAACAGCGACATTTTAACATCTTACGAATTTAACGCAAATTCTCGACTCATTCAATTATGGCTTAATTCTGGAGTCTTCAAAGCATTTAAAAATCTACAATCAAAACTGTAGCAGCATCGATTAACATTACATTAACATTAACAGCAGCATTTTAACATTTCTCGACTCAATCAATTAAGACTTAATTCTGTAGTTTTTAAACCATTTAAAAATCAATAAAAATTGCTCAAATATTAATGACCATAACCTTGGCTTATCTCGAGTCTATTTGAATATATTTGCCACTAATACTGCAGTCTTATAACACTTTCCAATAAGTCACACCTTGGCGGCGCCAATTGAAGGTTTTTATCATAATTTCAATTACTCGTTAATCTGCAATTCGCATTCGCTTGAAGCGCTTCTCTCGCGTTTGTTTAAGCTGAGACAAACAAACATAGCAAAGCATAACAAAGCATTTCCTAGGTCAAAGCAATCATCAGAAAATATCTGCACGCCAAGAGCGCATAGCAGATACAAAAATCCAAATCTGAATCTCAAACAATTTGCCATTACACTTTTATGGCAAATGCTCAAAACTAATTTCATGGCTTTAGTGTAAAGCTTGGTACAATAAAAGCCAACAAATTGAAATGCTCGTAATAAGGTCAAATGTGTTGCTCAAAAAAGGTCACGGAAACGTGGCTGCACTGCGCTATCTGGCGGTGGGTGGCCCTCCTTCAAATTTGAATGCAACGCAAAAAGCGCCCCAAGCGGCCAAAAGCGACGAAACGTTCCGATTGTAGAGCAACGGGCGGGTCGAAGAGGAGCGGACCGAAGAGACCGAGACCTCGGCAACGTCGACTTTGTCGCTGCAGCAGTCCTTTCCGCAAGCGAAACAAAACAAAAGCAAACAAAGTGCTTCAAGGTATGTGACTGGGACCAGTGACTGACTATAAGATACCCTGTAGACAATTGTGGAGAAAGAAAAGGGCAAATGGAAAGGAAGATGAATTTGTTAAGCCCCATCAGCCATGGAGAAAGATGAAAATAAGCTTGGTTAATGAATAATATTGGGTTTTATTCAAGTTTCCGTTTGGACTCCCTTCTGACTATACCAAGAATAAGGCAGAATACCTTAGTGTATTGCCAAGTACTCAAAAGTTCCCTCTAATTGTGTCAAATAACAACTATTCTATGCTTCTAAAACCTTCAATTTGAACTGAGAAAGTAAACCGATTCCCTATGAATAGATTTCTAGAATATATAATCAAAATATATTAAATGGCGTAGTCTTAATATTGTAGATTGAACAAAAGAAAGGATTTTTCTCAAAAAGTGTGAAGAAGGAAACTTGATTATATTCATATTATAAAATACTATTAATGAAATAAATAAAGTTTTTTCAAGGATTCATTAGAATTCGCATTCAAACTTATCTTACATTTTCCATCTATTTCTCTAGCTATATAACCAAAAGATTCAAAGAATCTGATTAGTATATATGCAAATGAAGCATTTTTCACTTGTCAATTCACTGCTTTGCAGGAATACCTCCTCTTAAAGCGGATCGAGGAAATATAATGCCATAAATCTTTGTAGGATCTGCCTTCTTCCGGTGCATTTCATGCATTACGCCCCCCTTTTGGCCTTTTCGGCTACAGGGTACAAATAACTGGAAAACAAAACAATGCCAGAGAAAAACGTTGAAATAATGACAGCCCCAGGAGGGGGCTGGCTATATTCTCTCCCACTCTCCCCCACCCTCTCTCCCTCTCTCCCTCTCTCTCTGCCTATGTTTTGTTGTGTTGAGTGTGTATTTGAATCTGAGGCGAAGGCAGCGCTGACAACTGTGGCTGATGCTGAAATCAAAACACGGCTACAAACAATGCAACAGACAAAAAGTGCAACGCGCTGCAACACAATGGCAAATGGCAGGGCATGCCAGGTGGGAGGGGCGGCAGCGACGGCGGCGGTGGGTGTGCCAAGGGGTACGCATATTTGCTGTGTGGCCATTAATGAAAATGGCCAACATGCGAGTGCGAGGGGGACAGCGGGGCGAGGGGCTGCTGTTGCAGTCGGTGGCCGCATTGTTTTCATTTCAGAAAACTGCTCCGTTTTCGCATGCTTAATTATGGCCATTGACATGCAACGTGTTGCACGGTGCCGCATCTATGTGATGGACAAACTAATAAGCCTGGCATTGTTGTTGAGAACTAACTGGCTGCAATGTGCCCGACGGCCATCAAATTAATCATGCGGTATCGCATTTCGCCAGCCATCGCAACGCTCTCGTTTCTCAGTTACATTTATAGCTCAATTCGTTTGGCGGCTGTTGCCACCCATTTGTGCCGCATGTGCCACACTCGGCGGCACTTGCTGGCAATTTATGTTGTTTTTTTTGGCTGCGACATAAATTACTGTGGGCAACACGGACCAGCATGGGCCGAGGGCTCAACGCTTGCAGGGTAATAGAGTAAGGAGCTCTTTAAATTTAGACACTCACCTCGTTGTTGTTGTTGCTGTTGTTGTTGTCGCAGCCACTGTATCTGTATCTGTATCTGCATCTGCATCCTCTTAGTGGCCCATAAATCAGCTGACTTTGGTTACAGTTTTGTTTACAAGCTGCCTGTGCGCCATGCACATATTTTAATTAGTTTTTTTTTTGCACTTCTTTCATGGGTGTTGTAGTAATTGGAATTTTCGAGATTGGCAAATAGGTACTTTTTGCTTTTAAGGAGTGTCAACAATTAGTTGGGTAACTTCCGTTAGTCGCATACGATATAAGCCATGAGTAATGGTTGTTAGATCTAGATGTGAGAAACCAATTATAAGACTAGCTTATGGAATGCCAAAAGGCTAAACACGGGCCATACTGCAAGATAAAGCATCACTTAGCACATAGTACATAGTACATAGTACATAGTACATAGTACATAGTACATAGTACATAGTACATAGTACATAGTACATAGTACATAGTACATAGTACATACGTACACTAGTACATAGTACATAGTACATAATACATAGTGCATAGTACATAGTACATAGTACATAGTACATAGTACATAGTACATAGTACATAGTACATAGTACATAGTACATAGTACATAGTACATAGTACATAGTACATAGTACATAGTACATAGTACATAGTACATAGTACATAGTACATAGTACATAGTACATAGTACATAGTACATAGTACATAGTACATAGTACATAGTACATAGTACATAGTACATAGTACATAGTACATAGTACATAGTACATAGTACATAGTACATAGTACATAGTACATAGTACATAGTACATAGTACATAGTACATAGTACATAGTACATTACATAAAAAGACGTTTATTTGAAATGTGCAGCCCAGCAGGAAGTTTACTTAATACTGCGTTTCCTATATGCATGCATACATATATACACACATTCGAATGTGCATACATACATTCATACGTACACTGTAAACTTCTGTAAATACTTAGTTTAGACTGTGTATTAATTACCATGAGTCTGTTAGTTAGTTAGTCCAGTCAGTTAGTGAGTTAGTTAGTCAGTCAGTTAGTTAGTCAATCAGTTAGTCAAAAGGCTACTTGTTTTCCTTCAAAGTAACTCAATCTCTTGCCTGAGACTTAACAATAACGATATCAACAATAGATTATTTATCGAATGCCATGTCTCTACAATGTTTTTACGACCTGTTCTAGCTGAACCAAAATCTGTAACTTGGGCGCGAGCTTTGATCTTTTGGCCATTTAATGGCAGCTTTAAAATCCATTATGTTTTAAGAGTTTGACTCGACGCCCTCGCCCCCGCTCCTGCCAAAAGCCCACTCGAAATCTCGGCTGCCTTCTGGCCAAAAACGCCAACGTTCGCAGTGTGAGGCCCACTTGGCGCTAATGAGCCGCCGCCTGGACGCATTAAATAAATATTTTATTTCAAAAAATTATTCAAGAGCCCAGGAGACACACACACACATACAGACAGACAGACTTAAAAATATGTGTTAAAAGGCAATTAAACGCAATTAGCCAATTAGCATGGGTCATCAGCGCCAGCAGCCAGCGCCAGTTGCCAGTCGCCAGTTGCCGGTGCCCAAAAGCTGGCTAAGAGTTGCAACAACAACAATAATAACAAGAACAACAAAAACAACAACAACAAGTCACAAACATTAGCAACGACTTCCGTTAGAATCAAAATAAAAAAAAAACATATTTAAAATTGTGCGCGCCGCGCTTTTCATGTTTTGTTTTGGCTGTTATTTCAGATTCCATACCCTACTCTAAACCGAAGAGAGCATATTGGTTTTGCTATGCGACTTTGAAAGCTGCGAAAACTGTTAACATTTTATGGCCACGCCCACTAGAGGCACAGTTTTAGAGCTAAAGTAGCTATGATTGGGGCAGTTAAATTGTGCTTGCAACCACGCCCCCAATATACTATATACTCAACATCCTCTACACACACTATAAGCCGTAATAGTACAGCAATCCACAGTTTGAGAGTCACTGCTTTAACAGTTAACAGAATTAGTTTCTGAGCTCCCAATCAAAGCCGACTCCCGCCAACTAATACAATCGCCAATAACATTGCGTACAGAGTATCGTGCAGTCGTGTGCAGCCGAAACACAAAGTTCTCACTCGTTTTTTCTGTTTTCCACTCGCGAGCGTGCAAATCGCTGTCCCAATTTTTCAAGCATAAAAACTGACGACCGCCAGAAATAGAGAGCCCAAGAGAGCTCTGAAGTTGTCCAAAAAAAAAATAAATAATAATAATATTTTATTTTGCAAGCAACAAATGCGAGTAGACAAATAAAAAAGAATTATTATGCAATTTCTGAAGTCGGCTCTTCATGAGCATGATAATGCTTTTTGTCGGCCATTTGGATAATGATCGCGAGTTTATTATTATAAGGTGTGCGCTTCGTTGGGCAACCGAAAGACTTGGATATGACCCAACCAGAGGCTAAGGAACTTATTTAAGATGGGATCAGTTGGAAGTTGGGAACTTGGGAGACGCAGGCGGAGAGCTGTCTTAATACCAAATTTCGCAACTTGAGAGGAGCTCAGCTGCGAGTTGGTGGGAGAAAGATATATAGGAAGAGTGCAAAAGACTTGGCAGATTTGTTTAATGTGCTTGGGATGGGCTTGTTGTTCTCAGAAGATTAAGTTGCTTTCTATATGCTTCTAGCGGGTTCAGCTGTAAACTAGATTGGGATTTGTTGTTGATAAGAAACATTTATAAACTTAAAGCCGCCTTCTTTAAGCTTTGTATTTAAATTTACTCAGCGTTAGTTAAAGCGAAAGATAGAGAAAGGGCGAAAGACGGTGACTTTATATTACCGAACACAAGCCAAGAAACGTACTTAATATACCTAAGATAGGTTCAATTAAAAGTTGGGGAATTTTTAATGTTTCCTTTAAGACGACATAATATTAAAATTTATAAATTGGGTTAAGTTCGGCTGTAGAATGGAAAGAAAGGTGGAAAAAGAGCGATTTTGCGCTCTTCAAAAGAGAAACTTATTATTTGCAGCATGAGACCAATTATTCTTGTACAAGGTATTATAATTTTGTGATGAAATATGTAACGCATAGAAGAAGACATGTCCGACCTCATAAAGTATATATATTCTGGATCAGCATCAATAGCCGAGTTGATATAGCCATGTCCGCCCGTTTGTCTGTTTCTATTCGAACTACTTTCTCAGCTTTTAAAGCTATCTTCTTGAAACTTTAAATAGGTTTGTCTTTCTGTAGGTTCTTATTCTGGCATGGAAAACTCTTTTGTTTATCAAGCTATATTGACTCAACTCGGCATTCATTAGTTTAACTTTGTTGCTTACCTAAGCGCGAAAATCTACAAGGGTATTAAATATTCGGCATGCCGCAGATACTCTTGCTTTTTCGTTATACGAAATTTTATAATGCATTAGTTGATTTGTCGCGCTTTGAGCCGTGGAATTACTAAATTTCACAAATTTATGATGGGATCAGTTCTTATATAGACAAAAGCAATTTAATTTAAGAGGCGATCAGTTCTTATATAGACAAAACGAAAGAAAAGTATGCAGATAAACAGATAGACAAGTGCTAAAAAAGAAATCAGCAAAGTTTCTACCTTCTGCGGACTATTGTAATACCAAATTTCGCAAGATAAAATGGGCTCGGCAGCAAATGGCTTTCAGCTCATTAAAGACAGTCATAAAGCCCAAAAAAAAAAAGACTTCACAACTTTCAGCCATTGTATCCGATGCCTACATCAAGTCCATATATCGAGCTCTCTGGTGATCAAATTCAACGTGTCTCAGCTCAGTCTCAGCTCTTTTGGCAGATGAATTTTTGATTAGACAGTTCGTTGAACTGCGTTGCCTTCAAATGGAATTCTGCCGAAAATCGCTAATAAATGAACAATGTATACATTATATATACACATAATGTATGTAGAGAGCATCGCGTGTGTTTTGATAAATCATGTAAGATCCTCAAAGAGTTCGCTCCTCCCAAATCGACGACGCGTTCAGCATTTTAAAGGCAATTTCCACAGCTATTTAAGTTTATGTGCGATTTTCAAAATTTATGCTAACGGGCACTAAAGTTTTATGGCTTGCCCCTGCAAGAGCACCCGAGTGGGAACTGAAGCATATGGAAGAAGCAGAAAAAGAAATATATAGCAAAAAAGAAAAAAAAAATACAGTTTCATAGTTTGCGTAAACAAATTCTCAACACATTCTAAACTCGGGCGACTTTAATAAATCCTTGACATTAGCCTGTCGAGCCACCCACCAGATTGTATATAGTTTTTGGCCTGGTCTGCAGCCAGCCAAGTGAACCAATTAAATTGCAGTTGCAAGCAGGAGAAACCCAGTTGCAGCGACGTGTCAGTGTCGGTTGCAGCGTCCGTGGCAAATTAATGTTACTTCACACACTGAATTATGAGGTTGCCACAAGCGGCGCATAAATAAAATCAGTCTACCGAACTCAACGCCGACACGACCCAAAAGAATCAAAGCGCACACATGCACAAACACACCTGCAAAGTGCAGAAAGCAAAAATTGTAAAAAATAGCACGAGAAAACTGATACGAAGCTGGAATGCCCTTCAAGGAATAATACAATCATGATGGTAGATAATACGCATAGCTCAAGCTCATAGCTTAAGTAGATCATTTCAATAAGAATATAATGATGATAATAATTATAATAATGATAATGATAATGATAATGATAATGATAATGATAATGATAATGATAATGATAATGATAATGATAATGATAATGATAATGATAATGATAATGATAATGTTAATTGTGATGATAATGATAATCTTGATGATGAAAATGATAATGATAATCCTAATGATGATGATAATGATAATCTTAATCTTAATCTTAATGATAATGATAATGCTAATGAAAATGATATTGAATAATAATAATCAAATAACAATAACAATAATTATGAGAATGATAATGATACTAAAATGATAATGAATAATAAGAATATTGAATAATAATAATAATAATAATAATAATAACCATAACAATAATAATAAAGAGAATTAATATTAATTTAAATGCTTTAAATTACCACCAACTGTCCCGATACAATAAAGTGCACTATTGTAGCGATCTCCTCGATTTCGACATGTATAATAGTCACTACTATACAAGTTAATCTTACAAAGTTTCATCAAGATAGCTCCTCTAAAATCTGAGTTCAAATAGTTTACTTGGGCTCTTCTCTCTAAATCCAAGACTAAGATATATGGTACACACTTTCGTATACATTGATGTGCTTATTTCAATGCATTACCCATTACGTAACAAAGTCGTAATACGCCCTGCCGTAATGTAAACCATCTAAAAATGAGAAAACAAGCAGAGAAGAGAACTTTTGTTCGCGTCGTCATCAGCCATCGTCGCTGGGGCGCTGAGCTCATCACGTATGCAGGGCGCACATTATGTTTGAATTTTTTTGGCCTCCCCGTTCCCTGCCATGCCACAGCCGAGAGCAGCGGTAAAAATTTGCCGCACGAGTGTCGAACCTATTTGTAGTTATCAGAAAATTAAAAAGAACGTGCGCCAAGGGGAGGCAGGTAACGGCAGGGACTGGAGGCGAGGCAAGGCGGCGACGCGCAGTCGTGCGATTCTAACTGTGCTTGGCTGTAAGTGAAATAAATTTGTGAGAACAAGGCTCCAATGTTAAAGCCAATGGGCAACTTTGGGCTTCCAGCTGCACGACCACTCGTTGCTCGCCCTCTCTCTTTCTCTCTCTCTCTCTATCTTAAAATCAAAGCTTGTAAAACTGTGCATACATAAGGTCTACCCCACCTTTCCCCCCAGTAACAGCTGTGCTGTGCTTTCGTGCTCTGCCTTGAGCGCACTACACTTTAAAGCACCGCAAGCTTGGCACGTTTTACGATGCCGAACGTCGCCCAACTATTGATTTCAATTTGCATTTAATGACTTTATAAGAGAGCATAAAAGTTGAGAACAGCAAGTAACATATCAGTTACAATAACAATAACCACAGCTATTGTCTCTGCCATAATATGGCTTATGCTTGTAAATATTTGACAGAAAGCTGACAACAACTGCAATCAATGCAAAGTTTTCACCTTGAAAAGGCATTAACTGACCACACTTACTCAACACTCATTCACCCACATAGGCATCAAGAGAGCACACTCTCACGCACACTCACCGCGCTGCCGGGCAGTTTATGTGGGCGATGCATTTTATGCTGGGTTAACATTCATATGCAAATGTTGATTAACATGCTGTGGCTGGGCAGGCGAATTCACCACGCCAACATCTCAGCTGCAATAAAGTGAGAGTAAAACTGAGTTGAGCGGCACTTGAGTATTAGATCATGGTCAATCAATATCACTATTGAGTGGAAATTAGCTGCTCCTTCAAACAGTGACATTCAGCAGAGCGAGTTAGCAGACGTTATGTATTATAATTTGTGGGCCCATCGATAGTTAAACAATTTTCAAGTTCCGTTCAGCGCTTTTGCCCGTTGTGCTTTGCATTTCCGTTCTGCGTGCATGACAGGCACTCCCCACACGTCCGTCGCTTTGGTTGGTCAACGAAGGCCATTGGCTTCGGAAAAGCCAAGCTGAACAGGTCCGCAGCCCACCTGTGCCAGAATATGCCATTCACAGATCTCGCAGTTTGAGCAGCACTGGGCGCTACCTTCGTGCCGGCTGAATTGATTGGGGCGCTAGGCAGCTGATAATTGACGTAAAAAACAAAAAAGAAAGAAAAGGTTAGTTCGGGCCAAATTGCTAACAAAAAAATTACTAAGCATTTTCACAGCCAGTTGAGCGAAAATTGAATTTTTCGCTGTGCTGTTGCGAATTTGATGGCTTTTGAAAGGCTGCTGCTGCCCCCCCTTCCCCCGTTCCCCCCTCCTCCCTACGTTGGCGTCAAAATCCATTTGGAATTTTTTGTGTGTGTGAAAAGAACTTCAAAGCGTCTGCATTAAACGCTTGGCAGGCGTTGTCAGCGATGACGATGCGCCATTCACCCAATTGGACCCGAACCCGTTGCCAGAACCCGCCCGAGGGGTATGCTTCAGTGGACTGGGTATACCTAGACATTAATTCAATTAAATTCCGCTGCTTTCAAATTCAAAGAACAATATTATTTTCTGTTGTGCGCTGTTGCGCCTTTATTTTTTGAAAGTTTTCGAGCCGCAACCAAAAAAAAAAACCAACCACAAGCGAAATTAATCAATTTAAGCGTAATCAAACCATTTGCGTGATTTGCAAAAAAAAAAAGAACAAGTAATATTTAGATGGCCAACGAGAAAAAAAAAACAACTTGCGAACATTTTTGAAGTGCTTGGGCTTTGGCCGCGGGCGCGAACCAAATTGAAGCTACTTGAAGCTTGAGAAATGCTGGCAGCACAAAAAATGATAAAAAATATGAATTTCAATTGGCTAAAATGGCACAAGAGAAAAAATCAAACTCAAGAGACAGCGCAAAATTGACAAAATGTAACAATAAAAATAAAATGAAATAAAATAAGCGAAAAAGTAAGGGTATATTGGGCATGCTGAAGCTTTAATCAACTTGTGGACATGTGCTTTAAAGTTTGCAGATATGTGAGAATATTGAAGCTCGTAAATGCAGAATTTGAAGAAAATATCTTTGAAATTATAACATTGTGCCCAACAAGAGCTCAGTTTTCGACCGATTCTTTCTATAGTTCTATATCTATATAGTATATATTGTTAAGCTTTGGCTCATAAGTAAGCATCATAGTTCAATAAATAAAATTAGGATTTTGTCAAGTTATCTTGATAATCAAAAAAGTTATTCAGACACGAATCTACTCTTGAACGATTGTTCCTATGGCAGCTATATCATATAGTTGATCCGACGTTGATAAGATTTAGCATATATCAAGGGAGCATTGGGAAACTTATAAATTCCAAGTTTCTGTCAAGTAATCATGATAAACAAAATGGTTATACATACAAGAATCTACTTTTCAACCGTTTATGACATCTATATGATATAGTAATCAATCAATAGTAATCAATTAATAGTAATATATGATAGTAATCCGATCCTGTGGTTCCGACATAGTTACTGCCTTCAATAGAGAGACGGACCTATGTGAATTTTAAGACCGATAACTTTAAAAAAGGTCAAGAAAGAGACAGAAGGACATGGCTATATCAACTCAGGTCCTAGTGCTGATCAAGAATCTATGTACATACCTTATGGGCTCAGAGATGTTTTCCTTGCTTTACACATTTCATGACAAAACTATGATACCCTCTTCAAGAGTATAACAAATATTTGTTTAATAAAAGACGACGACATTTGCTTATTCATTAAAAAAGTAAATATCCAATTGAATACAATATATATGAAATCAACAAACATGCAAAAGAAAAGCTCTACTTGAAAATGGCGTTACCTAATATTATATTTTATATTTAATTAAAGTAACAAAATTATCTCAATTGAGCAAAGGACTTAAACAAACGTTAAATCTTTGTATTTGAATTTCAAAATCAAGAGTCAAATTTAATGACAACACACAATGCCGAATTGTTCGCGTAAATCCTTTCAGTTTCAGCCAAGTTTTGTGTGTTCGATGGGGCATTTAAAACTTTGTAGCCTTTTGTTGTTGTTGACATATTCGACATTTTGTGGAAAATGCCAGTGTATTTAACATTTAATTAAACAGCGACGCGTTGAACAACAATTGAAATTGATTGTGCGTAAAGGCGGACAACAAAAGGCCGCCAGCCGCGCCCACAACGCCCACAGCACAAAAGTCGCCCGCCAAACAAAAGCCGGGAACAGTTGGACAGCCATTAGGGCGCCATTTAAAATGGCATTTGTGCCACAATTGTCCCCTGCTCCGCTACCTTAAAAGAAATGTT
This sequence comes from Drosophila ezoana, assembly GCA_035045725.1. Taxonomy (NCBI): domain Eukaryota; kingdom Metazoa; phylum Arthropoda; class Insecta; order Diptera; family Drosophilidae; genus Drosophila; species Drosophila ezoana. The sequence continues at coordinate 5,262,889 of JAWNOU010000177.1, read as the reverse complement.
CAACAAAGCGTTTGCTGTGGTTCACTGTCAATACAATTGGCCCGAAATGGAATGCGACACGGATACGCACAAGGTGTACAGCGAGATACTTGCAACAGCGACGGCGAGCTTGAGAGATTGAGATTGACGCTGGCCAGTTAATCAGCAAAGCGTTGCCTAATGAAGGTCAAATGTGTTGACAACAAAACAGAAGAAGAAGAAGACGTCGTCTGGAGTCTGTTGTCAGTTGTTGCCAGTTGTTATATAGTAGTTGCTTTTTACGGGCGGATATCGAAATGCGTTCCACTTCGCAGCGCGTGCATTTCAGCTATGCGCGCCCCATCATTTGTATCTGTATCTGACAGATGCACGCACACACACACACACACACACACACACACGCTAATAGCGGCAATTAAAGCAGACAACGTGTCGTATGAGTAACCTAAATTTGTTTAAACTAAACCCTGCTGCTCTGCCCCTCCCTCCCCCTCGCATACGTGCCACATCCGCGGAAGTTGCCACAAACGACGTGCAAATGGTTTTCGTCTTGACAACAATTTAACGAAATGCCTCAAAATACCTACGCAAAATGGCAATAATAAAAAAGACATAATAATAATAATTATTATACTACGTAATTATGCTCAATAATAAACGGCAATCAGTTTTTGAGGCAAGCTGTCGATTGCGAAAAAATGCCGGACAACAATTGAAGTTTTCAGTTTTGTCATTGTTGTTGTGCGCACTCATGTGAGAAAGTTGTGCCAAATGCAGATTTTACTCTAATGATAATGTACCAAATGATAAAGCAACACTCCATTTTTTTTGTTAACCCCCCCGCCCCAACATTTTTCTGTCTAGTCCCCCATTGAAAATGAAAATTGTAAAGGGTTTAACTGGCTTTTAACTGGCAGAAGGAGGCCAGTCGGGTAACAACAAAGTACAAACATTGGGCATTGGTAGATGCACATTTTTGTATGTTACCTTTAAGAGCTTAAAGTTTCAAAAAGTTCGGACTCTAAGCACCGAAGTTAAACAAGAATGCATTTCATATAAATAGTGTGTGGGATCAAGGGAAAAAGCATAGACACAGCATAAAGGGTGTAAATATGTTTTTATATCCTTGTAAATGTTGTTATAATTATGACATGAAATGTTTATTGCATCGAAAGAAGACATCTCCGACCTCATAGAGTATATATATTCTAGATCAGCAGTTGACATAGTCATAAAGTCCATCTGTCTGTTTCTATAAAAACTTTCTGCTCATTTTTAAGGCTATCGTCTTGAAACATTACATAGGTTGGGTTTTCTGTTGCAGGCAGTGCATATGTTGAAACCGGACAAATCGGACCCCTATATCATAAAGCTGTTAAATGGAACAATCGGTGGAAATGTTGGTTCTTGTATAAAAAACCTATTGTTTATCAAAATATATTGAACAAACTCGAAATTTGAAGGTTTCACTATGGTTCCTTCTTATATACAAAATCTAATCTACATTCGAACGTTGTATCATATAGCTGCCATAGGAACGATTCGTCGAAGATGAGGTTCTTGTATGGAAAACTTTTCGTTCTTCAAGATATCTTGACCATACTTGGCTTTAACTATTTTCCCTGTGCTCCTTAGCTACAATCAAAGCATCACAGGCATTATTCAAATTAAATTAAATCTTCGTAGGCCTTCTTTCTCGTTTCTTGTGCATTTACAAACGTAAAGACAGCAATTGGAATGGGTATCTCCAAGTTTTGCACTCCCAACTGGAGCACTTTTGTTTTCAACTGCACATTTCAAATTTTCAACTTCACTTTTTGTGCTTTAGCGTTGCGAATGGCTTTAGTGGGCGGTTTTATTATTTCGTTTTTTTTTAAGAGGGCACATAGTTGTAATGACATCAATTTGCTGAGTTGTTGGTCAAGCCTAAACAATTTGTGTGGCATTTGTCGGTTTTGTTGCCTTGAAGCACGGCCCACAACTTAAGGGGGAAAAGTTGCCACATTTAAATTTCTGTTGGCATTGGATGTAGGCGCTGCAATTGTGGCCTGGGCAAAACTAATATAACAATGGCTTTAGATATGCCATATGCGATATGCTACGGTTTGTATTTCTGCTTATTTACATTGTGTAATCTTAATATTTCTTATAAATCACGTTGCGAGCCAAACGAAATCTGCCTGTAACAAAGGCTGCTTTTAATATTAGACTTAAGTTAATATAAAAGTGAAGCTTGTCAGGCAAATCCAAGATTTCAGTTGTTGTCCTTACGTTAGTTTCACTCAATTTTAACAGAGAAACTTTAACAGTGTTATGTTAACCGCACTAGAAACTTTAACAGTTTTATGTTAACCGCACTAGAACATGTAACAGGAGATAGCCTGTGCCTAGATCTGAATTGTTCTCATTAACATAAAAATATACATATTTATGTGTTAATTTGGACTTACCCAGAAATACTTACGATTATTTGGATGTCATTCATTAGTAGGAGGGGAGAGACATACCTTAATATATATTTAGATCCCTAGAAAAAAAAAAGAACAAAAAACTGATTAGAATAAAAACATGAGCAAGAGGAATAAAAAAAGTGAACGACAGAAAGAAGAAGTAAAGATGAGATAGACTACAAAAGGATAAGCACATGCATACAGACATATATATGTACATAGATCTATATATATATATATATATATACGTATATAGACACATAAACATGCATACCCAAATACATATATACAAACATATATACAATAACAAAGTTCATTGCCAACAATACACACACCCACACACAAAAGTTTTATGCAAGGCATGAAAACTAGCAAAGCTTACTTGAATTCATGAGAATCACATAGTAGGGCGTTATATAAAAATAAGTTTACTTTAATTTTGCACCACAGGGCATTTGAACATCCATGCATGCATAAACATTCAGACAAACACACACCCTTCCACTTTAAAGATATACATATACATATATGTACTACATTTAATTTAAATTAAAATAATGCCACAACCTTTTTCCCCTGCCCAACTTCCTGTTCTTGCTGGTGTCTGTCTGTAGCTGTTTCTGGCCCAGCAACTGCAGCAGCAGCGACAACTTCATTGTGCACACATCTGTTTAATCAGCAGCAACATTTAACTTCATCATCACGATCAGCAACAACAACAACAAGCGGAACATGGTAGCAACAGCTTCATTCCATTTCCAACCATTCCGCTGGCAACTATTTTATTTTTAGTTTGACCCTTTTTCTCTCATTTCAGCTACTTGATGTTTAAACACCCCCGCAGTCTGTCTCTCTTTCAGCCCTCTCTTGCTGTCTCTCTTTTTAGCCATTACTTCTAGTGCAAAACAATTTAAATAACAAGTTGGTAATGGAGCCGCATCTGGCCTGGGAATCTTCACTGTGCCACATGTGGCAACCCTTCCTATGCCGCACTTGTTGCCGTTGTTGCTGTTGTTGTTGTTGTTGGCCAGGCAACAAAAATTACTGGAGCATGCAATTGTTTGTTGTTGTTGATTGTTGTTGTTGGCGCTGATTTAAAATGCAGATTTCTTTTGCCAACTCAAAGCTGGCAACTTTGCTGAGGTTTCATTGCATTGCGCCGTATAAAATAGCACATTGATGAGCTTCCAACTGGAGCTGCAACTGCAACTGACACTTGCCACCAAGTGCAGCTCCCTGTTCTCCTCCTCCTCCTCATTCTCGTTGTTGTTGCAGCAATTGACATTTGTTGGCTGGCAGCGTAAAATTTGCATGCCAAAAGCCATTTGCAATGAGGTCGTCGCCTGTTTATGCGAATTGTAAAGCGCATTTTAATTAGATTTTGATAGAATGAAAAAGGGGAAAGAGGAGGGGGGGGGGGGTTTGGAGATTAGAACGATGCGATGCTGCTAGCTCAGCTCTATGCAGATTGGCCCACGGCTGACGGCAAATGTGAGCGTGTATCTAATAATATAGTCCCATGCATAACTTTGGGAAATGGATTTTTAAAGCGTCACACGAGCTGCATAAATTTAAGACTTGGCTTTAAAGGGCTGAGTATATGCATTATATAATTGTCATAATTAGCATAAAAAGCAACGGTATAACATACATTTAATGCAAACTGTAGAAGATATATACATATAGTATGCATATAAACATAATATATCATATGAATTACATAAAGTAACTAAGTTAAAAAATAGATAGTTAAAGGCCCAGAAATACTAGTTTTGTTATTTCAACTAATAGAAGAGACGAAAAGTGGCACTTAAAAGTTTTTTAAATATAAAAGAGGTGTATTTTTTTACAATTTAATACTTCAGTTGATCCCAACTTGTAACTTTGAAAAAGTAATATATAAGAAGTTGTTTTTTAGGTGGATCTTCCTTGGAGCTTTAAAAAAACTCTTCAAAATATCTTCAATGTGCATGCTAAAGAATAAATGTAAAGTAAACGACCTCAAAACATCTTAGTCAATGAATTTTTTCAGTTTTAATAATGTCAATTGTCTATATTATTGGAAACCCGACGATTTCAAGAAAGAAAGATACACAAATGGCAAAAAAGCCAAGCCAAGGCAAAAAGTTGTTATATTTGTTAAAAGAAATTGAAAAACTAAAGTACACTGCTTAGATAATCAAGATGTAATATATCACTAAACCTTAGTCTTAACTTTAAGTAACGAGAAAGTTAGTAAATAAATAATTTTTCGCAGATATCTCCTTACACACTTCATGATAGAATTATACTACCCTCTACAAGGGTATAAAAAACAAGTATTACTTTTGTTTAACAAAATGGTTCTTACTTAAACTTTTAATAAAAAGTGAGCTTACCCCTTAAAAGAGCTGATTACATATTATATTGTATATTATTAATATATTTATTACATATACAAATAGCCTAATCAACGGTATGTTTTCTCAGTCAGTTTCTAAAACTTCGTAAAATAAATTAGTTTAAAATTAAAATACACTTCAGTTGGCCGCGATTTGATTTATCGCATTCTCATAACTTATTTCTCATATGTAAATTACTAAAGCGTTTGTTCAAAAAATCTTTTTCCCAAATGAAGCGCATTTTTTTGCCCCAAAATATAAAAAAAAATGAATGCAACAAAATTAACTATTCCGAAATTTTAAATTTTCCCAGTCTTTTGCTTTTATATGCCGCGTGTCTTGCTTCTAGTTTAATTAGTTAATGCACTTTTATGGTAATTTTAACCACAACGGGTTCAAAAGATTATTTATAATGAAGAAAATAAATACATTGATTAATAAGCGTTCAACTGGCCGCAAATTGAGTTGGCGGTGGGCGTGGCCGTTGACCACAAAGCCAGCCGCAAATGGGAAATTTCGTTGCGGCCGCGCGGTAATTGAGATTGTGATTGGAAAATAATGTGTTTACGTTTAATCAAGCTGATTTATTAAGCAAACGCGACTAGCTATAAAGCTGCATATAAACTTTTTGAAGTGGAAATTTGGTCAACTCAGCTTGTTATAACTAAGTTAAGGGCTCCTTCGCATATTTGTTAATCAAATTATTGCTAAAAGCCTTTGAAGCGCGGCTCTATATCATCTCTTTATAAAGAACAGCTTATTTTGACTGATTGGTGATCCACGCAAAGTTCAAACCGTAAGAGAAACCCCAAAATCGGATTTTGGTAAATTCCACCTGCATGTGTGGAAAAACGGCGAAAAAAGTTTGTATCTATCGTTTTTGTTTACTATCCGATTGGCATTAAACTCAGTTTCAAAGGTCTTTGTTTAAATTCAACTGAGACGTGTTTCACCCTTTTCGAAAAATGCGTTCTTGGTGAAAATGGGGGTCAAGGACTCGGTGGGTGGTGTCTCGGGCTCAAATTCATTTCTAAGCATCTTTATGAACATTAATTTGAGATGTGTTTCATACTTTTTGCAGTATTCAAGCTTGCTCGTTGGGAAATGTTGGTCAAAGGGTTTTTTGGGGATGTTTTCATAACCCATTTTAATGAACGAAAGTTTATTATTTGGCTTTAAGATTTTCACCGCAAGTCTAAAATGTTCGGAATCCGTTAATTTCAACTTTTGGTTCTTTATTCGATGAACTGTAAAAATATTTTCAAACAGAAGGCGAGCTCAGGAGAGTACACCTAGAATTCAATGTTTGTAAAATGTTTGCCACGGGCAACGCCGGGTAATACCCACCTAGTTCGTATAATGCTGGGCAGAATTCTATTTCCAGCTCTTAACAGTCCATTCAAGAGCCAAGCTTAACTAGTCTGTGATAATATTTGAGTTTGTTTTCTATTTGCATTGTGGGTCAAAGTCTTTGAAAAAATGACGTTATAAAAGAAAAAGTAAACCATGAACATAAAAAAAAAATAAAATGTATCAAAAAAATGTTGTTATATGAAAAAACAAAAACATGGCGCATAACTGACAAACGGGTTCTGGCAGACAGATAACGACAACAACAACAACAACAACAACAACTAAAATAAAAAGCCTCGCTTGACTAAATGTTAAAAATTTTAAGTATACCAGAAATTTATTGCCTACACATTTTTCTCTTTTTATAATTTAGTGTGAAAAAGCAGTTGAAATATATAAAAATTAATCATTAAAAATAGAGAAGAAGAAGAAAATTGTGCAGAAAAAACATTGTGAAACAATTTCTCTAATTAATTGTACAAACGGGCGGATTTTGGTTTGGTGTCTGCTTTATTTGTCTATTTGTTTTTTTTTTTTTATTATTGTATATTTTCCGCTTTTGGTTATGCGCAAAAGCGGAATGCGCAACGCAACTGGCAGCCGCTTGTGGCGCCGCCAAATGTGGCAGCTAGGCGTGTGTTGCCTGCCACCCAGACTCTGGTCAAATTGCCAATCGGCGCGACAACATTTTTCAGATGGCAAAAACTTTAACTAATTTAACGCGCATTTTTACTATTCGCTTTTTTTTCTTCTTCCATTTTTAATCTGTTGACAACATTTGCAGGATGCCAGTCATGTTGCTGCACCCAACAACAACAGTTGCAACAACAACAACAACAACAACTACAACAACAACTTGCCACAGCAAGCGGCAGCAGCAGCACATGAGCAAACGTTAAATGTCGAGGCTGTCATATTGCAAAATCAGGTGGACACATTGCAATGGCAATTGAAGCAGGTGAGTGCCGAACAAAAGACTTCAGACACAAACTTGACTTAAGCGTCGAAAGACTTAAGGCACAAACTTGACAAAAGCATTGCTAGTCTAGACGCCAGACTCGAGACAACGGCGACACACAAAACGTGACTTCAACGCTCACTTTACATGGTTAACTATGCAAACGCTGTGTTTGCCTCCCCCACCCGCCCTACTTACTGGTCTCTCCTCTGCCCTGCCAGGTGCTCCAAATACCTTCAACTTCAACCTGTTCGCCTGCCTTGTCTCTGCCTCGCATTCTCTGCATTGTCTTCGTTCTGGGCAGCTTGTGTTCTCACGCCTAATACACTCATAATTACCAGAGGGAAAGAGAGAGAGAGAGAGAGAGAGAGAGAGAGAGAGGGAGAGACGTTGTCATGGCCATAGCCGCACACCTCCCCCTCACCCGCCCCTTGCTCCTTTGTGCTTTCAGCGCCGTGTTAAGTGGCCTTTGTTTTGTTCTGTTTTCTTTGTATCTCATTTTGAAGCATTTCCTTGATTTGTTTTTCTTTTCATTTATTTCATTTCATTTAAGCGTCTCGCTTCTTCTTCTTCGTGTTGTTGTGTTGTGTTGTCCGGCTCCGGTTACGGACAGCTGGACTGTCAGGGCGACGTCCAGCCACATCCACAATTAGGCGGCACATTCTTTTTAACGCTTAATTATAGAGCCCGGTGGTCGTCAAGTTGCCAGCTCAGCTCACCTCGGCTCCATGCCATATACCATTTGATTCTATTCTTCTCCATTCTGTTCTGTTCTGTTCTGTTCGGCGTCTCATTGTCTTTTGGCCATTTCCTCAATGGCTTGAAACTTTTGCGGCATTAATTTTATATTTCCTCAAACAATAGATTCTTGGCGGGGTTTTATCTTTTATTGACTGCTGTTGGCAAGGCATATAAATGCCAGCCCACTGTGCGTGCAATCAGATAGAAATGTTCAAGATTCTGAACAAAGATTCCAACTAGAAATTATTGACGAAAGAACTGTTCATGAACTGACGGGAACTGTAAAGCAAATCAGAAAGAGGAAATGCTAAAGGGAAATTGAAAATGGTAAAATAGACAAATTTAAGAATAAATGAATATTTTAGTAAACAGCAAAAGTTAAACACGAAATGGTAAAGAAATTATTAGAAATAAGCAAAAGGAATATAAACTGAGAGTTTAGAATGTTTGACTAAAGAACGTTTAGCTAAGGAATGTTTAAAGAATACTTATAGCAAATGTTTAAAGCTGGCCTCGATATGTGCACTAAGAGCTATAAAAAAACTGAAGCGATAATCCATAAGATAAATTTCTCGTGCTACACTCTGGAGTCCTTTAAAGAAACGGGACAACACATATATAAAAGAAGGAATATCTTTTCTTTTGGACATACTTGTATAAATACAATTCTAATGCGAGATTATTAAACTGTTTTCAGAGCGCGAGTTTGAAAATGAATAAAATGCATGGTAATATTTTGAATATGCTAAATGCTTTACATGCTGCTGCACAAACTTCTGCAAGACTTTTCAATATTCCAGCCAGAATCTTAAGAAAAAAACTATTAAAATGTACTATAATTAAGCCAATCGCCTTTATAGCCATTCATATTGAGCAAAATGCAGAAAGCTGAAGAGTATTCCCAGTCAGAATACCAAAGCCAAAATGTTAATCACAAGAATTTCTGTTTCTGGCCATAATCTTAGACGCCAAATTGCCACCCAAGGGGCGCGTCTAATTGATCAGCTTTATGTTTGGAAAATAACAGCTCGTAAAGTATTTGGGACGCTGACTTGTTGGCAGTTAACTAACCTGGTTAATGTCTAAGCGCAGCTTGTGCTCAATACTCTTCTTCTTCTTCTTCTGCATCTTGCCATGCTTTTCAATTTCCAAGCCATATTTGAACCGTGCTGACCTTCAACTTTCTCATATATGGCAAGAGACGAGCGGCATCTGCTGTGTTTACACACATTGCAACACTTTCAATCAACAAACTGATTTCAGATTCTATAATTCATCAAGTTGCAGCAACAACAACAGAAACAACAACAACAATGGCAAAATATTTACGCTTTCATTTTGATATAATGCGCTTTAAATGCGCCTCAATGAAGCTGGCTGCGCGTGGAAAGCCGTCGACGAGGCGGCAGAAAATTGCAATCTAATCAGTGATAAATATTTTCCACACTTCTCTCAAGCTGGAATGCCGCCGGAAAACTTAGCCAAGCCAGAAAAACTGGGTTACACAGCAGCCAAAGGCGGTCAGCAGGCAGCAGCAGCAGCAGCAACCGGCAAAAAAACAACAACTACAACAACAACAACAACAGCAACAACAACTACAACTTCATTAAACAACAAACAAATCATGAACGAAGCGTGGGCTGCGAACAGAGAGACCACAGCCAAGTCCCAGACACGAGACGCACAGCCTGAGCCCGCTTTGATTGATGGCGTCGATTGATTGAAGGCAGGAACTTCAATTTATGTGTGTTCGCGTGTGTGTGTGTGTGTGTGCGAGCGGATGCTGGCGCAGCTCTAGATGGCTTTTTAATGAACCAAAATTGTGAACAGAAAATGTCCAAGATGCACCACGAATCTGGCCCAAACTCAAATAAGTTTTAAGTCTGAGAAACCAAGCAAATGCGCTTTAACGAATTAAACAAGGCATAAATGCAACTCTAACAACAACAATAATAGCAACAACAACAACAATAACAACAACAACAACACTTTCACATAAAGTCCGCATAGGTCATCAATCTAAATTTGCCTATGCTAACTTAGCTTTTGCTGCAGCTGCTGGTTTTTATTACAGCAGCTAAATAACTTGGCTCGCATCAAATGACTAAAACATAACGAAAATTGGTTACAAATTGGCTTCCTATATGCTGCAACTTTTCAATCTTTGAGGTTATCTTAGACCAGCTCACTTTTTGAGCATATATTTAAAGGCTTCCAATGTTACATCCAAAATATATATAACTGAGGTTTATCTTATATAGCTTGCATAACATAAAAGAAGACTGCTCCGAACCCATAAAGTATATATATGCTGGATTAGCATCAACATCCCAGTTGATATAGTCATAAAGTCCGTCTGTTTATCTGTCTGTTTTAATATAAACTAGTCTATCGTCTTTAAACTTTGCAAAGGTCCGTCTTTCTATTCCAGGCAGTACATATGTAGAAACCGGCCGGATCGGATAACTATATCATATAAGTGCCATAGGAACAATTGGTCGATACCTAGGTTCTTGTATGATAAACCTTTTTGTTTACCAAGATATCTTGACCAAACTCTTCATTAATCACTTTCACAAGGCTCTCTAAAATTGTGCTAAATCCTATCCACATCGGAACACTTTATCATATAGCTGGCACAGGAACTATCCATCGAAGCGTAGTATGGCAAAGTATTCTGTTCTTCAAGATTCACTCCAAGGCAAATGTCTACAAGGGTATTAGATATTCGGCATGCCGAACATATCCTTAATTTCTGGATTTATTTTGCAGTAATTTTTGAACTAATATATCATATATCATTTATAGAATTGACATTTAATCTAATCTAATCCAGCATATGTATGTAATATATATATTACAGCATATATTTATAGATGTGTAATGTATATATTACATATCACACATACGTATGGTCAATAAATAATATAATTAATATATTTGAAAGCGTATTTAATGCTCAACGCCTCGCTTAAACCTGTTGTTTCTTATAATCGCATAAATCTTAGACATACATACATGTGCGTGTGTGTGTCAGAGAGGGGGAGGGGAGGGTGCACTCGTAATTCCCATCTTCAATCCAATAAACACGCAGCAGGAAAACTTTAAATGGCAGCTGCTGCTGCTGCTGCCAAACGGAAAAACGAGCAACAACAGCAACAACAACAACAACAACAAAAGCATTAGCAACTATTTGAAAGACCGCAGCAAACATTTTGTAGCTTACGTAATCAGCAGGCTGGCCAAAAACAACAACAACAACAACATTGGCTCAAAACGTTGCTGCCAAATTGCATTGCCAACATTTGGTTTTTTCTTATTTATTTGTTTTTTATTTGTGTGCCTCATTTGGGCGTCATGTGAAACTCTTTTTGGCCAATTTGGCGATTGCAGCAGCAGCAAGAAGTGGGTGTGGCAGTGGCAGTGGCAGCCTTTTTGGGCCAGGTGGCATCTTAACACTTTGACTTGCCAATTTGGCAACGCCTCGAGGCACGCTGCCCGTTAATTAGGCAGGCAAATTTGTGGGCCAACAAGGACGGCAATTTCTGTGCTTGAAACGTGGCACACAGACCGCGTTTAAGTCGAATTGGGTTGAAATTTTAGTCAGACTTAGTTTCAAGTTAAATCAAAGCGTCGCCCAAGTGAAAGTCGTTTAACAGGGGCAGGGGGAGGTTGGATTGGATTGGACAAGATTGGAGCAAAGAGCGACGACTGCTCCACAAATGCAACGGCATCACAAGTCGAAGATAGAAAATGTTTGATAAACAAATTAACATAATCAAAGCATAAACTGTTTATTGATTAAAATCAAATATCATAAATAAATGACGAGTTTAATGTGGCAACGACCTTGGAGGTAGGAGAAAGGTAAAAGCAAAGTCAACGAAAAGCAGAGAAAATTCAAAGAATGTCGTCAAATAATCTCGAGTTATGAGTGCGAGATACAAAATAAACTCAGTTGAAACACATTCCACTTTTGTAAAAGTTCAACATTCACAGAATTTCGAACCCCAGAAACGTTTAGATAGAGCGGAAAGAAACAGAAAACAAAGCCGAAATTGAACAACTGTCCAACAAAATTTGCATGCAAAATTACCTAAGATAATTAACATAACAAATTGCTGCAAATGAATTTCAAATAGGAACAGACGAAGCGTAAAATTATATACGGCCGACAAAGAGAGGGACAGACGGAACAGAACAGACATCTATAAAGAATACGAGACGGGGCGACGATTATACAATCGAAATTAAAGACTTAACACGTTTATACGTAAAACTCCATTTTATCATCATTACGTAATGTGCCTTGAAAATGTGCCAAGATTGTTGAGAAACTCTGTTCTAATTTATATAACGTTAAGATTTGAAGATTTATCAAGTAAATAATTGTACGTGAATTGGCACGATTCGTATCTACTTCCATACATCGCCTTTCTATGCGATTCTCATGCACATAATGGTCAACTTATCTATTATGAGAGATTTTGTTGAGAAGTATCAGAAAGGAAAGAAAGAAAGCTTGAAAAGGAAATAGGCAAGTGGCCAATAGGGAAAGGAAGATAGAGAAAAAGAGAGAATGACAGGGACAGCTCTCTAATTTTATTGATTTATACAACCGACTTGCTTGAATGCATGAAAATTGCATAGAAGGCAGCTGACTCTACTTCTATTCAATATATTACATATTTTTTGGAGCATATGTTAATTTCTGGACTGACATCATATTAATAAGTTCATAATGAGATTAGTTATAATCAAATTCAAAAAAACTTGTTGAACCTAGGCTCACACGAAACGTCTAAGTCTATGTACATATGTGGAAATCAGCTACACGAACCGCACCCAAAGGCGAGACCTGGGCGCGAGCCGCGAGTCCAATTCATACTAATATTTTTCTTGGGTTTGCCGCCATGAAAAACTGACATAGATGTGGACAGTCTCAAACGCGGACAGAGCCCCATCGAATTCGCCATTTTACCGAACTAAGGTTTTCTTTTACTTTCTCAACAGACAGAAACCAATTGTGAAATGTATCGAGCTGTAATGGAGGAAGTCGCGCGCTTCTTTGAGCGCTATCAACAGCAGCAGCAGCAACAGCAACAACAACAGCTGCAACAGCAGCAGCAACAGTTGCAACAACGGCAGCAGCAAGCGAATCGACACAGCTTGGGCGGGGGCCTGGGCGAGCAAATCTCACGCTCGAAGAGTCTGCATCATGTGCACGGCGTGCAGAGCGATCCCAATGGCTGCCCGGAGCCTGCAGCTGGCGGCAACAGCTGCGCCGCCTCTGTCGCCTCGTGCAACAGCTCCGCCTCGTATTTGCGTGCGCGCAGCAGCACGAACCTGATGCTAAACAAATCGATGCTCACCATGAACGAGGAGCACAGCTACGAGAGCATTGCGCCAGCGGGCAGCTACAATGCCTTCAAGGACTTCACCTGGTAAGTCTCTGCGTGTATTTATTAGTAGCTCTCGCCCCTGACCCTCTCTCTCTCTCTTAACAGGCGACGCTCGCCCAAGAAGTTGGGCGGCTGCAAGTCGCGTCTCTCCTCGCCGGAGGCAGCCGAGGAGAAGCTCAACCAGGAGGCCTTTCGCCTGGCGCGCACCATACGCAACCTGCTGCTCATGTCTGGGCAGCAGCCGGATCTCACGCAGCCGCGTCACTCGATGGTCTCCTTGGGCGGCCAGCGTCTGTGCAAGAATCAGAAAACCAGCTCGGTGTTAACGCTGCTCGCACCCGCACCCGCGCCGCTGCACAATTCGACCAGCCTGGATGTGACGGCCAATCATCCGCCGGCTGTCAAGTGCAACGGCGAGCTGGACGACGGCAGCAATGTCAACAACGCCGCCGCCGTCGCCGCCGCCAGCAGTGCTGAGATGTTGTTTTTGCGCGCCAACCAGATGCGTGATTCGCGTTTGTCGCTGCGCAGCTCCACCGATAGCTCTGTGCATTCCACCATCTCCTCGACAGCTTCGTCCTCATCCAAAATCGAAACCGATGAGGAGCACGCTGCCAACAACAACAACAACAACAGCATCAGCAGCAGCAGCAACAACAATAATAAGCAGAGCAAGCCAGCGGGTAGCAACTGCAATAACAATGGCTCCAGCACGGAGGATGAGAGCGGCTTCAGCTCCATCAGCTCGTTCCATGATGTGGGTCTGCCGCTCAGCTCCACATTGATTGGCGGCAACAATTGCCGCCTCTCGCTCTCCGCAGAGAGTCGCAACTCGACGCTGAAGTCGGCGCTGAATGTGGTGGGCGTGCCGCTGCAACCACAGCTCGCGGCCAGCTGCCAGACGCAATCGCCAGCGAAAACCTATCGGAATGCCAATCGCTATCAGCGCTTCTCCACGCTCTCCAACGAGGATGCTGCCGCTGTGCTCTGGGTCTAGGCTGAGCCCATTCTCGAAACGTTGCCCAAAACCCACCCCAGTGGCATTTCTCGCTCCGTTTCAATTAAGTTTTTTAATTTTCCTCTCTCTCTCGTTTAGTTGTTAGCCGTTCCTTAAATTAAATTTCAAATTAATCGATTTATCTACGTTATGTATTTGATATTATTTTAATTATGTATATGTATTTAGTTTCAGTTTCTTATCGAATACGCCGCATTTCTACATTTAATTATTTGTATAGTTACAAACTAAGTTTCGCAGTATTTATATGATTTTGCAGCTACAGAAAAATAAATGTACATTTACAATGTGTGTAAAATGGAAGAAAAAAGCGTGAAAAACGATTTAATAATCTGAACTTAAAGCATCTATCAAAAACGAAAGAACTTGAAAGCTAAACAAATAGGTTTATATGTCGTATACAATAATGTTTATTTGTAAAAAAAAAAATGTTCTCTGGTGTAACACAGAAATCAAGAATTCTGTAAAGTTCTTAAAGACATTTGCTTTGCACATCTCTCAAAATATTCATCAAGGAACTTTGAGATATTTGATAGAGTTCTCCTTAATAATATAGTCGGACTTAGTTCTGAGAGGTTTTAGTCATCGACATTTTATTAAAGATTTTGTAAAATATGATTTCATCTAATTTTATTAGATAATTAAGCGTGATGTGACACAAAAGTCTCTTTCAATCCAATTCCAACTCTCGGAAAGTATTTATGCCTTTAAATCCCATGTCATATCTTTATATCTGTAAAAGAAGTTATCGCTCGACAAAAGGAGTTTATGTTAATACAATTTGGATGCCACACATTTACCATGTGCCTGACAGAGTATTTACTCATCGGCCTGCCGCCAACACTTGATACTCATTTGAGATTCAGTTTTGAAGCATTTAGATTTTGTATCGCAGCAGGCTTTGAGTATTGCGTATGTTGCGGATGACATTGCCTTAGCATTTCCTGTCATATTTTTTTGCTCACTGTCTGCTTGCATTCTATCGTTAGAATTCCTCGTTTCGGCACGTAACGTTTCGCTCAAAACTTTTCGGTATTTTCCGCA
Organism: Drosophila ezoana; assembly: GCA_035045725.1. NCBI lineage: Eukaryota > Metazoa > Arthropoda > Insecta > Diptera > Drosophilidae > Drosophila > Drosophila ezoana. Next base: position 5,247,563 of record JAWNOU010000177.1, on the reverse strand, counting down.
ATATTCCGGCAAACGCACTCAACGCTAACATACTTATCGCTAAGTATTTGCCCACCCATTAAGGATTTACAGGGTATCCCAAGCATGGCCAGCGCCCAAATGCAAACATTTGAGTCATCTGTCTTTGAGCCAAATAAGTTTCTGCAGAGTCGCTTGGAGCACTCTGCCCACATTGAGAAGCAGGAGCTGCTAAAGGAACGGGAGCATGAGCTGGAAAGTGTGCCCGAGGAGCAGAACGAACAAACCTATAAAATCGAGTATAAACATCCGCTGGAGCATGTCTGGACATTGTGGTATCTCGAAAATGATCGCACCAAGCACTGGAAGGATATGCTCAATGAAATCACACAAATCGATAGCATTGAAACGTTTTGGGGGTAAGTCCCAAGTCTGACAACTTGTTCAAAATATCACATCTCATCTTTCTTTCAGCCTGTACTATACCATCAAAACACCGTCGGAGCTAAAGATTGGCAGCGACTATTACATGTTCAAACAGGGTATACAGTAAGCTAATCTTAGTTAACCCAGATCAATCCTATCCAAACTGATAATACTCTTGTTGCTCTTGCAGGCCTATGTGGGAGGACGAGGCTAACATCAAGGGCGGTCGATGGCTTTTTACTGTTGGCAAGAGCTCCAAGTATGCACTCGATCGCATCTGGCTGGATATTTTGTTAATGATGGTGGGCGAGTCCTTTGAATATGCTAGCGAAATCTGCGGCGCTGTGGTCAATATACGTGCGAAAAGCAACAAGATATGTACGGACTACCAAATAATTAGCCATCTAAAGCATACCTTAATCAAGGATCTTCTCCATTTGCAGCTGTTTGGACGGCCAATGGAACCAACGAGCTGGCCGTACTGGAGATTGGCTTCAAATTGAAAACCTTATTACACCTCCAATCGCACAATCTTCAATATCAGCTGCACTCGGATGCGATGTCTAAAATAAATTCTGGCGTTAGATCTGTATATAGTCTATAACGATAGTCAATTAATAGTTGCCTTTGTATGGCAGATGGGACAAGCGTAGTATAAGTGCTTAATAGTATAAGAAACTCATTTGATATATCGCCCAAATTGTATTTTGAAATTCCCGCAAATTCAGGCAACTAAATTACCTTAATTTATTTATTATGATTAATAAAGTTGTTGTTTGCCGCATATTACTGAAGGGGCACTCATTGGCTTTCCTCTTTAGCATTTTATAGAGAACAGGAAACAGGAAATATTCAAATATAAGTATTTTCTAAAAACTAGAACAGATTGGAATCAAAAATTCTAGAAAATTCAGAACCGTGCCGATTTTCGCCAAAATTGCGATGTTACCCCTTGCCATATCTGTCAATTTTGGTCAAAACTTACAATTGAATTTTTTGAATCGTAATCGGCAGTCCTTGCACGTACGAGAAAAGCAAGGTATACTGATCAGAAATCGGACTTGTAATACCCGAGATATTCCAATTTTCATATTTTTCTAAAACTTCAAAAGTCCATATCTCGGCTTAATGAAGTCCAATCTTGCAAAAATGTGCATTTGTGTAGTCTTGACATTTCGCAGAATCGAATCCTTTATTTATCCAGCAAGTATCAGTTATATTTAATTCAATCCATTCAACACCGTGTCATTTCTTCAAGTAAAATTAAATTGGTTTTGAAGTTTTATATCATATATTAAATCTTAAACATCACCATCATGCTCAATTACAATACAACTTAATGCTGTAGACGCCTGCCTCAAACAAATTGTATGAGTTTAACATTAATCGTAATGAATATTGTTTTTTAAAAATTTACTCAGTAAACATTCACAGCTTTAGCAGTATGGCGAAAAGCCGAACAAAATGAAATCGAACCGATTTGTTTTCAGTGCGTGAATGCGATTTCAAGTCACTAATACGATTAGTTATATTACATACGATTACATTGAACATAAAGTTAAAGACATGGTATATGTATATATATATATATATAGATGTATAGATAGACATATTAAGAAGTACTATTTACAATTACGCTTAGACTTGAGCGCTACAAAAATGATCGAGAACGCCAAAATCAACGCAAACGCTTCAACATTTGCGCGCAACATTTAATGGCGATAAATTAAAACCGCTTAAAAGAATTCTAAAATTACGACCTTATACTGATTGGACGCGTGAGTTTTGTTTTTGTTTTTGTTTTGTGAGATTACGAATATCGAAAGTATGCAATACAGTCATGATTACGCATGGGCACAAGTGAGTGTTCGAGACGTACTTAAGGCCTACTAAAGAGTTCATATGGAATACGCTTGTTGGGAGAGTTGAGCATTAGCCGGGGCCAGACTCAAGCATCGCTGGCTAAATTCGGCCGACAACGGCCTTGTTTTTGCGCGTGGGCTGCACAGAGAGCGGCGGCACGACGAGCAGCTCCGACTGCGTAGATGGTGAGCTGCTGCGCATGCTGGCACAATCCTCATCAGCTACTTCCTGTAATGTGGCAATAGATTTAGCAAATAAACGAATATATTATATATCTATAAAGTAACTTACATTAATGTTGGTGCAGCTGGCCAGACGCATCTGTGCCAGCTGCGAGGCGGGCGTCAGCGAATTGGTGCTGCCAAACGGCGATGTCATCATTGTGGATACTGCACGTTTCAGCTTATTGGGCGTTTTGTTAAAGGAAAAGGCGCGTCCCACCTGCCACAAAACAAAATTTCGTTTAGATTGATCACTTTAGGGGAGCAGCTGTTAAGCAACATACCTTTAGGCGCGTTTTTGCAGCCAATTTGAAGGCCTTGCTCAACGTGCTGACATTTACATCGCTGATGTCCACCTCCAGTTCCAGTGAAGTGCGACTCAGCATCATTTTGTCCTGCAATCAAAATGTACATTAGTCAGTTTATATAAATTGGAAGTTTTCTTTAGCTACTCACAGCATCTGTGCGACACGTGTGCGCGGCAATTTGCATGCACAACTTTTTAAGATAGACCAGCTTATCCGTTTCCTCGTCAATGATGCTAAAGGTGTACAGCTTCTCCTTGTCGCCACGCTGCAGCAGGCCAAAGGCACGCGGACTGTCCGTTATATCAATGACAAAGCGTATCGTATTCAGCGATATCAGTTTTATGTGCTTATGCGTTTTGGCCGTGCTCGGCGATTTGGCCGTGTTAAAGCCGCGCGAGCGGCGCTTGCACAGCTCTATGGAATCGGAGAACAAGTAGAGCAATAGGCTGTCGCCACGCCCACTCAGTGAATCGGACAGCTCGTTGACTTCGCATTTGGAGATAAAACTGCGATTGGAGCTAACCAAGTGCGCTGGACAGCCATCGATATCGTTGAATATATCAAAGATGGCCATGCGAGATTCCGTGCGCCGCTTGTCCTCGTTGATGTGCAGCGTCACCTGCTTGATGGCCTTGAGTGCCTCCTCGAGACGCGCATGATCCGCATTGCTGCCGCCTGTATGCTTCAGTATATCATTGAGCAGCAGGCTAATGCTGGGCAAACGCTGCACGGGTCGGATCATTAGATCTTGTAGGCTCTGACGTCCACACTCGGGCTTGGTTTGGTTGATCTTGAGAAAGGCGTGGAAGCGTGGGTATTCGCGATCACAGTACTGCAGCTGTTCCTTCATCTGCTCGTAGAAATTAACATATGGCGGATAGGCCTTGATCAGCTCATCGCGATGCTGTATAATGATGTCACCGATGAGACAATCCTCCCGCCAATTGGCATGCAGCTTGCGCAAATGTTCCAGCATGCTCTGATGCACCTCGTGTATGGGCAGAAAGTTGCCAAAGATTGACTTGATCTCCGATTTATTCAGCAGCGAATCATTCGTTTCGGCCAACTCCTCCAGTTTGTTCTTGAACAGCTGCAGGGTATAGAGAGGGGATATTAGCAGTGTTCGATAAGGATTATTAGCAACTACCTACATTTAAAATGGTATCCAGTATGCCCACATAGTTGGACTCTGTGGTGAAGAAGTCCATGAAGTGATTAAATCGCATGGATTTCTTGGTGGGCGTGGCCTCGCTAGCTTCTGGCTCCACATGCAGCAGCAGCTTATCATTCTCCAGCTTATCGGGACTGGTGGTGCAGTCAAAGAAGCTATTCGAGACGGACAATAGGCCAGCATCCGATACCGAAGATCGCCGCTTGCCCGTGCCCAGGGGTGTGCCCTCCAATTGTATGCGCTGTGAGAAACGCTTCCGTTTCCGCTTGTTAAAGCTAATCGGCAGCGAATCGCGACGATCTGTGCTCGGCGTATTCGTAATACTATCCAAATACTATATATATAAAAGCGATAAAATTATGGTTGGGATATATTTGAAATGTGTTTATTATGGCACTTACATCGCCGAATAGATAATCCATCTCGTTGGCATAGCCATTCTGTATGGTATACCAGAACCAGTCCGATTTCAGAATGTGCGTATTATGGTTCTTGGGCTCCGGCTTCGACACAGTCGTGTGCTCGTCCACGACCTGATGGGCAGAGCATTCGAAAATTGAGAAAAACGTACAATTAGGAATTGTTAATGAATTGTTTTTGCCATAATCGTGCAATAAAAACGATATGAAAATGTGCAATGTGAAAAATGTGATTAAAATAAAAATGTTTTGTTTGTTGCCAAATGCATTCAATACAATCTTAAATCAAGCGTCCAACTAATTAAATCTATTGTACAGTTCACAAAAGCAGCAGCAGCAGCAGCAGAGCAGCACAATAAATTATTTATTAATAATCATAAAGAGATTCTGTGTCGGAATCCAAATATGTTTTTGATTCCGTGTTCAAGACGAACAAAAAAAAAAACAGGCCAAACAAAACATTTTTAATGCACATTCTTGGCAACACTTTGAAACGGGCATAAAAATCGCAAGCAAAACAAAAATTATAAGACAAAAGTGTAGAAAAATAGATTAAGTAAAAATATAAAATTGTTTATCTCGAGAAATTCCTGCCATCGAATGTACTGAAACATTTGTGCAAATATTTGTTAGTCCATAGCAAGAGAAATATCTTCTTTTTTTTTTTTTTTTGCTTTAAAGAACTCGAGAACGCCCAGACTTTATGTATATTATGTTTTTGTTACTATTTTTTTTGTTGTTGCTTTTTTTGGGAATTCTTGAAGGCATTTTTAACATTTAATCAAGCGGAACGTGTGATGATATTCGTTGTGCAAATAAATGTTTATCAATATTTATTGTGCTGCTTTTCGTGTTGTTGTTGTTGTTGTTGTTGCGTGTGCTCGGAAAACAGATGGAGAGTAGAGTAATATTAGAGGAAATATTTTTTAAAAAGCCAAAATAAAACAAACAAAAAACTTCAAACACCGCACCCAAATTATGACTTAAACTACAACATAACCATAAACAATTAACATGTAATTTAATTTAATTTTTCAGGGGGTTGTGGAGGTTTTGGGTTTCAAATTTGGTCTGAAAACGGGCAAAACAAAAAAAGTCCGCAGCTCGTTAAGCAGCTGAAAAATTGTTGAAAATGCGCGTTGAGTTTATAAATAAATAGCACAAAATGTTTCAATGCAAATGAAGAGCGAGAAGCGTTGGCACAGAGAGAAGTTGCTGCGCACAAATAAACGAAAGCGAAAAACAATTGAGAGAAACTCGAGAAGCTGCCAAAGTTCATATGAAACGTGTCAAATTTGAGATTCTTCTATATAGCTGAATTGGGCAAGTTGAACAAAGTTGAAACTTCCCTTTAAAGTTTCTCTGACACGTTGCAGGTTTTAAAATGAACTTAAGCAGCATTTCTTTAGTAAAACTCAAGATCATTCGAACCAAAGCAGTCACAGACTGACTAGGTTTAGTTAAATATGATAGCAATGCCCTATATAGTGTTTATGCTGTGCCGTTTCAAAGCGTTTCCAAGTTTTTTTTTTGTAATGGGGTATTATCCATGTAAGTACCATTTGCTCATCGGCAGCGAACGCGTTGCAGTCGCCCTGCGGCGGCGGCGGCGTCGACGTTGTCAGCTTGGGAGCATCCATTGGCACAGCGATCAATGATGACGTTATTGAAGTTGATGATTCTGATGATGTTGTTGTTGTTGATATAGATGAGGTGACTTTTATGGGCAACATGGCTGTGGCAGCAGCACAGCAGGCAATTGCGGCGGACGTTTCACTGACAAGGGCATTGGCATTGGGATTGGGATTGGGGGGATTGGGATTGCTAGCATTGTTAGTTGAAAATGTTAGGGAGCAGCTCACACCTGCACCATTGCCAGCACCACCAACCACCGGACCGAAAAGACGCTTTGCTGTTTTCTTAGCGCCCGAGGCGCTGCCGCCAGCGCCAAATCTTTGAAGCGGTGCCTTGGGCGTCTTGAAGCCGCTGTCCAGCGGCCCACATTCGGGCGTAGCCTCGCGCTCGGCACGGCGACTGCTGCTGCGCGTAATGCGATCGCAAATGCTGCGCAAAGCTTTGACCGGCTTCCGTATCGATTCGTTCAGCGTGCTGTTAATGCTGGCCAGCGAGCACATGGAATCATCCGCTTCGATTGTCTCGCTGCCCAGAAAAGTGGAGGCGTCTGCAACGGCAATGGAGCTTCGCCGTGTGCGCAGCGTTTTGATGATGGGCGTGCGATCGGCCACAAAACTCATGGAGCGCTTCAGGGTGCGCGTTATAGAGCCAGTGCGTATAAGCTTTGGTTTCTTGGTGCTCGCGGGCAGAGCAAATGAGTCCACGGACATCAGCGAGACGCTGTCAAAGCTGTCGCGTTTCCGTTTCAGATCATTCTCGGCAGCGGCTGCCGTCAGATCATCCGTTTCCATGTCGCATTCGTTGATGGTATCGATGGTCAGCAGCTTGGCAGGCGCTATCAATATGGGCGACAGGCTCTCAGCGTTTGTCTGAAAATCATCTGCCGCTGATGGGCTGCCATTGCAGCTGGTGGGCGTGCCTGCGGTTATAATAATGCTTGGCTGTTGCTTGCTGCTCTTCGGCGTGCTGGCCTGAACCTCTTCCTCGTCCGCGGAGTCGGGCAGCGGCAGCTCTTCCGGCTGCTGTATATCGCCGGATTCCACAAACAAGCGCACATCAAAATGTATGTCATCCATTTCATCTGACTGATTCTCCTTATCAGACACGCGCTGCTGCTCCTGTTGCTGCAGCTGATCCTCCTCCTCCTGCTTCTCCCTCTCTTGCTGCTCGGCCACATCGGCTGAGTCTAGGCCCGCTTTGTGGTTGGGTGTGTGGCTGGGGCTGCTGGCTATTTGGTTTTTAGTGTTAGTGTTGTGGTTAGTATCAGTGCTAGTAGTGCTAGTGCTAGTGCTTGTAAGGACAGCGCCCGTATTGGGCATCACCTGTAAGATATATACACGAAAATCAGGCATAAGACACAAACAAACCAACAAAACTTTTAAGCCAAATGCCAGTGAGTTGCATGCAAATTAAAACTAAACGAAATCGAGTAGAAAACTGCCCCAATTGGTTTTTGGGGTAGCGGGATAACTCACGACATGCGAGCACTCCGGATCGTCCAGTTCGGCACAAACGCCGCCATTCTCTAACAGCACATCGACCATGTGTTGATGCTCCTCAGCGGGAAAGCCAAAGAAGCAAATTTTCTGGCCTTCGAATGCCTTTAAGCGATGCGCCTTCGTAAAGCTATCCTGTGTGGCCTCAAACTCCAATGAATCGCGCACTGACCAAGCGGCATAAACCCAAGCGGGACGCACCACCGTCAAGCGAAAGGTTTTGGCGTATCTATACGGAAGAGAAGGCAAATCAATTAATACATGCTAGTTCAAATATTTTGATAACATACTGCATTAACAATTGAGCTTTGAGCTTTAATAGAGCTTTAAGATACATAGACAGCACAGGTTACACTTTTTGAAGCTTTTACAAAAGAGCTGACGAATTTTTTTTTGCAGTTTTTTTTAAATTATCTTGGTTTAAGAGAACATCATTTCACAATTTAGACTGCATTTACAATTGAGCTTTGAGCTTTAATAGAGCTTTCAGCAATTAATCTTAAGTCAGCTCACAAACCTTTAAAAAGAACTTAGCAGTTGCTTTTTGTCACACGCACGAGATTAATGCCGTGTTTGATTATTTTTTTTAGGTCTGCGTTGTTTTGTTTTCTTAAAGCTTTAAGCTAATATGTTTTTTTCTTTAAATACTTACTGATACTTTTCGCCACCACTGTGATTGCATATCAGATGCGTGGTCTTTGTATTCAAATCCTTCTTGATGCAACCGCCCATGGAGTGTATGAGATTTACCAGTTTGGTCTGCAATTGAGAGAAATAATATGTTATTAAATAAAGTATTCGTTCGGCTAGACGGGCTGTTGCCCCACTCACCAGCTCATCCTTTTTGCGTATGCCCGTGAAGCAAGTGACCACGCCACGCATTGCATAGTTGTAAATGGGCCGCGTGTTCTGGCCCAGTGTCTGTTTCATCTCTGCCGCATACTTCAAAGCGGGTGGACCCAAAATGCTGCAATGCAGAAGTCAGAGTAGGGGAGTGGAAGAAAAGACAATTAAATATTTATGTGGCACACTTTTGAGTTATGCAAGGCAATTTTTAATGCCCCCAATTGACCTTGGCCATTGCTCCGCGCCAGCCATATATCAAACTGTTCGAATATCACTCAAGACTCTGCAGATCGGTTCAAGCAGCCGTACGATCAGGCTTTCTACGAGTGACTGCAAGTTAACAATCAGTTGAGAGCAGGTCTGTTGCGATGCGATGCGACACACACAGAGAGATATATAGATACACACACGACACCAGGTGGCAATTGCTGGGCATGTAAACAACAATCAAAAAGCCAGACGAATTCTGAATACTGAACTTTGACTTGACAACGACAACTACAACGAGAGCCCCACCGACCGCAACCGCAACCCCAACACCACAACTCATGCTGCGATCAATTTGTTTAAGGGCTTTTTGTTTATGACGAAGCAGATGCCAGCCCGGGGGCTGACTGTACAGTGCGTCCAACTGGCCACGTACCGGAAGTTTTTATAAACAAATCAATCGAGCGGAAGTGGGCGGATGCTGCCCACTGCCTCTGCCTGCCTCTCCCTGCCAGCCTGCCTGCCTGCAAAACGTATTTATGATATTTTTACAATATTGAAATTAATTTATGTACATTCGCATTCATCATTCATTCATGCGTTCGGCTGTGGCTAGGATATACGCAACACGGCCATTCAATGCTTGGCTAACAATGAGCCATAATCAAAAAATGTATATAATTATAGAAAATTCCAGGAAACATTATTTTCTGGCAAGAAGTATAAATAAGTGAAAACATATGAAATACCTTAAGCTAAAGATTGACAAGGGACACACTTAAAAAACGAATTCAAAGAACAGATATTTAAGATCTTTTTGGTGCTCTTAAGCATGGGGCATATTTGAGGTAAATGGAGGAGGCAATGAAATTCTTTAAGAACTTATAAGACATCAATAATAAATGTTAGTATTTGAGCAACTAAATGTTTACAAAAAAGGAATTTACATTCGCCTTTTAATTTTGAATTTATAAAATTGATTTGATCATAAATCTTAGAAACTTAGACCGAAAAGAAAGAGGTCATGAATTTATAATGTAAAGCTGATAAATATTTTAATCTAAAAAATACATATTTAATGTATATACTAAAAGCTTGATTAAATAATTTATAATCCTTAGTATCTCTTCTTTGTGGAATGACAAATATTTTATAATTAAGCGACAATTTGAAAAGCTGCTTCGTAAAATCAACGCAAAATTTGTAAAAGGCCTTTGCTTATATTCAGACGCTCGCTGAAATTCTTTGCTAGTTTTGTTGCTGACCAAAGCTATAAAAACTAAAAAGCATTGAATATTTTCCAAAAAAAAATAAAAGCTATTAAGAAAATAATGTATATATGTGGACAGCTTTGAAAGACGGGGGAAAATAGAAACTATGTTAAAGTGGATGAGAAAGAATCTTAATCCATTTAAAAGAAAAGAACCAACTAAAAATCTAAAATCTCTTGTTTATAAAATAACTAAATAGGAGATACTTGTTAAAAGAATCTCGCAAATCGATGCATGATATGTATATATATCATATTGAAGCTAATACAAGAAATGTTTGGCTCACCAAAACCCATCGAAAAGTCTTTCGAAACCCACAAGATCTCGACTGAGAAGCACTTAAAATCTTGCCATTCGGTACATTATTAACACCATATAACTATGCCAGCAACAGACGCTAGGCAAGTTAGGCAAGTCTTAATTGGCCTTATCTTCGAGTCCATGCACATTGCACAATGCGTTTCGTTTCAATTAGATGGAAGAGAAGAAACAATACATTTGGAAACTTAAGACTTGTTTCAGAGCACAACCGACACGCACTTCAATTTCACCTGATAAGGCGAGACTTCTCACAGCTTTCACACAGTCTGCTTGCACTTGTTTCACACACAACACAACACAGCCACACCCACCGCCCGCCCCCCTTCGCGCTGTAATTCTTACCACAAATAGGTTTCCATATGCAGCGCACAAATGTCTAAACAAACGTTGAGTTTTGTCAGCCTAGGCTGAATTAGAGTATTAAGAAATTTAATGGCACGACAGCGAACGAGAATATATATTTCTATTTATTGGGAAAATACGAAAAACGATTTGATGATTCTAACGGCACGGCTAAAACTAAACAAACACAACTGTTGCGCATTGTGGCCTGCGGAAAATGATTGAGCCAAATGCCGAACGTCGACGTCGACAGCGTCGCCGGCGGCGGCGGCAACGGCAGCTGCGGAACGCAATGGAATGAAAAATTGTGGAAATAGAAAATGCCACTTGATGGCACACACTCAAGTGCCAAATGCCACACACTCTCACACACACACACACACACACTCGCTGTAAGCTGCGCAAACATTGAACGGCAGAGAAAACCCACGAGCCAGATGACAAAACGGTAAACAGAGCGCCAAAGGAGAGCGGTCGGGCATGGACGGGACTCGGTGACAGGTGAATTTATGCAAATATTTGACATATAAAATATATATGTATGCATCTCGTAGGCATTTCGTAGAACAATCAATGTGAAAACCAAGGAAAACCCAAGCGCACAGCTTAGTCAAAGCACAAAAATGCGCAGCGCGTGCTCCCCAGTTGAAAGATGAGCCACCGCCGACCTCCAAATTGGATGAATGTATGTGTTTAATGGACCATTGGACACTCCATCAAGAACTTGTTGCTTGTAAAGTGCGCTGATCTTTGGCTCTACCCTGCCCCTGCTCCTCTCCGCCCAGCCCGCCTGCCCACAGCCACTCGAACTTTGCGAGGGTCAAAACTATAGAACAGTCAATGACAGCAACGCGTTGAGTACTGTCCCCTTCCCAGCCCAAACCCTCCCCCTTCCCCTCCACACACAATTAATTTGCCATACTGAAAACTTATAAATTATATACACGCACTGTGGGGCTGTGCATATATCAAAAAAAATATAATAAAAATGTATATATTGTATTTATATTTTCTGCGATATGTGTTCTCGTTTTTCTTTTTTTTGAGGATTTTCTTGTTTGTTGTTGTTTTTCGTCAAGAATTTCCGACTTGTTGGCGACGCTTTTCACACTTTCTACGCGACTTGACATCGTGGTGTTCCATATAAAACATTTTTTATAGAATCTTGGCGCCAAACGATTGCTGCAATATGACGCACCCCCGCAGCTTCTACGCCCCCCCTCTCACTACACACACCCACACCCCCGCGTCCACAAACGACCACCTCTGCAATCACAACGCGAGCGATTCATTTCGATTTCATTGGAAGTGCGCAAACTTTTCGACTTAACAAATTCCTCAACCAAAAATTGTCATTTGTGTTGGGCAAATTTTCATTTAATTTTGTTCATTTTATTTTTTTAAATTTTATTTTTAATTTTATGAGTTTTAGTCGATGAATGAAAGCGCCCCAAAATAGGCAATTCCCCCAAAGGGAGCACAATGCAGGCGAATTCCTATGATTCAGTTTAGCTATATATATCTGCATATATATTTATCTGTAAGTACTTTTAACTGTACATACATATAGTATATGCTTTGAATCTATATTCTGTGCTGGCGAATGGCAATTAACAAGATCTTTCTGGCATCATTTTTGCGAGTTTAAGTGGCCGTTAAGTGTCTCGAGTCTGTGAATGCAACAATTCTCAAAAGCTATTCAGGGAATTTTCTCAACAGCTGCTTCAATCATTTTCCCTTTACTTCGCTTTTCGCGGGAAGCACCAAAAAGTTCCTATGAATTATATAACAGCACATATGTAATATTACATATAGCACGGCCTTCTTTGGAAAGGCTTCAATTTAATTGGGAACAGAAGGCGAAGCTGGGGGGTTAAGTAGCCTTCAATGAATGGTCATATATGTATGTACATATGTATGTATGTATGCCATATGTATATGTACGTATAAGTGAATATGTATATGTACATACATATGTGTAAATATGTATGTTCATATATGTATGTATGAAGGGTAGGTGCATACATACATATGTGAAATTATAAGAGTTCCTGAATGTTTATGCAATGAAATTCGTGTATTGCAGTGTGCGGAAATCAAAGTTTTTTAAATGAATAGAGATTAAGTTATAAATGCTTGAAAAATCGAAGGCATACTAAAATGAAAAACCCCATAAAACTGAACCCTAGAATGAATACTATTAAAATATATGGCACAATATATAATTTATTATTATATAATTTTCTTTCAAGCCCAAGCAGAAAGCAGCAGATGTTATTTGCTCCTTCTTCCATTTCCAATTCAGATTTATTACAATATTAATGTTATCATGTAAATATCATGGCATTTTAAAATATCATGTACATCATAAATTGCAGCTGTTTTCATAGTATTCACTCCTTGTTTATAAGACTCAAATTCTTCAATAGACAATTTAATGACTAAGCTTTCTTTATGCTTGCAACAACTGAAAATAATATTCTTCGATTATTCTTAACTAATTGGCAACTATTTATAAGAATTATGGTAAATTTATTTTGAGCAAAATGCCATAAAAAATCATACACTTATATATTTAGTCCTAACTAAAAACAATTTTATGTGCAAAAAAAGAAAAAGAAAAAGAGAACGAGAAAAAATATAGAAAACGAAAACAAACATTCGAAACATGAATGAAATTTTGGCAAATAAATAATACTCGTAATTCGCCTCTTCTGGCTTCCGTTTCTTTCTTTATTTTTTTTGCTCTTTACATGTTTTGTGCGAAAAAAGAGGGAGGAAAATCTGATGTTGAACATGAAAGCGTAGCAAAACAGGCAATAGAAACGCCGCCCCGCCCCCTGCCTCCTTTTCCCATGCCCCATGCCCCGTGCCCCCCTGATGCTTTGCCACAATCTGCAAGCCAAGAAACTGGCCACAACAAACGCATTTGTTGACCTTGAATACGATCGTAAATAAATATAAAACAAAAAAATTATTATTGTTAATCTCTAATGAGGCAGGCCGTGCATGTTTTTTGTGTTATGTGTTATAGTTATTCTTCTTCTTCTCGCTGTTGTTGTTGTTGTTTAATTTGAATGTTGGCATATTACTGCGCAGCGGGTAAATTAATCAAGCGTGTCGCATAATGCCGCAAGTCTCAAATTTGACAACAATTTGTAGCAAATTTGCAGAAAAAATAAGCTAGAACGCTTCTGGCGAGGGAACTACGAATGGTTTATACCCTGTAATCAAGTGGGCAAGAAAATAAACCAATGGGCTGGCAAATATGGACTCAGTTATTGGTTATGAATGGGAATATTTATGCATATCGTGCCTAACTTCTTATTTTGACTATCAAAATATTTGGTGCCCTAAGAATTACAGGTGATATTTGAGCAATCATGATATATTTATATAAGGACCTAAACATGCCCTTTTTAGAAATAATATAAATATGTCTGCTGTGATCTCTGCAAATGGGTTAAACGCTCATATTGATAACTTGACTCTGGAACTCTTTAATTGATTACTTGTGCTGGATCTTTCAAATATTATATGTATGTATATTCATTGAACTCATTGAAGCTCAAACAAACCTGTTAAGTTTGGCTTCTTTACTTTCTAAACAGTTTGTTTATTGTCCTGCGAATCAAGACACTAGCTCTAAATCCAAGCTTATAAAGAAATGCGGACGTAAACTGAGCAAACTCACACCGAAAAACTTTCTTTATCAATGCCAAATTGACCTTAACTTGGTATTAAAAATAGAGAATACCCCACAAAAAAACTTATTTTTAATACATTGATTTATATTTGGTTTGTAAGAATATTTTTAAAGTAATTAGTTTAAGCGTACGAAGACTTTATTGGAGCCAAACTTGCCTTTTAGTGGTTTCTTCTTTTAGTTAAAACTTTTGTATTATTAACGCTTTTTGAATAATTTTGTTAAAGTTAAATATTTTATAAAGAGAGCAGCAATTATTTTTTTGTTTTGGGTCCCCTATGCGAGTTTGTTTCTATTGTTACCAAAGAATATTTTTGTCGCAGAACCGATTTCAAATCCTCACTAAACTAAACTTCACCAAACTGTATCTTTTTCAGAAATGGATTTATCTTGATGCCAATTTAAGCTAGATATTATATTGATAAATATAGATACATATTAGATATTGAAAATAGTAAGGCTTTCAATATTTTGAGGACAACTGCCAAATTTAAAACCGGGATGGAAAAACGTGAAAGTCCGGGGTATCTCTTATATATCATAATAATACCCTTTGCACGCTATAAAATCAATTTTTATAGGGTATGCAAATGGGAAGGGAAGAATTGTCACCGTTTTTGGCGCTGTCAATCTACCACATTATTTCGGTGGGGGTGACCCCCCTGCTACCCTGCTACCCCCGTTCGGTCCATGTTTTCTTTTTGAGGATAGGCAGCACATGCGTATGTCTAAATTTCAAATTTGGCATCAACTCGTGGCATTCTGTGGCGTCATGTCGCGTCTTGTCCAATTTAGGTTCGTATTTATAGAGGAACATAGATATACATATTTAGTTGCTGGTGGGAGCACTTACCATTCCTTTTGTTTGTGTATTGTGTCGAAGATCTCGTCCTCGAAGTCCTGCAGCACATAGAAAGTGCGCCAATCCATATCATTGATGACATCCAGTCCGGTCTCCGACTGGATGACAGGCATGCCAAAGCTCTCGGCTGCCTGCAGCGTGTCCGCATCTTTGCCAGCCTCGCCCACCAGGCAGATGCGTGTGGGCAGCTTTGACATAATGGACATTTCTGCAGATGAGGAGAATGCGTATGACACAAGGCATTAGTATGTTACTCTCTCGTCTAGTCTATATATAGCACAAAGATTATAATGCCTAAGTGTGCAGGGCACAGTCAGACGACACAGCTCGTGGACATTGTTTAGTAATTGAGTCTGTTTAAATATACATATAAAATTCTCTGTAGGGTTAAAATTCTATTATCTGCCGTTTATAAAGTTCTGCTGAAGAAACCAAACAGTTTTTTTGTGCATTTGACTTTGATGTACTCTGTAAATTGGTTTTACAATGAATTTTATAATAATGAAATAACTCAAGAATTGATTTATTTCGTTTAGGAATCGCAGAGAGGGTATATATGTATGTATATACTCTGTAATAGGTTACAAATTATAAAATTACACATTTATATGTATTTAGAAATATTTGCACTTAACTACACTAAGTGAAGAGAAATCTGGGCCAAGTTCTATGTAATTTTATTTTTTCTAAGCTTACTGAATCTTCTTTCAATAAGTTGAGTTTGATGATAAAAACGAAAGATTTGTTAACTTTTACATTAAAATATATTTGGTAAAACCTTATTTCTCTTATATTGATTTCTAGTGTGTGTATAAACTAAGTATTCCTCTCGTTAAGTACACGCAAATTTAGTAACTCCAACTAAATGCTTAACACGGCAGATAAGCTGCTTTTTATATACATAGTATAAACATGTGATTTGTATAATTGATGGGCACTCTTCAACAACATCGCCTTCAACCCTCGCACACGCCCTCTTAAGTACTTTTGGCGCAAACAGCCCACAAAATTTTAAGTACACTTTGTTCAAGAGTGAAGGAGGAGGAGGAGAAGGAGGAGGTGGAGGGGGAGGAGCGAGAGAGAGGTGAGCGTATTCAAAGTTTGGCGCTATGATTTATGGCCATCAGTTTTTGTTTGTTTATGCAAATGGCGAGCTGTGCGGCGAGGCGCACAACAAACACCAAAACCAAAACAAATTGCAAGACGAAATAGAAGCAAGTGGAGGAGGATCTCTGCGAGCATCTGCAGCATCCACATCAGCAGCAGCTGAAGGGCAGCGTCGATGTCGATGTCGACGTCGATCATTTGGCCGCAATTTGTGAGCTGTTGACATCAATTTTAATTGTGATCGCCAAGTGCTGATTGCTGTCTATTATTATTACTATTATTATTATTTTTGTTATTGTTTGCTTTCTTGTCAGCGCCAACCCGCGCAACCAGCCCCCCCGCTGTGACCTTCACATCATTGCCGTCTTAGTTCTGACATGCCGAAAAATGCAAAAACAAGAAAGAAAATGCACCCAAACGCGCTCTACAAAATTGTTCAAGTGCATTCAATTTTCCCCTGCAGCCCCTGCACACACACACACACACCCACCTCCCCCAACCCCCACACACACACACGCCCAGCTACTGTGTGCATTAATTTTATCCAGAATTGTGCAGCTGTAACTGATGCCAATTGCGCTTTTGTATCTCGCAGAGGCAGACATCGGCACTTGTGCAATTGAGAAAAGTCCAGACAGATGCACACACACCCCCACCCCCTGGCACGTGGGGGGATGAGCAGGAGTTGCATGTGTTGTGTGTTGTGTGATGTCGCCACATGACGCATGGAATTTTTAGAATAACTCAGTTTTACAATGGAAATTTATGGGCATTACACGTCAAATAGTTTGTTGTGCCTTTAAAGTTTACACCTTTGGCTGTGGAATGCATTGCTTGACATGCACTAATGACTTTTGCTGTTAGCCAAGTGAGTAAAACAAAAAAACGGAGTAATAATATCAAGTAAAACACTTGTCCCAACAACAACTGGACACTATTTATGTACCTAGCACAAGTCTCAAGTTATTGCTAAAAGCCAAGCTAAGAATTCAATAATACGATTTGTTTCAATTACATTTCCAAGAAATTGCAAAACATATTTGGTATAATATGTGTGCATTAAACTGAACTCTACTCAAGTATTAAGTTTGCATATTAGCTTAGTTAATTGTAGAAAAAATGGAAATCTTTTTAAGTTTCTTGAAGTCATTTTCTGTTTACAAAATAAATAATACAAAATTCTTTAAATTAATCGATTTCCCTAAGACAATTTCAAGATTGTAAATTGTATTTTTGTGTCCCTGAAAAATATTTGCCCTAAGTTGAGCTATAAGCTTTATAAATATCCTATACTAAAATCGGGATAGTGCCTTTTTACGCCAGAGAAATGTTTTATATTATTGCATATTAAAATATATTATAAGCTAAATGTTTAAACTAAAAGCTTTTGAATGTTATTGTTGGCGGCCTTTTTAATGCGATATGCTTTTTCATAATCAGTTCGAGCCAATAATGTATCTTATAAAATTCTGCTTCTAATTGCATTTATTTTAAATTTATATTCCACATGGTAAACATATCAGATTATATATATAAAGCACCCCTCCACCTACAGCTAAAATAAAGCATTTTCTGCTTGAATTAAGAATATCTCTCCGGTCTGTTTGAGTTTGGAAGCGCTAAATTCCTAAAAATTCGAATTTAATTTATTGTTATTCATACTGCGTAAAAGAATTCGAGACTGGAGAACGAAACACGTTGTTCAAAGATGGTTTCTGCTTATACATTTCCTGGCATTTGGCAACTAATCTTAAAATCTAGCCTTCTCATACCTGAGCAAAACCCTATGATCCCCGGCAAAGTAATGAAATACCTGTAAAGTCCTCATACACCTGACATAGTGCAGTCTGTTTAACTCCCTCCTGAGCTGCGTATGTAAAGTAGGACCAGGCATGACGACGAACCGTGACCAAATTGTTCTTGATGTTGCAGCCCTTGCCGAAGCTGAGCTGAGAAGTCGCTGCAAGTGGCAAGTGCAACATGACGAGGAAGCGACGTTTAAGGATCAAACTCTGAACAGCAACTAAACTGAGAACTGAGAACGCAGCCAGGCGGAAGCCACAGGTGTGCGCCCCCGTCGAACGGACACAGATGCAAATACAAGTTAAGGGCAGAGTGCGAAACGACCCTCACAGGTGGTGCTTGGGCCTGGCAGAGGGAGATGACGGACGACGGCAGGCATTTGCTTTTTGGGAATTTCCTTCTGCCATTGCATTGAAGTGCTTCTTCTTCTTCTTCGTCTTCTTGTGCCTCGTTTTCGTTGGTGCGTTGCCAAAAACATGATGAAAAACTAATTGAGTGGCATTTGTATAATGAAAATACTGGGGCTTTTCACGCACACGTTTGGCATTTTGCTAGAGATTTTGTCATATAGACTCATCAAAGAGGAATCTTGTAATAAAATTACGTTGTCAGCTGGCAGAGCCTTGACGTAGTCCGCTGCGGCGACGCAGACGCAGAGACCTTCATACACATACATGCACGCATACTTGCGCATATGCGCGTGTGTGTGTACAAAATGCCATTAACATTGAGCCGACAGCCGAAAACATTGGCATGTGCGGTCTCTGTTAAGCATATACCGGGAAAGAGGGAAGAAGGACAGAAGGGAAAGCAGCCTGCAAACGTGTAGTAGGTAAATCACTAGGCTGTAGTAACAATAACAAAAAGCAGCAGCAGCGATCGCAAGTGTGAGAGAAAGAGAGAGAGAGAGCGCGCGAGAGAGGGTGAGAGTACGCAATTTGTTTCCTTCTCTAACCCAAAGAGCTCGGCACGGGCAGGCAGGAACTTTGCCGCGGCGGCGGCTGCGCTTTTGGTCTCCGTTGTTGTTGCTAGCTCGGTACAGTGCCGGGTTGTTGAGTGCGCTGCGGGGCGAGGGGCGCAATATATTTAGCGCACATTTCTTTTTGATGCGCGAGCCGTTGCCATTCACAATACATAAATATGTTTCACACCGAAATAAATTTCAAAAGTAGCTTAAAATTCCCTGACGCGTTTTAACTTTTCTTTTTCTTCTTTAGCTACAACAAGAAAGTACTAGCAGATATTTATTTGCTGGCAGTGACATTTTTTATGTGTGCTTACCGCCTGCGACATTGAAAAATTAAAAAAAGAGAAAATAGATCTATGTATATTTATATAAAAGTATACAAAAAAATAGACAAACAGCGGATGCGAGGCAAAACAGCTGCTGTTTCCCCACCCTTCGCGTCTTCGACTCACCTGTTTTTGATTGCTCCTCGATGGTCTCCATTTCGTTTGAATTGCATTAAATTTTGGACAGACAGACAGACACAGGCACACACACACACACTAATGCACGCACAAAACAGACCTCTACAGCTTTCGTGCTTAGTTTTCTTTGTTTTTTCAATGACGGTTTGTTTGCTATGCTTTACTCATTGCTTGAATAATGACCAATGCCATAGCATCTTTGTTTTTGCACAATTAAATTGAACAACGCTTTGGTCAATTAAAAAGCGGCGCGCAAAAAAGAACACAGACAAGCGCCCACAGTCACAATTTACACACACACACTAACGTACGTTCACAAGCGTTCGCACGCATTATACGAATTCCATTGAATGCAGCAGGCGGCAGGCGGCGTCACTTTTATTTAACACTTTTTGCAATCCTGTTTATGATTTACTTTGAATACACGCGTTTAATTGCACGAATGTGTCTTGTAATTTGTATACAAATAATTACACAGCGCCTTGTACGTGTTTAGTTTGCTTTCTTTGCAGCGCGTCGGAATTAAAAATCAAAATCAACGGTCAAACACGTCCGGTCGCACGGCTGTTCGTCTCGCTTTATTTTACATAAATGTTAATGCTGCGTATTCTTCTACTCGATAGGGCACTGTTACAGCACCAAAATAACATAATAATGTTAATGTTATTCATGTTCTACTCAACAGGCACTGTAAGTGCAGAAATGTTCAAGAAAATCGATATCGATAGGCAAACTTCGTTTTTATTTGTTGACAACACTCTCATTCGATTACAGCATCAGTGCTGCCACACGCAAAAAAAAAACACGAAAATAACAGCGGACAACACTTGTTGCTGTGACGTCACACACACAAGCGCAGTTACGTCAATGTAGCAATATGCCCAGCAATCTGTCAAACAACCCACCACCAGCGCAGCTACAACAACAACAGCTCACTGACATTTCGTCAATAGGTCCATACATAATTTTGTCATTTTTTCACTTGCTCGCTAAGAAAAGAAGAACTTTCGATTTTTACCGCCCAATTAGAGGGCATTTTTGAAAGTGGTTTCGAAAAATGCTCCACCAACCGCCGCCGCCGACGCACAGCATCAAAATAATGTCGGGGGCCGAGGAAAATCGCCACTACTTGCGTGCCTTTATACAAACATATCGCGATATGCCCGTCCTCTGGGACACTTCTCTTCGGGACTACACGAACCGAGAGAAACGCGCCGAGGCCTATCAGCGCCTGGTGCCCATCTATCATTACCTGAAGCGCGACGCCACCGTCGAGGACGTCAAGAAGAAGATCAACACGCTGCGCACCAACTACCGCAAGGAGCTGAAGGTTGTGGAGAGCGCCATGCGTACGGGCAGCCTCCATACACCACGTTGCTGGACATTTCAAGAACTTGACTTTTTACGCAACACAGAAAAGTTTCTGGCCGTCAATCCGACATTCAAGAACGAGCCGTCTTTCTCGTTTAACGAGAACTCCAGCTCGGCGGCGGCTTTCATGGAACAGCATGCTAACAGCAGCAGCGCCAGTGCGTCCGTCTTACACTATCCATATCGAGGTGGGGCTGGACAGACGCCGAACATTACGGAAATGTTTCACAAATCGTTTGGGCATGTGCAAAAGGTGGATCCGCTGCCACCGCCGCCGCCGCCGCCATCCTCGGGCCTGATGCACCAGCCGCCCCACTCGCAGGGCGACTACACGCCCTCGAAGAGGGCGCGGCAGACGCCGCCCTGCAGCAGCAGCTCGAACAACGCCTCGACCACGACGACGACAGTGAGCACACATAACACGGACGA
Source organism: Drosophila ezoana (assembly GCA_035045725.1). Classification (NCBI taxonomy): domain Eukaryota; kingdom Metazoa; phylum Arthropoda; class Insecta; order Diptera; family Drosophilidae; genus Drosophila; species Drosophila ezoana. The sequence goes on along the minus strand of JAWNOU010000177.1, from coordinate 5,226,370 downwards.
GCTGCTCAACATTGCCTGCGAGTATCTGGCTGGCACCTATCCCGAGGAGGAGTCAATTGCGCGCACCTGGACACATAAGCTGAAACGTTTGCCGCGCGAGCAGCGCCTGCTCGCCGAGCGCTTCATCAACGAGATACTCTTTGAGGCGGAGTCCAACAACTTGCATCGCGGCTCTGTCCAGATCAACAACAGCTTTGAGCCCTATGTGCGCTTTGAGGAGCCGGCGGCCTGTCATGAGGAGCAGGACAAGTCGCAGAGCCCCAGTGTGCACACCTCCTCCGAGTCGACACCAAAGCCCAGCGCCGGCGCAGCCCCTCCGCTCAACGAGCCGACGAATCCGGGCATTAGAGAGTTCTAAGATTAGGAATATGTTAGCATTTAAGTGTTATTCAGTTATTTATTGGCAGAAGACGCAGACAGCACATGGCACTGACAAAAAGCTAGACAAATAATCTTTGTAAATAGTTACATGAACCTGATTTGGTTTCTTGGTTGGGATGCGGCACGCTCTCAATCCACGCGCTGATAATCCACAATATTGCGTGTTAGCCAAACATAGGGCGAGGCGCCGGCTAGAAATAGGCAGGCGCCGATCACAGGACGATGCAGGATCCAGGCCACGGCAGCAATGGTCAGCGCCAGCGAGAAGGCGATGAGGAAATTGCCCGTCACCGGATAATGCGAATCCGGCGCCAAGGCAATCAGCAGCGGCACGCGAAGCACTGCAAGCACGGAATAACATTATTATACATAGTTGCCTAGATGTACTCTAAAAGTATTTAGCTTGTATATATAAAAGTTCGCTAAGAGATTTGCTCCGTCTTTGGCTTGAAAACTTTTCCTGGCCAGGTACTTACATATGACACGTAGCAGCTTGGTATTGCAGTTGACGCCAAAGAAGATCAGCAGCCAGCCGATAAAGCGCCACCACCAAGTGTGCAGGACCTGGGCGCGATACTCGAGGCGGAACACTTCCAGGGCGCTGATCTCGCCCGGATAGACGAGTAGAACGGGCACGCCGCGTGTTGTGACATATGGTTCCACCTTGTTGCCCTGGAGCCTGCCCACCACGCTGTACATTTCACCCTCCATGCCCGCGTAGCTGAAGAGTATGCGCAGATCGCCAACTTCGGGATTGAACACATCTTCGGTGTGATAGTAGAGGCCCAGATGCAGCTTGATGCCGCTGTCGTCGGGCCTGATGTCCGAGGTTAACTCGTGGTAGCTGTTGAACTTGTTCTTCACCTGGGCGCCCAGCTCGTATTTGCCAATGTAGACGGCATCGGCCACCTGCACGGCGCTCTCGATGGGAAAACGCTGCGGATTCGTGTGTCCATGGCGATTGTGAAAGTTGCGCGAGTCGACGATTTTGTCGCGCCACTCGCGCGTGTAGTAATAGGTGCGTGAATCGGCCTCGGTGCCGACGCTCTCGCCAAAGTTGTGCTCGACCGACTCCTCCACCCATTGGTACATTTGGACGCGGCGCCTGAGCTTGACCGCCATCAGCTGTATGTTGTAGTCCGGTTCGGTGAGCGGCTCGCCGCATATGATGGGCCCAGATAGATGCACAATGCGATTCTCAAAGCTCAGGTCCTGCTCCTCCTCGGTGAACTGCATGGAGTAGATGTCGGCGTATGCCTCGTCCAGGGCCAGCATTGTGTGCACCGCGCGTCCCTCGTTCCAATAGAGCACACTGGAGCCGGCTACGAACAGGCCCAGGCCAAAGGTCGCGATCAGCCAGTGGGCACGAAATGTTTCGCTTAATGTGGCCATGCGCAATGTTTACCGTTCGGTCAGCATTTAAAAAAAGTATAAATAAACAGCAACAAATGCTGTGCCGCCGACAATTCCCCTCAATACAAATTGAGTGCATGTCAGAGGCCGCCAATTTGCCAAAGCAACGCCGTCAGCAAAGCAACAGCTGTCAATGTCAGCTGTTCGAAATTCGAAATTCAAGCATTCGAACATCCAACCAAACCAACTACAAATTGAAATAAGAATGTGTAGCAATAGTTTAACCGATTATCAGTTCACAAAAGCATTTAAACATGGAAAATTCTGTTCGGTCTACAAGGCAAATTGTACTGTCAACGATCGTGTTGTAGTTATCAAAAAGTTTTCGCTGGAACAGGAAGATGATGCCGAATTAAAACGACTCTTCGCCGAGATCCAATGTTGTCGCCAATTCAAGCACCCAAATATCAATCAGATACTCCATAGTTTTATTGTGGACAGCGATGTATTTGTCCTGTATCCGTATATGTGCTTTGGAACGTGCCAAATTTTACTCGAAAGCATTTTTATGAACGGACTTCCAGAGCCTCTGATAGCATTGATTTTCAAGGATGTCCTCTCCGCCCTTATGTACATACACGCGAATGACTTTGTCCACGGATCCGTCAGAGCCCATCATATATTACTAGACAGCCAGAAAGCAGTATTATCGAATTTCCATGAGAGCCGCAGCTTCATAAAACACGGCAAAAAGAAACCGGTCCTTCATGGCATCTCCCACGAGAAGAATTTAAACTGGGCAGCCCCGGAAGTCCTAGATCAAAATGTCCACGGGTTTACTGAAAAGTGTGATATATACTCCGTGGGCATAACAGCCTGTGAAATGTCCAACGGCATTCAACCGTATTCGGAAACCCAGCCCACGCTCATGTACACGGAGAAGATTCGCGGAAATGTGCCATCCCTGCTAGACAGATCGACGTACACCATGCTCCTGGATGACCATGGCAAAATGCCATTTGAAAATGCAACAACTAGAAGAACATATGAGATTTTCAGCCAACGTGTGCTCTCCGACGATTTCCATCAGTTTGTGGAAATTTGCCTGAATCGAAACGCGGAGAATCGTTGGAGCGCCAAAAAGCTAATGACCCACGCATTCTTCAAGCAATGCCGACACGTTTCCATCTCGGATCACATCAAGAAATGTCGCAGCGAATCGCAAAACAGTTCCATAAAGGACGACGACGAAAGCATCGGGCCAATGGAGGATCATGCTCAGGAATGCCGCGAAGATGTTCAATGGAATTTTTAAGAAACTTCATTCTGGCTTACAATAAGATAAATAAAACAAAAGATTTTAGACAAAAGACAAGTTGAAAAACTTGATTTTAAATTTAGCTTTTTTTACGCGCCTTTCTGGTTTGTAGACTTTTGGAATATCGCTCGTTATCTCAATTGAAATCCATAATTTATTTCACATAATTTACTATAATATAAATGTGGCTTTATTTACAGTACATATTCTTGTGAGTTTGTTATAATTATCCATTAAGTTGCTCGATTCAAGCCAAAGCTAATGCGTAAGTTCGCCTTGTTATTCGCCATATTTTGCGTTTAAATCTTGTCAAATTTGATTTCCCGTAAATATCTATTTGGAATGTGCTTGATAAACATAAAAATTATATATCACTTGTTGCCTCTAAAAAACAAATCGAAATGAGGTGGAAAACAAGTTAAATGTTGGTCTTGTTTTGTTTTTTTATTACGTATTATTAAACAAAATTAATAACAATTAGGCGTAATCTGTTCAACTAAAATTAAAATTATTTAACAAAAAACTAATCAGAAATTGCTTGGTTTTGTGTGTTGTTTCGATTTTAAACTTAAAATATAAAAATAAAATTCAACTAAATATATTTGGACAAAAATCACGCACAAATTGCTTTAAAGTTTGCGCTCTTTAGTACGCTTAAGGTTTTTCTTTTTTTAAATATTTATCGGTATAAAACATAACTTTCTATAGAGCGCATAAAATGTACAAATTTAAATTTAAAATATATGTATATATCATAGTAAGATTTAGCGGGCTATCACTGATAAATAACATTAGTTTTTTCTTTTAAATTTCTATATATATTTATGTATATATATTTTATGTGAAGCATATTGTTAAACAAAATCTGTTAGTACCCGGTTTTATACCTCGCTTAATTTTCTTCTTCTTTTTGGCAATGCTTGGGCGCATTGTACTGTAAATAAGTTGGGGATTTAAAAACTAAATTAAGGTAGTTGTTTTTCTAGCCTGCAAAACTTGTAACTGCTTAGGTCGGATTTCCATATATGCATATGCATAACTTTGTTTTTTATAAATATATATATATATATATATAGATTACTTAAAAATTAAAATAGTTTTAACGTTGACTAACATGCCACACAATCAAATAACTCTTATCGCCTCGATTTTCAATTGTTTGATTTGGTTCCAGTTGAATACTGTTCTCCATATCATTGTCATCTGTAAAAGTTAATGGAAATTTAATTACTAAATCAATTTAGGCAAAAGTGGGATTATAATGTACAAATAGTTAGTGCTGAATGCGACAAAACGACAAAGGATCGCAAATTGTTGTTCTTGATAATTATATTATACAAAAGCATTTAAGATTATTATTATATTATGTTTGCAGCCTCCAAGATTTTGTTTAAATATTTATATTTCTTCTGCTTTAAGAGTTGAATAGAATTTAGTTTTGATTAGTAATAGCTTTTCTTTTCAATTAGTGAGAGTGCGCGTTTTGTTTGGTAGTTTGTAAAATAGCCATCAGTTTATACAGTTTAAAAAAATATTAAGCAAAACTAAATAACATACAATGAGCTACATATTAAATTAAGGCAGCTACAACCAAAAAAAAACTAAAAAGTTAAAAGCCAAACTTGAAAAGAAAGTTAAATTATTTGTTTAAACTTATATATATATACAACAACCTAGATATTTTTTATACAATTGCTTCCTTTACAAAATACTCGAGAAAGACAAATCACAAGAACACCAATGAGATCAAATTTCCACTTGTGACCTGGGTGGATTTTATTGGAACTGTGTGACAAAGTGCAGAAACAAGTGGACGGGGTAAACGTGATAATCAACAGAAAGAAATAAAAAACATTTAACATAAATTTGCATAAACCTTGGGGGGATCTTTCGATCAGGTCACACACACACACAGGCTCAGTTAAATGCTGCATTCCAAATTTGAGCTGGGGCCTACGGGCGGGCGTCGCGACTACAAATTGAAGGTACTGAACGGCCGGCAAAGTTAAACGAAAAGAAAATGCGATTAAATAAACGAAAAAGAATACGCAACAATACAACAAAGAACTAAGCAAAATGAACTCAAAATTTATAAAAAAAAAAATATAAATATAAATGTAAACCGAAGATCAAAATCAAAAGCAAGGCTTACGTATCGACTTTCCAAACTATCAAATGCGCTGCATTATCACTAGCATCGTATTTTTCATGTCCTGCAGAGGAATATGGAACGATTATACTCTATATTTCATATATATATATATAGACAGATAGAGCGCGCGCTCGCTGACTTTTGGGCTGCCAATTGGTTAACTAGAGCTTGGACGGCCGCTTGCTCCACTTACTTATGCGAAAATCAATATAACCCTCGCCGCCGCACATGACCAACATGTCGGGTCGCTTGTTGCTGAAGGTGAGCGTGCCATTCGGCTGCTGGAGCATGGGCACTGATACAAAGAACTTGACAGCATCGCGATGGCCATGGAAGGACAGTTGAGCATTGGCCATGCAGCACAATGGCATGTGACCATGTGGATCAGCTGAATAGGCAAAAAATAAAACGAGTATTAATTAATGTGTAAAGTTAGTTGAGTTGTTTTCACTGCTCACATGACTTTTGCTGCATCTCGGCCAGGGGCACGGAAATGATGACGCCGTTGCTGGTGCCGATCCAGAGCCGATTGCAGGAGACCATCAGCGCTGTGATGCGCACAAAACTAAAGCCCAGCTTGCCGGTGCCCAGCATCTTGGAAACATACGGCTCAATGTCCACGTCCTGCTTGTGCTCAAATGTATGCGTATTGTACAGACGCAGCGTGGAATCCAGGCTATAGAAGCAGAGATTGTATTATTTGGACTTGACTGAAATCGAGCTAGTTGTGTGTTTACCGTATGGATACCCAAACGCCGGCACCTGTCGCTGCCATTTGGCGCACCTGGCTCTCCTTGCGCGGATGCGCGTCCAGCGAGTGTACAATGTTTAGCGATATTGGATCAACAATAAAGATCTTGTTGCGATGCGCGGCCCAAATGCGCTCGCCGGCCACACAGAGGCAACGTATCGAATGATTGCGATCACCGACCGTAACCAGGTGATAACTATTCAGATCCCATTGGCCGTCTGTTTGGCGGCGAAACACGGCTAACTGAGCATTGGCCAGCGCAACAACAACACGCGCCTCCACATGGACAATCGCCAGCACCGCATCGGGCAGGAGCACCTTGTGCAGACACTCATGCCAGCGCCCCACACTGCTGTGCACATACAGCCAACCGTCCTGGGCACCTAGCCACATTGTGGGTCCCACTGAGCTCATGGCCGGCTCTTCGCGCTCCTTGGTGCCCAGTATGGGATTCAGCGATTTGATGCTGAACTGAACATTGTTGCTGTTGTTGTTGTTGACGTGATTGTGGCTGTTGTTGTCCGAGCTGCTAGGCAGTCGCTGCGGTGCGCCCGGCAGCGCCTGACGGATCTTAATGGCTTCTACATTGGCCAGCGGTTCGGTTGCATCTACGGCGGGCAGTTGCTCATTGGATTTCTCAGTAGCCTCTTTGGCCACTGCCACGCCCACTACTGTTATTGGCGCCGGCACCTCCTCCTCCAGGGAGTTTTGCTTGCTATTGCTGTTCTGATCCGATTTGGGTTTAACTCGCACAAACTCCACTTTGCCGAGCAGCTCAGTACCCTCGCCTGGTCGTTGCAGCATCTCGCCCGCCTTAACCACCTCCGATTGCTCCAACAGCGCATAGTCGCTCTCCATGGCGCCCTGCACGGAGGCAATGCACAGCAAATGCGATGCGCATATCGGAAAAGCATCCAGCACCGTGGCCGACTGATTTGCATCCACCACACTGACCGTACTAGCGGCATGTGTGCTGGTGCAGATCCATACGAACGAGCTGAGCTGCGTCTCGGGCTCAAGAGTCTCTAGGCTGGCACGTGCCATTTGACGATCCAGCGCCTCGGCGCTGTGCTCCGCCGTCGGGCTAGTTATCTCTGCAATTTTGAGAGTTGAGCGAGGCGCATAGGGTGAATCGGGGGGTATCACCGATTGCCCATCCTTTGTAAAGCCGCCCTGCAGATTGACACCTGCCGCACAAAATACTTTCATGTGCGGCGATGCCTCCGCCAAGGGATTACAATAGACGGGCACGGGCACGCCACCTGAGTGGCGACTCGGATTGGCATCCTGATTCGTCTTGTTTATGGGCAAGCTCCAGCCGTAGGCATGCAGTCGTCCGTCCTCCTTTTGCACATGGGCGCGAAGCTGGCGATATTGTTCACGCCGCCTCGCATTGATGCGCTCTGAGCTGCCCTCTTCCGAGTAATCCTTGGCCATGATAAGTGCATTCGCAAGCCCGGCGCTGGCCGGATGCGGCGGTGGCTGTGAACCGGCTATGGCAAGGCGATTGTCGCTTCCTCCACGGCTAGGTGATCCATGACTGTGGGCAGGGCTTCCTCCGCCTGTGTGACGAAACATCGGCCCCCCTCCAAGTCCGTCAGCGCCGCGCTCCGACGGACGATTGGAGTGGCTGTTCGGGGAGTAGAACAGAATTAATAGAATGCCCCTGGCAGTGTAGAGTACACGTGGAATACTCACGTAAAAAGATTACTAAAGTATTGCCAAATGCCTTGCTTCGACTTCTTGTCCAAGTTGTCGACAGTGCGCGACGCGCGCAGTATTTCCGTTAGGCGCACCGCCTCCTGCAGTTCCATTAGCCGCTCCTTGTACTGATTGCGCTCCATTAGCACCATGGCCATTTCCACGCGTGTAAAGCGTTTGCGCTGCGCCAGCGGCACATCATTCTCCTCCTGCTCGTTGCCTGCCACAGCGAATGAAGACATTAATTGCTTGTGTTTATCTTGGGGTCACAATCTGTAGCCACTTACTTTGCTGTTTCACCTGCTCCTTGGTCTTCTTAAGCTCATCCTCCAGCTCGCCGATGCGCTGCCTGAGCTTGGTACGCGACTGTTGCATGGCATTCAGCTCTTCGCGCACAATTTCCACCTCACCTGTCAGCTCATCCACTTTGACAATTAAATCGTCCTTGACAATATTGAGTGCATTTCTGTGGCGATTGATTGATTGACATAATCGGGTCGATTCTCATTGTTGTCCACTTAAATTAGTCACACTTACTTGGTCGCTAGCAGCTCATTATTCTCCATTATAAGATTCTCCACCTCTTTGCCCATGCCTGGAAAATTATTTACAAATTACGTTATAAATGAATCGAATTGTTGGATGGAAGTGAAACATACGTGGAAATAAGTGAATTTTTTATATCAGTTCAAAAGACATGCATGACAGTGAAAAAACAAAAAAACGTAAACTGGGATAAGCAGAATTGATGTAATTCGAAATCAAAGTCAAAACCCGAACCAAAACTATTCTTAAAAAAAAATTAAAATGGTAACTCAAAACCAAAACTGTGATTAATCCAAAAAATGGCTAGATCACCCGCTAACACCAACAGTGAATTTTAACTGAAGTTTAAAGGCGCAGAGAGAAAGAGACTAGGAGACACTACTTACATAGAAAGAGACTAGAATAGTATGGAAACTTTAGGTATGAATAAATCGTATCGCACTAGAAAACTTACCAAAATAGTTGTCGTTAGCTTTGATATTTTTTTTGTTGTAGGTGTCGGTGTTTTGTGTTTGGTTTTTGTACAAAAAAGAATTTTTTTTTTTTGGGGTAGTTGTTTGGGAAAAGGATTTTGGAATAAGTAAAATGGTTTTGGTATAAAAAGAGAAATTTAAAATTTCATTAGAGGTCAATAAATATGATATTTTATTAAGCTTTTGCAATGGTGACAACAGTATCTCGAGCACATCAATTCCAACACATATCACAAAACACAAGTTTCGTTAGAGTATCCGCCTGTTTTCTATATATTCTTTCTTATATTTTTTTGTTCAGTCGATTATCGTATGATATTTGATGTATTTACAGGTTATATAGATGATTCCATATATGTAGGAATTATATGGTGTTGGTGGTTGAGTTTGTTGTGGTTGTTGTTCTTGGAGTTGGTCTTGTGTGTGGTACCTACCTGAGGATGCGTACTCTCCGGGATGTACCCAGCTGCCTATTGCGGGAAGAGACACAGAGAGAGAGAAAAAGAAAGAGAGTGAGACAAGTGGACAAGTAACCATGGAGTCCCAGCAGATTTGAGTGTGCGTGTGTGTTTGTGCATAGCAAACATTCAAAGAGAGACAAAAAAAGAGAAATAAAAACATTGCATTGAGAAAAATTTTGAAGCAAGCGTGTGCTCGAAATCTAATTGGCGCCCGAGCAGGGATCTATCGCTTACCTGTTACAATTTCATTCTCTTCGCTCTCTTCGTTATCCTGGAAGGACAATTCTTGGTACAGATTATTGTCCGAGCGCTGTTCCTTTTTGGTGGTCGAACGACCAACTGGGATTGGTTTGGGTTTATTTTATGCATTGGCGGGTTCGTTTTTTGTTTTGATTGGTTTTTTTAGTGAAGTTAACACAAACACAAAAGAAAGTAGAAAATTTGTTGGAAAATTAGTAGAGTTGCAGGTTAACTAAAGGTTCAGCCAGATGGTAGACGCCTCCACCTACCATTTGCGGGCACATTTGGCACAACGGGACTCATATCGGGACTCTGCGGCGAGGTGGCCTGATGCTGTTGCTGCAGCGCATCTGTTGCGGCGCCACGTTCCACGGTGCCAGCCAAATTGTCTAGTTCGTTCTGCAGGGATGGCGGTCCCGAATCATCCGACTGGCTGCCTACGCTGCAAATCGTCTCCGTGTCCAGCATAACGGAATTCTCCAGCGAGGCAAAGCCATAGGAGACGGGTCCAGAGCTGCGTGCCACTGGATTGAGTCGCGCCCGACTCACCTCCATGCGATCGGAGGCATTGCTCATTTGTGAGTGCGTCGAGCCCATCAGCATTTTAGTGCGTTCCATGTAGTCCACATGGTTCTTGAACAGTTCTGTGTAGCGTTCGTGCAGCCTGGCGTATTCCTATGTGTGTGTGAGTTCAAGATGAAAGTAAGCAAAGGTCAACAACTGGTTTATGGCTGGCTGCTTTACCTTTTTGAGGTCCGCCTCGCGCTCCTCCAGGCGACTGGCGTGCTCCACGCTGTTCTTGTGCTTCAGCTCCAGCATGCGCACTATGCTCTCTAGGGCCTCCAGACGGCTTGCCAGCTCTTTGTTCTCCTGTTCAGCCAAGTCCTCTGCTTCAAGCAGCTGCGTTGAGTGAAACGTTTCTATGAATTGATGATTTCAGTTACAACTTTCAAGCTCGTCTCACCTTTTGCTCGGACTGCTTGCGCGCGCTCTTCTCACGCTCATACTGGGTAACCAGCTGCTCATTGTCCTCGCGCAGCAACTCCACCTCCACATCCTGTTCTTGATTGATGCGATAGGAGGCATCCAGGCACTCCAGCACGTTTACAAGCAGCGGCATTAGGTTCTTAACCACATCCTCGTCGTAGCGATTGATCATTCGCTCGAACTCCTGATAAATGCTGCCAGCCAGCTGCTGCACCTGTAGAGTGAAGGAGTCAAAGAGAAGTGCATCAATTTCAAATGCAAAGCCACAAAAACAACAACGACAAGACAAAGTTAGTGCGAGATAGAGATAGATAGAGAGAACGAGAGAGAGAGGAGAGAAATTAGAGTAAAATGGGCGCACTTTTTATGGCTCAATTAAAACCTATTTTAATTGCGGTTTGCGGCTGCTTTGTTTTATGAATGAAAGACTCCCAAATGAAAGCCCAATGGAAAGGCAAGTTAAGCGTTGCCAGACCCCGCGATGACCCCACAGATGGTTAAGTAAGAGCTGGCAATGGGAAAGCTGGAAAGGTCAAAGTTGAAAGCTTCCCATGCCAATCGGTTAGTTAAAAAACAAATAAAACTTTAAATAGTTGCAAAGCGTAACAGAAAAAAAAAGGAAAATAAACAGTTTGAAATATCGTGCGTTTAGTTAACATATAAAGTGAGACAACAATTAAAAAAAGCACCAAAAAATTTTGAACTCACGATGCTGACAACCTGTTCATTCTGAAAGAGAAAGAAAAAAGAAGAGAAAAAAGGGCACATATAAAAAACTCAAGTTAAATCAAATTAAAGTTAACACATAAGAATAATAAAAACAATTGAAACCCACTAAGTGCATAACCCCAATGAGAAATGCGAGTGCGTATTAAATTTGAGCATGAAATGATATTTAATATTTAAGTTTAAATTACATGTAGATTATGTGAAAGTAAATAAAGAACAATTCATTTCGGACTGCCGAATATCAAAATACCCTGGCAGAGAAAATGGGGAGAAATAATTCATAAGCCTGAGGGAAATAATACCATAACTTAAATTAAAATTGAAATAAAGTCCATATAAACTTTATGGTATCGGAAATGTGTATAACAAAATCAATAAGAATTGTATTCAAACTCTTGTTTAGGCATTTAATCGCGATTGGTTTTCCGCATTTATAACCACCAATAAAATAATGTTCTATTCAAGGCTAGGCTCGATATGCTTATAAGGCCAGCTGGCTTATGCATAGAAGCTATTTCTGGCTCTCCATTTGTTTGAAGTCTGACCTGTTTCATAACCAAGCAGCAGCAGCAACAGCAACAGCAACAAAGTTGGATAGCAAATGCGTCACAGCTGTGACGGAGTCGCTTGAATGAGTTAAATTGAGTTGGTTGTCGACGCAGTTAACAGGTAATTCAAGCGGCAAGTGAAGCATGCGGCTGTCTAAGGGGATTTGTAAGTGACAGCTCGATGATGAGCTCATGCCCAGCGCGGATTTGCATTGAGCGCAATCCGATTAAATCCCTTGCGAAGCTGATTAAGTGCAAAAATCAATGAAGGCTCTTTGATTGCCAGACAAAATAGAACAAGTGAGCATGCCCTAGAAGAGTATCCGACTAGGGGATACCCTAAACCCAACTAAAAACCAATAAGCATTGACTTTACAGCAACGGAAAGTTGAATAATATTTTCCCTAGTTATTATCGCATACAAACGCACGGACGGACATATCTGCGGGTATGATAAGGCCAGCTAGGCTGTAGATTATGCTGTAGAATAAAAATATACTATTTTGGGTCACGCTGATTATGTATAAAACATTATACCCTTTTCTTTTTCGCAACGAGTACTGAGTATTTCATCATTGGAACGAAAGAGGGGAACGTACATAAAAATAAACTGCTAAGCGAATTGCGTGAGGCAACATTAAATTAAGCAAACGGACGTTTTATTGATTTCTATTCTCTGCCGCATCTACCTCTCTCTTTCGCTCTCACTCTTTAAACTCCTTTTTCGGCCAGCCTTTTGGCACTTGTGAATGTCAATGACTCGCGCTGGGGTCAGCTGATGCATAATAAACAAGCCAAAGCGAGAGAGAGAGCGCGAGAGAGCGGAAGCGAGAGATAATGGCAATGTTAAATAGTTGGCAGACATATGTAACTGAGATAATGACACTTCCTGTGAGGCATATACCACATTATCTTGTCTCTGGGTAAAGTTATGAGCAGCGCATTTTACTGGTTAAAAGATATGAAAAGTCTTATCACATAAGCATTGCCCGCATGAATCAGTTGATAAGACGCATGTATACCTTCTCGGACATGACCATATTGTTGTCCTCGGTGCCGTAGACCGTTTCAGCGCCCGACTGTGGTCCACAGTTATTCAGCATTGTGTCATCGTTGTCCATCATGTTTGTTGTTGTCTCTGCTCTGGGTCTCTGTGTAGTGCCTCTTCCTTAATTACGCATTCGAGTGTGGGTGGCTGTGTGTATGTGTGTGTGTGTGGGGTTGGGAACACACTGTCACACGTCACGCGTTATGCAGCTTTCAACCCCAAACAACAACAAAACACTGTCCAGCTACTGTGTGTGCTGCACCCACACATGCACACACACTTACATACACAACATATACGCCAATACAGGTGCAGTCGTTTGGCTATTTGTTCTCGTAGTGTTAATGAGTTTTCTTTTTGGTGTATATTATATAGCTCGATTATTTTTAATATAATTGCATTTTCTGCTTGTTCTGCGTGTCACTTATTTGCGTTTTTCGCTGTGGCTATGTTTGGCCATCATCCTCTTGCCCCCTCCATTTGCGACGTATATTTGACTACTTTTCATTTTTTCGCGAACTTTTTTCGCACGTTACCACTACTCATAGCATTTGTATTTTATAGCTAGGGCATAACCACATAGCTGGAGTATAATTTAAAGCACTTTCAACAATAAAACACGTTATTTTCAGCGCATTTTTACAATAAAAATTGAGGGAACAGCAGGCGAGCGACCGATTTTCATGATTAGTGAGAAATGACTGCAGTGTTGGTAAACGTCTAAAGTACGTCAAAGTAACCATGTATCGCATCCAGTAAACTATCGCACGCATGTAATTAACGATACATCGATTACGTTCTTGACACGCTGTCATTTGACGTTTGTGTTGTTGCTGGATTTCGCTGTCGCAGCTGTTTTGTTTCATTTTTGCATTTAACAAATAAAATCCAACATGGTTTTTGTAAAAAACTGGGAAGACTTCGAAATCGCTGCCGAGAACATGTACATGGCGAATCCGCAAAACTGCCGGTACACCATGAAATACGTGCACACCAAGGGACACATACTGCTCAAAATGACGGACAACGTGAAGGTATTAAATTTTGCTGAACAATAAATGAAATGTGCTAATGTACGGACGAATTTGCTTGCAGTGTGTGCAGTATAAGGCGGAAAACATGCCCGACCTAAAGAAAATTGAGAAAATCACAAGCAATCTGGTTGGTCATATGGCATCTAAGGAATAGATGAACAACAAATTGGCCACGGCAGCAGTTTGGAACGAACGAAACAACAACAATGTAAACGGTTTGTTGTTGTTGCTAACTGGACTGATCGCCGTGTGTTTCACCTACACTTGTTTAGTTTTTAAGCGTACTGGCCCCAAAGGCGGCTAAGCATGTGGCAACAAGAGTAGTTACTGTTTAAATAACATTTTATAAATGTTAGCTCTGTGCACAGCAGCCAGCCGAAAAGGCGCCAGTGCAATTTTAAAATTTATCGTACTTTTGTATTTATTGTAATGTAAATGGGTGCAGTTAGCTGCATTATAGTGACATATTGAAATTAGTCCACATTTCCATGAAATGCTTTACACGAATTAAATGGTGTTTTATAAGAATATTGTTTGTTTTTAAATATCGATTATCGGCTTGGGTAGCGCAATGTATCGGCAAACACAATATGAACAATAGAGGGCGCATTAAAGCTGTTAGAAATTCAAACGTATCAATGCACGAAATTTAACAATTGTTTTATTTTGGTGTAACATTTTACACTTGTAAGCTAGGTAGTTTGTTTAATTTTGTCGCTGCCACTTGGGTACAAAAATGTTAATTGCCTAGCCATTAAAGCGATTAAACAGCCAAAGCAAACAATTTGCAATGCACAGGTGTGTGTATGAGTCAGTAAAGGTGAGTGCGTGAGCGATGCGAAAGAACGTTGATGTGATGCTGCGGCTGCCGTTGCTGCTGCTGCTGTCCCTCAGTCGCTGACCGCAGTTACTCACTTAATAAGCGAAGAGCAAATATTTGATTATTTGCATATGAGGCACTCGAGTTTATTTGCCACAGGAGATTGACAGCAATGCGAGCTGCGCAAGTTTGATGCCTCAAATCATGAGATCAGAGGCAGAAAGGCAGAGCGAGAGAGGGAGAGAGATCAGTAGCCCTGTCCGAACAGCAAAGTGTTGTTGACCAAATGCCACAAGAAGTGTTTGCCCATGCAGAATGAGTGTGTGTGGCTGCAACTAGGCAACTCAGTAGCCACTTTGGATTAAGGCAACTAAAAACGTTTGTTTGACCCAAAGAACGAGAAACGTTTTGAACGGATCGTTCGGCCGCTTTTGATCACCGTCACAGGCCCTACACTTGCAGCTCAAGCAGCCTGGCACTTGGCTTTGATTAGAGCCCGTCGAAGCCGACGACGACGACGACGACGACGACGTACACCTGACTGTTTCCGGCCCCAGGTCGACTCTAGTGCCTCGAGACAAGCTCGTTTGGCTTCTGTTTGTCGACGCGATCCGACTGCCAGCTAGTCCAGGGCCCATTTGGAGGCATCTTTATCGGATGTTTGTGTTTGCCGTTTTGTG
This sequence comes from Drosophila ezoana, assembly GCA_035045725.1. Classification (NCBI taxonomy): domain Eukaryota; kingdom Metazoa; phylum Arthropoda; class Insecta; order Diptera; family Drosophilidae; genus Drosophila; species Drosophila ezoana. Next base: position 5,211,148 of record JAWNOU010000177.1, on the reverse strand, counting down.
CTTTTGAATATGTTGTTTACCGTGCATCCATTGCAATCACAATCATACCCCTTGAACGCCGCTGCAAATGCAGAATCGTAAACCACAAATGCAGTCCGGGCTCATAAATTGAAGGCAACTAAAACGAAATCTACAAATCAAATAAATAAACAGCCAATCTGAAATATATATGATACGAGCGTGCAGCAGAGGGCTACTGGTATTTGAAAAAAGCCATAAACGCAACATTCAACGATCGTTACAAGTCGATAAAGAAGTCACCAACACCACAAGCTCCATCGGGTTTAATTAGGCACAGTGGCTGGCCGTAAGAGTTACCCACGCTGCGATAAACTTGACAAATAACATAAATGCTTTTTATTGCGGGTGGTGTTTGGCTGACTTGGGCCTCTGGGGGGAGGGAGGGGGGTCTCGGTTCTCGTAAGCTTGCTCAAACAACAAAAACAACAACCGGTAGACTGGGTGTACTTACTCCTGGTATTACGCCGCGATGCATTTTACGACACCCACTGGCGTCAATTATAAAGATATTTAAGTACAGTTAGCTAGCAATTAGACTGGGGCTCTGCCGACTGCACATGGCAAAACAAATCCCTGTGATTTCGATTTTATATATATAAATTACGGCCATCGATAGTCGGTCATATGACAATTAGTTGTAAATTAAGACCATGTCACAATGCCTAATGCAAGTGCAAAAAAAAAAAAGAAACTAAGACAACTTAATTTAGCGCGCATTGCAAAAGGCTTTAACAAGTTAGTCGGGTGCAACCGACAGCCTAATACTCGCTCACAGTCTCAGTTTGCTAGCCAAATACATTAAGGTATATCGAGTAGTCTAGTTTTTGGATCGACTCTTGGAAAAGGTATTAAGTGGCAAGGATCAAGAATCTTAAGCTCAGTCAGCTACAAAAGTGAAGGAAACTGAAATTTGAAATTTGTTTAGTTAACATTAGTTAGAGTTAGATCCAGCTTCAAAGCATTATAATCTAGGTTCCAAACATTGCCTCTATGTTAACATATTATGTAGATTACATTTTTTGTAGAGTTTAAATCTAACCTGCATTTTGTATGGATGGATTGCACTTTTTTCGGTACAGCAGGCAATCGCGAGTCTAAAGTCTTGCAGTTCGCTTCTACCTAAAACTGAAGCCTAGATTCAAAATCTTTCTTCGAAATTTGATTTGATGTATCGAAAGTTGCTTTTCAAGATTTTCCACGCCCCGAGTGGGCGATATATTCCAAACACCTTATCAGACGCGAATATATACGACCATAAAAATGTTTAAGGCATGAAGTCGCGTTCAGATACCCCTTTCACGTTGGGAATGTGTATCAAAATGGGTGTCAAGTCGCGATCAAGGCGGACATTGCAGAAATATACCCCTTTCACTTTGGGAACGAGCATCAAAATGGGCGACACAAGCAGTTGGGTAGCCGAAAGAGCAGATGAAGCTTTGAGTCGGCCTCCTTTGCCGTTGGCTTGGCCAAGTTTGCATTGATGGGTTTCCCTTCACTGTCGTCGTCCACTTGGGCTGTGCAAATAAGCCACGTTTAATTATGACCATTAGCCACTGTTGAGCGGCTACCGTTTTGAGTCAATACACTGCAAACGGCTCTTGATGGATTTTCGGACTTTTTCTTGGGGTTTTTTTTTTTTTTTTGGCGGCTCACATCAAAATTTCGCTTTGTTGTGCAAATGGCGAGCGCAACGGTGACGATCCAATGGTCGATAATGCTCATTAATGAGAAACTCATTGACGCAAGCCATTGACCGTATTGAGATATGCCCGATTGCTGTGACTCATTGCCGAAGGGGGGGTAAAATATGTACTACTTTTAAAGTGTGGTTAGTCATCAGCATGAATTTTGATTAAATATGTGGTTAGTGTGGCGAAATGAAAAGGTTTAAAGGAAAGTTTGAAGTGCGTCTGCAAAAGGGGGCAATATCTAATATATATGCAGCCCGTCAGAACTGACTTCTTGGTCAAGCTCTCTAGCTAAAATTTGGTATATATACTATAAAACAAGTTATACATATATATCTAAATATAAAGTAATAATTTACATCAATATCAAGTGATACTTAACCTATTTGTTACTACAATTGTTCCTATTTACAGTAAAAATCTCTTCTAACGGACACGTCTATCAGGTGGACATCCCTCTTCAGCAAACATTTTCTCTAACATCATTATAAATCTGGTCAAAGCAGTCCGCCCAAGAGAATATTTAATGTTGTCATTTGAGGAGTTTGCTTCTGTTCTTTATTACAGGCAATTTTTAACTCAGAAACAACAACAACAAAATATAAGAAAGTGCACATAAAGTACTTAAAATTTCTAAAATTAGTTGCTTTCATTGAAGAAGAAAATGATTAGAAACATTCTAAAAGTAACAACAATAAGTCAAAAGTCAAGATTTTCTATTAAAAGCATTTAGTTGATTAAAACTAGATGTATATAAAATTACTCCAAATAATTTGTTATAAAATTAATTAAAGATATAAAATTAATTAAATAAAGATATTTATATATATTAATACTACTAAATAATAATACTACTGTTTAATTTTTGTTTTAAATGAACCTTGGACCACGATCTAGCTTAACTAAAATTTATCGAATCAAGATATAAGTATTTAAAATCGCTTTACTTTCTTTATTTAAATGTCAACATCGTCTTTTAAAGAAGAGTGCAAAAAAGTGACTCCTGATATAGAGCTATATTTTTCTTTATAAGCATATCTTCTTTTTGCCTCTAATCGAATCATTCGTTCACAATTATTTTTTAACACTGACCCATAGAACACCTTGTTTCTAAGTGTGCTCACTTCCTGGCTGATTTTTCGCATTTAAAATCGTAAAAAAATAAACATGAATAACCGGAAGAGGCTACAGCTCTGGACTTTGCTTGACGTCAGGCCGTGCCCTTAGTAATGTAGTTTGTAGAGCTATCGATATCATTCATCATTTTGTTGTCGGTGACACAATGTCTATAAGGAAACAAAATATCATTTCATTATAATTGAATCACTTTACAAGCGATACGCTTTTTTTTTTGAGAAATCGCTTAGCTATCAATATGTTATAGAAATACTAACGTTAATTGGAAACTGAAATTCAAGCCGGCGGAGTAAACAGATTTGTCATAGTCTTTAGACCCGAGCACATAGATTTGGAAGGGCGGAGTGTTCCGTCGAGCTATCGGAGCACACAAATCAAAAGAAAAAGAAGGCGATTTCCAAGTGGTTGTTGTTGTTGTTGTTGATTGATAAATGCAATTGTTGTTAATAATACATGCTATACGGGTTTATATACGACTTTAGGTTGGCTCGCATTCGTTATATGTTATTTATAACGAGGCATTTGGATGGCAGGCCCAACGTTTGGCAGTTGCCTGGTAAATCAACGTCTATGATTAGAGCTTAATACCATCTTGATAGGCAGCTGTGGCCAATTGATAAATCAAATATTTTTACTATAACTGGCGAATCGGCGGCTTATCTTGGGAAAACCAATCTACATGAAATCGTACGCTAATCACTAGATTTGAACGCCTCAAGTGGACATTTCCGTGCGGTAGTTTTCCAAAAGCACGGCGCGATTTAAAACGCGCCCAAAACGCGCCCAACTTCAACTTCAGCTTCAGCTTTTGGATCTTCACCGCATCCGCAGCTGTTTACCCATTAGCGTTTGGGGCGACTAAAATGTTTGCGCTGCGGCGTCGCCTTCGTGGTTTCCGTCTGCCTTTTGGGTGGGGCGGAGCCGGAGTCGGAGTCGGAGTCGAGCATAAAATCATTTTCTCTAAGCATTTTTGGCATTTATTTACCTACGAATTATTGCAAATATAAGTACAGCCCGGCGCGTAAGTGCGGTAGCTTCACTGTCGCTGTCTATCCGCTAAGTGTGGACAATTTGATTGTCGAACTTAAAAGCCAAGCGAGTGGTTGCCAGCGAGTGGTTGCCACTGGCGCCACTTTGTCCCACATTCTGCCCAAATGTAAATTCATTGAGATTCCCTTTTAATGGAGATTAATGCGCGCAGCGGCGCCCGTTGCTGTTGACTTTGCTAAATGTTTTCCAAAAATCGACTTCTATTTATTTATTTATGATTTTGTTTTATTTTTTTTTCGCATTGCTTATGACAGCCGGCTAATTAGGAACGTGGGAAAGAGCCGAGATTCCCTGCCGACTACGTGACGTATACGTTATGTGATGCGAAGATTCAGGTTAGTTTAAAGACGTTTAACTAAGTGCTTAACAATAACTGTAACAAGAAACGGAAAAGATTTACCACCTTCCAGCAAAAAGAAGAGGAAATTATAATCCTTCCAATTAGGAAGGATCAGCAAGGGATCACATCCACCCGCCATCCCCTAACATTAGGAGACTAGAAGTACAGAAAATATCTCGATAATCTCTCTGTATCAAATACCACCAACACATTATCTATATATCAATTCCTAATCATTAGTTCCCTGCACAGAAAAGTTCTCTTGGCCAATCGTTAGCTAAACTTTGCACCCGTTGCCCCAATCGCCCCAACTGCCATCTGTAAATCCACTTGAGAATCCACAAATCAAGCGATACAACTAAATATAACGCACATATATATTAATGCCGACCCAAAATAAAACGATTAACAAACAATGGAGCTGGGAAATATTTCTATTTCGCATTTATGAGCAAATCAATCAATTTCAATGCAATTTCAATTAGAGTGCCACAAAGTAGAGGAGCGCGATAAGGCCCAACCTCTATAAAGCCGAGGCGACTCGGCCCGATCACAAACCAATCAAACTGACCGAAGGGTGCCCATAAAACATGCCCCGGGGACCCAATATGGAACTTCGTTCTAGCTGTGGAGATTCAGGTGTGTTATCGCGGCCGAGCTGCCCGATTTTGGTATGTATAATAAACAATTTTAATATTTTTTAATTATGAAAACACGTTGATTATATAAATTAAATCGCAGACGCGATTAGATTACGGCTCGAGTGACACTACGACGCTTAAAGTGCAATTTAAACGGCTTTAAACAAATTTCTATAATTTTCTATACCTCCATTTATATAGACCAACTAACGCTATCGCGTCTCTGATTATGCGCCCTGAAAATGGGTGTGTGGGATTGGGGTCTTGAGAGCGTCAAGCGTCTAGAGTCTGGCGGACGCATGCCCACTCTGGCTGATATGCGCTTTGAATTAATTGAAAATTGATTATTGGCGATGGCAAAGGAATCGATAAGAATGGGGCTGGGGTGGTGTGGTGTGGGGTGGTGGCTAGACCAGTGCCACCTACCGCTTCAGGCTCTCGATAAGCGGTTGGGCAACGGGTTTTAATAATTGAAAATTAATCCATCATAATAGACGTCAAAGACGAGTGAGAGGATGACGAAAACTGGCACGATAAGTGCGCTCAAAAAAATAAAATGAAATGAAATAAAATAAAATAAAGAAGAAAGAAAAACAGATAATAAATTATGAGCACAGTCTGAAAGACAAACAAAGCCTAACCGAAAATAAAATATTGATATCTGAACACACAGACAGACGGACAGAGGAACAGAGGCCCAGGCAAAGGGATAGGGATAGCCAGGATACGATAACAGCAGCAACGGCAGCGTCATCATTATCTGGCAATTGAATTTACAAAACAAATAATTACAGAATGCAGTACAAATATTAAAGAAAATGTGACTCGAGTAACTCTCGTCGCTCTTCCTCTCTCCCTCTCTCCCTCGCTCAGGTTGTGCGTCTCTGATCAAATACGGAATACAAATCAAAATGCGATTTTCAAGCAGCCAAAAGGTGGCCTTATCTGCAGCACACACGTTTACCGTACCCGATATGCCCGAGTCTGGAGAGCTCGAGCTCGGGCTCGAACTCAGACCTGGCGCTATAAGGAAGTGTGCCCCGTGTGTTACGACGAAAGGTTAAAAAACTTTGTCGCAACAACAGCAGCAAAAACACCAACAACAACGACAACGGCAGCAAAATGTATCTGAGCAAACAACTGCCGTGCATTGCTACACATTTTCTTCCACTATCCAAAGTGGTTGAGTGGTTGAGTGGTTGTGTGGTTGTGTGGTTGACTGACTGGCTGGTTGGTTCATTGGTTCGCTGCCTGGCTGATGGTATTCAATGGCAGCGAATTTGTTTACGCTGCGCCTAATGAGGCAACTTTATTTGTGCAGCGCAGCAAGACGCGACCGCAGCTCTCAGAATGAATGGGTATAGCTGCAGTTACAGATACAGATACAGATACAGATACAGATACAGATACAGATACAGATACAGATACAGATACAGATACAGATACAGATACAAATGGACACACATCAGCTGGTAAGGCTCTGCAGCGCCCAAGCAGTTGGGAAAAGACTACAAAAGATTAAGCTTTTAAGATTAAGAATATAATCTCCCAAGATAAATATAAAATATAAATTCGTCAGTTTTGGCAGATTCCAGTTTTTGACAATTTCATAGGGCTTTTAAAACATTATTTTTTTCATACTTTATATTTTCTACCTTGTGAGAGATAGAGAATAAATGATATTAAAACAAGTAAGAGGTTCTAGTCGGGAGCTCCCGACTAGGGGATACCCTGAACCCTCATATTCCAACACCAAATGCAGCGCGCTCTTATAGATAGAGAGTAGCGGGGAGGTGGCGATAGATATAAAATGAAAGATAATCCATATATATATACTTTTTTAGAAGCTACATGTCAAGTTTGGTAACTCTAGCTCTTATTATTTACCAAAATTGCTTAAAAAACAGGATATCGATATACATTTTTATCGATTACTTGGAAACGGGGCAAGTTATCGATTATCGGAAACAAACTCGATCTGCGTAGGAACTAGGAGCACCTACATCTAAAATTTCAAGTCCCTAGCTCTTATAGGTTCTGAGGTCCTTGCGTTCATACATACGGACGGACGGACGGACGGACGGACGGACGGACGGACGGACGGACGGACGGACGGACAGACAGACGGACATGGCTAGATCGACTCGGCTATTAATGCTGATCAAGAATATATATACTTTATGGGGTCGGAGATGCTTCCTTCTGCCTGTTACATACATTTGGTTTTTGCACAAAAACATAATACCCCTTTTACCCATTTTTAATGGGTTCAGGGTATAATTATTAATTAATTATATTAGATTAACTTTGTTATTATATATTTGAGAAAATAAACAGATATTGTTTTATTAAAATGAGAAAACCACACACACAAACCACTCGTATAATAAAGCATGAAAACATGCAAGGCTTACTTGAATTAATGAGAATTGCGTAGTAAGGCGATAGTTAAAAATACTTTTTGTAATTGTTTGCCATTTTGTATAAGAGAATAAATGTTATATACATACATACACGAACCTACATAAATATATACGTCCAAGCATAGTAACAGACATGCACCCATACACACATAGATACAAGCATACACATTATAAAAGTTTAGAAGGCTGCCAATAACACCCACACACACGCAGACTTTTAGACATAGCATCACGTGAATTCATGAGAATCGCATAGAAGAGCGATAGTTTAAAATACATTTTGCATTGCAGCGGGAGTTATGCTCTGCGATTGGTATAAAAGATCCAACATATAACATACTGAGATACAAACAATTATATACATACACACAATAACTCCAAGTTAAACTGGGTATTAAGAGTTAGTGTGGTATGCGTGAAGTTGTCTTTTTATGAATATATGCATAAAAGGAAGTTTAGCTGGGTATCAGCTAGTCGAACACTACCGACTAGAGTACACTTGTTAAAATCTAATTGATTCATTATCATCATCAAATCTAATCCTCCAGCCCACAGGTAGATTGGAATAATTTGTAATCGTTTAGCAATCGCTTTCCACTTACCAGCGCAATTTCCTCTTTAAATCCTCTTTTATTGCTCGCGAGCTATACGTCGAACAGCTTATCATTCTTGCAAATTTTATACACACCCCAATTTCATTTGTGGCATTATCGTCATCAAAGTCAACGCAGTGGCTGTTCACAATTTCGTAATACCTATATATACGCAACTGTCCTGCCTGACACATATACGGGCGCACATATACATACGTATAATAAATAAAATTCAATAAAACTCATTTATCAGTTTTTAATAAGTTTGCTCTGTATGGAAGTCCCAGCAATAACAACAACGAGCAAATCAATTCGCTCACTTAATGAAAAAAACACAACTCAATTATAAACTTTATCAGGAATGGGGGGAGGCAAAAAAAAAAAAAACAACAATGAGACAAACGCGCATACGTTAAAAGTATTTTTCAATGCTGAAAATGAATTAAAATTTTATGTCAATAAATGAAATTTACTTTATTATTGCCATCGTATATGCGCACTTCCAAAGTCTATATTGATATAATATGTTATGATGAAGATAAAATATGTATTGCTAATGATGTCGAAGAGCTGATGTGAGCCTGATGACTGATGATTGATGCTAAATGATACTCTATAAGCGAGAATCGAATATTGCTGAGTTTAAGCTTAGAAAACTAAGAAGATTGGATCAACAATGAAACAAAATCAAAGATAATGTAAAAGCAATATGTTCTAAAAATAATGTTTAATTTAAAAAAAACTGAAATAATTCATTTCAAATGATAAAGAGTTGAAAAATTTCTTTCCAGCATATATCGAGCAATAATAGTAATAATAAAACTAACAATAATTTATAATAAATTAACTTAAAATAATAATCATTATTGATAATAAATTGTAATTCGATATTATGAGATTTAATAATGCACTTAACAATATAGAGGCAATCCCTATTAACATAATAATATTATGTAATAAATAATAATAAAAATAACTCATTATGCAAATCGAAATTAAAAGTGGAATATAACTTGATAAGCTTCGATACTTCTGCACTTAATAAAATGCTGTATTTTCATTAATCAATGACTCGCCTCAGTTTGCATTGTAAATTGTAATAATAAAAACAAAAAAACAGAATAAATAAAAATACAATATTATTTGTTTTTTTCATATATATATGTACTCTGAGTTAACGCAACTCGGTCAACATAATTAGCCAATGCTTAAATATGCAGCGCGTACTTGTAGATACGTGCAATATGTATCTGTATCTATATATGCATCTGTATATGTATCTGTATGTGGATCAGTTTTTATATCTTATTTTTATCTGTATCTGTATACATATGTATCCGTATATGTATTTGTGTTTGTATCTGTATCAGTATTTGTATCTGTATATGTATCTGTATATGTATCTGTATATGTATCTGTATATGTATCTGTATCTGCATATGTATCTCGATCTATTTTTGTATCTTCATCTTTATCTGATCTTTACGTGAATCTGTATCTAAATCTCTATCTATATCTGTTTTTGTATCTGTACCTGTATCTGTATCTGTATCTGTATTTGTATCTGCATCTATATTTGTATTGTTATACGTATCTGTATTTGTACCTGTATCTGCATCTGTGTAGATGTATCTCTGTAGCTGTATCTTTGTAGCTGTTATAGCTCAGTAGCTGTACAGCCACGCCAGTTTATATCAGCGTAAAAATTATTTATTGATAACGCAATTTAATGCCAATTATTTGTACATAAATATTTGTTTAATTATCAATTGCATGTCGCGCTCAATTGACGTGGGCGTGAACATGGGCGTGGGTGCGGCATGAATAGCGCGCGTGATTAATGACATCGAGTACCGCTTCATTCAGGCTACTTAAAACTAGCGCATTGTTTTTTAAATGTTTGCAAATGTTGTCAAAATTTGATGCCCAAACAAATCGTTTGGCTTTAAAGTGACTTTGAAAAGGCCAACCCTTGCGCCAATAAGCCGCTCCTCAACCCTTAAATACAAAACTCATGGCACATTGTTTGCCCTACTAATGGAGCTCTTTGAAATTGTTGTCAAATTTCGCGGGTGTCACACATTTTTATAGCATTATTGTGCATTTATCGGCTGAATTAACACGATTGAACCAATACACAAGGGTGGCTGCTATTGAGCTTGCCGAGGGGTTGCCAGCGGCACGCCCCCTTTGACCACAACTGCCAAATTGCAGCAACATATGCGACAATTTTATTCATTTCTTGACATTTGCTTTATAATGCCTGATTAGAGTCGTGCTAATATGCCTGAAAAAGCACTTACTCCATAAAGTGGGCGTTGAGTGAAGAAGTGGGTGGCTGAGTGGAGTTTGCGAAGTGATGTAAAATATAACAATGAATCAAATCGTAATCAGGCGCAAAGACAATGCCATAAACCATAACTCCCATAAACCCCAAGCATATCCTCTGCCATCTCTGCAGCTCTATGCACAGCCAAGCCTTGTGCTGGCTGCTGGCCAGCTGCTGCTTCAACTCCCCGTAAATGTTAGTTAAATGCACGTGGATGAGTAGATAAATATCGTATAATGAAAATAAAATAGGAAAGGGCTAACAACAACAGCAACAACAACAAGCAGCTAGAACAACAGCAATCAGTCGCAATCCACGTTGCAGTCATCGCACTAATTTGGAGCTAGTTTTTGGGTTCCATTTCGGATTCGTGTTGGCCGAGTACGTGGCCAAAGAAAATACACTTTAGCACGTTTCTTGTTAGCCAACAGTTTTCTGGCTGCCCGTCTACCCGTGCAATGATATAGTTCTTACCCACACATGTTTAGACAACAAATATATGTGAATTGTTCTCAACTACAACATGCTACTCCAGAGTCTGGAGTTGCTTCGGCTCTGGTGGCAGCTGCATCGTCCGTTGTTTATTTTGGCATAGGTGAATAGTTCAAATTAAGGCGCAGACATTAGATGAACAACAAAAGTTGGAAAACAAAGAGTTGAGGGCGTGGTTGGGGTCGGTAGCACGCTCTGATATCAGAGTAGAAAGAGTTGGGGTTACGAGGCGATTGAAGAGCTGTAGCTGCATCTAAGCAATAGGTAACATGAGGACAGACGGCATGTGGGGAGTGGCAGGTTAATCTTACAGAGTTTCCTGGGAGATATTGCAATATATACCATATAGATAAAATTGCATTTTATACTTCTTATCGATTGTCTGGATATTAAAGCTAATGATATTGCGAAAAGTGAAAGCAAGAATTATGTTAACCTCAAAGATGCTCTCCAGACTTAAACGTGGTCGGAGTTGAGCCGATTTTCATGCTTGATGACATTATGAACATGGTTTAAAATAATTTTCTTTGCAAGTATGAATGACAGTTTGACTAGAGAGTAACAGCTAGTCAAGCAGCCTCAACTAGCTACTATTCTATCTAATCATAATGCAACTGATTCATATTATCATCTAGAAAGCAATTCAGTCTGCGACACAATAAATGTCAACACGCACATTCAATTAAGGAGCCAAATCGTTTTGGCTATAAAACGTTTACCAGATTACGTATACGTTAAAGGCACGACATATATAGAAGGCCCATCCCTTTCTGGTGGTTATTATAAAAAATGCATTATATGGACATTAGCTGGTTGGGACGAAAAGTCGGGCAAGCATGTTATAAAAATCCGAACGATGATGATTTCGCCAAACGATGATGGACATCATTTATATCACTTATTGTGCGGCCTACCGATTTGAGTAGGCCATAACAATTGAATATCAATGAGCCGACGACTAGGGACATTATCGATTTTGTCATGCTTAAAGCGTGGATTTATCTGGGGCTTGAAGGCCCGAGGCGAGTGTCAGTCAAGTCGAGTCAACTAACTGCCTCCTTAATTGCTGCTCTAATGATGTGCCGGGCTAACCAGACAAAGACAGAGCCGACGCCCAAGTTGATTATGAAGTCGAGGCCCCCCAACCCAGACCCAGACCCAGATCCAGACCCAAACTCGTCTGCAGCAGAACTGGCTCAACACTCCATAATGATGGCAATTATAGCTCGTTTTTCCAACAATTTATATGAAATTTTGCAGCCAGGAGCGCCAAATCAACTGGCCACGCCTCCGCACACACACACACACAAACACAGACTCATGCACACACGCCGCACACGACATTTTTTCAACTGGCAACAAATGGCAACGCCCAACGTATATTGCCAGCTCGTTTGCACTCACGCAAGCGCGAGCGAGTCAGCATGCGCTGAGCGCCTCCATCTTGAAAGCATGCTGCCAAAAGAGAGCGAACGTTTCGTGTGTGAGAGCGAACGTGAGAGAGAGAGAGAAAGAAAGGGAGCGAGCGCCCGCAAGTGAGCGAAGAAGGTGCTAACTAGTGTCGGGTGGTGGGCAATTATCAAGTTATGCGACCGTACACTGTATAAATTCATTTAGTACATACAAAAGTTCTTCGGGAAATGGGAATATATAAAATAATGCAAAGGTATATAAGATATATTACTTTTGAATATACAATATAATATATTGTGTTTACACTATTTATTAATGCATGTGTATATAAGATATATTATTTTTAGTATATATAATATATAATTTTGTTTATCGCTGTAGTATCATTATTTATTTCGAATATATGTACTGGCTGTTATGATCGGATTCGCAACTAAATCTTGAGAACAAATAAAAGAAATAACAGGTGGTTACTTTTGTCTGTTTGTTTTATAAGGGCATTAATATGTTTGATTATTGTTTTCAATTCGTTTAGTTTATACTTAAGTTGAAGCTAGGAATAGAAAATTATGGGCTTTTTATTTACTATATTCTCGTGTTTAAAATATCATCATATTTTAAAATGTGTTGAGCATTTTAATGATAAAATATAAAAATAAATACAAAATAAGTGGGGAACCAGACTAGAATCCTAGAGTAGTGTGCATACACTATATATATATCACATATAGACGAGGTCTCTAGCATAATAATGTCTCATATTAATAATATGAAAAGTTTGAAATGCACATAGGAGAACATAAATGTTGCGCTCAGTGTACAAGGCCCAGCCGCCGCAAGACATTTCTCTCATTGCGCTGCCCGTCAACCCACCCCAACAAACTCTCACACACACACACGCACATAAACACACTCGCAGTCGTGTGTACATTGACGGGTTTCGGAACAGCCCAATCATTGCGATATGCGACTCTATATGACACGGGCACGGGCCGGCGTTGAGCACAGTCGTTGATTAGCGCTCGTCGCGTCGAGTTCGCAGTCGCAGTCAGAAATTGAAGACGCGCGCTTTGTCGTAAACAAAAAAAAAAAACAACAAGAAGAAGCAAATCGCACGCCGTTTAGTGTTGCCGCCAAGTGTTGCAAGTGTTTAAAGAACAACAAAAATTAAATAATAATTACAATAACAATTATAATAATAATATTAAGAGCAAGCAGCATAAGAGTGTAAGTCGCAAAGACAGTCGTAAGACAAAGCATGTCCAGTGCACAAGTGTCTCAGCCGCCGCCGCCGAACACGCAGCAGCAGCAGCAGCCGCCACAGCAGACGCCACACATTAGCCAGCTGCTTATTAGCCACATAGCCGCCGCCGCCACGCAGCATCGCGCAAATACCACAACACCACCCGTTGCCGCCGCCGTTGCAGTTGACTACGATCAGTGCAGCAACAATTCGACGCTGTCGCCATCGCCCAGATCGAGCGGCAGCCACAGTCCAGCGACCGCTGCAGCAGGTTCGAGTCCAACGCATTCCACGGCCACGACAGGCTCACCGCACAGCGCCTACGCACCCACACACAGCCCCGCGGCAGCTCAGGACAGCGGCCCAGCGGAGCAGCAACAACTCCAATCGCAACCACAGTCGCAATCGCAGCTGGCAGTTGCAGCGCCCGCCATGCCGCTGCTGGTGGCGCCCATACCGCTGGCCTGCCAGGCGACGGGGCCACCGCCAACGCATCATACGCACGCACACGCACACGCCCCGCATCCGCGTCTCTATGTTGAGGGCGGCTTCCCGTCACATCATGTGCCACATGCCGCCCTGGTGAATGGCGCCTATTCGCTGCCACGGCTGCCGCTGGCAACCGTAATGCTGCCCGCCAATGCACCAGCTGGCGCAACAGCGCTGCCGCCGCCACCGCCCGTACCCGCTCCAAATGCCAGCTGCTCGCCGCCCTCGAACACGGCGCTGCAGCAGGCCCAGAGTCAGCCCAAGAAATCGTTCTGCATCGAGGCGCTGCTCGCCAAGAGCCAGCATCAGTCCGGCGATAGACCGCCGCCGACAGCGTCCGAGATGATTGTCGATGATCATCGGTTGGCCGCGTTGCACTATGCCCGGGATCAGGCGGACCTGAATCACGCCTTTGTGGCAGCTTCGAATGCAGCTGCAGCTGCCGCTGCCGCCGGCATCAGCGAGCACGAGGCACTGCAGCGAATTCGTGACTCGCGGGAATATGATTCACCCAGTCCCGACGGCATGTCCAGGTGGGTTTACGATTAGTGCTTAAATTCTTGGGTTGGGCAAAGAGATCTTTGAATTGAAGAGATTTCTTTTTTGCGGGAATTGTAAAATGTCGAGTTGGAGTACAGATAAGTCTTAAGGAAATTAAGATATATATATTGGTTTTAAGGTAGTAAAACCCCTTTATAAGAATTATATATATCATAACTTATTGTTGTCTTTCAAAATTTACCAAATTTTAAAATTTGATATTTAGAGCTACGCTAAACAAATCTTGGAAGATCGTAGGTCAAGTCGCGAATGCTTATTAGTATTTAATTAGCAAATCTACTCTTCTTCTTCATCTAGATTTATAGAGACAAGATTGTTTAGGATTTTGTAGATAAACATACGCTGTGTATAAATTTCTTAAGAAAGTTTACAAACACATTTCTTTAAGATGTGAAAGGTGCAAAAATTCTAGAAAATTTAAAAATATTTTAATCACAGAATTAAACTGAAGAATTCTGTGATTAAAATATTTATAAGTTTTCTAGAATTTTTGCAATTTGGCGTTTGGAAATCTAATGATAATGATCATAATGAATATTTAAATGATTTTCATGGATCTCAATAGCTGCTTAATTTACAGAATAGTCAATTAGATGATCCTATTAGCAAAGAACACAAAAATCAAAAGGTACAGAAAGTAATAAGCCTGGCTTTAAGATTGGCCTTACTTAAAATATGCCAAAAGTTATATCTAAGTTATTTGCCTATTTTATAGGCCTTTACCAGCTTGTATATCTCATGGATGGCATAAGCCCCGCCATATGCAGTAGCTGCCTGGCAAATCCAACAAAATGCCAACAGCGAATACGAACAATGCTTTTGGGCCTTAAAGCGGCTTTGTTGGCACTCGATAACATGGCCAAAAAGCCAAACGAAACTGGTTATGTTGCCTTCATTATAATTGCGATTACGTATACGCCATGTAGGTGTGTGTGTTTGTGTGCGTGAGCGTGAGTGTGTGTGCGAGGTGGCAAAGCAAACAAATTAGTATTGCGGCCAGGCGACGCGCTTTTTAATTGTTTTCAAAATTGTCGCGTAACTTGTTTATTGTAGAGCTTAGATAATTGTGCACTTACAGGGTGTCTATAATCGTTGTGTCTATCAATTCGACAGATCTGAATCTCCCAGCTCATCGCATCGCTCCAGCCCGCCGATCAGTCCGGGCTGCGAGGATCAGCAGCCACAGCCCGCGCATCATACACAGCATCTGGGCATGCGCATGTCCGATTTGCATGATGAGTTCAAGAAGCCGGTGCCGCCGCACAGTCCCATACGGCCGCAGGATTTTCCGCTCTACGCGGGCGGACATCCCTATCAGCTGCTAGCGCCAGGCGGCTCGGCTTTTCACAGGCCGCTGGATCCATCCGGCAAGCCGATTCCGGTGAGCATCAAAGCTGCTCCAAAACTAACTTCATTGTGTGCTAAATCGATGCTGTTCTCTCTCTCTACTTGCAGATACCTATGGGGCACAATTTTATGCCCTCCCAGCTGCAGTTTGAGTTTCTGGCACGCGCCGGCATGCTGCATCATCGCATACCCGAACTGGCCGCCTATCCGCATCATGCGATACTGGGCAAGACGCGACGACCGCGGACCGCGTTCACATCCCAGCAGCTGCTCGAGCTGGAGAAACAGTTCAAGCAGAACAAGTACTTGTCGCGACCCAAACGCTTTGAGGTCGCCAGCGGTCTGATGTTGTCCGAAACGCAGGTGAAGATTTGGTTTCAGAATCGACGCATGAAATGGAAGCGCTCCAAAAAGGCGCAGCAGGAGGCCAAGGAGCGGGCCAAGGCGCAGCAGCAGCAGCAGCAGCAGAGCTCCAACAGCGCGGCCAGCAGCGGCAGTTAGTTTCGCTTGGAGCGGCAGTTGAAACTTCACTTCTAGTCAGGCAATGAACGGACGTCCAGCTGGTGAGACACCCTGTATGCTGAACACCTTGCCACGCCCCCTCCCTCGGCAAGCTGGCCAAAAATACATTTCATGAGATTGCGCAAAATTAGCTTCGCAATTAGCTGAAATTTTTGGTCATTGTTGTTGTTGCTTTGATTTTCTGTTGTTGTATTTGTTGTATTTATAAAAACGTTGTGGGAATTAATTTCGCAGGCCACAGCAACAACAACAACAATAGCAACAACAACAACAAAGCGCACTGTGTGATATATGTAAACCAGAAAAATATATATATAAATTAAACACTGCTACATAAAAGTATTTGCCCCATGTACATATTATAAACCATACACACCACACAAAATCTATCAATTAATTAAAATTACTTTAAATATAATACACAAATATACAAATAAATGAGATTAGTTTAGTTTAGTTTAGTTTGTAAATTGTCACGATCGTTTCTTGTGTAATTGTGTAAATATTTGTAATTATGTAATTTTAAACGAAATGTTGTCGCCAAATGTTGTCGTCTCGCGACTGCGCTAGTAAATTTTATTACATTTATTTTGAAATCGAAAATAAAATGTGCTCTACAAATGTCAAATGGAGTTTTGTTTTTCAGGAAAAATGTAGGAAATGAACATCGAAGAAAAAATATTGCTAACGATGGCTTAAGCTTTATTATAATAAACAATTTAGCCTTTAAAATGGAGAGAGGAAATCAAGAATCTTGACTTCCTAAAGAATTCTGACATTAATATCAGAAATCCCAAAATTTCATAAAAAAATCTCAAGATTCCAAATGAATTGAAATGGATGAAGACAGTTTATTAAACAAATTTAATTAAAAATAAAAAAATACCTAGTTTCTACAAAACTCTGACATCAATGTCAAAAATGTTATTCAAAATTTCCTAGAGTTCTGAAGATGGCGAAAGTATTGATATGGAAACAGAAAGTAAGTATAAGAAAGAAGATAATAAGCTTTTCTTTTATAAATCAAATTGGATGAAGAAAGATTTTTTTAACAGATTGGATTAAGAATAAAAATATCTCTAGAGTTCCTACAGAGTCCTTACATTAATCTTATTTAAAATTCTCTAAGAATTCTGAAGATTACGAAAGATATGAATCTTATTAAGATTGGATTAAAAATTCAAGTATCTCTTGAGTTCCTGCATAATTATAACATCAAAATTTCGTAAGGAATTCTAAAGATCCAAAAAGCAATGGATAAGGAAAGTTACTTTTAACACAAAGTAAATATACTACTTTGTATAATTATTGCCAACCTGCATAACTAAGTTCCAGTACTGAGGTATTTAATTATAAATTGATAATTTCGTTTGGTTAGGCTCTTGAAATCAAAAGCTTATTATTGTGTTTTAGTTCTTCTGAGTAAGGTTTCCATTAGCTCCTATTTGATTTGATGCGTCAAAAACAATGTACTCGTAGCTGTTTAAACTCTCCAAAGCCAAGTATCTAATCGCATGCCCAGAATTTAGAGCTATCTATTGTAGTATGTATGTGTGTCCCCCAAAAACTATTAATGGTGTATATTTATAAAAGTCGTAAAAAAAGCCAATCAGGTACAATTTTTAATTTTATACGAGTCCCGTTTCGCTGATACGTCTTATCGCGGCAAATAAATCAAAATGCGCGCAGATAATCAATTTAATTGTTCAGACAATAATTATGTCTAAATTTATAATGTCACTTAAAAATTATTTTGCTAATTAAAATGTTGCTGGTACTGACAACAGCAACAAAAACAACGAAGACAACAGAAAGCACTCATATAAAATCCAAAATCATGGTGAGCTTCCATTTCCGCAATCAGGTCCCGTTTAAAAATTAAAAACTTGTGGAAAAAGCAAGAAAAAACAAATAAGAGGTTCTAGTCGGGAGCTCCCGACTAGGGGATACCCTGAACCCCCTTATTCCAACACCAAATGCAGCGCGCGCTTATAGATAGAGAGTAGCGGGAAGTTGGCGATAGGTATAAAATGAAAGATAATCGATATATATGTATATACTTTTCTAGAAGCTACATGTCAAGTTTGGTAGCTCTAGCTCTTATTATTTACCAAAATTGCTCAAAAAACAGGATGTCGATATCGATTTTTATCGATTGCTTGGAAACGGAGTAAGTTATCGATTATCGGAACCAAACTCGATCTGCGTAGGCACTAGGAGGACCTACAGCTAAAATTTCAGTCTCTAGCTTTTATAGGTTCTGACATCCTTGCGTTCATACATACGGACGCACTTGGCTAGATCGACTCGGCTATTGATGCTGATCAAGAATATATATACTTTATGGGGTCGGAGATGCTTCCTTCTGCCTGTTACATACATTTACATTTTGCCCAAAAACATTATACCCCTTTTACCCATTTTTAATGGGTTCAGGGTATAAAAATAATAAACCATGTCTTGGCCTTATCTAAGAGCAGGGAAATCGTGAAATTTCTGTGATACGTGGCCTAATCGAAGCTAATGGCTAATCAAACGTGACAACATCGAGAAGTTGTTGCCACTATATAGAGTAATAGCCCGTAGATTAATCGGCCAGCAATCAGAGTTAATTGGAACAAAGTCCTCAGTTTGGTACGAGCTAATAAAGTTGTTATTCTTTTATTTCTTCTATTTATTGCGCTTGATTAAATGCATACTCTTGCCGATCAAATTTTAAATAAATAACAATTCGTAATCCTTGCCCAAATCCTTGGCAAACAGCCCATACAATTAGCTCGATGGGATTATAATTGAAATGGGAAATAAACGGCGATTGTGAATCGCCTCTCCAATTCTCAAACGACGTCATATTGTTCAGAGAGGAACAAGTCTGGCCACTTTATCACGTAATTCTCAAGTATCGCAGAGCGCGACCTTAGCTCATAAAGAGAACTCTGTCGGAGAGGGGGGTGGGGAGCTGTATGCCACGAAGTATGCTTTATATTGTTGTTATTATTGGTTGTTTGATATGCTCGCCTTGTTGTTGTTATTGTTATTATTATGCAGCAGTTCCTGGGTTGATTATGCGACTGATGGGCTAATAAAAATTCATTCGTTATCCACCAGACACTCACAAAGCACGCAACGCATTGCGTCAACCGAGACCAAAAGGGAGAAGGGGGGCGGTGGGAAGGGAAGGGGGCAAGAAGACGTTTCAATGAATGAATTTCGGCTGATGTTTTCCTAAGTTTCTATGTTGTATACAGTGGTGTGTAATTAATCAGGAAGAGCTAAGGAAAGTAGGACTTGAATAACGAAAAAAATAAAAGCAAAAATAAAATCAACAAAGATAACTTTATATGAAGATTAAAACTTAATATGAAGATTAAAATAGAAATACCTTTTGCGAATATCGCATTATATGAAAACATCTTCATAGCTGTGAATCATATAAGTATTAGATGACAGAATCATGAATCATTTAATCGAAACCAGTTGAGAAATTTGGTGATCTGAAATATAACTATAATTAATTAAGCGAAACTTGTCTTTATACTTTGACTAGCCTATATAAATGTATAAAAAGAATCAAAAAGTAATATCTTCCGAAAATAAACTCCTTTTATCATAAAAAGACTGCCCGTAATTAAATCTTCTATCCAACATGCAACCTGTACAAATGTATAAAATGAATATGCAAGAAATATGTTCCTAAAATAAACCCCTTTATCATGAAGACTGCCCCTAATTAGATCTTCCATCAAACGGCCAAGTTCAACTGCAAACCCGTGAACCTTACCATCATTAGAGTAACTCATCAGCATCATTATCGGGAGCACATCTTGAACCACTGTGCAGTGGCCTGCGGTCTGATGTGGTTGCTGATGCTGTGCTATATCTGCTATGAGGTTGCCTTGAAGTGGCCAAGTGTTGTCTGAAGTTGAGCCAGAACCGGAGCACAAAGGCTGTCACAGTTGGCAATGGGAATGGCAACTGTCTAATTCAATTCATCAGCTATTAGCGGGTAATTTGTAACAATTGCACAGCACAATTTCCATTCAAAGCGAGAGCAACCAAAAAAAAAAAAAAAGAAAAGAAAAGGGTGACAGAGTTCAAACCAAAACCGGAGCGACAACTGGGTTCGGGCATGGGTCCGTCCGGGTTTCGTGTATTGCTTAATTGTTGCAGTGAGCGCTGTTGGATTTTGGATGCTGTCGCATCTGTTGCAAATTAAATTTGAGTTATAATTTTCTATAAACACACGCGCTTGTGTGTGTGTGTGTGTGTGTGTGAGTGCTTGTGTGTGCACACCCAGTAAATTGCCATTTGAATTGAGGGTCGCATCCCCCTCTCATGACTTTGTCAGCAGTTTACGCATTTATTGTTGTTGCTGTTGTTGTTGCTGCTGCTGGTGTTACAATTTGGTTATCCGAGCGTTACCCTAGGGGTGTCCTGCCTGCCCGTTGTTGATCTTCGTGTCAACACAGATGATCACATTTTATGCTTAATTTGCGTGTGTGTGTGTGTGTGTGCGAGTGTGTTGTGTGCTGTGTTTGCTTTTGTGATTTCAGCATCCATCGAATTTTGCTAATATTCAAACGGCTTTTGCCAAATGCATTTTACCCATTTTACCCATTTTCCGAATTTTCCGCACTTTCCGTTTGATTTTATTGTCAAATATGTGCGATTATTTGTCATATGTTGCATTTTATTATTGTCAAATTTGCATTCGCCCGAACAACAACAAAAATCTCTCTGATGCCAGCTCGTTAGTTAGTTGCCCCGTTCTCTAATAGCTCTTTGCCGAGAGGGGGGAGGGAGGGATGGCAGGGGTGGGCGTGGCAGGATAAATTTGTAAAACTGATATGGCAATTTATGTGGCAATTTTGTTTTAATTTGCAAAGATTTTTGAGCTTTGTTTATGAGCAAATTGCAAATGAAATATGATTTGAATGACAAGCGAAAAGTTTAAATTATTTCTAATTGAGCACAGAGCAAAGGATTATTAATCACATTTTAAGCTTAAACATGCATGAAACTTAGCTACTCTATTATTCTATATATATTATATTAAATATATATTAAGCATTTTTCTTAAATTTTAAGTCTTGCTTTTAATAGAGCCCATGTATATATGACTTTATTATTTTACCAAACTTGTCAGATGAGATAAAAGATCTAGAGTGCTGCAAATTTAGTGAATTGAGTCATTAAAGCATAAGAAACTTGTTAAAAAAATACGATTTCAATATCGATATTTATCGATTGCTTGCAAACGGGGCAAGTTATTGATTATCGAAAGCAATCTTGTGCTGCGTGAGCACTAAAGAACCTACATTTCAAGTCTGCATTTCTTAAAGGTTGAAGGCTGGACGTGTGCGTACTAACGGACGGACGGACAGAAGAACAGACATGGCTTGATCGACTCGACAGTTGATGTTGACGTTGACCAGGAGTATATACCACATGAGGTCAGAGATGTTTCTGTGTCCCTGTTACATGCATTGTCACGTAAACATTATACCCTTTTTACCCATTTTTAATGGGTTCAGGTGAGAATAACGGTTATTTTCAGCTTGCCAAAGATTAGCACCTTGTAGGCGTATGGCTTAGGGTCTTGAAAGTTTGCCTTAAAAATACCTCAAAAAAGTAAAAATGTTTTCCATATAAGCACGAACGTTTCGTCCGCTGTATGGAGAGCTTGGTCGAGTTTGACCGATTACGGCATTTTGTTTGCCTGGAACAGAAATACGGACCTGTGAAAACTTAAGATATGTATAACTTTATATATATGTATAGAAACATACAGACAGATATGGCTATCTGTATGGAAAATATGTATATATATATATATATATCATATATATATATATATTGTATAACAAGCTTCATTTTTCTTCAAAAATAGTTCATAAATCAAATAAACGATTCCTGACAATATTAGTTAGACCCAAGAAATTCCTTAATTTCGACTGCTTAACAAATAATTTATTGATTTACACATTCACACACACACACACACACACACACTCGCACAGACAGGCTGAGAAAAACTACAACGCATTTTGCTGCTTAATGCCATAATTTCCAACTTGTTTACACAATCCATCTGGCTATATTTTCAATACACAGACACATGTCCATGTCCATGTCCATGAACGGCAATCATCAGTCCAAGCTGTAGTCGTTGCCATCAATCTATTGAAGAAAATCCGTGCGTGCGCGCAAAGTAAACAAAAATGCAAGCCAGAAACGGAGCCAAAGCCAGGGCCGGACACAGAGACAGAGAAAGAACTAGGGCCAGGGCCAATGCTCATCAGACGGCACAAGGGGCCATTAGTTCACTAAGCACACACTCACACACACACGCACACATACACACCCATCGATATGGCATAGAATTTGTCAAATGATTTCGATTTAATCGCCGGGAAATTTTGCAATCAAAATTCAGGAATATCAACGCTAATTGCCAACGGTGCAGTCGTGTATGCCCAGAGTCCAGAGTGCCCAAAGCGCATTAGATCCCCAGAGAGAGAAAGAGAGAGAGGGGGAGAGGAAGAGGGAGAGGTACGCATCCCAGTTCCAGGCAGATCCATTCAGATAGTGCAAATTGTCACCATATGCGTCAACACGCAATAATTCACCAGAAAAGTAATCCAAACAATTGACCAGACGAAGCACTGACATCTAATGGAGAGGGTGTGTCTGCTGCTCTCCCTCTCTCTCTCTCTCTTACGCTCTCTGTCATCTCTACTGACTCTTCTGATTGTGACTGCCTCTGCCTCTGCAGCAAGTGCGGCCACCCTCAGGCAGCAACCCACCCCGTCCCTCAACTCGTGGCTGACTCTAACTGTGCTATCTGGTGTTTTGGTGCTAATTGAATTCATTGCCGTTGATCAAGTGCTGCCAAACAACAAATCATCCCCGGAGGCTAATGATACGGACGAGCGAGCTAACTGACTCACTGACTGACTGCTGGCCCAAGGAGCCAGGAGCCAGGAGCTCAGAGCAGGGCAATTGCCAAGCGCGGCAGAGGGTGCACGGTGCGGGCGACGGGCCCCTTTGCTTTGTGCAAATCGCTCTCGATATGCGTTAAATGAAATTAGAAAACCTTATGTTCAGTTAATTAGCAAATTTAAGGACATTGTGGAGAGTGTCGAAGTGGTTATTAAGGGGAAAGTGCGCCCGAAGCTGAGTCCCTCAAACTGCGCTTTTGCCAACAGCACATTGCCAGTTGCTTGAGTTTCGAGGTAAATGGGATTAAAAGTCTATGCGTAGAGCATATATTAACTAGAAAGTAAGGATATTTTCGGCACGCCGTAGATTTAATAACCTTATAGACATTCTAATTTTGCAGACATGTGAGAATAGTGAAGCTCGTAAATGTTGTTTGATGAAAATATCTTTGAAAACAAAATAGTTTGCCATATAACAACCTACTTTACGAACGATTTTTCATATGACAGCTTTATATCATATAGTTGCCCTATGTTGATAAGATATAGAAGGATAATATATATGAGGATCATAGTTGAACTAAAAAATGCCGAATTTAGGTAAGACATCTTGATAAACTGGATTGGACCGATCGTTACTATGGCAGTTATATGATATATTGGTTCGATCCGACGGGTTTCGACAAGCAACTACGACTATGCAATGTTTTAAGAAGATAGCTCTCAAGCTGAGAGCCTAGTGTAACGGACATGGCTACTAGTTGATCGTGTGTTCATGCTGATCTAGAATATATATAATTTATGGGTTCGGAGATGTCTCCTTCTATGCGTTACACATTACATGAAAGTTAAAACAGGAGATGGAAGATATAATAAATCCAAATAGTACTATTAAGTCCTTATTAGATATCAGACGGCTTAAGTGAATTCAGGGATTTCACAAGCTAACTAGAACTCTACGAAGATATGCAGGAAGGAGGGGATAAACTTTTAAATGCGAATCTGTACAGCTTTGGAACTATCTAAGTAAATGCTATTTCCTTTACAAATGTTCTTAAATAATCAAAATGAAACAATTTATAATCAAAAGTGTCAACCATGCAGTCTTGAGAATTTTCCCGAGTCAGTCTCAGGCTCCTCCATTTATTAAGCTTAGTGCCAAGCGGCCTTCACTTCTTGCTAGCACACATCCATCAAATGCTGACAAATTGGCAATAAGTTGTAGACCCTTTCGACACGTTAATTGCGACAATTAAAACACAAATGTTTTGCCACAAAAGTCGCAGCATATGCAAATGAAGCCATGTGTTTAAATTGTGCCTACCTTTTTGATAATTCTGCTCTAAACTCTAAACAAACAGCGAATAACAACGGCAACGACAACGACAACGACAACGGCGAGAACAACAAACAAAAATATTAAATTGTAATCCGCTTAAATGAGTAAAAGGCATTAAAACGCATTTGCATAATTGCCGAAAATGCGCGAGCAGAGAAATCAGCCGGCCCAAGGGAGAAACCCGGTGCCGGGCCTCTGCTATGCGGCCCGAACAACTTTTCCAAGCCAATTCAGTCCAATCAAAAGTGAGCCGGAACCCTCAAGGGCCAGTCGCCGGGCGTTGCACGTGAGGACAATATTTAAAAATGTTTAGCATAATTAAGGCGGACCTCGGTGCGCTCGGGTTCTCGTCTCAGTTTTTCGGGTTCGCCGTTTCAGACAAGTGCACAAAAGTTAACGAATAACCGAAAACGAAAATTTGGCGTGCCTAATCAACCCCTAAAACGGCGTTAATTTGCGAGGTAGCGCCTCGATTATGCCGCAGGGTCGCATTATTCACACATACGCTCAAATGAACGCGGGCCACGCTTCCCTCACCCATTCCCAATCCCAATCCCTAGGGTCTCAGGCTTATTCGCGCCCCATCTAAACTGGGTCCAACCGCAGCGTGTGCGTAAAATTGAATTTATTTTATTGCCACTAATTGGCTGAAATACCTGAGGGCGCTTAGGTTTCTGCGGGCAGGTTGTACGGCTTTAGCTTCGTCGAGAGCCAAACTTTGGCATTAAGTTATAGTAAAAGTTTTTGTGTATGTAGCTGAGCCGAGGCAATTAGCAAAATGGTGCCGAATATGCCAAAATTATTGTGAATAAATGTTGAATTAAACAATAAGCAGCTTGTAAGTCAAAAATGCGAGATCATAGAAATAACATAGAAATTAAAACGAATTCATATAAACCCAATGGGCTAAAAGTCGGCACACTGTGCGCGAAGTTGACGGTTCTAACCGCCGTAAAAAAGTAATAATATAAAAGTACTATACAATACCAAGTCAACGGAATCTTTGCACTCGCCTTTTCGGTCCACAGTTCCATATAGACATCAGACATTTGAAAACATGCCAAATGCTTGTTGTAAAGATACAAAACTTAAAAATATATTTGTATGTATTGTTGAAATAATTTTGAAACGTCCCTGGCACCTCTGATGTTACACTGAGCTCCAATAAGTAAACAACACCAAAAATCTTGCCCAAATCTCAAGCGCTCACTACGCACATTACATAATATGGTTGAGCAAAAAATGAGCCTCAGTTTTTTGCACAGCCCGATGATATGATAATGGCAATAAAAGATGATAATGTGCCGAATCCTTTGGCCAGATTCGCAAAATCAGCCCCACAAGCAGCTCAACACACACACACACAGCCGAAAATAACTTCAAAAAAACTTAAAAATAAAAGAAAGTTAAGAGGGAGAAGCGCACAGAAGCAGAAAAACAGCAACAAAGTGCAACAACAACAGCCGTAAAAGCTATTAACATATTAAAGCAATAAAAGAAATGGCATATAAAATGCTGCCACAGACAAAAGGGGCCGTTCCCCCGCCCAGCCACACCCCAATGCTTAGCGGCAAGTGGCATTTACCCCCGACTGGGCGCACTTGCCACACTGTCTGCCATCATCAACATCAACGCCGTCGCCATCAGGCAGACAAGGCAGCTGCCTCGGAGTTGGCTGCTCCGTTTCTGCTGCTGTTCCCAACCCTGGCACAACCGCAGCTCTTTCAGAACTCTAGCAGAGAGGGATTGGGTGGGGCGGGGGGGCTGTTGATAATCATACTAAATGCTGCCATTTGCCATTTGTGAGGTTTTGCCACTTGCCCTATAGAACGATGTGTTGTCTGTGTGTGCGTGTGTGTGTGTGTGTGTGTGTGTGTGTGTGTGTGTGTGTGTGGGTGGTTGGGCTGAAAGGGGCGTGCTCGGGTGGTTGGCAAGCAAATTGTGAAAAGTTCGCCTGAAAGTACTTCTAAGCTTTGTGTAAACACCCACTAAAATCAATTTGCTGGATTTTCTACCACCAGAAAATGTGTATTTTACGGGTTACGCTGAGAGCCGAGAGCGTAGAGAGTGTGTGGAACCCTTGATTGCGCTTTTTGGGAGTAAAACCGGCGAAGATTGGCACGAAATGGCACATTATGAAATCGGATGTGATAGGAAACGATAAATACAAAATAAATATAATGATTATATAGAGGAAAATGTTTTTAGTTGCTGGGGTAGTCGATTTGAGTAGGGATTGCCTAGAGCTTGTCCTTTGATCTTTTACAAAAGAAGATAATATAATGAAAGTGAATAAAAAAGAAGACAAGACAATGTAATATAAAAGAACAAATTAACAAGAAATAAGAGCAAGGGGTAGAATATAAAAGAATACACATACAAAAAATACAGTATAAAATGATAATATTAACAGAATCGAACTTAAATAGGAAAAGAATGGATTAAAATAAAATCCTTAAAGTTTTTAAAACAAAATGAAATCTTATTAAAAAGGAAATATGACAAAAGTTACAAAAAAATAGAATAGTTTCACTTGCTGGGGTGTTCCATTAAGATAGGGATTGTATTGAACTTATGCTATTTTAGAAAAAATAAATAATAATATGATACAGAGTAAAGAAAAGTACGAAAAACTAGCAAAAGGAGGAGAATAGAATATATGCAACAACAGAAATATAAAATAAAATAATATGATATGATATAATAAAATAAAGGATGATATAATACTACAATATGAGCATCAGAACAGCATAGAATGGAGTTTATTGAATGGAACATAATATTGTAGATAAATATAATGAAAAGGAATGGAAAAGAACAGAATAGTAAAGAATGGAATTTAACATATATTTTGTGAAGAACCTTTTATGAGCAAAAGAAAATGAACTCTATTTAAAAAGAAAGTATTACAAAACTCAAATATGAAAGTAAAGCTCAAAGCAAGCTTTTACACACTTTCTACGTCCAATCGAAGCATATTCCACAACTAATATGCCTTGCAGCTCACCTACAGCAGAGATCCTGGCTCTATGGATATATAATCTTACATAATGTTGCTGCAATTTGTATTGAGCACAAAACTTTTATTTGAATTTACCCGAAACGATGCAAACGATGCGGAACATTTGAGAAAAGTTTTGCGTCCTGTGTTCTGTGTCCTGCTCCGACTATTCTGTCCTGGCACTAGCTGGCTGTGCTCTGTGCTCTCTGCTCCCTTTACTTAATCTTATCTAATAAATGGCTTCGCTTGTCTCGTAAATCACTTAACAATTTGCAAAATTTCTACGGTACGCAAGTGAAAATCGTGCTAAGGTTTCTTGATTTCGGATTTTTTACATGTGTTCGCATAAGTGGCCCTAAATCGCATTCATATGAGTGCCCCCCTCCCCCTCCCTCACTTGTCTCCCCTCTTTGGCCATTTTTCGTGTACATGTGAGGGGGGGGGGGGGGCAGCTTTTTTGTGTGACCTGCCATTTGATTTATTTATTGTTGGTTTATGCGTGATCTTGCCTCAAATTAGCATTTATCATTTTGCCCGTCTGCCCGACAAAAAAACGCAGCATAAAAAACTCCATCCAACCATTTTGTACAAGTACTTTGCACCCGAGCCAAAAAGTCAGCTAACATAAAAGGGGCAGCAAATTGTTTTTAACAAGTCTAGCGTAATTTTTCAAATGTTTTGCCGTTTCTATACGTTGATTGATTGCTGCTTCTATAAATGGAAATGGCATGGAATATTTTCGGCACCCACTAAATACCGCATGCCACCAAAACCTTGGCGTCACAATTAGCGCACAATAAATTTCATATAATTATGCAAACGACGCAAATACAGATACAGATACTATGTAGTTGGAGTTATATGCGAGATAATCCGAAACAGTAGCCAATTGTCTCTGCCTATTTGCCTGCCTCCTCGCCCCGCACCCGCCGCCAACGGGCCGCAATTTGTGTCACTAATTGCGTGCAAATGGCGTTACCTTTTGCATTTTGGGCCATGCATATAAATGGGCCCAAAGCGGGCAGTGCAGCCGTGCACCCAAATGTGAAAAGGGGTCTGGTAATGGTTGCATAAAGCATAGAAATTATAAGCTAAAATAATCCGCAAAGAAATTGCACTTAGTTGGGGTAAATACGAGTGCTTTTAGAGCAAGGCTGCAAACCGAGATTAAACCGATCCGGAACTCCTATTTAATCTTAACTATGAACCTAACTAACCTTAAGCTCAATCAGCTGCCAACTGTAAAAACCGAACCGAAAAAACTTACTAAAACCAAATGGTTTAGTTAAAAAACAGCAGACTTTTGAGAGTTACCCAGTACCAAGGCACCAAAGAATTTATTAACTGGAAGTGCAAGCCTGGTATTCCTAGAAATGTTCTCATTCATGAAACTAAAGTTAAGCCAAACTAGTTATCCAGAATATATAGTCATATGTTTGTCATATATTTGACTTATATTTGACATATGTGGAAAATGTATAAAAATGTATAATAATTTATGAAGATGCTTAAGTTTAGTGCTCGAAAAATACTTAATAAAAGTTTATGAAAATTTCGAGAAAAAAATGCGAAAACAACAAAGCCTAGGCTAAAGGATGCAGATAACTAGCTACACGACCTGAAACTTAATGCCGAAAGTTGTTTCGTATCGTGAAACGAAGAAGCGAAAAATTTTGATTGGGCTTGCAGTCCAGATTCTTAAGAATCCCATGAACTTTCAGTTTAAAACTAAACCTGATGTGAAGTATGTAGAAAACCAGCTTCAAGCTTAGAGGCAGGTAATTGGTTCAAATTGTGAACAGAAAAAGAGACCATCTTTATTTTGGGGTTTCAGTCCGTATGCTAAACAAAGAAAATCATTTTTAACTATAGTATTCAATGGCAACAAAATTCTCACGATTTTTTAAATATATTTTGGGTTTTTCAAAACCCCTTTCTCATACCCGAAACGACGCTGTTGCATTTTAGCTGTCCGTAAGAGTTTATGGATCCCTCATAAACTGTCGTTATTTATTAATACTCCCACAGAACTGAACTGCGGCTAAATTGTACTTATTATTATCCAGTCGAATAATATTATTAATACTTTTAGTACAATAATGTCGTTTAATTTGTTTATTTATCGAGCTAAGCGCTGAGCGCTGAATGCCACGTCTAATTTATAGCTGAGCCCACAATAAACACATTTGTTTAGTTAATGAAGTCGATAAGACTACCGGGCCATCATAAAGATATAGATATAGATATATATATATATATATATATATACGGTAGCCAATCAAAACAATATCCGCCAGAGTCGGAGGCGACACTTGCTGCCAAGATTTATGACCAAATGTCGCATATCAGACAGCTTTAATTGAAAGCAAAGCGTATAATTTTCAATCAACGAAATCCCACCCAAAAAAAAAAAAAAAGAAAAGGGAAATATATATATAGAGATAAGGCGGACAGATCTGGGTGTGGGTGTGGGTGTGGGCATGGATTATACGGTAGTCAGTTGGTAACCATTGATTGCCGTTTATTTGAATGTTTGCCAAGAGCAATGACAATCATGACGTTGATGTTGACGACGATGATGATGATGATGATGATGAACCTGGGCACGGATATATTTCTATTGATTTTAAAATTATGCGCACAAACAAAAGTATGGAATGTTGTCAGCATTTCTGCTGCTGTCTTTGTTGTTGTTGCTGTTGTTGCTGTTGTTGCTACTGTTTGCTAAAATGCCAGGCGAGGGAGCTTGTGTCCGTCCATTTTGACTTTCCATCATGTTGACTCGCTGTTTAGATTTTCAATTAAATTTGTTGACATAGCGCCATGGCGAGCGGCGGCGTTGTTGGGCGTACGTATACGTAATATAAATTGAATTGAATCAATTTATTTAAGCGCAACGATAGCATTTAATTAAAAACTCATCTGGGCAAACAGTCAAATGGGAACTTCAACATGCGACAATGCCAACAACTGTCTCGTCTAACGTCTGCAGCTTTTCTATTCTGATTCCGACACGACTCATTACAGCTCAAGTACCAGACTGAGATGCGATGTTACGGTGTTATGGCCAACCTGATAAGCCCACGGACTGCAACTTTATCTAGACTTTAACATCTGTTTCTAATTGAAAATGCAGCTACTGTCGTTGCCAGAGAATTGACGCCAATCGTTGCCATTAGTGTCAACAGAAGCCCAACTCTGAGCCTGAGCAGCGGCAACCGTGTCCAGCTCAGGTAAATACTGAGTTTCACATTCTATACGATAAAGATGGGCAACTAAAGGTACACACCAGACCCTCTCCTCCCCCCTACCTCACTACACTTCAAGTTTAAATAGTCAATAGCAAAACAATAAATTTTCCTCAACCATCAAATGCAGTTGAAGTTGTCGCTGCGTAGAGCTGAGCGCGTGACGCGCTTTCTTTCGTGACACGAAAACTGTTTTCGTGCTTAGGAGAGAAAACAAATAACTGTTGAATATTAGTTATCAAGTTGCTCGACAATCTCCACAATCGTCTTTGAAATCAATCCGTGGACACAAATTCAAGATCCCATAGTGGAAAGTTAGAACAACATACTGAAAGTCTCTCAAAAGATATAATTTCTTGCAAGATAATGTTCCATGTAAACAACTATATCCAATGCCTACAAGTATTATAATATAAGTACAAATAATAGTAATAATAACAATAACATAAATATAAAATCATATAATATCTATAAAATGAAAGATATGGATAAAGCTCTTAAAACCTCATGAGATTTGCTCAAAAACAAAATATCGATAAAACGGAGCAAGTTATCGACTATCGGAAACAAGCGAGGGCACTAGGAGGAGCTAGCTCTAGCGCTTATAGGTTCTGAGATCGACGCATCCATGCGGCCAGTTAGACGGACACACATAGCTATATCGACTCGGCTATTGATGCTGATCAAAAATATATATACTTTATGCGGGCGGAGATGGTTTCTTCTGTCTCCAGCATACAAATGCACATAAGCATTATACCCTTTTTACCCATTTTCAAAGGGTTCAGGGCATAAAATACTACAAAACTAGCATCAAAATTTCCGACCTTTTTACGCTTCGTCTTAGTATCGTGTATTATCAAAAAAATGCCACAAATGCCCATCTCTAGTTGAGAGTTTGTTTCAGCTAGAATTCACTGGGAGCTGTCAACTGCTTTGCGCCTTTTGTTGACTTTTTCATATTTCTTAATGATGACATTTTAATTATTAGTAAAGTGCTTTCAAATACTGATAAGATATCACATTGGATATTTATGGTTGTGTGTGCGTGTGTGTCTAGGAGCGAAGTGTGCGTCTCTTGGTGCGAAGTTCAAGTTGCCACCGTGTTGTGCGTGTTGTGGCAGGGGCAGGGGCAGTGGCAGGGGCGGAGGGGGAGGGACAAGCAGCTGCTGTGTGGGCATTGATTGATAATTCTGTTTATAGACTCGACTGCGGATGGTGCCAGCTATTATAGACCCGTAGCTAAACCAGCAGAGCTATCAGAGCTAAGTCAGGTAATGATTAAAAAAGAAAACAAAATGCTGAAGAAATAGTTAAGCAAAGCGAGAGCAAATAGCTAAGTGGCTACAGTTAAAATCTACTATTAATAATAATTTAAAGTTAATTAAAAACCATGAAAAAAGAAGAAAATAAGTAAAGTTGTAGAGCTCTGAAAATATTAATAAATTTATGATTGATTTAATAAAAATAATCTAGATTTTAGCAAGTCTTCCTCTCGAGTTATAGTTGTTATCTTTTAGTTATCTTAAAGACTAATCCTAAAAGCTTTACCATATTAATATAGTTCAAGTAACTCCAGAGTTATGATAGTCTAGTCTTTTGACTTGATTTATTGCAAAACTATTTTTAAAAGCTTTACTACAATATATTGGAATAATCTAAGCAACTTTTGAGTTAAGATTGTAACTATTCCCAAAAACTTTACCATAATTATAAAATCAAATTAACTCCTGAATTTTGATAAACAATTCTTTTAATTTTGGTTTTCTTCAAAACTATTCCTAAAAGCTTGATATAGTCCAAGTAACTTATGAGTTATAATAGTCTATTCCTTTAATTTTAAAAAGCTTGAACATTTTTCTTAAAAGCTTGATATTGAAATAATCCAAACTACTCCTGAGTTATGACAGTCAATTCTTTTAAGTTCTATTCTATGCTTTAAAAACTATTCTGAAAACTTTGATATACTAAAAGTAACTCCTCTATTGTAATACTCCTTGCATTTAACTTGGCCCAATGGATCCGTGTAAATGACAAACTCTGAAGATTTATTATGCCAGCACTTGTACAAATAAGCGGGAACAAGCAAATCACGATGCGTCAGGACGCACATAAGGGCACTCCTCAAGGAAAAACAGAAAAAATACTCCCAACTCGGGGAGAAAAGCTGGAGGATTTGCGAACTGTGGAGAAGACCGCAAAAGGCGTACAAAAGGCAAACAGACAAATGGCACGCGTTGTCATATTTCAAGGCACTCGATGTTGACGTCTTGAAGATTATGATTTGTTTTACTTGGCGCTTAACGAGCGCATGATACAATGAAAGAGCAGCCCCCAAACCCAAGCCCCCCCGCACTGATAAGTATGCTAAACATGCACATGTGTGTGCGTGTGTGTGTGTGTGTGTTTGTCATTTGCCTGACGACAGAGGACAAATTTTTACAGATTTGTCAGAATTTAGGCAAAGATGTTGCCCCAGACTTTGGATTGTATCGCTTTGTTGTTCTTGGCACATAAAAGCAAATGTTTCACTTATGT
This sequence comes from Drosophila ezoana, assembly GCA_035045725.1. NCBI lineage: Eukaryota > Metazoa > Arthropoda > Insecta > Diptera > Drosophilidae > Drosophila > Drosophila ezoana. Next base: position 5,177,792 of record JAWNOU010000177.1, on the reverse strand, counting down.
GTGTGAATGTGCTTATACTTGAATGTAAATAAATGTTTGCACTTAAAAACTGAAGTTGTTTATGGTGCTGCGCGGAGAGGGGTTGGAGTTGGGGGAGGGGAAGGGAGTTGGCAACCGGATGCTGACATCATGTAAGCAAATTGCGTAAGTAGCAGCCGCTCTGACATTGATTTGACATGACGAACCCGAAGCCCAATCCCAATCCGAACCCGAGCCCGAACCCGACACAGGACCTGGCCTAGGCTTCGTTTAATCTTGAAGCAGCCTACCCTATAAATCCCAGGCGTTATAACAAATTTGTTTGTTTTCGTTTTTAATGCTCTTGCACAAATTGAAAAGAGTATATTGGCTTGCACAATGTTCGACTGACCCGACCGCCGTTCGTCCGTTTGTTTGATGGCATGTTTGTGGAAACAATATTTGGAATATATATTTACAAGAATATATATCTATCTCAGTTTCTATTGGAGTATAGGGTATAAACAAGCTATTCTAAAGATAAACCTACATTGTGATTTAATATCTTCCAGGCTAAGCTCTCAAGCTAGGCTGATAATTCAAGGAAACCAATAATATTATTTTTATAAAATCGAGATAATGTTTATCTTTCACACACCAATAAGAGCTGGGCTAATAACAAATGAGCTCCGCTTAAGATTAAACTAATAACTTTCTTAATATTATTCAATTGTTATATTCTATATTTTAGATCAATGAGCTTTAAAGTTTAAACCAACAATATTCTTATCATAGAATCGGGATAGTTTATATCTTCCAGACTTTTATTTTATATAACTTCCAGATTTTTATTTTAGAGCTAGGCTAACACTCTAATTAGCTTATCTAAGTTAATATACAGATTAAGCGATTTACATTTTAATATTATACAATTGTTATATTTTCTATATTTTTCATCATTGAACTTTTTCTAAACATTGATCCAACAATTTTATCATTATTAAGTCTGAACATTCTATATCTTCCAGATCACTTTAAGAGCTTGGCTGATAATCAATGAGTTTCTCTAAGGACAATTAAGCCAATAATGTTTATTATTTTGAGTAAAATTTTAGAGCTAGGCTGACAAATAATGAACTCTTCTGAAGATTGAACCATATTGATATTATTATTTAGTCGGTATGTTCTATGGTCCACACAACTTTTTGAGCTAGTTTGACATTTAAAGTCTCTTAAGATCCATTCGAAAGTAAGCAAAACTTAGGCCAAGCCCTTGTAAAATTGGGAATATCAAGATCTCTCTTACCTATTAGACGAGTATTAGGCAGTCGGTTACAGCCGACTGCAAAGATTCTTATTTAGTTTATTTACTGGGCTTTGAACGTCTCAATCAACCCTTAAGATGGCAATTCTTAACCCTTTCAGTAAATTGATATGACAAATCCGTAAAAAATGTTTAATGAAGTGAAAAATTGCAAAATAACCAAAAATTAAATGGAACGTCTTGTGTTTGCCATTTGTTATTGTTGTTATTGTTGTTGTTGTTGTGGTTTCTGTTTTTTCATTTAAAATTAAGCCAAGGGTCACCAATTGTTGTTGTTTGTGTTGTTGTTGTAGGTATCTGCCATGCATGACAATTTCTGGGCCTTCGGCCACGAGCAATAAAATTGTGTAAACAAAAATTGGGCAATTCACAGTTGACTGGCTTTGCGGCTGGCCATTTCTATGGCGCCAGTGGGCGTTGGCTGGGCTGGGGGTGTGGCTCGGCCCAATAACAATAGGCTAAGAGAGTCCAAAAAACGCAGCCAAGCCTCAAGCTACAAGCACACTGCACAATTTGTATTTATTTGTGGATTTTACGAAAATTGGGTGTGTCTTTTATTATTATGCGAAATGGTCAAAATATTTCGTAGTGCTTCGAAGGCGGAGCTGTGGCTGTGGCTTAGCCAGGACAGAGACAAATGCGCCCATGTTCGGTATCCGGCAAAGACGCCCAAAAGCGGGCAACACTTTTTTGCCAACAAAAATCATATACAAATTTGCGGCTAGGCGCCTCAAGTGGGCCGCTGCCGCTTCGTTAAACACATACGCAAATGTTGGACTCGAAAGTGCATAACAAATGATATGCTACATAACTTGGAAGTTTGCTTTGCCGGAGGAGAGTATCTGTTGGAGTTTACGCACGACTTGGCGTACAGCTGAAAATTGCGTAGAGTTTCCATTTCCATTTCCACAAACGACAGCCAGTTGGGGGTGGGGGGGTAGAAAAGCGCACATTGGGGAATTTGCTGGCCAATAACGAAATTGTGCGCAAATTGACTCCATGACAGTGCTAACAAAGCAGCTCCATTTCCCAGGCTCCATTGCACGGGCACAAATCAGAGAGAGAGCTGAGACCCGGCCCCGGACGAGACCAGGCACAGACCCAAAAGTGCAAACCAAGATCATTGCTATGCTCGCAATTGTTTGCCCAGCCAAACAGACAACTTGACTTTTCACACTCTGCCTCAGCACACACACACGCACACACACCCATACACACCCACACACACAGCCAAAGGCAAGTGCTGCAGCATTTTTGGCACTGACAAATTTGCGTGCAGATAAATTGCAATCCGGCCAAGTTATGTGTGTGTGTGTGTGTGCGACTCGACTTTGTCCACGTTTGAGGCTGTCAACGTCGTTGCAATTGTTGTCTTTAAATCACCCAGCCAAGTTAGGCTGCACTTCATAATTTTAATTGCCTGATATGAAGCTGTGTCCAGGGGCAGGGGCAGGGGCACAGCCTGTGTTTGGCCTAGGCATTAGACACTTGCACGTGACTGGCCCCAATTTTGAGCTGGGGGGCGCCTGTTAAATAAACAATCAATTGCAACTGCAGGCTATTTGCTTGGGTCAATACGGCAAGCTGTTTAAGCACATGCTAAGCGGACCTGTTGAGACCAAGCCTTGGAGGTGTGCGTATCAAACGATGCAGCTAATGGTGTTGGCCAAAATATAGTCAGGGGCTGCTGTGAGAGCTGGTTGGAGGTAAATGAACAGCAAACAGTTTGCAATATGATTGATACAGTGCGGAGACAAGTGGGCTTAAAAGAAATGGCATCTTAAAGCATATAAAAAGTGTATTTACAATCGAAAATAAAAGTTTATGTTGTAAAATATTATATCTCTATACATAAAACTGACTGACTAATTGATTGACTGATCAACTGACTGACAGATTGATGATCAACGCTTAGCCTAAACCGTAAGAGCTAGGAAGCTGAACTTTTCACTGTAGATAACTTATCTGATGAAGGTTCACGTTAAGACGGGGTTTTGGGATCCACCCAAAACCACCAAAACTACAATATAAACATAATTTACTTAAAAATTGTTAGAAATTGGTCCCCATTTGACCCTCATTTCCACCAAGGACGATTGGATTTTTCAGTGTTAAGCACCCTTCAAAAGAATTTGAGCTAAGATCTTTTAAAATGAGTTTGAGGTCGATCGAATGGTAATAAAAAAAGGTTTCAGGTTGGAACTTCCCGAAACCCCGTCTAAACGTGCACCTTTATCACAGAAGGTGTCTACAGTAAAAATTAAAGCTAGGAAGCGTTTAGGCTGATGAGCCCCAATCACTCAATCAGTCAGTCAATCAGTCAGTCAATCAGTCAGTGAGGATAAACAGTATTATATATAGAGATATTTTCATACAGCAAACTCAATCAAATCATAATTTGATCACGTTTATGCCAGACATGGATATGCACGTATTTATGTATCAAATACTTTTGCGTTTTTTTTTTTAACCGCAGCGCAAATTTGACTGGTTGGTCGCGTTTATTGATGTGTAATAAACCAATTGCATTTGTTTTGAATATATAAATAGTCATAAAAAAAAATGCCAACAACAGCAACAACAACGAAGGGCAGCGCTTACGCCATTTTGTTGTTGTTGTTGTTGTTGCTGCTTTCCGTTTCCGCTTTGTTGCCGCTTTTGTGTTTCTTTTTTATTTTGTTTTGTTTTGTTTGGTTTTCAGTGTTTGGATATTTTTTTGGGCGAAACGTGCGTGGCATACTAATTTGCTCTAAATGGATAAAAGTTTAACGCTATATATAGTATACATATATAAGAGATATATAAAACATACATTTATGTGCGGCCTGAGCTACCCCTAACTGTCGCCCCTTTGTGCCTTGCGTGTGGGTTGTAAAACGTTTGATTCATCGAAGCAAAAGTGTTGAAAATGTTATTTTTGGCCGCGCATTTGGACTTTTATGTGTACTGTCAAACAAACATATAAGCACAGATTTGTATATATAGATATACATATATGGTCAGTCCATATAAAAAGCCACAAATGGCGCCATTTAGTTGTTCGGGAAATGTAGCTATAAACTTGCCAAGACAAACATTTACAAATCATAAAAACTGTGCAGACAGAAGGAACAGCCCGTAAAATTGTGAGCTTGAGTTTTGGCTATAGCCAGTTAAATTCAATCAGCCATAAAATGCCAATAATTTGGCTTGTACTTGGCCGAAAGAAGCCAGCAGCTTGAAAGTGCTCTCAGGCTAATTAGTCAGCGAAAAGCGCTTTATAGCCACACTTCAATGCAAACACAAAAATGAAAAGGGGCCGAAAGGAAACCCACATGGCCGAAAGGCAAAAAAGCGGCTTCATTAACAGCAAAAGCAACCAGAAAGCAGGCTGAGAACGTGCCTCGTCTGACTGCCACTTTGTCATTTAACATTTGGCAAACGTATTAAAACACCCCATCATTGCCTTAATTAAGAGCCATAAAAGCACATTTACTTATTGTAGCAGAGCTACGGCCATGGACTGAGTACACACGGCCCAGGTTCTGGCCGCCCAGCTCCAGCACGTCTTTACGCTTTATTTATGCCCAACCAGTCGGAGCTGGGGGCCAACCACCCTGGCGACTCGTCCAACCATTTGTCGTGCTTAATTCATGGCCAAAGTTGGAATTAAGTGAATTTTACGTTCATTAACGTGCGAGGGTTGCGCTCTTATATATTAAGTATTTCCCTGGCTGGTGGGTGGTGCTTGGTGGGTGGTGGGTGGTTCGCCCGCTTTTCTGCTGAACTGGCGCTTTTTCGGTTGGTGGAACCGGCGGCGGCTGCTTTGCCAGACAGTGTTGATAATTAGCCGTGCGTCTAATGTTGCCCTAATAACGTAAATTTGTGGCTTAGTGGAGAGCAGTCGAACATTAGAGTTAGATTAGTCGGCATGGGGGTGGATGGCAATATAAAAGTAAACACGTCGCAAATTTTGAACAAATAAAGCAAATATATGTATATGCTATGTAAAAAGAAAGAATACTTAGTTTTGAGCAGGGCTAAGCCCAACAAGAACAACAAATTCTCTCAGTCTTCTCTTTTTCCTGGTGGATTAGAATTCCGAGCCAAAATCGTTTGGCTTAAAGAAAGTTATCAAAGTTTGACACCTAAAATTTATAACATCTTATCTAATCATAATTTAACCTACCCTAAATTCAATTTGATATCATGAATGCGTTGAAACGTAGACTTTTCGCATAGTTAGAGTTAGTTTAACCTCAGCAATGTGAGAAAAAAAACTTAAATTCCTACCACTTTGAGAAACTTTCGAAATCTAAAATCAGGTTTCCTTTGCTATGTTTTATTTAAATAGAAAATGACTTGCAATTTATATTTATTATATGTTAAAGTCGTTATAAATATGTATAAATTGAACGAAAGTTTAAGTTTTGATTGTTAAAAGTTTCTCTAATATCTTGCCAACTAATTGGGCACAAAAAGTTTAGCAACAAAAAACTTTTTAATGCCTGTCCACATGACAGTTGGCCACTCTGCATGCTATCAGCCAACTAACTAGCCCAGAATGTTGACCAATTTCGTTAGCCACTCAAATAGCCAGTTGAAGCTGGAATATATAGTCGTAGCTAAAGCAAGCCCCGAAACGGAAGCTCAACAGAAATGTGCCGCAATGCTACGAATGGCCTGTTAATTAGTCTCACTTAGAAAATAAACTGCAGTAATTAAGAGAAGAAGGCAGCCAAAAACTCAAACTAGGCTCCACCCACAGACAACGCCCCAAAAAACTACTCGCCATTTTTTTTTTTTCATTTTGTTTTTTAATGCCGCAGCAGCGCGCCGGCTGCTGCAGCAGCAGCGGTGGCAGCGGCAGTGGGGTGAGCATTTTAATTTCAACGCTAGAATTCTAATTAACAAACAAATCCGACAAAATACACAGCAGCAACAAAAATGCCCAGGGGAGTGAAAGAGATGGAGCTAAAGTGAGGCACGAAGTTGGGCCAAAGTCAGCGCCGGCGATGACAGCAAAAAAGTATGCTATATAAAAACGTTGGCGCAGTGGAGCGGGAGAGGTGGGTAAGAAGGCAAACGAAAAGGAAAACCCTGTGAGCCATGATCTCCCAATTTAATATTATAATTGCTACAATTATCATTCTCATGCCATTTACACAGCAATTGCACAAAAACAACAACAACAGCGACGACGACAGCGACGACGACGACGTCGTGAAGAAAACAACAAAAAAGGGCAGCACGTCAAGTGACTGACTACGGGCTGCGCGTATGTACGGTAAATTGAGGCAATTACCGTCTCTCTGCTTACCCCCGGCTTATATGCTCTATATACGTACATATATAATGCCAGCTATGCTGACTCCACCCACAACAGATTTTGCTCTCACTGGCGCGCGCTTTCTCTTTCGCTCTCGCACGCCTGCTCTCGACGCATGCGTTGCGTGTCCAACACGCCGACGCCGACGCAGACGACGACGCCAACGCCGGCTTCGTCGCTGGCAGCGACAGCATCATGGCGGACAGCCGAGATGATGATGGCGTTCATTATGCGAAGTTGGCTGCGGCAGCGTCGACTTCTAATGGGCGCATTTTAAAATTAATGGCTCAACTTTTTTTTTGTCTGCCTCTCGACGATTTTTTGACTATTTGCGCCAAATAATGATAATTTTGTCAATTTGAGTGCAAAAAGTTGAGCAGTTTTTCCATCGAGCTACTTCACTTGAAAATAGGTGGAATGCTAAGTAAATGCTGCTAATTGGATAACTTTATCTAAACTCAACAATTCCATTCAATATGCCAGCAAATGCCATACACTTAGACTATGCACACAGAAAAAGTATGCCAGCAAAATGATGTTTCGCATATAACAACAACAACAACAACAACAACAACAAGCAAAACAGTAAACATTAATTGATTGTACATAGACGATAATTTGAGCCAAGCCCGAATTGATTACAAAATGTTTGCAGCTGTTATTATTAAATTAATTTGTCATCAAACAAAACATAAAAACGTTGCCAGCTAAATCTGCATAAAAGCAACCCCCAGTTGGATCCCAATATCATGTACTTTAGTTCGAATGCAGAAAACATGACAAAATAATCACAAATGTTATGATAAAGCCTGTGACAAGGCTATGATAACGCATTCTGAGCCCATGTAAATGAGTTTTATCACAGGGGGGCGAACTAATTGAATTTGATAAAATTGCTGACACTAAGTGTTAAAGTTGCCATAAGTGGTGACAAATACTCTATAAGAGCCCCGGGGCCTGGAATGGGCTTTTTATCTAGGTCCCCCCATAGCCCATGGGCTTCATTGGGTAGCCTTGGTTGGATCATCAGTGGAAAGTACAAAGTACAGTTAAGCAATAATCAATTGCTTAGCACTGGTTGTAGTTATTTCAGTAGCAAAAAGCTATGTTGTTGCTCTTGTTGTTCGTCTTGTCATATTGGCTTGTTGTTGTTGTTATTGCTGTACGGTGAGTAGTCATTGGGTTTTCAACAGAAGTCGTTTAGTGTTTGGCTACATGTCATGTTTGTATTTCATAGATAAAATAGCACAATTGTGCCAGCACAAAATGTGTGTAATTATCGTTGTCACTAATTAAAGCGCATGCAGCGCATGTGTGTGTGTGTGTGAATTTTTTTTTAGTTCACTAAAAGTCGACTAATAGTTAATTCTTATCGTAGAAAAGAAGCTTCCGAGGGATTTTTTATTTAATTATTGGGATATTGTGATTTGTGTAGACAAATTGTCGTATTCCACAAATCCGGTATGCGTGATATCAGGAGACAAGCTTAGTTGCCCCAATTAGTGCAGCTATTGCGATAAAGTCGTATGACCGAAAGATTGGATATCATTTCAAATGTAGTGCTTTTATTTCGATTGCTATTCTGTTTGAAGACCTCTTAGGAATACAAAAAGTCAAAACAACCGTTTGATTTTGAAATTTGATTTTAGAGCGCGTTCACCGATAGAATCCATTTATCGATAGCAGTTTTTGCAGCAGCCTTGCGGCAGGTATCTGTTGCATGGTGTTTTACAGCACTCTTTTCATTTACAGTTGCCATTTACAGCTGTTAGCAATTCAACAGCAGCGCAAAAGAAAAATACAAAAACAAAAAGTGCATAAATAAACTATACAACTTATTTTTTTTGCTAATATTTAGATTGGCTCGATAGAAAGCAATACAAGTGTTTTAGGAAACAATAAAGTGTATGGCTTGCAATAGCTGAAGAAAATGCGTCATATTTACACCAAATAATTTACTTACGCTACGTTATTTTAAAACAAAAGTTAATTATGCAGAAGCAGCAACAACGTTTAGTTTTTTGGATTGGTTTGTTATGCAGCCTTGCTGCGACAAAGACGAGCCCGTTGAGGTAAGTGCTCATAAATAATATTTGGCAACAACAAGCGGCAAGGAACTTTCTAGCGTACGTTTTATTTATTTGCTCAAAAGAAAAACTAAACTACACAAAAGAAAATGAAAAATGCGTTGCAGCCCGAGATTAGCGCAAACGTAAGCAAAATACAGTTATATAGCTATACAGTTAGGAACATCAATCGATATTTCGATAAGCCGAGTACGCTGTGCGCTTGAAAAGGCACCAAGTTCAAGGTTACCCCCATGTCCCCAAACGCCCGCCTCAAAACCCTTGTAAACCACAACAAATTACTCACAGCTGGTCTCGTTTATATGTGTGTGCATGTTTCTTTTTTTTAGCATCAACCTTGATGAAATATCGGACTCTGGTATTGCCCTGTCCAACCTGACGTGGGGCGAGTCAAGCAGCTCCGTGGAGCAGCCGCTGCAGCGACCCAACGCCGCCGATTTCTCCGATGAGGATGAGGACGACGAATATTATCCACTATATATGAATGAATTGGCCAGAGGCGCACACAGCTGGGACGTGCTCGTATTCACGCAACAATGGCCCGTTACGACCTGCTACCACTGGAGGGAGGAGGATCCGACGCACAAGTGCTCGTTGCCGCAGAAGAAGGAGTTCTGGACCATACACGGCATCTGGCCCACCAAAATGGGCCAGTTTGGACCAAACTTTTGCAACAGATCCGCCGAATTCAATCCGGATCAGCTGCAAGCGATTATCGATCGCTTAAACACCTACTGGATGGACCTGGAGGGCGACTCTTCGCAGGAATATCTCTGGAAGCACGAATGGCTGAAGCACGGCACCTGCGCTGCGGTGCTCGCCGCCCTCGACACTGAGCTGAAGTACTTTGGCCAGGGCCTGAAATGGCGTGAGCAATACGTCATGTCCAACATACTGGATGCGGCGGGCATACATCCCGACTCCAACAATACAGTGATTGCTCTGAATAATGCCCTGGTGCGCGGCCTGGGCAAGAATCCCTCCATACATTGTCTGTTCGATGACAAGCACGACATTAGCTATTTGTCGGAAATCCGAATTTGTTTCGACAAAACACTGCAGCTGATCGACTGCGACGGCGTCAAGCTGGGCGACGTGGTGGCCATCAACTATCCCGGCGGAACAGTGAACACCAATTGCCACATTGGCAATCCTGTGCATTATCCCAGCCTGGTCCCCCCGCTGCTGCGCAAAGAGCAATGGAAATTCCCATTGGTCAATGTCTACAAGCTGTTGCAGTTTCTCATGTGGTTCACATTGTAAAATCCTCCAAGTTCCATCCGTCTTTATGTTCTAGTATGTATAAGTTGATGCATCATTTGTTATTACCCTCACATTATGAGATCCTATTACAACATTTTTCTATTGTAATTGTATAACCCCTGGACCTGAGGCTAAATTGTAATAAACTAACACACGTGATCGAGCAGATATCATTACTATATATATATATATATTCATGACGAACTTTGAATGCGTTTTGGCGAGTGCACTTAATTGTGATTATGCATATATATCAGCAAAATAAAGAAGCATTAATCGTTTAGGTAATTATGTTTATTCTTTTATACCATGTATTTAAATAATCACATTTAAGCAACTACGCATAAACGTAGCTAAATTAACAAATTTTGCATTAGAACGAATTGTTTAAACATATTAGGTTGGCCTACCCTTAATATCTTATCACAAATTGTGTCTGCTGATCATTTTCTGACTCGTTTAAATAAAAGACACGAAACACACACGCACAAAAAGAATTTAAATATTTGAATATATGGTTAATTTCCTTTACTTTTGTATTTAGTTAATAATAATTTCAGGCTGCATATCCTTGAAGCTGTGAATGTAACGGGTATGGTTATAGAGAAAATTTATAGCTATTTGTAATTTGTAGTTTATTGCTGTTGTGTGGAGTTGCCATTATAGGTGGCCTTATCCTCGTCGTCCTCCTTAGCGCTATCTGCCAATCGACGTATATTCGATTCACCATAACGCGCTGGCTTAATGCCACCGGAGCGCTGATGTGTTAGCTCCTGTCCAGTTGCCGCGTCCGCATCGCTGTGCGAGAGGGGCGTCGCCTTCGCCTGATGAGCCGGCGATCCAACTGCATTCTGTGGAGTTGGCTGTTGCAGGCCCGGCTGACCACTTGTCGAGTGCAGCAAAAACAATTCCATGTTGCGTTGAATGGTGCTGTCAAAGATTAAAGAAACGCTGCATTAGTTTGTGCCCAAAGTTTGTCCATTTTGTTTAGCCTACCCATCGCCGTCGGCCGCGGGGCGTACCGCAGGTTTCGACCAGCCGACATTGGACACCATTTGCATGACGCGCTGCCGCAGACGCTGGAAACCCATTTTGTTGATGTAATCGAATGCCACGGCCGCCGGTGTGAGCATTGCCCAAATCATGCTGGTCACAATGTTCATCAGATTGCTGCTGCTGCGCACCACGCGATTCGTCTGCTCGGCTTTGAGCACCAACAGCACCGCATTGGGCACCAGGTTTAGCTCGCCCAGCGACTTTATCTCATCCTCGGTCTTGAATTCACGTCTCGGATAGCTGGTAGCCAGCGTGAATTCGCGTATGTTGCTGCCGGCAAGCAGCTCTTCCAGCACATAGCCGCGCACCGTGGCCAGTGGTTCCGCCACGGGAAAAGCTTTGGTGCGCGTAATGCCGCCTGGCAAACGAATTTGCAATCGCGTCTCCTGCACCGATGTGGCTGAAAAGTCCTGACCAACAGTCGATGTCGTTGTGCACGTGTTAACGCTCTGAACTTCGGCATTCACGGATGCACGATTCGCCATCTCGGCACGATCGGCGGCAATTTGCGCAAGAATTCGTTCACGTGTCTCCTGCTCCTGCTGGCGCTCGCGACGTATGCGCTCCTGGAGAAGAGAAACGTTCTCAATTAGATATTTATTTGTTGGCATTCAAAATTGTGACTTACCTGCAAATGTTTTAGCTCCTGCTCGCGGCTGATCACCTGTTGGGCCTGCGCTTCGCGTCCCTCGCGACGTCGTCGCAGCTCGTTCTCCTTGTCGCGTCGCTTCTGCTCCTCGAGGCGTTCTTGCTTCCGCTGCTCCACCAGCATTTGAATCTGCGACATGCTCATATCCGGCTCCTCAGTGGACGAACGTGCGCTGTTCTGTGTGCCTGGCATCGCCGTGGGCACGATCGGGGCCAACCCATTGGGCAGCACTGTTGTTGTCGTTTCTTGAGCTACGACTGCGGCAGCCACAGCTGCGGCTGCACGCTTCTCTGCAGCGGCTGCCGCAGACATGGCCGCGACAGTTGGCTCGGGCACAGCAGCAGTTGTTTGAGGCGCAGCTGCAAGCGGGGGCTCGACTGAAAATTGCTCTTCCGCTGCTGGCTCTGCCACTGTTATCTCTGAATCCTGCTCGACTACGTGCCCGGTGTTTCCGGCCGTTTGCTTAAATGCCCTTATGCCTTCAGTACTGTCTGCACCGGCAATTGTGCGTACTGCATCCTGCTCTGTATTGGCTTCGATTTCAACTGCGCTGCTCGTGGTTGCATCCGGATTTGCTTGCTTGCCCGCCAGCAGCAGGACTTTATCGATTTTGGCCACCAGCTCCTCGACGCTGCCAATGATGCCTGTGGCAATATCTAGCGGGGTGCCAGATTTACCAATAAAGAAGATTGATGGCACTGGCACCACTTTGTCTTTGGAGGCAAATAATTAATGCATATAGAAAACAGTCCCAGTTCACTTTAGCGAGCGCATACTGTACTTACAGAGCGATATAAACATAGTGTAAGCTTCACTGTCGCCCTGTATCTTCACCGCCACAAAGTCGGATGTTTGCAGCTTCGAGGTCACGCTAGCATCATTCAGAAATCTATCCAGCTTAGCTGTCATCTCATCCTGACCTGTGTGTGGCGCAGTGTAATTCAATTACAATGTTCAATTAGCAAACATGACGTGGTAAAAAATTGATTCAGCGATTTATATTTGGTGCTTTTACCTTGAATGTAGAGAACGAAGATGGCATCTTTGGCTTTAGATTCGGCCACAGCCTCTGCAATATTACCCGTGTGCCAATTCATATTTGTTTGCTGCCTAGAATGTTGTTTTATTACCGAATAATTTGGCTATTTCACAAATATTTTTTTCCACCTGACATCCATGGGATAGTGATGAAACTTGTTAGAACAAGCTTAATATCGATAACTTTGTGTTAATCGCTTGTGCTTTCAAACAAGTCAAGCAAAAATAAGGGGAACAAAAAACAACAGCAACAGAAATATTAGTTACAAATGTATTTATAGATATTCAAAATTACAGCTACAAAATATGAGTGTGGAAAGTTCCGGACATGGTGCCACTGCCTGGTTTGTCTAGTCTTCAGTATAATTGGTGATTGGGCGCCGCGGCAATGACAGCTGCATCATCTATTCGTCAGCAGAATCTGTAAACATAAAAGCTGTTAAATAGCTGCAACTTTCTCAGGGACAAGCACGCAAATACCATCATCAAAATCCGAGCACACTATGGAGCTGGCTGGTGTCACGGATATCTCGCTGCGTTCCACATTTGGCAGTCGTGCTACGCGAACACAGCAACGCTTCGGCTTGGGCTTTAATGGGAATGGGCGTCCTCCGACTGTCTGCTGGCCTTTCAGGCGCTCCAAATTGACGCGACATTTTCTTATTTGGACGCGCTCCTGATAATCGAATTCGCCGCCCTGTGCTATGATGTACGGGTGGCGAGGTATTTTGATCACCATCTTTTTTATTTTATTTTGAGGCGACATTTTGTAAGGCGAACGCTAACAAAATGGTTATACGACGCTATCGGTTAAGCAAGCTGCAGCGACGCAACTGCATACTGAAAGCAGCTGATGTGTTATCGATATGTCTATCGATAGAAATTAAGCTAGAATTGCCGCATTATTATTAATTTTACGCTAAAAGTGTTTATTCAATTAAATGTATTGCCTAATTATGCAAATTTGTTATATTTAACGCATCGCAATTAATCGATTTAAGCACAATATTCATTTAGAGTGAGCATTCACTTTTGACGTTGTGCAACACTAGCAACGCAGCATTGTTTTTGTGTGTCATTATTGCAGGGAAAATATTAAGTGGAAAAAATTAAACATTTGCACAAACTTACGTGTTCTATTGAGACATTTGCGCTAGAAATTTAGACTGCAGACATGAGTGATGTACAGACATTAATGGACATGGGTTTTCCCAGAGATAGAGTGTAAGTATATGTTAAAATAATTTCTTCGCCGGCAATTTTTAATTGTTGTTTTTTTTTTTTTTTTTAGAGAATATGCATTGACTGTGACTAGCCATAAAGGCGTCGAGATAGCCATGGAGTGGCTCTTGGCCCATGGCGACGAAGAGATACCAGCTGCAGCCGCCGACCCGGCTGCAACCGAAGACTCGGCGCCGAGCAGCAGCGGCGCCGCCGACGTCTCGGGCGGAGCGGCCGTTGCCAAATCTCTGAAATGCGACGATTGCGGCAAGGTGCTGAAGGATCAAACAGAGGTCGAGTACCATGCGGCCAAGACGGGTCACAGCAACTTTTCCGAGTCCACCGAGGAGAAGAAAGCGCTGACCGAGGACGAAAAGAAGGCACAGCTGGCGCTCATCGAGGAGAAGCTCAAGCAGAAGCGCGTCGAGCGCGAGGAGCGCGAAAAGGTCGACGCCTTGGAACGTGAACGCAATCGCATACGCTCCGGCAAGGACATGACAGAGGCGCGCCGTCGCATGGAGGAAATCGAAATGAAAAAGATCGTCGATCAGCGCAAACGCGAAAAGGAAGAGGAGAAGGCGGCACGCGATCGCGTGCGCGCACAGATTGAGGCCGACAAGGCGGCACGCAAAGCCAGGTAAGGGGAACCATTTAAAGCAAACGCTCAAGCTAAGCCTCGTCTATTTTGCAGGGCAGAGCAGAGCAGCCCCGGCAAGCCGTCGGACGCCGTGCCCTCGGTCAGTTCGACTACCACGGCCACCACGCCGACGGGCGTCAAGTCGCCGCCACGCGATTATACCGAGACACGCATACAGGTGCGACTGCAGGATGGCTCCACGCTTGCTTCCGAGTTCAATGTGAAGGAGCCGCTGTCGGCGGTGCGCGTCTTTATACAGGTGAAGACCGGCATTGAGACGCCGTTCGCATTGATGACCACGTTTCCGCGCAAGATCTTTGCCGACGATGACTACGAGAAGCCGCTGGAGGTGCTGGGCCTGGTGCCCTCGGCTGTCATAACCATGACCAAGCCGACTGCGTAAATTCTCACAAAATCGAAACTCAAACAAATACCACAACTAACAAACATTTAAAGCTATAAATAAATACATATGTAATGAACATGACGCGATATTTCCAGTCGCCCTTCGACTGGGGCGTAAAATGTACGATTTTATATAAAAACAAAGAAGAAATTTTTTTAATTAAAGATATACATTTCGGCGGCATTTATTGTGCGGCTACACGAAGGGCACCACATAACTCTTGATTTTCTTCACGCTGCGCTCCGCGGGCCGCATATTCAGATGCTGCCCGAATATGATGAACTCCAGGCTGTCCACGTGCATGTTGAAGACGCACTCGCTCTTGGGCACGGTGCGCACCCGATGATCCTCGCCCAGCAGCTTGAGCACATTCTTTGTGTCCAGCACACAGATGCCGCTGAGACCGACCAGCGTGGGACACTTGGACTGCACCACACGCAGCTTGGCGCCATGCAAATCCAGTTTGACCAGCTGCTTGCTGAACTCCTCGTAGCGTTTCTCGTGCACCTGCGGCACCTGGTCGCCCTCGCGCAGATCCAGATGCTCGCGAATGTAGCCGCGCCAGAGCTTGTGCAGCGGCAGCGCCTGCTCGTAGCGCATTTGCCGTGTGGGCAGCGTATTGAGACCTAGCTGGGCGTATTCCCGGCGTGTTAGCGTGCTCGATTTGTGGGCGCGCCGCTTGCGACTGTATTGCTTTTTGTTTTTGGTGCCATGCAGCATGGTGATGTGATCGGGTATGATTTGGACATTGCAGCGATGGTGGGGCACGACGAGATCGGTGAGGAATTCCTTTAGCGTTTCCGTCTCTCGTTCCATGTTGGCCACTTTTTTGTTTACAAAATTCGAGTGTCTGATAAGGTACGCTGCTCGCGTACGTTTGCTGGCTGCACTGCGTACTATCCGCAAATATCGGCAACAGCGGGTACTTATCGATAATTACAGCTGTGCATGTTAACTTAACATAGCTCTGTTAATCACCAAATGGGAAAACGAAAACAGCTGGTCACACGTTTACTTTTGCAAAAATGTTGCTAAGACAAGCAAATATGACCGGTGAATTAATTTACCATGTAAATTGCTGTTAAATTCACATAAAACCACGGTGAGAACATGCTGTTAGTCTTCAATAAGAGTTGCTTACATGCTGTTATGCTGACGAGTTGAGGCAACATGTTGCTAGAACTCAGCTGTTAATGAAAATACCAAAAATTAAACGACTGGTCACACCACTCACGCAAGCCCGGTCACATCGCTAGAAATTTTGTTGTTGTCAGTCCTATCATGACTTTCGCATAAACGACACGCATAAATTCGGTAAAAAGACGCCGCGTGTGTTTCTTGCAAAAGGCAAAGGAAAAAATTAATACATACACACACACATGTATTGCAAAAGCAACTTCGCTGCTGCCTATCAAACTTCGGGTAGTGTAATAACAAGATAATGCAATAATAATTGTGCCCCAACAAACGTGACAAATGCACAAGTAAAAAAAATTCAGATAAAATAATTCAATTGATTGCCGTCGGTCTCGTTGTCGCTCTTGTGTGCGTCTGTGTCCAAGTGAATGTGTGTGTGCGTTAATAAATCACAAATAACAACAAATTCGTGAGACTTGCTGCATTTTAGCCGCTGTTGCAGTCGCAGTCGCAGTCAACGTTGCCGTCGCAGCTCGCGTCGTGTTTAAGTAAGCATCGAATTTTCATTTTCTAAATTCCACACCGTCTGTCTCTAACGCCGCCGCGGCCGCCGCCACCGACGCTGCACACACACACGCACCCAAACACACTCATACACACAAATGCGGAAGAGTCGCCGCAGTCAACGAAATCAGCTCCCCACCGTTGTCACCAACAAAAATTCGCTGCCGCTGTCGCAGCTGCTGCCGCCACTCAATAATTGTGCATTTTTTTAAGGTAAGCAATGGGAAATTTGACTGAAAAATGTATCCAAATTCCATGTGTCATACAAATGCCGCACATTTTCTGCATTTCAGTGCACTTTTCTTTTTACTGTGCATTGTTTTCCATGAGCGTTGCCTTGGCGTCGTCGTCGGCGTCAGCGTTGGCGTCGTAGCAGCAGCAAAAAAGTGTCAAGTGCGCGACGCTGACGCCAAGCACGCTGAGAGCGTACTTTGTTGTTGCGTCGCTCTCTTTTGTTGTTATTTCAAAACATGTGCACATATTAAATAAGAAATGTTTCACTTTTTTTTTTCATCTCCAAGTTGATTAAACTGTCTGCGCTCCCATGTAAACATTAAAAAAAAAAAACAAACTCCATACTCCACTCTTATTTTTATATTGTTTTTTATTTTACTGTGTGTTTTGTTTGCATACTCGCTCTCTCGCTCTTGCGCTCGCTCACTGACTCACGCATACATATACATGCGCGCACACTTACACGGACGCGCCCCGGCCGTAGCTAACGGCAGTTTCATTTTTTTTTTGTTACTTTTCGTTTGCCTTTTTCCTTTGCCTGGCAAAAATGCGCCCAAAATTCTAAATCTTGAATTCTTTATTTCTTGCAGTCGCCAGCAACAACAACAACAACAATTAAAGCCGGAAAAATAAGCAAAAAATGTGCAAAAATTTAAACAAAATTCTCTAAAAATTCATTTCTAATGTGTTAAATAAAATAAAATATACAACAAATTTGTGTGCACAACACAATACGAGCAATAAAAATTACAAACACCAAATGGGCAACTATTGAATGGCGGCCATCAGTGGCCCCAAGCGGCATCCATTGAGCAATCAACACCATTTCTCCCATCCAACCAGCAACACCACCACCAACACCATCAACACCACCACCAACAACAAGAACCAGAGCAGCAACAACAGCAAGCAGAGGCTTTATAGCTATCAAACGCCAGCTAATCCTCAGCAGACAGCAGCAGCTTCCAGCTACTCCAGCAACACGACGAACCGGAGGAGCAGCATCGACAGCTGCCCAAATCCTTGTTTAGCTGCTGCGCCGCGTAGCTCGATGAGCGTTTCGATGTCACTGGTACAGGGTGGTGCTGCCGGTGGTGCGCCACAGGGCGCCAGCGCAATATTGGCCGCAGCGGCTCCGTATTATCAGCCGCCAGCGGTGCCGCAGGACGTACAGCCGGATCGTCCAATTGGCTACGGTGCATTCGGCGTTGTCTGGTAAGCTTTTCCAGGCATTTCATTAATCAATTCTTAAGTCTATCTATTATAAGGAATTTATAGATCAATTCTTAAGTCTAGTTATCTCAGTATAAGCCTAAGTCTTTTTAAAGTTTTCTTTTACAAGATCCTTAAATCATTCATTTAAAGATATATATTATCCGATCTCAGTACTTCAAACAGTTGGCATAGTTAAATCTGGTTTGTAGTTTCTAAGAGTGTAAATGTTGGCTTACAAATAACTCCAAAAGAAGTTTATAACATGCTCATTGATATCAGATATAATTCCTACCTATGAATAATAACTAGAATTGAGAAATTAGATATGTAGGCTCTTAAATATAATACCAAAATGTAAATAGTTTCAGACTTGGTATAAAAAAAAAATGGGTTCAGTTCTATACAATTACATTTAATTGCTTAAAATTGCTTTTAAAACAATCAAAGATCTTGCATTTTTCAAATATTTAACTAGAAATATAAAAAAAAGTAGCAAAAGGCGACATCTCATTGATCTTAGAGATGAAAGGTTCTCACCCCAAGCCGAGCTACAAATGTTTTTTTGTAATATTCTTAACTTTCTTTCTACTTATTGCTTTATTTCATCAGTCGGCGTCAACTCGAGGGATCTTCTTCTTCTTTCAGAGTGCCCAACTTGACTTAATGAGAAATAATACTTATATTTAGCTTATACTTATATCGCTTTACAACACTGGATGTGTACTGTTTACAACTGGCATATTTTATTTTTGTATTATGTATTTAAATTGTATTTTTGCAAATTTGTTCGCTCAGCTATTTCTCATTTAATATGAAAACTTAGTTCTAGCCAACATTAAGCTAGCCTTTGGTCTTAGCATGTAACTGGGGTTCAATGGCTCTTTGCCTGGCGGCGACCTTTCCCTGTGTGCAGCGTCCTTTATGCATAGGCCTGACGTCCGCCTTTTATTATTATTATTTTTTTTTTACCCCCTTTTTTGTGCGGTCTGTCGTCGCAGCGTCAACATTAACATCCTACGTCCTTCGTCCTTTGTGCCTTATGCATTTTTCCATCGTTAGGGTGGTTTTTCAATGAAAATGTTGCTGCTACCCCCATACTATCCCATAATCCCCCCCTCAACACGGTGTACCCCCTTTGTGTTTTGTATATTTGTCTGTTTTGTTCTTTTCTGTTTTGGCTCGCGGCTGTTCCAAGTCGCAGCTAACAAAAGTTTTTGCAGCTCCTTTGATTTGCATATTTGACAATTTTTACATTAATTGTTGCTAAACGAGTTGTGCACGATGTAACGGTTGATTTTTGACTTGTTTTTGACAGCTGAACTGAAATTTGGCAACGCTGCACATTACGTTTACAACACTACAAAATTTCATTCACGTGTAAAACGGCATTTCCGGCTGTGCGCGCCCAGCAGGGCAGGGGTTCAGTGTTGGGTAAACACCAAAAGAAGCCAGTGAAAAACTGGCACACGCTAAGTGACGGTGGCTGAGGAGGAGGAGGATGGGGCGGGAAGGGAGCTGGAGAAGTGCTCAAAACTAGGCACAAGGAAGTTGTGCAGCGCATAAAGACGACAACGAAATGTGCCACAAGTGGAGGAGAGACCAAACCCAAGTTCCCACTTTTCACTTGGTGCTCCTCCACTTCACACAAGCCCTAGAAGAATGGGGCAAACGTGAAAAGCTGTTTAGGAGAAAGAGAAGCCGGCTGTCGAACGGCTTGGCTAAGGCCTTCTGGCTTAAAGCAGAACCCGCAGAATAGAGTCGTTGACGTTGGATTGGCTTTTCAAAAGCAATCATCATGGTCTCAGTCGCAGTCTATGGTCTGGCCTGGTCTTTGGTCTCTGCCCTGGGTCGTAGTCGTAGTCGTAGTCAGCTGCACTGGCTCACAGAAACTATATTTTAATATATAGCGCACTCGGCACTTGGTACTCCACCGCCGCACACCGTAAATGCAATCAAGCGTTAAATTTAAGTGCCAAATGTCGAACTTGTTAGATGCCGTGTGGCCAGATGCCAGGCTAGTTTTGTTTATGTGCCGTTTGCTTAGCGGCAGGTGAGGTGGTCTCTAGTCTCTATGGCCATGGCAGGAAGTTGAACAAGTGTCATAGTTAATGAAGTTTGGCAACAGGCCCAAGCACTTCAAATTGTTTGCGAATGTTGCTTCAAGTTGTTCAAATAACACTCTTTTGGTATTTACCATTTCACTGTTAATAGAAATATTTGTGCATATATCTATTTGGGGTAAATTGTGTAAAGTTTGGCAACAATGCCTCAAATAGCTTGTTAAATATGAGAACAATGCAATGCAATGCAGTAATCTTTCAAAGATTTTTATACTAAGCACACAATTAGTCTGAAATGTGCCTTGAAGTAGTTAAAACAAAGGTATTGAGAGCTCTTCGGTGAAGTTTGCCAACAATGCCTGTAGCTGTAAATGAAGTGTGGCAGCATGGCTAGAAATTCTTGCATGAATGTGTCGTTGAATGCAAATTGATTTGATGAAACAACTGAAGTTTGGCAACAATGCACTTGCGTTAATTGATTTGATGAGTATTCAACTGAAATTGGGCAACAGCGCTCAACGAGTTAATTACATCGAACCTAACCACACTTGCTCAAAATCATTCACCATAAAAATGTAATCAATTAAAGAATCCGCTGACTAAACGCCAGATTAATCAGCTTATAATTTATTTCGTAGAAATAGGAAACCATTTATGCACTTAAACACACAACAAGATTAACCAATTAATCCTAGGCAAACTTCTACGAATTTTTCTCACTGCATTGCGGCCAAGACAGACATAAAAAAGAGCTGCATTTAGCGGGGATCGAGGCGGGTGGGAGAGGGCGAAGCGGCGAAATGGGCAATGAAAAACGCTCGTTTCGGCCACAAAACAAAAATATTGGACACCGAGTTCGTAGAGTCCAGTCTTTTGGCCTGTTGCTGCGCAGGCAGAAGCAAAGGAAGGAGAAAAAGAGGGAGAGGAATTGAGCCGAAAAGAGCCACAAAAGATGAGCGAACATCTTGGGCTTACTTTAAACTACCTGCAACTGGTTTTAGAAGCAGGCAGACGCAGACGACAAGTCCAAGAACGGACCAAATGGACAAATGGCCGGACAGTTGAGGAGACGCTGGGACGCGGAGACTGTGTAAACCTTTTGCCTGCACAAAAACTCGCTTCCTGCACGACTTGTGGCCTGCTCTGGGCTCTGGCCTGGCAACTGTGGCCACGGCTCTGGCCTGGCCCCGGCCAGGCACAGTCGCAGTCACAGCCTTAGCCTTAGCCTAAGTCACAGCCTCTGGCTTGCAAGGTGTCGTCGTTGTCGTTGTCGTCGTTATCTGTTGCCCAGCTCAAGCTCTAGCCATAGCCATAGCCTGGTCTGGCCTGGGCAGAGCGCGCGCGCCTCTTGTGTTCCTGTTATTTTTATACCCTAGCTGAGGGTATTCTAAATCTGTCACAAAATGTGCAAGGCGCAGCAAGAGCCAAAAACCTTTGCCTATCTATCCGAACTCTCTTAGTATGCTAGCTATCTGGCTGGCTTAGCTAGCTATTTTTGCTATAGAAAGTACATGTCTTAAAGATTTAATCAATAAATCATGTACTACTCTTAGGAACTAAGGATCGAGCATATTGATATCGAAAACTTTGCTTATATGAGTTTAAGATGGTTTCTTAGATATGTATTTAGGTTAAATCTTTTTAACAACGGACTTCTTAATATAGTTAATATAGTTAAAAGTGTGTCAAAATACGAGCTACTTTTGAAATATTCCGATCTCTTCAAATTTTAGTTTCTTTATGTTCTCAATGTGCATGCTCAGTGTTGACTTTATGTTTTAAATATATTGAGAATACATCAGCTCGCATTGCTTCGCAAGCGTATTTAATCTTCGGCATCTCGTTTTTCTAGTTTCCTGCTGGTTTCTCTAGGCCTTTAGTCTTTGATCAGGCGCAAATCCTGTGCTAATCTCGAGTCCAATGGCCCTGCCCAGCTCCAGCTCAGGCCCGCATCGCTGACGCGCGATTCGTTGCGATTCGCTGGCATTAATCGACGCCGCTTGGACTTGTCCCTCTGTTGCCTGTTAAGTGATTCCTTGCTGCCCCTCTCTCCCCTCTCCCTCTCTTCACTGCCTGCTGCTGCACCACCAAAAAATGCAAACAAAACAAAAGCAATGCATAAGCAGTGCACACGGAGCATTGACTACATTGAAAAGTACCGGGACATGTAGTTTTATTTTCCAACCACTATTTTCTTCTCCTCCTTTTTTTTTTTCGTATGCCCTGTACCTATGGAAAATGGGTAAAAGTCAGGTACAATCGATCTGTGCAAAGTATGTAACAGGCAGACGAACTCGTTAAAATATGTAAAGGCATATTTTTTTATCAAGGCTTGATGAGCTCTGCTCCGCCTTGTGATATAAGAGGGGAGAAATAGGGAATTTTAGGCCTTCAGACCTTCCGGCATTTCCTTAAAAGTTATCAATTTGTTTGCCCTAATTTTTGGTATAAACACACATTTTAATGCCAACTTAAAGCAGTAAAAATTTCAGACTGAACGGACAAGAAACAAAAAAGTTATTTAAGAATACAGATTTTGTACACTGGAAAAATTCCCAGATGTTTCCGTACAGGGTATCTGCTAGTCATGTCAAGCGCATGCTTGTTTTTCGTTTGCTTGTTTTCGGTTCTTTCAGCAGCCGGGGAACAGCTGCTCTGGCCATGGCTTTACAGCTCAGCGCTGATGCTGTTCTCTGCTCCTGGTGGTTGGTTGAACAACCTTCGACAGTTTTTAGATATTTTGTCTGTCTCTCATACACACACACTCACACACACACACAGGATGGTGCAGACAGGCCCGCTTACAGGATATATGCTATGGCTTATGAGTCCCGCATATGTTTTGTCGTCTGCCACCACGTTTCACTTCTGGTCGCGTCTCTTCTTCGCCTGCATCCCATTTCGTCTCGTCTCATCTAGCGTTTCGCTTGAATTGAAGTAAAAACTTCCCTGTACTGCAAGTCCAACCCTTCGGACGGCATGAGTTTAGTTTAGTTTTTCCCAGCCTGATTCTCTCTATATATTTATTTTCCCGTTCTCCTGGGGTTTTCTCTGTGTGTTTGACTTTGAAAGTGTTTGAATAATTATCCTGTTTTTCATCGCATTCATCTCGCTCTTCATTCGAATTTTGCTCACCGCATTTCTCTTCGTCGACCCTCATTCAATTTCATGATATTCCATTTTATTATCGCCATTGATTGCTTTGGGCTGCGTGTGCGGCTCGATTGGCTTATGAGTTTTTCATTTTTCCATCATTTTTGAACTTTTCCGCGCAATGGGGTCGAGAGTCGAGGCTCGCAAATCCCTGCACAAATTTAAACAAGTTCAGCCTTTACCATTTTCGAGCAGTTATACAGTTATATTTGACCAACTGCTTGGTGAAGTTTGGCAACACTGCAACGCCCTGAAATAAATTTTATTTGTAAGCATAAATTATTTATTGATTATTTATTGCGTTTTTCATTACCAGAAAACCCATATTTAAATTCATTATTAAAATGTGAAGCGTTAACTACGATTTACTCGCTTTGTCTTCATTTCGTTGCTTATAATTCGTAAGAGGTTCTAGCTTTGGACTGAGCATGTGGCCTTGCAAATCTAGAGCTGATAGCAAAGCCCGTTGATGATAGAACCTGGAGGTTTTTGAAATAGTTACAAGGACAACCCGCTCACTCTTTGTTTTCGTATCATGTTTTGGCTTTAAAGGAGCGTATTCCAGTTATCCTAGTGAAGTTTGGCAACAGCGCAAAGTACAGTTTTCTTTGTAGTCATGTACACGATTTGCTGTGAAGGCTATTGAACGAAATTTAGTTTTCCCGGCACGCATTTACCAGAAAATCTCAACTCATCTAATCCTGCTGATTGTCTGTGAATTTCGGCAACAGCGCGACAATAGAAAATAGAATAGAAAATGTACAACGCCTGCTCGGCTATAAATGCAATTTTTACCATAAAACCATCTCAAGTGCCGGGGCTTAGGTAGCGCCCATTGCGAACGACATAACAACGTGCCATTTTCTATGGCTCCTGAAACAGCTTCTTTCTCTCTCTCTGTCCCAGTCTCCTGGCCCAGCCTGGCGATTGTTCCTGTTGTGCCAAAAACTATTTCAGCCTCTACTATGCTGTGTGTTTTTGGCCCAAACATTTGCCGAACGTTGCCAAAGAATTACGCACGCAATTTTGTCTACAGCTTCATTGTGCCCTCGCAACACATACACACACACGCACCCACACACAGTTTTACACACACACACACACGTGAGTCACTTGCTCCGGCCAGCTTAGTTCACTTGAATTACGTTCTACGGTTCAAGTGAAGCGCAAATGTATCTTTGAGGTTTATATTTTCTATCTTTCTCTATATCTCGATTCCCTCTCTCTCGCTCTTCCTTCCACTCCCTCTCTCTCTCTCGCTCGCTCGCTTTGTCTATCTCTCTCTCTGCCGCCCGCCAGCAGCTGCGGCTTTAGGTATCATGTAACAGTCACAGCAAACATTCTGTAACTAGGTGTCTCTCCCTGTCGGTGTGTGCGTGTGTGTATCATGAAATAATTATACCCTGTTCACAAATTAAGAAAGGTTGTACTGACACCGTGCAATGTCCAACGTGTTGTAGCGTTCAAGACTTACAAACTGGCCTATATACTCGTGTATAGTAAAATAATTATTTTCGTCCACACTCAAGCGTGACCTCAAAAATCAATATTTGACAAATTTAGATGTACACACAATATTGAAAGGTAGTCTTTCACGTGAAGTTCATGTCAAATATATTCAAATTTCACGTGTTCTTGCACTCAATATTGCAACTATCTATATGACTTACAGTTCTTAATAGCAATTTGATAGTTTATGTATGAGGATTACAGTTTGAAAGTCACTTACTACAAAAAAAGAATCTTTACCCAGAGAATCACAGGCCTGTCAAGCCTCATAATCTATGAGTGTATCCATGTTATAACCACAGTTTTACACATACTATACAGGTAGCGCCTTGCACAGTTTGAGCGCCACAGTTTGAGCTCAAAGGTCGAGAACTCTATTATTCAGGCTACTTTATTATATTATTAATATATAATAAATTGGGAATCACAGTTGTAGAACCCCAGTTATAGAATCTGTGTTAGTCATAGTTGTAGAGTAACATTTGTAGAATCACGGTTGTAGAGTCACAGTCTGAGTATTATCAGCTTCGTAAGTGAGTAGGTCTTTTCCACAGTTTGAGAGCTACAGATCAAACGGCCCTGCACTGATTATCAATAGGCGACTTTTCCTATTTTGGATACATATTTTTATATGTTGTGATAGGTTCACAGTTGAAGTTACAGTTTTAGGGCCCTCAATAGAGAGACTAACTACTTTACCTTGTTTTTCTTGTTGTGTTCGATTCACAGTTCTTTATTTAGTTTTAGTCACAGTTTTAGAGCCGTAAAAGAGAAATCGCCATCCGCTTTAAATTTGCTTGTAGCTTTACAGTTTTGGAGTCAAGGGGACATATTTTGCCCTTGCTCTGCGAACAGAGTACTGCCTAGTCGGTCCGGCGGGTTCGGACTCCCAAGTTGCTCGCTCTCGTGCACTCACTGCGTGCGTTCAAAATGAAAAATAATAGTCAACAGAGTGCCACCAACGAAAAAGCTTTAGCCCAGCGAGACCTCAGCTGAACCTGCCCTCGTCCCTGTCCCCATTTGCCTAGCCCCTGCTCTGCCCTGCTTGCCACAGCTTGTTGTGTGTGCAGCAACAAACCTAATTCAACTACAGCAAAATGCATTTACACGCGCAGGTAGCTGTCAGTGTATGTGTGTGTGTGTGTGTGCCAAATAAATCATCGTGTGTGTCGGACAACAGAACGCAACGACGAGCGATGAACAAAACTCTTTGCCACAACGGATCGTAAAGTACATTGGAAAACTGAAATAGACAATTCGTAGAGTTGCACTGAGCGGAGGGCAGCGGCGGGGCAGAGGGGGCGGTGCGAGCTGCAGTTAGACAGCTGGACAGCTGTACAGTTGAACTGGCAGCCGGCGGGCAACTACTTGAACCCGAACTTAATGAAGCCACTCGTACTACTAGCCCGGGCACTCGGGCCATAACAAGAAAACTTCATGGCTGCAATGCCAGAGGGTTGTGCGGAGCGGTCGGGCCAGGCGTTAGGCTGCCCCTCCCCCAGGCCCTGCTCCCCCGCTCCCCATCGGTTGGCCGGCAAAGCGAGAAACTAATTAAGTTTTGCGTCAAACTATTTTCCTGACACCGCACAACTGGAAAAATGCTAGTGAAAATTTATGCATATGTGTGCGTGTGTCTGCGAAAATACATTTCTCCCGATATGATTTAAGCTCATGATGATTCGCTTGTCGCGCGGCTCGAAGAGCATTTGTTGCTGCCACTGTTTAGCGGTTGTAAGACACATTTTTATGACGCACTGTTAACGGAAAATGCTGGAAGATCAATTCCAAGGCTTTGTGCGACAGAGAAAGGCACGAGAGAAGTAAAGGGTGAAGTGGAGAAGGAAGCAAGAAAGTGTAAAAGTAGCTTAAATACAGTCGAGAAAGCTTTCCTCTATCCTTTCTACCTTCTTTGATGGGGCAGAGGAAAAGGTATCTTTCAAAAAGTAAAATATTAAACTTTCTATAACAAATTGGTAATATAAGACAAAATTCCAAGAAATATGGGCTTAGTATCGATATTTATCGATATCAGAAAAACATGGCCACAAAGATTCAGCTGTTGATGCTGATCAAGAATGTCAATATGCCTGCTACAGCATGTTATGCCCATTATCCGTGGATACAGGGTATTAGAAGACAATGTTGCCCAGCCGCACGAGAATTAATATTTATATTTTAGATAATAGTGCTTAAGCATAAAGCTCTGCTATTTACACACACACACACACACACTAAACACGCACACCACACACAAGTCCATGTCAGACTTGACTTTGCCACAGAGTTGTGGCAAGTTTAGCCAAGTGCCGCATGAAAATGCCTGTCAATCGCAATCGATTAACGTCCGGACGTAGGCAACAGACAATTGTTAATTAACACTGCCGCAAGGCAGCAAAATCTGCACAAATTGTGGCTACAAATTGAGCTTACAACAGCCAACGGCTGTCCCCTTGCAACTGCAACGGCAACGGGAGGCAAATCAAAGGTGCACCGCCTGGCAAAGCCGTGAAAGGGTGGCAAATGTTGTCAAAACTAGGCACAACAAAAGATTGCAGTTAGGGCATTAGGGTATCTGCTTGCAACATGGGCATGTGCAACCCCCTCTCCCACTGCTGTCACTTCAAACGGGGGCAGACAGACGAGAGGCAGCAACAACAACAGCAGCAGCAGCAGCCCGCAGACATTTACAGTTGCAGCTACAGCTTTGACTGAAGAAGAGGCTGAAGCTTGGCTCATTGCCGTTCATTTTTTTAACCCTCATTTAGCATAAACAGCAGGCAGCAGAGCCCAGCCAGACAATGGCAGCAGCTGCAGCAGCAGCAGCAGCCACAACATCAACTTCAACTCCAACTCCAGACACAGCTCGCAGAGAGTATCCAGTATTAAACGCTCGCACGATTTTCTCGTTGCGGCTGACTGACTTGTGCCGTCGTGCCAGCGGCTCTTAAAAAAAAACTCAACAAAAATAAAACTTAAAAAATAAAAAACTTATGCATTGTGCTAAATATAAGAGAGGCTGAATGGAGCCAAGCAGCTGCTGAAAGCCGCTGCGAATCCTGTATCCATGACTGCAAACTCAGACGCAGACGTTGACGATGATGAAGCTGCGGCGCTTAATTAGCACGTCTCCAGCATTTTGACTATTAATAGCTGGTCCAAACGTAACTTTTGGGGAAAAACTTCAAGGAAAAGGTGTGCCGTCATACACTTGCTTTACAGCTATGCTCAAAGTATCGATTTATCTACTCAAAGATAATATAAAGTTTTGTATTTAGCTCGAAAGAAGCTGTCTTCACAGTTGTGAAGTTGCTTTCTTGCAGCTGTAAGTATCGATATCACTTCGGTACCTATCGATAACAATGACATTAATAAACCAACCTGCTAGAGATGATAAAAGCTAGTGAAGTATGGCAAAGTTCTTCAAGTCTTAATTAATAGGCAGCGAAGTTTGGCAACCGTATTTGAAACTCTTGAACGTTTAGCAACACTGCAACTACTTGAAACACACTCCAATAAAATATCATGAAGCTGGAGATGATAAAAGTTAATGATGCTTGTCAAAGTTCTTTAATTAAAGTTCAACCTAAAAGCTCTGAAGTTTGGCATCAGTGTCTGCAACTCTTTGATATTAAGCAAACAGTTTGATGCAAAACTCCATTGAAATAATCATCAGCTATAAATAACCGTGTCCAAAAGTCTTTGACGTTTAGCAACACTAAAACAGCTTTAAATACACACCATTCAAATAATAAGCAGCTAGAAATATAGAAAAGTCGTGAAATTTGGCAACAGTCTCTTAAACTCTTTGATGTTTTGCAACACTTCAGCAGCTTGAAGCACACTTCTCTTTGTGTAGCCTTCAAACCCTTTGCCGCAGCATTTGTAATGCTTTATGGACTCACCCATTGCCCGCATCTGGTTGGGCGCGCACTCTCAACTGATGCTCTTAACATATTTTCTTAACCTCAATAATGCCACAATCAAATTCTGCCGCATTGCCGATTAAAATTCCAGTACCTGGCCGCTCGCCAGTTGCGTTTGTCTGTTGCGGCAGCGCCGGCTTTATCATTGTGCTTTCCGCACTAAACGCTTTTGACATTTCAATTAAAATTCTACAAAGTCTCGTCTATTGCGATGCGGTAATTGTAGTTGCCGACTCCATGGCAACGTCATTGTTATACCCTGTAACTATCAAATGGCTAAAAGGCAAACCAAGCAGGAAATTAGAAATCTTAGGTAAAACGTTTATTCAAAAGATATAATACATATTTTTTATGGAGTTGAACTGATCCAAATAAACTATTAGGAATAATTAAAACATATATTCATAGATTTTTAAAATTTTATATTTGTTCAGCGATTAGAAATCTTAGTTTTTTTTTCACACGGAAATTTGCAAATTAAAATATAAAAAATACAATTAATGAATGTTAATGTTAGTTAGTTAATGATGGAAGTTCCATCCAGAAATTACAAAAATAAGCTCTGAATTCGTAATATATCAAAATGTTTATATAAAGAATATTATAATAATTAATTTTTATCAGCTTTAAAGCACTTTCAAAATAAACCTTTTAAAACTAATTGCTTAAAATTGACTTTAGGAAAATTTACAAATTAAAATATAAAATGGGAATAAATTTGTTATATATTTGTATGGGTAAACAGGGCTTGCGGCAATTGGATATCAGAGATCTACAGGGTATATCGCAGTTGGTATATACGTGTCTGGCGCTTACACGCCTCGTCAAGTATTTGCCAAATGTATGTGAAAATGTTTCAGTTGGCGCCGCAGTCTGCACATTTTCTAGGCCCATTTAGGCTGGCCTGAGCCCGAGCTGGTTCTGGTTCTGTTTTTCCACTTTTTCCGCACTTGTTCTGTGTCAACGCGAGATAATTAGACAGACGCGTTAATTGTGGCACTTTCAAATGTTGCAACAGCTTGTTGCAGCTTTTGAGTCATCGCGACTCGCATGAGCCACGCCTCAAATGTGCCACATCAAAATGCTGCCATAATGCAGATGCATGTGTTTGTATATATGTATTTGTATATGATTGCCGCTTATCCGTTGCCGCTGTTAATGTCTTTTGACAAATGAGCAGCCGCAGCAACTGCAACAGCTACAACTGCCACAACGACTGCCGCCTCTGTTGCACACCCCCTCCCCTCGCCTTTAGCTATTGCCATCTGCTTTGTCAGTTTTACTTATTTTGGTGTCGCCTCTCGTTGTTGTCGTTGTCGGGCTGCTGTTGCATTTTAAGCTGCTGACATTTGTCTAGCCCGAGGCTGGGCATTGGACTGATCTGGATTTGGCCACACCCAGTCGTGGTGGCAACTGAGCTGCGCCACCTGCAACATGCCTCAAGCTGCTGGCCCGGCTGGGCTTTGACATTCCTGCCTCATCTGCATGACATGTTGCACATTCATATTTGTATTTATAAATAATTTCAATTTCTTGTCATTTTATATACCCTGTATTCATTTGCCTTTTTTGCATTTTGAGTCAGAGGCAGCCGCAGCAGCTTCTCATTGTCAACTGTCGTTATTGATGTATGATCTTGATTTCCGTACAAAATATACAACGCATGTTCGTTCTTGACAAAAGGCTGTGCTCCTCCTACTCCTCCTCCCCTGGCGGCCTGCCTTCCCCCTCTTCCTTTAAACCGAACTCCTACGTTAATGCTTTGTGTTGTTGCCTTGGCGCCTCCGACAACTGCGTCAGTCGAAGATTTGCAATCTGAATGCGATGACTGTGTTCTGTGAGCGAGAGTGGGGGCGGGGTTGGGGTTGGGTACAAGCGGGGGCAGGCTGACTGTCGCTTTGTTGCCAATTTTCAATAAGCTTCGGCTGCGTATTGTTGTCAACAATTGTTGTTGTTGCTGTTGCTGCTGTTGCCAAGAATTACTTGCAGCAGGGGCACAAAGCAGATTTTTTTATTGTTACAAAAGTTTACATAAAATGCCACACATGATGCCAAATGCCACAGAAAAACATCGTTACGTTATGAAATGTGGCAACAATGCACGTTAGTTAACAAAGGTGGGCGGAGAGAAGCGGGCGGAGGCTTAAAAATGTGGCGCAATAAGAGTTTCGTCGAATCTATTGATTCATTTCGAATTGTTTTCAAATCGTGATTTTTTGTTGAAAACTTGAATCATTTCTCCACAATTCATGTAGACAAATGGCCTTCAAGTGCTTTATACAGAAGCTTTATTTTCAACCGATTTTCACTGTACGAATCATATTTTATAGTAGATCGATTCTATGCGGTTTTTTCAGATATGTTGACAGCAGAGGGAAGCTCTGAATTGTTCAGTTTGGTTAAGATATGTGGAAAACAGCGAAAAGTTTTCCATACGAAACTTATCTTTCAACAGATAATGACAGATTATGAATTATATATAGTTATCCGATTTTGATAAAATTTTGCGCATATGTGGGGCGTAAAGGGAAGCTTATATATATAAAGCTACCAATTAACAATCGGTGGAAAACTTCATATGAGAAATCTTCTTTGTTTCTTAATATATCTTAATCAAACTTGGCATTTATTATTATATATATATATATATAAAGCTGTTCGTTCCAAACGATTGTAACTGCCTGCAACAGAAAAACGACCTTAGGACAATAGCTTAAAAACTTTCCGCCCAAAAATGGTATCTGTTGAAAGAGTTTTCAGAGTATATACTTTAAAGGCTACGACATATCTGCTACTATGCATTGCCTGAACAAATTAGCCTCAAGTTTATAAAATAAAATACATTGCTTCCAAATGATGTAATATCCCCAAATAATAATGATACTCAAGCTAATAACGCCTGACTTTTAATATGCATAATGCTTTAATTTATTCTTAGTCAATTTTCTTTATTCGTGCAAATTTGAAATGCACGCACAAAAGTCTATACATTTATAAAATTGCAGTGTAATTAATCAAAATATATTTCGCCTTGTCAGCGCAATAATGAATCATAAAATATTTAGCCTGAAATGACAAAATACTCGAAACTCTTTCTATGCTAAACAAATGCTTGCGCTATAAATCAACTGACCAAACTGCTCGAATGCTGTTTTTTGTAAGCCAATTAGACCTGGTCCGATTAACATTCACATTTAACGATAAGAATCCAACAGTTTTGAGGCAAACGAAAGCGCAGACTTGAAAAGCAGGTGCAAAAAAACCTAATCGCGCAGACAGACGCAGGTAACAGATCCTCGGCATATAATAGGAACAGGATGAAAGCATTTTGCTTAACAAGTTGAACTCGAGTGTGTGTGTGCGTGTGTGTTTCGTCTGTGCTCAAATTACCGCAACCAGCATGTTCATGTCAGGGGTTGTTGTGCAGCGATCCTTGAGAGAGAGAGAGAGATCCTTACAGGATATACGCACAGCTCGGCTCAAGTACCTGCGTGTCCTTTAACAGGACTCTTGAGCACTTGCAGCTGCAGCTGCGTCTACAGTCTCTGCACTTTTTGCTGCTTATTGATTTTTCTCACATGTCACAAATCGATTAGGGTCTCTTTCTCCCTCTCTCTCTCTTTCCCTCTCTCTCTCCCTCTCTCTCGCCCTCGCTCTGTGGCATTGTGGGAGCTGGAGTTATGCCGGCTTGTTCTTGCTTTTTGGGCTGTTGGGATCTTGAAACGGCAGATGGTCTCCAGATAATAGCCGACGACACAAGTGGGCCGTTGACCCTGAGGGGTTGCAGCCGCAACAACAACAACAACAACAACAACAGCAGCAGCAGCAACAGCAACAGAGCAAAAAGGATGAGCATGAATGTTAATATTGACGCAAGGTGGAGCTTGGAGCTTGGAGCTGGGCAACGCCGAATGCCAGTTCGGGTAGCCAATTTATTAACGAATTTTTCAACGAAACGGGCAGACGAACAGCCCGTTGTTGTTGTTGTTGCTGCTGCTGTTGTTGTTGTTGTTGTTGTTGCTGCTGCTGGCACGCATGCGCAGCGACGACGCAACGTTCATTGCACCCAAAAAAAAAGTAAAAAAAAAAATACAACAAAAATATAAAAAAAGAACAAAAAGAAGAATGAAATTTTCGTTGGGGTTTATATTGTTGTTGTTTTTGTTGTTGTTGCTGTTTTTACGACAACGACTGAGAACCGGATGGTCTGGCAGTGCCCAGCGCCTGTTGAATGTTGCCCCTAGGGGGGAGGGGTGGGGCGCAGCTTGGGTCAGGCACAGGCAGCTATAACCACGAATGGGGGTGGGGCGGGGGGAGCGGTGTGTCGTCAAACGCTGACCGTTGCGGCTTATGGCCATTGCGAGGCGTTCGTTATGCACTTTTTGCGCTGCCTGCCCTGCCGTGTTGCCTGTTGCAAGTTCTTGTTGTTGTTGCTGTTGCTGTTGTTGCCTTGCGGGAGCTCTCCAACCTATCCCAAGTTGAGTTTTGACACGCATCAGCCCAGGCATCGGGACTCTGTTGCGGATGCTCGCACCGAGCGGCAAGCGCGCCGTTTAAATATTTTTAATTGAACTTTTGCCTCCAGACACAGCAACAGCAACAACAGCAACCAAGCGCCTCAACTTTGTTGCTACAATGTCGAAAACCGCAATTGGCGGGGGGTGGGGGTTGGGTGACGGGTTCAGGGTGCGGGCTCTTGCGGTTATTGATTAGATATATATCACAGAACATGCCTGAAGTAGTTACCAACAGAAAATAGAACCCAAACCGAAGACACACAGATTTGGCTTTTGTTAATTTTATGATATATTCAATGGACACAGTTGGCCGCATAATTTGCTTGTTAGATCAGTCGGAATATGGGCCAAGCTAATTACACGAATAGAGTTGTGGGTGAGAGGTGGTAAAGGGGTGGGTGGGGTACAGGTACGTGTAGCTGGAAGGCGTAGTAATGAGGCATCTCATGAGCCAATGATTAATTACAGGTGCTTAATAATGCAATTGAATCAAGCCGGGGAACATGATAATTATTTAGAATATTGATACAAAGAAATGTGAAGTAATGTGGAAAATAACTCCATGAAATATCTACCAATGAAATATCTATATATGTGATTGTAGTAGGGCTATCTATTTATAAGATATCTATATATGAAATGTGTAGCTATGAAAAATAACTATGAAATATCTAGCTATGAAATAACTTGCTATGAAATAACTTGCTATGAAATATCTAGCTATGAAATATGTAGCTCTGAAATATCTAGCTATGAAATGTCCATCTACCAGATATCTAGCTATGAAATATCTACCCATGAACTAAATAGATGTGAAGAGAATGTATATGGAATGCAAACAATTTGCTCAGAGCCTTTGCTGTGTATAAGAAATGAGGTAGAGACCATGGAGAATTACATTTGTTTTAGGTAATACATAGTCAATAATGGCGTAGTCGCTTTCCTTAAGTTTAGGGGTTGAGCTTTATTAGCAAACAAAAATTCTCATTTCTGAAAACATTTTTCTTCCATACAACAAAAAACACATTGTAAGCACGTGTTATCCTATATTTTTTATTTAATAATACCTCCTGTGCAACCTGGTTAAGAACTTGATATACATTTGCTAATAAAAGCATAAAAATATCCATTTCAATTCGGATTTTCCTGCCGAAACTCGTTTAAATAAATACTATATAAAATATATGTCCTTAGCCTGAATAATATCAATTTCCTACCCGTTTACTATAGAATTTTGTTATATTTTTAGACCTCTGCGCTTAAATAATCGTAATAATCTCTATGAAATTCAATTCAATAATTTTCCTCTTTTGTCTTTCATTTTACAGGTAAGTGTTTTTGCCTATTGATTCCCTCGACTCTTGCGTAAGTAAAACAACTCGAAACATTAGAACTAGCAACACCCACAATACAAACGCAAACTGGCAATTAGACAGCCGAGTTATGTATATGACTAATTAGGGGTATGATAAAGTCTGGCTGGGGGTTTTTCGTGGGAGCGGTGAGTGGTGGAAGGGGGGGGTTGGGCGGTTAATTAAGGAACGCCTTAAGCCCGCATGCGACAAGCACTTAAAATCTTGTGTTGCGACCAAATGTTTCTAAAATGAGTAATAAGATGCGTGGAGGCTAGGTGTATCATGTGGTAAAAAGACAGAGAGAGGGGGAGAAGGTGGGGAGAGAGAGAGAGAGAGGGGTGGGGTATTGCAACCAATCAATGGACACGACACAGCTTGCCACATAAAACGCAGTCAAGAACAACAAGAAAATGCATTAAATTTTTCCAATAAAAAAGCGTCATAAAATAAATGTAGAAAATGTAAAAAATGCACAAAAAATAGATATAAAGAGAGAGAGGGAGAGAGAGGGCGATATAGAGTGCGACGTGTGGCACATCTTTTTATGGAGCTGAGCAAAGTGTCGACAAAGTGCTTTGGCTCTCGGCTATTCAAGAAAACTCGGCGCACAACCTCGAGGTACAAAAAGTTCTGGGGTCAAAATGCATCAGCAGCAACACGCATCAAATTGACACGCACATGTTAAGTGTGTGCGTGTGTGTATGTGTGTGTGCGTGTGGCCAGAGGGCAACGGGGTTAGGGGTGAAGTGAATGCCAACATATGTATGGACACACACACACACAGAGAGACTCGCACACTCGCACACTCGTTCGCGACGCGACTAATAATGCCAGGGTGTAGCTGGGGAAGCAGGCGCTGGAATGCATGTAGAAGTGCAGTAAAAATAGCAAACAATGCGAGTCATCGGGAAATCAATAAAGAAAGTAATTTGAAACGTGGCAGCGACGACGTGGCAACAGGACAGAAAACCCAGCCCGAGCCCCAGCACCAGCTCCATTGGGTAACCAGGCTCTCAGTGAGTGGCCAGTTCATGTCCAGGCCAAAAAGGCAATTTATCTAATGGTAATATTGTATGGGCTATAAAACAATATTGGCCAAAGGCGAGGCAAATTCAAGGCGGAGGCGTGCCAGGGGTAACTATTTTTAGGCGAGGCCCCGGCACCGAGAGGCCGCCTGTATATGTGTGTGTGTGTGTGTGCGATTATGTAGGCTTCTTCATTCTGGATTTAGCCGTTGCTTGTATTGGCCGTAATTAAAAAACTGCCAGCAATGTGCATAAAAAGTTACAGAAACCCCACACAAACACACACAGGCTCAATAGCCTGCCATACTTGTCCCACATAAAGTGTCTATAAACTCCCATAATTGTTGCCAAAAACTTTGCCGGAATTTGTTTTGGTTATACAAATTTGCAAAATTCAGCAAAAATATATCGAAAAGTTTTAATTATCGAAAGATCATGAAAAAGTAATATTTTTGATATGTTATGAATTTAATATTCGATTGATGTACTTAAATTATAAACTTTACTGAGATCTTATTGAGTATAAATATGAACAAGTAGATATAGGAAGTTGAAAATGATATAAGCAGATACATTGGTTAAGGATTTCATGAATCTATTGATGGCTTGATAGATGAACGGATTGATGAATTGATATATTGATGTATATATGTATATATTGATGGGCTGATGAATAGATTGATTAATGAAATGATGCATTAATGTATTGATGTCTTGATGCAGTGATTGATTAATGTATAAAAATTGATCTGATGCATTGATTCATTATTCGATTGATGGTTTGATTGCAATCTATAATTTCTTTTGGTTGGCTTAATTGGTTTTTCTTACGCCATCGTTACACATTTTGAGAACACTGTTTTTCAGATTTTCACACTCAGCATACGCATGATTTTCAGATTAACATTAATTTGCTTTCAGTTGCAACTGAAAATGTTGAAAGGGCAATTTTTCCATTGCCCAACCTATGCTTTCCCCCTAATAGAAAGGACATCGATCTGATGCTCGCACATGTTGTTCGTGTCTTTGTCATAGTTTCTTCCAGTTTTTCTTTTGATATTTGCTAAATTTAAATGGGGGCCCCGTCGCCATTGATTTGTCAGCACCTTCAGACGGCACGAATTCCAATAAAGGCGGCAATCGCTTGATATTTTCACTCAACTGAACATCATTATCATCGTGCAACGTCATTACGAACTGACATCGTTGACTTTTCTCATCTGCTGCGCGGCACTTGGCGCAACTCGGGTATTTATCCAGCTGTTAATTGTGGACCCAGCACAAATTTTCACTTTTGGGATCACATCTTAACTATTTTTATATATATATATGTATATGTATATGTACATATGGGCTGCCATATGTGCTCAGATCTCGGCTCTCCCCGCTTAGAGCGAACAGTTTGTTGACCTTCACAGTGAAAACTGTGCAGTGCGTGCTGGAAAAGTCCCCCTTCCCCTCCCCCTATCGCTCTCGCTCTCTCGCCGTCTGTTGTGTAAACAAAAGATTGTCTCGCTTTGGTTTAATGAAAATTGTTTTTAGCTGCTTGTCTTATCTGCGGCTGCCGCGTCTCGTTTCCCTTTTGGCGACTCCTTTTCGCCTTTTGGATAAACATCTAGGGAACATTTCTGTGTAAAATTGATCAATTGATTTCTGTCCGCTAGAAAACCCAAGAATTCTGTGTCATTCGCCGGAAAAGCGGCAACAACCACAAGAAGAGCAAACATAATCGTTCTTTTTTGTTTTTCGGTTATTCCTGCTGTGTTTTACCTGCTGTGCGCTAAAATTTCAAAGTTTTTCTCACGATATTCACTTTAATTTTTGTGTCTGTTGCGTGGGCGTGGCCGCTGCAGTTAAGCCTGGGCTGAAAATCTTCAAAATTTTCTGTTGTCATTTGTGGGCGGTGTTTGTGAAGGGGCGTCCAAATGGGGCAGCCTCCTTTCCGGTTCTCCTGCAGTGAAAATTTCTACCCAATTCGCCAGCCGCGTAGCTCATTTAAGTTACTTTTTCTCTCTCTCTCCCAATTCGCACTTTAGCCTTGTGGTTGTTGCATTTTGTTTTATTTCTCTAGAGAACTTTTGACTCGACAAAAAGTTTTTTTTTTTTTTGTTTTTGGCTGCTTGCGCGCATTTCAATCAAAAATATATATACTTTTTACTGTATATATATGTATACCTTAGCTGGGCGACTTGCCTGACCTGCCCTGCTTTTGGCCTCGTTACACACAAGCTTTTCGCGGGGCGTGGCATTTGCAGCTATTGTTTTCCAGCTGCCTTTGCGACTGGGCACAAAAACTCATCTCGAAAACTCATTAAACAAAGTACACACACTTCAACGCCAAAGCCAAAGTCACTGAGGCTGTGTGTGTATATATATATATATATATATGTATCTGTGTGTGGGTGTGTGTGTGTGTGCATGTATACTTATTACTGTATTATAATGCCAGCAAGTTTGAGCTCTCGACTTTGCTTTGTTATGTTTTCACACCTTTTTCTCCTGCTGTTGTTGTTTTGTTTATGCTTCAGCAAATATGTTTAAAATGAAATTTGCATAGCTAAAAGTGCTTAACAAACTCACACACACACATACGATCACACACATCTGCACTTGCGCGGCTTTAATTGTGAACAAAAAGTGTAGCACGCTTTTCGGCGCCCGCGGCTGGCCGTGCAGCTTGCAACTGCCGCTTGTTTTCCTAGTTGTTGCACGCATGTTTTGTTGTTGTTGTTGTTGTTGTTGTGGTTGCTTGTTAAGCACATTGCCACACAATACCTTCCTCCGAGCGGGCCCGGCCTTGCCGCCCATTAAAAATGATACCTTGTAGGTGCTGCATTGAGAAAACTTTTGCACATAACTCACATGTTGCAAGCTAACTGCGACGGCGGCTCTTTTGCTTGTGGCACAAGTTGTTTGGCTGCCAGCTGCAGACCTTCTTTTGCCATTTCAATTACCTTTGGCGAATTCCTAGCAATGCCTTTTTCTAGTTGCAAATATTGCTTAAAGCAAATCGGAAAAGTTTACCTTTATAACGTTTTCTTTCTCTTCTCTCCTCTCTCTCTCTCTCTCTCTCTCTCTCTCTCTCTCTCTCTCTCTCTCTCTCTCTCTGTAATTGCCACGCCCACTGGCAGTGTTTCTATCGCCTGTCGCAAATATAAAAATTATGCACATAAATTCAAGCGCTGCTTTTTCCAGCCATGCTGCAATGTTCAGTTTTTCTTGCCGCTTAGAATTTTCCTCTACTTCCTTACTTTCAAACATTTTGCTTTGTTTTTCAACTCTTTTGCTTACTCATTGCTTGGCATTTGAAACGCCTTTGTCGGATTTTCCAACAGGCCCCGTCATGTTTTGCTTATTTTCCTGTCCCTATACAAATAAATACATATCTTTTTTTTTATATATGTTTTATTTTCACGTTTTTCTGAAAAAAATTACTCGAACTTTATGCAGAAAAAGGCAAATTTTAAACATTCTGTGGGGTGTGGCTACTCTTTTTTTATACCCTGAACCCATTAAAAATGGGTAAAAGGGGTATTATGTTTTTGTGCAAAATCCAAATGTATGTAACAGGGAGAAGGAAGCATCTCCGACCCCATAAAGTATATATATTCTTGATCAGCATTAATAGCCGAGTCGATCTAGCCATGTCCGTCTGTCTGTCCGTCCGTCCGTCCGTCCGTCCGTCCGTCCGTCCGTATGTATGAACGCAAGGATCTCAGAACCTATAAGAGCTAGAGACAATTTTAGATGTAGATGCTCCTAGTTCCTACGCAGATCGAGTTTGTTTCCGATAATCGATAACTTGCCCCGTTTCCAAGTAATCGAT
Source organism: Drosophila ezoana (assembly GCA_035045725.1). NCBI lineage: Eukaryota > Metazoa > Arthropoda > Insecta > Diptera > Drosophilidae > Drosophila > Drosophila ezoana. The sequence continues at coordinate 5,138,327 of JAWNOU010000177.1, read as the reverse complement.
AAAAATGTATATCGATATCCCGTTTTTTAAGCAATTTTGGTAAATAATAAGAGCTAGAGTTACCAAACTTGACATGTTGCTTCTAGAAAAGTATATATATATCGATTATCTTTCATTTTATACCTATCGCCACCTCCCCGCTACTCTCTATCTATAAGCGCGCGCTGCATTTGGTGTTGGAATATGAGGGTTCAGGGTATCCCCTAGTCGGGAGCTCCCGACTAGAACCTCTTACTTGTTTTCTTTGTTTTTATTGGTGCTTCTGCAACTTCATTTTGTAAAATAGAAAATTTGCTGGCCATAAATTTTGAGCGGGTTGATCGGCAGCCTTGTTGTTGGGCAGAGCGCAGGAGCGTAGAAAAATTTAGACATCTATGCAAATTAGTTAACGGAGAAAATGTTTGGCAAATTGTGGGCTAATAACTTTTCTCATATGTGGGCAGGTAGCAAAAATTTGTGGCTTGCTGCGAGAATATGCTGAAAATTGAAGTTTTAATTACTTTTTTTTTATGCCATGAAAACTTTGTACGGTTAATCAGTGTGCTAGAATATTGAATTTTATGTACACAAAATATTGCGAGAATTAATTAGAGAAAAGCAAAACATATTTTGATGAAGGTTATGTTTATGCAGGTCAGTTAAATATAACTGCTATACTATATATATATATTATATAATGAGGGCAATTACTAAATTTGTGTGGTAGTAAAATATATGAATAGTCCACTTAAAAGGGGCAAAATAATGATATGTCATTTTGCGTAATGGAAAATATGTGCGTATAAGCTGAATGCTTAACTGCGAGGGAAATATGAATATAATAAGCTTAAGTGGAATATATATATATAGAAACTGATTGAAGTGAGTAGAAAAGTGTAGAAATAATATGCATAAAGTTAGCTTAATGAGAAAATATTCATAGAATCAGCTTTGAAGAAAATGTTTTGTGTAAAAAACAGGGCTAATTCTGGACGGTCTTTTATTAGATTATTGAGATAGATCTTTTTTACATTTATTTGCATTTGTTGAGCTCACAATTAGTTTATCATATAATTAGTTTACATATCTCTTTGTAAACTATATATACTTATATAATATATTCTTGATCAGCGTCAAAAGACGAGTCGATCAAGCCATGTCCATCTTAAAACCTATAAGAGCTAAGAACTTGAACGTAGTTTCTTCTAGTACCCGGACGGTACGATTTTGTTATCGATAACTTGCTTCATTTTCAGGCAATTGATAAAAATCGATATCGAAATGCTGTTTTCTGTTGGTAGAAGAAGTTGTAGGGTATCCCCCAGTCGGACACTGACGTCTCGCGCACTCTTGTTTTGCTTGCAAATTTTCTCAGCTGCCTTTCTAATGCTTATTAAACTTTAGAAAGCGCAGTATACACAGCAAAGTGAAGGGAGGGGGAATGGGGGATGCTGTCACTATACTTTCTGCGACTGCCCCGCCGCACTTTTACCCACACACACCCCATTGGCAAGTTGATTAAGATCATAATCGTTAAAATTACTTGAGCGCAACTATTTTACGAGCAAATTACTATTTTTATTACTTATGCAGACCGAGTCGCCAAGTTCAGTGCCTTGTGCGAAATTATGTGTATATATAAGTATATATATATAAGATGCTATATATATATAGATATATATATATATATATATATTATGTATGTGGCAGCTTTTTGGTCAGGTCTTAAACCCACTCTCTACCTCGTCTTCATCAGCCTTCAGCCTTTCCGTTCCCGCTCCGCCCGCTTATTGTGTTGTAACTTTTATGGCCCCACGTTGCAGTCAACGTCTTCTTCGTTGTTGTTGTTGTTGCTGTTGGCCGCTTGCTAAAATTTATGCCGCTCGAGCAGTTGCTAGATTACGCAGCCAAGTCGAGGGCGTATGTAGCTGAAGCTGGCTGCGGGGCGTGGCAGTGCTTTCCGGGTGCCTGACTTTAGCCGAGATTCCCGTTGCCCTGGCTGCCAGCTGGTGTCTTTTTTGTTTAATTTTCCCCACGAAAATATGCAAAAGCGCAGGCAAAAGTTTCTGTTTTTTTTTTCCCAGATGGGGGCGACGATTATTTAACTTATTTCGTATTTTATTTTACTACACTTTGGCTTGTGCTTAATTTTGTGTGGCGGCAGATAAACGAAACGTAAAATAAGTTGAGAATATATTGTTGCTAGTAATAAAATGTGTAATAAATATATGTATGTGGCATAACAAAATGAAAGCATTCCATTTTGGAATTAGTTAGTTAAATAAAATAAAACTATTTAAGCGAATATTTAAATTGCATTTGTTAATTATCTCAATTGTTAAAGCATTTAGTTTGCATTACTCGCGTTAATTTTAACTGCATGTTAAGCACAACACACGCGATTTGTGCTTAAATTTGCGCCCAGCGCCATAAAGCGCTTAAAACTAGGCAACAGAATTTTAGTTTTGTTTCGTTTTGCCAAACAACAATCCGCACACACACACAAACGCTCGCGCGTGGCATATGCGTAACATAAAATTAGCTGAGGAAAAACGTTGCCAAAATGGGCAGCTGAAAAACGCACGTGGATTAAACTGTGCAGGAGAAGGGATGTGGTTGCTAGGGCGCGGGAATGAGTAGGGGGCGGGGGGCAGGCGTGGCATTGGTCTGGGGGTCGCACAAAGGACAAACAGAGTGAGGACCAAGCACGGGCTGGAGACAGACGATGGGAAATTGGCGGTAACGACGGCGCCAGCGGCGCGTGCACACGCTCAAGGGTGAAGAGGACGAGGGGCGTGAGGAGAACGAAGGAGGGGGGGGGGGGGGGCGCAGTGTTGGGCGAATTGGCGGCGCCGAGACTTAGGTATATGTGCGGTAAGGAGGGAGAGCGCGGTGTGCGGCTAGAGGGAGTAGTCAGGGCATGTTCGAAATTTAACCGCTTATAACACCCCCGTTTCGTAGCCACACACACACACACACACACACACACACACACACGCAGCTGAGTAGATTTTCATGTTGCTGTGTGTGTGTGTGTGTTGGCAAAAGTTGTAATGCGTATGTGTGTGCGTGTGCCCCTGGACGCAGCAAATGCCCGGGCACACGGGGCCCACAGACAAAAGCCAAGGCAGCCTCAGCAAAGCATCCCCCTTCCCCACCCGCGCCCCCTTTTTGGCTCTCGGCTTTCTTCTGCATGCGATTTTCCTTGTTCGATTTTCCCACTCGAGAGTCTCTGTGGCGATTTGTTATTGTATTATTTTCAGCTATTGTACGTGTTTTGTGGCGCATTTTCGCATTGCTTTTCTGTATCTGAATCTGAATCTGTCTCTGTATATGTATTTGTATTAGTATTTATGTATTTGCGTGATGAATTTTCATCTGGCAGCTAAGAAAATTTATTGGATTTTTAGTTGAATTTCCTTTCGCCTGATCAATGGTGTGCAAACTGTAAATCATTTGATTTACTATCCATTTTAATTTTAATGGCAACGGCCATCTTGAAAATCTAACGAGGAGCCAAGAAATTAAATCAAATAAAAGATTATTACTTGAGGTTGCGCAAAATAGCTGCTAAAGCAAATTGGACTCTTAATGAACAGAAACCAAAATGTGAGATATCAAGATTTATTTATCAATGAAAGCGAGCAAAGATTTAAGTTTACTCAAGCAATTTATTTTATGGAATAAATTGAATCAAATCAAGTGCCAAGAAATGAAATATTTGAAGAAAATATAAAAAATAAAAGAGAATAGAAAAAATAATTATAAAAAGTAAAAGAAATATCAAATAAATTAAATATAATACAAATGATAATACAATATTAACTAAATAAAGCAAATAAAACTTGATTCATTGTGGAAAAATAAAGAAATACCTAAATATATAATACAAAATGTTGCTCAAACAACATTCAAATGAAGTATATTTATTAATATTTTAACAACTAAAGTATAAAAGAAAAGTTGCCTGAACGATATTCAAAATAAATCATATTTAAAAAATGTTCATTTAAATAATTAATAAATTGATTTAGAACTAAAATATTGAAGCAAAGCTTCAATTAAATGTTTCTTATAAATAAATATAATAAATATATCAATATATTTTTTCTATATTTTATTTTCATTAAGTTTGGGTGTTTCTTCAAGGTTTGGCCTTTAGATCAACTTGGCATCTTAATCTGTCAACATTATTGTCTTATTATATATAAAAATATGTCAAATATGTATACTTATTTATACTCCAATAATAAACTTGCATAACCTTCCAGCTTTAATAATTGTAAGAAGTAAAATTAGTTTATAATTGGTTGACTCTATAATTATGACAAGAGTTCAGTTAATTTGTTAACTTTCTACGCTACGCTGAAAATAATTGAAGTGCGCTCAACTTTCCTCATGTCGTCAGCTCTCAAAGCTCTCGGCTCTCGTCTATCTCTTAACTAACAGCTTGGTTTAACTTTAAGCAGCCTTGGCAGCTGTTGGTTAGTCTAAGCGCCAGCTAAGCTCCACGCCCAGCCACAAATCCTGCCTGGCCATCTTTTTTTTTTTTTTAACACATATCTCAAATGTTTTTGCTTTTTGTCAGGCGATGCCATCGCACTTTCCGATTTCACTCGGTTAACTGCAGCTGCGGCAGCTCATAAAGCAGCCGCTCTTCAAATAAAAATCAGCAGTTTGTCAGTCAGTTTATACAAGTTTGTCTGTCAGCCGGTCTGTCTGTCAGTCTGTCTGACCAATCTGTCTGTCAGTTAGTCAGTTTGTCCGCGTCCTTCAGCAATTTCTAGTCGTGCCCATGCATATTTACAAAAACTCGCCCATGGGCACGCCCCCTGGCTAGCGCCCAGGGACTCGCAATAGCTCCCTTGTTCCGTAACTGCCCCCTTTCACTCTCTCTCTCTCCCACTCACTCACTCTCTCGCTCTCTCGCTTACAGTCTGCCCTGGCGTATGTGCATAAATTTCAGCACAACATATTCTGCAGGCATTCAGTGTCATCAACCCCCCTTTTTGTGCGCCGCCCCTGCTCACTTTTCTACACATATTTGCCTGACATTTTTTCATTGCTTTTTAGCCGCCGCTTGACTTTTTGCCTCTTTTGCCAATGGGTTTTTTATTTTCTATTTATTTTGCTTGTTTGTAGTTTAGTTTTTTTTTTGTCCCAGTCTGTGCATCTGCTTTTGCTCTCTTGCTCCTGATTTTGTTTTTTTTTATTGAATTTTTTCGGGGCTGCCTTCGTTCGCTCACTTGAGACCATTTTAAGTGTTTGCTGAATTTGCTTTTGACATTTTTGTTTTAACGTTCCCCGCCTTTAAACAACAAAAAACAAGTCCAAAATATATATTTCATGTGCCGACAACTGCTGCAGTCACTTGAGATTGAGGTTCTCTGTTAGGGTTTTGTTTTATTTTTCTTTATTTTATTTTCATTTATTATATTTTATTTTTTTGTGGCCCTCTCATGCGAAATAATGCCAATTGAGTGGGCTCTAAGGTCGATAACTATAGTATAGAAAGTTTGAGTGTGCTTCAGTTATTTATATAAAACGAAAATCGAGAAAGTAAGGATATATTCCACAAGCCGCAGACTTAATATGTGAGAAGAGTAAAGCTCGTAAATGCTGATTTTGACGAAATGATATTAGTTAACAGAATATTTTGCCTGAAGAACTTACTTTTCGACTGTGGTCCGATCTTGATGAGATAGGAGGATTACGGTATCTTGAGATAGAAAGAGTTTTCTAAAAAAAATACTGTTGAAATATGGTAAATGATATAATAGTATAGAATATGTGGCTTAAGCAGGCTAGGTTACATCATAATACTTAATTCTTACTCTAGCAATTGGCATTAAAAAGTTAGTTCAATGTTTTCATCACTTATAATAATATCATGAATAATATTATACCTAATTTAACAATTAATTTTTTATTATTAAAAAATGTTCATAGCCCAATATTTGCTTTTTTCCTCTTAGCTACATAAATTCTGGGACTTCTCTTAACTTCTTTTATTTGTGTCTCAAGCTTACTTTTATTCTTTCTATGTTCTTCTTTCTCCTTCTTCTGCGCACCATGGCGTTTTTAAACTTTCCGTATTCCGTTCGGCTTTTTCTGCTATACTCCAATACTTACATATTATCCGGGATATATATGATATATTATACGTTTATTCTCATAATCCCCTCACGTACCTTTATTTAGGCTGAGTTCTAACTCAATTTCCAGTTAAAATTATATAATTTGACTCATCTTTCCATTTTATCCTCTTCTTTTGCAGGTAAGTTAACAACTTCAATTCGCAATTGTTATTATGGTAGACAGAGCTCAAAGTTCTATGCACCCAAAAAAATAAACAATGTGTCACGGATCGTTGGCCAGTTAAGAGTTGAGCGTCCCCCAAAAAGATCGTAAGTTAAAGTTGAATATACCCGCAAAACCGCAAAGATAACCGAAGACACAAGATCTGGTTTGACCCGAACTCTTTACACACATGCGTGTGTGTCTAATTAAAATGATATTGCCAGAGCTTAACAATTGGATATAGCTGGGCTGGGCTGGGCTGGGCGGGGGGAAGTACTTGTGGCAACAAAAGTTGGGGGAGAAAAACAAAAATTTAATTTGAGCGCCACATTTTGCTGTCGTTGACTTTTACGCGCGGCTGCTTGGCCGCACTGAACCACCACCAACAGCAGCAGCAGCAACAACAAACATAACAACAACAAAAACAAACATAACAACAACAGCAACAACATCATTAAATTAACTACAACAACAATAACTTTTAGCCTAGACTCATTTACTTAGTTTATCTATGCAAAAAACCGCTCGCATCGTTCGCATCCGCCAAATCCGTTGTGAATTTATATTTGTAATTACAATGTAAAAATGTTAAGGCACTGCCACGCCCCCCTTCACACACACACGCACACACATGCAGCCAAGCCAAGCCTTAACGCTCTAATGCCTTTTGGCGTTGCACTTTGTCAGCTGTTTTTAGTCGCAACCTTCCTTGAGAGGGCGCGTCTGAAAAACGCATACAAAACGCAGGCAAAACGCGCGCGCGTTTAACGAGCATAAGACACAAAACAGCAGGAATAAGCAGCTAGGGCCGCATTAGCTGAAGCATAGGTGGGTGCATTTAGGATGAGGCAACAGGTTTTAATTAATTCTGTACACACCCCTCTGCTCTACCTCCCTCACCTCCCTTGTCTGTCTTTTGTCATTCATTTCAGTCGAAGCGCTGCATATTAAAATTTTTAATTTGTCGGTTTGTCGAGGACCGCAAGGCACTGAACCCTCATCGAGCATTGGTCACTCCCCTAACAACAATTGCTATTCATTACAATTATAATTATTATTATTATTATTATTATTATTGATATAAGCAAATTTAATTAATGAACTGGTCAGCTGAAATTGCTTTAGCTAAATGCAGTTCGTTGAACCAGCAGCTGGTTGTCGACCTGACTCAGTAGCAAATGCACTTGTGTGTAGGTGTGTATGTTTGTGTAGGTGTGTGTGTGTGTGTGTGTGCGTGTGTGCGTGGGAGTGTGCCTTTGTTGTCAGCACAAGTTGTGCGCCACTTGGCGTATACTTAACATTGCATTTACTTGAGTCTACATGCAAAAAGTTACCAGCTAAAAGTTTAGCAGCTAAGCGAAGCCTGCAAAAAGAAATAACATGCTGCACAACAGAAAAATAACAAAACAAGACTGCTCCGGTAGGGAGTGCCCGACTAGGAGATACCCTGAATTCAGCGCCAAACTGTTAGCACCCCTCCTCCTCTAATTTCCCTCTATACAGCGGCTATGCAGCTTCTTCTCAAGGTCCCATGCTATATATGGGAACTGCATTCTTCTAGTGTTTATAATATGACATACAAAAGTTTGTGTTTACAAATATTTAATTATGAATTCGAGAGCCTACGTGCCGATTATTGTATTTAGCTCTGAATTTATCGATACTATAGATACAGACAAGACGCATGTCTTAAGCTTCCCTATATCTCCCACTCTATGTATGCGAAATGCTTTCTGAATTAGCTTCAAAGTAAAAAAGTAGCAAAAAAGTACACAATAGGAGGATTACATTTGGATGCATAAAATGATTCAAATAGTTCAAAAACGCATGTCCCACTATTCCCATTTTCTATCTTGCTTAAAACAGCAAAAATAAACCAAACAACAGTCTGGAAATTAAACAATCAGTTTTCGATAAGCAATTGGCAGGCTATTTGACAAAGTTTACGTTGAAATATTTAGAAATTATAAATGATAATAAAAATAAACCAAACATTTGCCTGGCAAATTAAACAATTAGTTTACATTCGATTATCAAGCTATATTATACAGCTTACGTTAAAACCATTTGGGAATTATAAATCAGCGTCAAAAGAACCTGGTGTACATTTAACAATCAGTTTATTTTTGCTTAGCAATTGGTAAGCTATTTCATTAAGCACACGTTTAAACCATTTGGGAATTATAGATGAATTTTGTATTGCTTCTAAAATCAAATTGAATCTAAACTAAACAGTCTTAAACTTCTCATTCACTAGTGCAGCATGCCCGCTTTGCCTGTTTTGATAATGAGCAACATTTAACAACTGTAAAATAAAAGTTGTGCAATATTTTGAAAGCGAAAATGCATGCAACTTGCTGCAGCTGTTGACAAAGCGTTGAATCGAGCTGAAATCGCCACGACTTTTTGTAGGCAATAGAAAATTATGTTTATGTTTATGGCAAGACGTTGAATGGCAGGCAGCTTGAATTGATGAGGGAAGGGGGAGGGGAGGGTATCGGGTTTAGATCTTTTGATGAATCAGAGCAGCGCCCATAACAATGGACAACCCGAGCTCAGAGCTCCTTTTGATAGTGCCAAAAGAGTTTTCAATGCGCTCGCGTGTCATTAACTTTATCTCTTGGAGCTCGAGCACTTTGTGGTTTGCTGTAGTCAAAATTGGTTTTGTGGTTTTAAGCACACACACACACACACACACGCACACTTAACATTTTTGGGTCACAACTGTCGACGGCTGTCGAGTGTGATGGTTCCTATAAATAAGCTTTCAATTGAGCTGTTGCGGGCACAGGCCCCGCCCCGGCCCCCGCCCACAGCCCATTCTTGACAGCTGTCAAATGCGCGCCATTGAGCAAATTATCAAATGGGGGGGGTTACCCCAGCCCCGTTTAGCTGGCTGCAAGCCCTTCAAATCAATCAACGCCTTTTGGTAGCGCTTTAAGCCGACAATTTGTTTAAGGGCAGCATCAGGCTTCACCTCTTCCCTAGCCCTCTTCCCCCACCCCTATTTTTACCCTTTTAAGCTTGCCTGATTAATTGAATGCTTTTTAGGTTTTATTTTTGTTGAATGCAAAGAATTTTCGTAATAAAATGCAAAAAGCGAAGGCAGTCGCAGTTGTTTTGTTTCTGTTGTTGTTGTTGTCAACGTTTCACGTTGCGCTGCGCGACAGAGAGAGAGAGAGCGAGAAAGAGGCAGCTAGAGCTTCAGGCTATGCGTGAGAGAGAGACAGCAATGAGTTGTCTTGAAGTGGGTTAGTGGCACAGACAGCGGCAGCGGCCGCATTCAACGTGACTGCGACGTCAACGTCGACTGTTGCTGCATTTGTTGCATGTAATTTATTTACATTTGTGTGCAGCAAATCTATTTTTTTTTTTTTTTTTTTTTGTTATTTTTTAACATTTTGCTGCAGCTGACTACAAAAATCTAACAGCAAATATTTTTGCTTTGACATTTTATCATTTTTTGCAGCAGTTGTTTGTGTTTTGTTGCTGGCTTTGCAATTGTTTTGCTCAAGGCCAGTTTTGTTTTTTAGCTCTTGCTTTATTCATTTTCTATTCCATTTTGTTTTTGTTATAATTAGCCAATATTGTTTGTCGAGTCTTTAATTTCCATTTTCATGGCTTTGCAGATTTTGCCAAATTGATTTTCAGTTCAATTAAGGTGTTATATATACCTCAATCTATACCTGCTTTTGCCGAGGTGCGGCTTTTGCTTGTTTTTTTTTTTTTGTTTTTTGTGCGCTTTGGTAAATACATTTTCGTTAATTAATGTTGCCAAAAAAAAACAAGCATGGTTTTTGTGCAATTAGTTTCTTTTTTTAGGCAATGAGGATATACATCAGCTTTAAGTAATTTGCATAAAAGTGTAGTTAACACCTCGACTGTGTCGACGAGATCAAGGCAAATTTAACCAAGATTGTCAACGGGGCTTGGCTTTTATATTTTTATACAATTATAAATATACATATATTGTTTATATGTATCATAAAAAATAAAGCAAGGACAATTTACATAGCAAAAATATTTAAAAGAGGTTAATATTATAAAATATGCTCTCATTTATATTCAAACAAACAAACTAATAAAAATATTTGAATAATATATGAAGAGGCACATTTAAAAATTAATTTGACATAAACATTTAGTAAAATAAACTGACAACAAAAGCACGAAGTCCATTTTATTCAAACAATTCATTAAGAAAACATTTCAATAATATATGAAAACGCTTTATAAACTAATTTAACAAAATTTATTTATATAATGTAAAGGTCGCCAAAACCAGAACTAATTAATTTAACATAAATAATTAAGCAATTAAACTAACAAAAGAAGGTCTAGTCTGGTCTCATTTTTACTAAATATAATAATTTTATGCAGGAATCAAGCTATTCCATTATACACTTTAAATTAATGTAAACTTCAATATAATTTCTTGCAACTAAAACGCATTCAGCCCTTGTAATGTTTACGAATGACGCACAAAGCAGAATGCGCTTAAAAAAAGCTCTCACAAGAGAGATAAAGTGCCAATAGAACAATTTCTCTCTCTTCTTGTCAACCTCTTTGATATTTGGCTAATTGACATATTGAAGGTCGTGCGTTTTCTTTTGGGCCCGCTCTTTAAAGCCGCTTATTGTTTATTATGTTTATGCTGGCTAAATAAAGACTTACGCGTATTTGTATTTAATTGACTTAGTTGCTGAATAATGCAGCATCATTGCCCAACACCCCAACACCGAAACTGATATAGGCCCCCCCGCGCACTTAGTCGGCACTCGCACCCCCCGGCCCCCCTGCTGTGACCTGAAGGCGCAGACAAACAAAAGGCTCTTTGCCACAGTGCAACATTTGGCTGCCTCGTTTGTGGCGTTGCAATAAAAGTAACATAAACAAACAGTAAATAAAAAGTACTAAACAAAATGCAGGGGCGTTGTTATAGGTTTGAGGGAGGGGTGGGTTGGGGTCAGGGGTAGGCAAATGTGCAACTCTTTGGGCTGCTTGTGCAGCGTCTTCTATAGGTAAGTGTGCGTGTGTGTGTGTGTGTGTGTGTTTGTGTGTAAACATTCGCCTCGCCGTTGCGATTGCAACGTTGTTGCTGCCTTTGCTTCTGTTTTTCTTTTTAGCTCGCAAGTTTTCCACACTTTTCTTTTTTACTTTATAATTTTTCCAACTTTTGACCCAGTTTTTATGCGCCTGCCGCCAGCCAGTTGAGGCTTATGTTGTTGTTGCTTGGCCTATTTTTTCTGCCTAAAGAACCTACGATATTTATTTCAAAAACAAAAAAAATAGACTAAATAAAAATATTAAGAGAACAAGAGAAACTCGTGCAATAACTATAATCAAAATGCGACACGTAAAGAACAAAATGAGTAAAAAACTTGAATATCGACAGCTAGAAATGAGATACAATAAAATAATATAAGAAATGTCATAAGTAAACACAACAACAGCAACAACTTGGACTTGTTTGCTGTGTGTCTCCGTGCGCACGTTTTCATGTCATGTGCATAAATTGCAAACAAAACTTATGGCAGCCCGGCCAACCCGACGGCCCCCATACCCTCTCCCCCAAAACAAGTTACCAAGCTGTAGAAGAAGAAGAAGCAGCCACAACAACAATCACTTGAAGTAGAAATTTTTAAGTGCATTAAAAGTGGATTAGTGCGAATAAAGATTCTTGAGAAATATGTGAAACGTAAATTGGATACACACACACATATACATAAAAACAAACACACACACATGCACTTCTCTCTCATTTCTAATGCCCCATCCATAGAATTGTGTGTGTATCCAATTTGTGTGCTTGTGTTAAGCTTTAAGTGCAATTAAACTGCAAACTAACCAGAATTTTAATTGGCTTAAAAAAAGGTGTTAAATGTTAGCTAAATTACATTTGTTAAAACTGTAAAACTAAATGATATTCGGATTGTGATTCTTGTCTAGAAACTCAACTGTTGAATTCTATTCGGATTTTAATTCGTGTGTAGAAACTGAACTTTGGGAGAAGTTCATAATGGAGTTTCCAGAGGGGGCCTATTGTTAAAGCATGAGAAACAATACATTTTAGTCAACAAGCAAAGTTCCGTTGGAAAAGTCTTGCTTAGGCATACCTGTCTATGTATTTGAACAACAAACAATATATACAAATTATAGGTATTCCATGTAGGTCTTGTTTCAATATTAATACTTATGGACGGAAAGACACAGACGGACAGACCAGATCAACTCCGCTTTTGATGCTGATAAAGAATATATATACTCTATGGGGTCGGAGATCCTTCTTTCTGCCTGTTATATACATTTGCAAAAAGCATAATATCCTTGTATCCATTTTCAATGGGTTCAGAGTTAAAAATATTACACATAGGTATTCATTAGATAAGTCTTGATATATAAATTATATACATATAATTTGATCATAGTTTATTTCTGTATAATATTATATCTAGACTCTCATTTGGAAATATTCTTATATATTTCTCAAAATGACGTATCTATTCAATCCATTTGATAAATTCGTCCATATCATCATAATCATATAATTTCCAAGAAGCTTAGAATTCCCAACATGTCAATGCCTCACACGTAGTCCGGCGCCTCAGTTAAAGAATTTTACCTCAATAAAAGTAAACAGCGCTGAAATGTGTGAAATTCAATAATAGTTAGTTGATTGTTAAAAGCGTTTTTTATAGCTTGAATCAAGTCAATGCGCATTAGCATCAACATCAACAATGAAATCCCATCAAGCATAAAGCTATTAAAGTTTGTTACCCAAAAAATCAAATTCTGTTGACGTCAATGTATTTGTGAATTGGCACGTGCTCAGTTGGGAAAACACTGAAAAACTTATCAAACAAAGAGTTAACCTCCTGCAGTGTACCCTCCTCTTCCTCTCTTCTTCTCTCCCCCTCTCTCTTGAGTTGTAGTGTTATCTTAGCTGACAACCTGCAAAGCCGCCAGCGCAAATCTATTTAGAAGGCAGACATGTCAGCGATGCACAAAACTTTTAGCCAACATATGCAAAACTACGTCAAAACTATTCAGCCCCGGCCAAAGAGAGTGCGAGAGAGAGGGAACGAGAGTGAGAGAGAGAGAGGAGGCGAGAAAAGTGAAGAGAATAGACTGGCTGTGCCAGAGCCAATAATGTAAAATCGCATAACACTTCACAACTGTCAAACAAAGAAGAGAGGAATGCAGAGAGAGGGAGCCGGGTAGGGCCTTGGCGGGAGGGGTGGGGGAACAGCCGCCCATAAGCCACTCAAAAAGTTGGCAGCCAATGCCAATGAGAGTATGACAAGGATGGGAATTGGAATGGACACGAGCTGGAGGATGAGTAGCCAAGTGAGCCTGATGCAGTGGCAATGGTTGGGGCCAAAAGGAAAATCATTTGATATAATGACACTTGTCGTCGTCAGCGTCAGCCTCAAAAGTGGAAGTGGAGCAGAGTGTGCGCAAGAGAGGGAAAGAGAAAGATAGAGAGGGATAGAGTAAGAGCGAGCGTGAGAGAGTGGAAAGCTGCCTGATAAAGCGCTTAAAGTCTCACGCATTCAAGCTCTTACCAATTTTCCAGCCACACGCAATTTGCCTGCAGCCATACTCAGGTGTGCGTGTGTGTGTGTGTGTGTTTGTGTGTGTAGTCCAGGAGCGGATTTGGCTGTGTGCTTTGTGTTTAGGCGCTCATAAGTTTTAACTGCTAATTGAAAGGGCAGCCACTCGCCTCAACTGCAAAGTAAACATTATTAGAAGAAGCAGAAAAAAAAAGCTAAATATAGCTAGATAGCCGTTTATGCGGTGACCTGCGGCTATTTTCGTGTCCAAATCGTTTAAGGATGCCTCGAGTTAAAAGTCGCTGCCAGAAACCAGTCTTTGAAAATTATTAATTGCTAATTGATTTTCGTTTTATTCTGTTTAGCTTTTTATACCCTGAACCCATTAAAAATGGGTAAAAGGGGTATTATGTTTTTGTGCAAAATCCAAATGTATGTAACAGGCAGAAGGAAGCATCTCCGACCCCATAAAGTATATATATTCTTGATCAGCATTAATAGCCGAGTCGATCAAGCCATGTCCGTCTGTCTGTCCGTCCGTCCGTCCGTCCGTCCGTCCGTCCGTCCGTATGTATGAACGCAAGGATCTCAGAACCTATAAGAGCTAGGGACTTGAAATTTTAGATGTAGGTGCTCCTAGTTCCTACGCAGATCGAGTTTGTTTCCGATAATCGATAACTTGCCCCGTTTCCAAGTAATCGATAAAAATGTATATCGATATCCTGTTTTTTAAGCAATTTTGGTAAATAATAAGAGCTAGAGTTACCAAACTTGACATGTAGCTTCTAGAATAGTATATGTATATCGATTATCTTTCATTTTATACCTATCGCCACCTCCCCGCTACTCTCTATCTATAAGCGCGCGCTGCATTTGGTGTTGGAATATGAGGGTTCAGGGTATCCCCTACTCGGGAGCTCCCGACTAGAACCTCTTACTTGTTTTGTTTTGTATTCTTGCTTTAACAAATTGTTCAAAGCACACGAATTTTTTTATTGTCTTGACTCTTAACTTTTGACTCTGGTCTCATGCCCTTAAAGGTCAATCTGTTAATAAACTGGCACCATCTGCTGTCGGCTTGAAATGCCATCATAACTTTTTGAAGGGCCATCATAATTAGCGGCTTATTATAATGTTCAATCCACCCCCCTCTCTCTCCACGCCCCTGCTGAATTAAACAATGTGGAACTGTGCTGCGATTCTCTTGTAATAGCTACGGGCTCTTTTGTTTTTTTTTTCTTGAAGTCTTCAGCTTGAACTTGACAAGCTTTGCTTAATGACAGTCTGGCTACTTAAATGGTCTTTTAAATCGTTAAATGCCTCCAACTTAACTTGCAGATTAGCATAATTCAGCGTAGCGTAGCGCCATGTTGCTCCGGGTTTCCTTTTGCTACTCTATAAAGTAAATATATTTCCTGATTATTAGCTGAGTCCGTCTTTCTGTTGCCTTGCCTTTTGGGTACAGGCAGTGAATATATTTGTTGAAAGGAGCTGTTCAATGTGTGCATACATATATATATATATATTTATACAGTATATATCTATGTTCTACACCTGTATTCTATACAATATAGCTCCCATGCTCGCTGCTATCTGGGAACATATTAAATTTGTATTGCTTATGATAAGCAAAGGTGTATCCCTTCTTTCTGATATGTGTTCTTAGTAAGAGTAAGCTTTGCTTCTGCTAGCCTAGTTGCCTTTTCATTGCTTGTAATTCTCAAGTGGTTATAGTTAAGGACTGAGGTCAAGACCTTGCAAAACTAGAGACTTCGGCAAATTCTGCTAATGTTTGCATCTGGCACGACTCTTGCCTCTTGGCACTCAAGTGGACTAAGGATTTGGTTCTGCAAATCTAGAGTCGCCAGCAAAGTCTGTAAATAATAGAATCTTACATCAGTCTTTATAAAAAATAAACTAGTAGACAATAGTTTTTGGTTCTATATTCTTCTATTCTTGAAATAACTATACACACTGCCTGCTTACTCTTCTTTTCCTTTGGTCTTGGTATTTCTGGTCTTTAAATTTATTTCTACGATATTTCAACCCACTTTCCATAGTGTCGATAAATATCGATGTTCGATGAGCGAAATACATCATTCAACTTTTGTTTTGAGCAAGTTGTCTTCGGCTTTGGGATATATAAACTTTTGTTTGCCATGTTGAAGCTTTAAAAATATCTGACTATAGATACTGGAGTTACACTAGAATACAGCTGCCAAACATAGAGTGGGGCTTTGAGAAGAAGAAGCACATCCGCTATATAGAAAGAAGCTAGAATGTTTCTCACTTTACAGCTCGGCCCTGGCTTCGGCTTCTACCAAATGTTCGGTTACTTTTATATTACTCAAAATTGTTTAAAATATATGTGTGTGCTCGACTATTTTTGTTAGCTGAACAACTGCAATTGGAGACCCACTTTCGGAATGTCGTGCTCGCTGTGCAATCGCTTCGGGAGCCGAGTCTTTAACACATTTATCAGCAATCAGCGCGGTGCTTAGTCATTTGCCAGAGACGGACAAGATTAAGCCCTCGTTCTGTTCTGTTCGTTTTTTTTTTTATTTTTATTTATTTTATCTTTTGGCTCCATTCTCTGCGCCTTTGTTGTGTTCGTTTTGGGCCAATAACTGAGGCATTTGCTATTGCCTTGCCGCTTGGCTGCCGCTGGGTGGCTCATTGAGTGGCTGCTCCACTGCCCGGCCGGGCCAAGTAAGCATTGCACCAGCCGTTGTCAATTACCCTACAAACCTCAACTGCTGCAGCAGCAGCAACAACAACTGCAACAACAACAACTGTTGCAACTGCAACAACAATGGAGGCACAGCTGATTGTCTTTCATAATCATCGTTATGCTGTGGCTGCCTCCTGTTGTTGGCGTCGGAGGTGTGTCTAAGGTTGAGACTTTTGCTGACTCAGTGCCCCCCCCTGTCCCCTCCCCTTCCCCACCATTTCCCTTCTCCCTAACTGCCTTTCCTGCTTATTGCAGCTGCAGCAAAGTTCAAGTGTTGCACAGCTTTTTTTTTGCCGTCTCGCATTTTGTTGTTGCTTTTTTTTTTTACTTCGCACCACGCAATTTATTTTATTTTTTCACATTCTTTTTGTTTTTGCAGCTTTTTTTCTTGCTGCCATTTCGCAGGTGTGCAACGCTTTCGTGTTGTTGTTTTTTCGCCGCTTCCGTTTGGCTGCCCCTGCGGCACCTAAGCGCCGTCTGTGCGCTCTGTCCCTGTCCCTGCACTCGCACTCGCACTCGCTCTCGGCCTGCTTGTCATAATTATTTGCACTTCACATCATCTGCATGCGGCTGACGACAATCTAACTTGGCTTTTTCTCACCCTTTTGCCCAGCCGCAGGCATTGGGCCCCCAGCACTCCCAGCTCCCGGTTGCCAGCCATGTCATAATCAGCAATCAGCTTGGACGTGGTCATTATTGTTGCCTCCTCTGCCCCCTTGCTGTCTTTTTGTCTTTGTGGTCAGCTCCTGTAAATTGCCACTAAAAGTGTTGAAGTGCAGCACTTGGTTTGTCATTAAGACCGTCTTTGGTGCGTGGTGGGGGGATACAGGGGGGGCTGCACTGTGGCTGGCTGCAACCTTTTTTTATATACTTATAATATTCATATTAAATTATGCACTCTGCGGGTTTTATGTCTGCGGCTTACACGGCACTCAAATTACACGATGTCCATCGCTTTTGGGTTCTTTACGACCTCGTTTCTTGGTCAGAATCTGTTGCCCGGCTCCTAAAACATTTTGCTTCATTTAATATATATATATGTATATACATTTTTTCTGGCACATTTTTTGGTCAGAACGCTTCCCAGAAAACAGCTGTTAAGTCAGACAAACCTGCGTGGATTATATTAACTGCTTCCTGGTCTGAAACTTGAGCTTGACATACTCTGAAAGCTTCCTCCGTCTGGGTTTTTCCTACAAGCCAGTTTGCCCCAAGACGTTAAGCATTTGTTTTTCTTATTGATTGGTAACAAACCGTGAAGCCATTGAAAAACGTTGTTAAGAAATTACGCAAGAACATTTATAGCTTGTTTTGGGTGTACTTTAGAAATCTAGTTTCAATTTAACTTCGTTTTTGTTTTGTAGAGCTTCCAGTTGTCATATTTAGGTCTCTACAAGCTAGTCCTTGAACTCCCTTAGCTTCTAATCTACTAGATCCAGACTCAAATTAAATTGAACATACTTTAACTTTAAAGCAAATACATTCAAATTAATTTGAATTAATTTGGAATAGTTGTTTCAATTGTCAATACAATTAATTATTAGCTAATTGTAATTTATTTTAGTATTCTTACAGTTTCTGCTTGAATTTTCATTTAAACTTAAATTGTTTTCAACTTCAAACGAGTCTTAGCTTATGTTCAACTTTTTATAGATTCTCCTTTACAATTTCACATGATAAAAGGAACAAATGAAGTCCTCTTCTCATTTCAATGAATTTGTTTAAATTGAATTCAACATATAAAATAGTAGCATCAATTTCATATAAATTTCAATTGTTTTCAAGTTCAGTTTCTTTCAACTTCAAAGCTTATGTTCAACTTTTAACAGATTCTCCTTTACGATTTCCCATGACAAAAGCTATTTCACATGTTCAATTATTTAAGTCCTTCTTAATTGATTGCAAATCTGTTTCAATTCAGTTCAACATAATGTTTGTTTAATTTCATTTCAACTTCAATTGTTCTCAACTTCAATTGAATTATCAGCTAATATTCCACTTTAATGAGACTATCAGTAATTAAAATCTTTAAAAATTGTTTCTAATATCTGCTTCAATTCAATTCAGTTGCATCTTGATTGATTCAATGTTAATTTCCTTTGTTCAAATTTTCAACTTCCATATTTTAGGTATTCAATATTTTATTATGTTTTAAATCAATTCAATATATAACAAAAGTTGTTTCAGTTTTCATTTCAACTTTAATTTTGTTCAGCTTCAGTTGCTTTCGACTTCAAATGAGTTCTTAGCCAATGTTCCACTTTTGATAGAGATTCACGTTAACAATTTTTCATTTCAAGTTCCCATGACAAAAGGCCATTCCATTGGCATTTACCCCACAATTTCATGGTTCAACATTTCCATTTCAATTTCTGAACTTGAGTGCAAAAAAAACACTGTAATTGAATAATGATCGTTGCGCCCCCTTTGTTGTTGTTGTTGTTGCGCTATCTAAATACGCGTATATGCCACATATTTAACTGTCTTGCCTCCTTGCCACACATACGCGTGTGTGTGTGTAGAGAGTAATCAATAAGAAAACTTGTGTTGGCCAAGAGGCACATGTTGGCCCTTTTGTAATGACAAATCGCTTAATTAAAATGCGCAAACGCCCCAATAAATATGCAATCGCATAGTGCAGCATGTTGCATGTTGCAAGTTGCTGGTGGCAAGCGTTGCAAGCGTCGCTCAGTTGCAACTCATCGCTCACTCGCTCAATGCTAATAATTGTCTATAATTTTAGTTAATTTATTGCAAATGCTTTCAGCAACATGCTGCGTGGCAAGTCGGCCTTACCTGGCATGTTGCAGCAACATGTTGTTGTTGTTGTTCCTGTTGTTGTTGTTGTTGCTGTTGTCGTCGTGTGCGTGTAATCGAAACCGAAGCGAACCGAATCATTGATTTCCTGCGCATTTCATGAGCTTCGAAAACGAAGACAACGCATCGATTTCACGCCCCAACCCCCCCGCACACACACACACACTCGCACACTCACACACACCGCGTGCTTAGCTACTTTGGCAGCCTCCGCAGAGATCGCTCGTGCAACTGCAACAGTTTGTACATTTGCTGAACTGGTTCTCAGCTGCTGCTGCTGCTGGCAAAGCCAATGTTTAGTCTGGTTTTGTTTCACTTTTCTCAGTAGTTATAACTACTTTTTTTCTTCTGCTTCTTCTCTTTTTTTTCACATGTGCTGGTTTCTTTTTTTTTTGTATTTAGAACTCGTCAGCGACTTTGTCTGAGAGTTTTACTGCGTCGTCTCCGCGTCTTAAGTTCTCGTTCTGTTTATTTTTTTCTCTGTGCTCTTCTCTCCGCTTCTCTTTCATTTTGAGACATGGAAGTAAAACTAAATTCATTGAACTTTCGCATGAAAATGCTCTCAAGGTTATCAACTTTGCCGCCTGTCCGGTTGCCGATCGTGAAACGGCAACAACAACAGCAACAACTGCGACAACAACAACAACAACAACAACAACAACAACATCGAGCGAGGCGTTGACCACGTCGTCGTAGAACGTTGTTCTCTATGGTTTAGAGACTTTGCAAGTACATTCAACCTGACATCACTCCGGCATTCACTTGCTTTAATACTCTCGCAGAGGGTACTCTAATTATGTCATGCTATTTGGAGGCTAACCTATGTGAGGCCTTAAAATATATATGTGTATTCTTGATCAGCATCGGTTGGCGTGTTCGTCAGTCTTTCAGTCTTTTTTATCATATTATCGCCATAAGCCGATCAGTCGAAAAGTAGATTCATGTATGATCAACTTTTTTGCTTAGCAAGATATCGTGACCAAACTCGGCATTTATGACTTTCACTATACTCCTTCCCCATATTAACCAAGTCTTATCAACATCGGCCTACTATATCATATTGCTGCCGTAGGAACAATCGGTCGGAAAGAAGGTTCTTGTATGGATAACTTTTTTTGCTTAGCAAGATATCTTTACCAAACTCGTCATGTGTAAATTTTACCATACTTCTCATATACATGGAAAATCTTAACATAGGAACGATCTGTCAAAAAATTGGTTCTTGTATGGAAAACTTTTTGTTCTTCAAGATTTCGTAACCCAACTTGCTATTTATAAGCTTCACTATGCTTCCTATATTTAAACTTAGTATTATCAACCTCTGTCCCCTATATCGTATAGCTGAGGTCGATCAAAAATTAAGTTCTTGTAGAGCAATATGTTCCGTTGGAAGTATTTTTACCCAACTCTGCGCTCTTAAAGCTGCACAATTCAACTTAAATAGCTGCAAAGCCCTTGGCTATTTTTCCATAAGAGTATTTAGACGTTGCCTTTCCGCCTGCTCCCCTCTTGCTTTGCTGCTCTCAATGCATGACACGCCCCGTGTTTTAGCTACAATTAACTAGCCCCTTTGGCAGACCTAAAGACCAAAGCCAAAGCAACACTTGAAGTTTTTTTTTTAGCTTGGTTTGTTTTCTTGGCGTGGTTTTTCAATTGATTAAATTGCGTGCCCCACAATGCAATTGAAAGCACATGTGGCATATGAGATATGTCTTGGGCCCCAACACCATCAATAACTAATTTTAGAAGCTGTTACATACAGTAACCACCTGTCCCCCCTTCCCTCCACCTCTCTCATAATGCCACAATTTGCTGCTTCTATAATTCCCCCAATCTCAGTTCTTGTGTGTGTTTATTTTTCTCACCCTTGACGCATTTTTTTTCAGATTTGATTTAAGGCCGCACATTAGAATGAAATGGTTTTTTTTTATATAGATTTTTTTTTACGTGTGTCAGCTTGTTGGAATTTTGTAAAAGCCACCTCTTCCTCCGCTCTGCTCCGTTCTTCTTATATATATATTTATTTTCTAAGCACTCATTTATCAAAATATTGGCACATTTATAAACCTTAATAAGGAGCACACAAAATCTTTGACCTTTCAGCATTTATGGATTTTATTATTTATGTAAAATGTGTTTGAAAGTTGTTTTTGCTTGCAACTGTTATTAGATTTTCTTCTTTTTTGTTTTTGTTTGGGCTTGGACCCAATTTTCCTGGAGCAATTTTATGTGCCAGACGAAAAACGAAAACTAACGAATACTTAAATTTTACCCGTACTTGTAGCCAAAGTGCCTGGCCATAATTACGTGGTAGCTTGGCTACCTCAACGTGTCTTATTTGTTAACCAAACTTCTCGCTGTTAAACAGCATAATTACATGCCACACACACACACAAACACACAACTGCAACTGCAACAGCAGGTAGACAAGACACGACCAAACGATTGGACGGAGTCGACTCGAGGGACGTACAAGTTTTGTCTAACTATTGCGTGTCAGTCGGAGTTACATAGTTGCAGTCCAGTTGACTGACTGTCTGTCTGTCTGTCTGTCCTTCTGTCTATCTGGCTGTCTGGCTGTCTATCTGCCTGCTCCTCTCTGTGCTGCTGCAGTTCTGCCTGACGGCCCTTTCATGTGCATACAACATTTTGGTATAACTCTTTCCACCACAATTTTGAATGCCAGACACGAAAAGAAAAGAAAAGCAAATGAGACGAAGCAGGTGACTTCCTGTGCCCAAACTACTTACATATGTAAATGCACAGTCAGCCTCGGTAAAACTCGGCAGAGTCCAGCTGCTAGTCAAAATAATACTCATTTTATGCCAATGCACGTATTTTTCGATATTTTTCAATAGATAAAAGAAATTTGTTGTTGAGTTCTTTTTTTTGGGGGTGAACCGTTCGAAGAATCAAAATGAAAACACAAATCAATTCGAAGTAAGGACATGAAGACAAAGCAATTTTTATCACCTTTTGTTTATTCATTTTGAACGTGTATAATTCCCAAGTCGTTTAAGCGCAGATTTGGGTAAAATGTTTTGGAGTAGTTTTGTATACACAACATTTTAGACTTTTGCAATTCGCAAGTCGTTTAAGCGTAGATTTGTTATATTGCTAGGGTTTCTTTGGAAGTAGAAGGTGTAAACTAAGAACTAAGAACTAAGAACTAAGAACTAAGAACTAAGAACTAAGAACGAAGAACTAAGAACTAAGAACTAAGAACTAAGAACTAAGAACTAAGAACTAAGAACTAAGAACTAAGAAGTAAGAAGTAAGAAGTAAGAAGTAAGAAGTAAGAAGTAAGAAGTAAGAAGTAAGAAGTGAGAAGTGAGAAGTAAGAAGAAAGAAGTGCAAAGTTAAAAGAGAGCTTGAAACAGATATCATTCCTATAGATTGGCCTATATCTCTGAGGAGAAATGATTAACTCATCACGAAGTATCTTAATCATATATCATATATCTTATATATTTATTTATTATTTATTCAAGTATTTATTTAAGATTAAAATGTTTGATTATAATAAAATTAAAATTAAAGCTATTTTGCTTTTAATTTGTTTACTTTTATCAAAGGAAAACGCAGCTAGAAACTTTAGAAGCCTCTGGAATCATCATGTCAATTTCTAAATGCGCATTGCCAACTACACTTAGTAAATGTTTTTAACTTGCAATCTGTTTGTTTTTTGTTTTTCGATTGAAAAGAGAAATCCCCTTAGACAACTGGTTTATTTAACTACTAAGTTAAACTTATTATTTAAAGTAAAGTTGTTTCGGGGGCTGGAACTAAAATCTTGTCTCTGTTATATAAAACGAAATTATGTCCATATATAAATTATTTGACAGGTCCAAACTCTGTGATTAACAGCACAAAAAACACATAAATATTATTAAATACAATATATATCATTAATATAAATATATACTTTGATACAACTAGGTATTATTATAGTAATTATTTATTATATGTAGTCTACATATATATTGATAATAAATATACTTAAATGTAACTGTTCGCCAAGCTTTGACAGTTAATAATGATGGAAAATCGCTTTTCCAACAGTTTTCCACCACTTATCAATCTGCCTTTGTGCGGCGCGCTTCCTCTTCTTCCTGCTACTTAAGCAAGTTAAAGTTTACAGTTACATCTTTTTGCCTTTTAACAAATCCTTCATTTCCTGCTGTTGCTTCTTCTTTTGCAAGCGAGGAGGTAAGGGGGGAGAGGGGGGCTGCCGCTTGTGGCACTAGCCAAGGCTCAATTATGTTGCCTTATCGTCTAATTGTGACAGCACACGCCCTGTCCTTGGGCTCAGCTTTTGTTGTGTGGCATGTGGCATGTGGCAACGTCGACATCCGTTTCCGTTTCGTAGCTGCGCATTTCAATATACAACAACATGTAGACAACTTAAATGGTAATTAAATATAAAAAATTGTTGCAACATATTTTCTTAAAGCTTAAAACGAACTGAAATTGTTCAATGTGGAATTTTCAAATGGAGCAGCAGCCAGTTCCGGATATGCACAAAATGCATAATTATAGATATTACGTATACGTAATGGCTCTGAGCCTCGTTAGCCAAGGGCCTTACGGGCACGCACAGCAACAGATACAACAATAACAACAACAACTGAAACAACAATCAAGACAGGAAAAGGCGTTGAAAGTAAACTTGGCAGACAGGCGACAAAACGCAATGAGCGGGAGGGTGGGGGGGCAAGTGGGCGCGGCTGAGGCATAGAACTTGACTATGGCTAAAATACCAGTTTGCAACATGCAGTTGCTGTTGTTTGCCATTCATTTATTTAACTATTTATTTATTTTGCATTTATCGTATCTCTCTCACGCTCGCGATCTCTCTGTCTCCCTCTCTTTCTTTCTGCTAAGCTGCTGCCACGCTGTTAAGTTTACAGGATTTCCAACTGCTGGCAGCTGTTGTTGTTCTTGCTGTTGTCTTTTATGCAAAAAGTCTTAAGCAGTTGTTGTTGCCTTTTCTTTCTTTTCATTTCGTTTCGCTTTAATTTGGTAGTGTCTGCTCTAACGGTTTCCACAGAGCTTTGATACGAGAAGCTGTAATTGTAAACAGTTATAATTACACAGCTGACTTACAGCGCATGAGAAATGAGTCAGTGGAAAATGGGCGAGGCAGCGAGAGTGGGAGTGGGAGCGGGAGCGGCAGTGGCGGAGGGGTCAAAATAAAATCACATCAAAACTAATCAACAATCAGCAGCGTCGCACATGACAACAAAAACAAGCAGTCAAACGACACTCACGATGATGATGATGGGATTGATGAGCATGATGATGATAACGATATTGAGGGAGTAGGGCAGTTCAATTTTATGTTTGTATGCACACAGACACTTGTGGGCAAAATAATATGTACATTTTAACAACTTATGATCAGGCTGATGAAGTTGTGGTCAGAAGAAGACCAAGATGATGATGATCATATTAAAAGAGTTCACAGCTACTTTTTGCATGCACACATACACTTGTGGTCAAAATAATCTGTATATTATCAGAACTTAGATGATGATCACATTGAAGGAGGAGGGCAGTACACTGGTGGTCAAAATAATGTGCACATTGTCATAACTTGTCGATTATAATATCATATTATCTAAAATAATAGTATAAAATATTAAAATATATCATGATATATATAAAAATATGTAATGAAATAAATTAAAATATAATATTTATGTGTATTACAAAAATCACTAGCAGAAAATTGAAATTGAAACCAGCAAACCTGTTTTAAATTATAAAAATATATTATTTTCGTACTTTTTAGTTCTGTGCTGCAATTTGAAGCTGCTTTTGTGGAAACACTCCAAAAATCAATCATTTATTATATATCCTTTATTGGATATGCATATGAGCCTAATTTTTAGGAATCCAAATATCTAGCATTTATAAATTCTAATTTCCTGGCAAAATATGAAATTAAATTATTGGAAAGTTGAATCTCAAGATTCTTTCGTAACAAACTTCAGCTGAAAATCATTAATGCCAAGCAATTTCAGTCGGATCTATAATTTCTAGATGGGGTTTTAAGCTAACCCGCATCTGATATGCAATATGCACGTTTTTGTGACCTTTTGAATTGGGCTTAACACAAAATTGTTGGCTAATTAGTTGGCATTCGAAATGCATGGCCAACTGCTGCGGGCCCGCATCGAATGTTGATTGCATTTGGGCCAAAATCTAACTGCTGATGACTGTACTTAACCGTATGTCCACGTTCGAGTTGCAATTAATCATTGAGAGCAAACAAAATTTCATTCATTGATCGGGCAGAAGAAACGCCCACAACAACAACAATAACAACAACCAGAACAATAACAACAACCAGAACAACGAACAACAATAACAACTTTTATCGATTTTGTGTTCTGCCGACAACTCAAAAAGTTGATTTTGTAAATGCATTTTGTTTGTTTGCTGCCACTTTGGCCTGAAGCTTGTTAATTAATGAACTGAGTGTGTGTGAAGTGTGTGTGTGTGTGTGTGTGTGTGTGTGAAGTGTGTGTAAAGTGTGTGTAGAGCTTGCTGTCACATCTAGTGACAATTTGGCTGCCATTGTAATGGCAATATTTAAAGTTTTTACTCTCTTTAAATGCTTTTTCTATTCGACTTTCGGTTTTCATCTGCCTACAAACTGCATTTGAAACGGGTTTCCAGCTATGAGTTACCGACTAACCACATAAATTATGACTACACTTGTCTACCAACAAAAAAAAACAACAAAACTAACGAAATATATGTTTGATCCAGTCAATGATTTGGCCAAAAGCCGCCGACATGGCGAAACGATTTAAGATTTGCGATCTTTAGCCCGAAACTCCGTCGTCGTTTAAACGTTATTTATGACACTTGCCACATGATTTGCTGGCCAAAACTCATAAAGCTGCATAACTGATTTGGGCTCTTTTCCATATTTACGACTATTTGCAGCGCATAAAACAGTTTATAGATTAATTAAAATGTCTTTTTCTCTCTTTTCTTGCAGGTAAGCGAAACACTTGATTGTAATATATGGCTCAAGAGTCTGGCCGGGCACAGGTAGGCGCCGCCTTTAAACTGGCTGAAAAACGTGTGAAATTGCAGCTGATTTTAAATTGCTCTGCACTTGTTTTTAATATCACATTTCAGCCTTAGACTCGATTAGATGAAGCGTTGCGGGAAGAAGTGGAAATTCATTTTAATTGAGATACTTTTGTTGAGGCTATGCATTTTTCAACATTTAAAGAAAACCTTTAAAGATGCCGGAAGTAGGAAGTAGGCTTAATATAAGCTTTATTAACTATTTTTTAAAGATGGGTTATTTATTCTTTCATAAACTTGGTTTAAAACTAGATCTGAACCTAAACTGAATGACTTTGTTATAAAGTCTGCCTCATTTCAAAAAATTTAACACATTTTTTTTATAATTGTTAAAACTCAAAAGAAGTCAAAACAGAAAAAGCCCAGTTTAATTAAGATTAATTTTTTTTTTTGTATAACTATGAGACAAGTTAAAAGTCATCTAGTGCCAGTAAAAATATGTAGCACCTTTTTAATTATTTTCAAAAACTCCAAAGAAATCGAGAGTAGGAACAGCCTAGATCAATTTTGGTTTAATGCGGTGTTTCATAGTCTTAAATTAGAGAATGGATTCCTAAAATATTAGCAAATCATGACGATTTTCCTCTTTGTCAGCGAAATCGTTAGTCGGAACCGCCTAAGTTAATTTGGGTTTAATTAGGTACTTCATAGACTTGCATAAAAGAATTCATCCCAAATTTTCATTAGCCTAATCTTGTAAGTTTTCCTCTGAATCTTCATTCTTTTCTCTTTCAAAATAAAAAGTTATCCAAATTGCAATGAAATTGTAATTTGGAATATGACTTGCACATAAAAAACTATTTTTTACACCCTCTCATTATTTTAAAAAAATTTAACAAAATCGAAAGTTGAAACAGCCTTAATTAATTTGGGTTTAATTAGGTATTTCATAGACGTTACATTATAGAAGACATTCCAAGAAATATCATCCTAATCATGTAATTTTCCCTCTCAATCTCCATTCATTTGTCTCTCAATAAAAAGTTGGCTAAATTGCAGCGATTTACTGATTTAACACTTTTTAAATATTTTCAAAAACTCGAAATTTGTAACAGCCTATGTTAATTTGCGTTTAGTTGGGTGTTTAATAGACTCCATCATTTCATATGCCCTCTCTCAATCTTCATTCTTTTCTCTCACAAAAAGAAGATATTCTCTAAATTGCAGCGAAATCGTAATTGAGAACAGTCCTCAATTCGCGCTCATATAATTGCATTTACATGACTTGCTCATTGACCGATTTGTTGATAATCATGAAAAATGAATATAAACTCAATTTTTTATACCCTCCGAAACGTGCAATTGCGACGTTTGTCGTTGTTTGCTGCCTTTTCCATTTTTTGGGGTCTTTGGCTTTGCTTATCTTATCCACGACTCTCTGGCTTTGGAGATACTACGCTCAGTTCCACCTGGTTCCTTTTTTTTTTTTTTGGGCCATCGCATTTGTTTGTCTAACGCAACTCAAATGACTAATTTGCTTTTGATTATTTGCCCTCTACGTGCGCTCTTCTATCTCACCTGCGAGTGCATTGAACTCTGCTGCGTATACGATTTACTTATCTCTCTGTCAGCAAAAAAATTTTGAGAGAGACAGAAAAGGCCACAAAAACCAAACGAAGCGCAGACTTAGCTAATGGTCAAAGCTGGGGAAAAGCCATTTCAGGCGTTTCCCAAAAAAACCCCGAATTTTTCTCCATTTTTGTTGGTTGAATTAGGTCTGGAATCAGACCCCATTAAAACACCCACGCAGATGGCCATAAATCAGCTGGAAATCAAATGGAATTTGGATTGATATATGGTTTAAGTTGTGACTTGTTACAATAAGCTGTTAATGGGCCCGAGAACAGCGTGAGAATTCGAATATCCATTATCAAGATTGTTCGAGCACAATTCGATTCCCATCCCAAAGGGGTGCTTGAGATTGGATAACTGTAAAAGTCTATGTAATTCCCTTAGGTGCATGGGAACCAAATGTTACAAGTGCAATTTACAGTATAAATATTGTGCAACTTGACAATGAATACAAAATTAGTCTGCTCAAATTAGCAAATCAAAAATAAAAGCAGCTAAAAGCTGCATGGTCGACAAGTAGATACCCCATAAAAGTTTTCTTTTAATTAGCTTTTATTTATTTTTATAATACTTGGTATTCCTTCTTGTTTCCGAAGCCTCTTGACAAGATGTGCACAAGCTCAGCCTTACCCTAAGCACGATGTACCCTGTAACGGATTTCTAAGCTGCATATGAACGAGCTTCTAACTAATTATTGGTTGAGTTTAACAATATTTGATAAAGAAAAGTATATATTCGCCCTTGTTTGTAAAGCATTTTTGTAAGATATGTACAGATTGAGCATTCCCCAATCGGTATACCCTATAAAAGATATCTTAAAAGTATATAAAATTATTATTTTATTTAAAGGTTTATATTCCTTCGTTTGAAGCCTCTCACAAAGTTGTGCACAAGTTGAGCATACCCCAAGCAGAAGTATCTATGCGGACAGGGTATAAAAATTGCTCACGCTTTGTGACGCATGCTGCTGGGGCAAATGGGGTTTGTTGGGTGGAGTAGGTGGCCCAGGGAGGCGTTGGCGTTGGCAGGCAGCTTGACAAGCAGCGCAGAGACAAGCGCTCGCACACACACACAACACAACACACACACAGAGAGACTTGCACAAATGGCAAATGAAAATGCAACCTTGACAAAGGCGGCAACAACAAAAAACCACGCGCCAAATTACAACATCAACCAGGTTGTTGTTGTCATTGCCGAGAGTTTTTTTTCTCTATTTCTATACATTAATATACCCTTTTCTTTTACAAGAAGAGCAGGGGTATGTTTGAGGCATGCAAATGTCAGAACAAGGTATAATGTGCCCAGATTCTGTCTGGTTCAGGGCGATATATATATGTCTTTAAATCAATTGGGTGTCGTCACGTTTCGCCTAGAAATTGAAAGTAAACCTAATTAAATATTGCCCTCCTTTTCGATTCTCATATGCTCAAGTAAGGTGGACTCATTTTGATGTGTCTTTTTTTTTAGGTGTGTACTTTAAGTACTTTTATTCAATTAAATAATAAACTGTCTCTGATCTGATCTTCCTCTCACAATTCTAATTGGTGTTATTATTTGCCATCTTTTTTACGCGATTTTCATGGATTCAAGCAGATTTAAATGTATTTTGCTTTCCGTTGTTTGTTGTTTTAACTGCGTTCCGGGGTGTGAAAGAAAGAAAAAGCCATTGACAGTAGACTGAGAGAGATAGTGAGTAAAAACCAAGAAGCCTGTTAGACGTACATAACAGGGTATAGCCTAGTCAAGCACTCGCGACTTAAGCACGTCTATTTATTATTTGCCTTCTGTCGCGAGTTACTTTTGTTGTGTATTGCTTGCGGCTGCTGCAGCTGCTGCTGCTGCTGACGACGGCGCGTTGGCATGAAGCGGGAAAGCGTTGTCATCGGCAGCAACGGCAACGACATCTACAGCCCAGCCCTGGCGGGAAAGAGTGCACTGTGATTGTTGTTGTTGCTGTTGTTACCTACTCTTTGATATGAGTTTTTAAGTATTTATTTATCTTATATCTTTTTGTGCATTTGTTTTATTTTCTGGCCGACATCGCGCCAAGTTGACATACAACTGCAGCGGCAACTGCAGGCAATTGGAACGCTGAGCTTGTGGCATGCCACAAGCAGACGATGACGACAATGGCGGGCCGCAGAGACATTGCCCCAAAACAGCGGCAGGGCGCGAAGCGTGACAGGGCAACAATTGAACCAGCGAACAAAAATGAATGAGAATTGGGGCCGAGAATGGTTTTTACAAATGAAATTGCTCCCCCCCAAAAAAAAAAAATAATAATATGATATCTAGGTATGCTTTGCAATTACTTTTATAAACCCAAAAATATAACAGTTCCAGCTGAAAAGAGAATTGTTAGCGCTAAAGCAGTGTGACCAGAGCAAGCGAGAACTAAACTCTCTTCTTTAATATCTGGCAGCACTCTTTTCGCGTTCACTAATAAATGCTGTTAAATAATTTGGCTGTTAGATTATTTTATACCCTAAATATCTATATGCCTACCTTAAGCCACATTCTTCATTAACAAATTCCCACATGAAATTAGTCATCTTTTATTATATTAATTATGTTCACCTCCTTTTGCTTGTTCTCGTTGCTAAGGTCACCCCCGCCTTTTCCACGCCTCTGCGTCACAAATTTCCCTTGCCATTTGCGCATCCATCTGGCGTACAGCAGCCTCTCTACTCCCCCCTCACCACTCACCCCACCCACATGTCATTGACTTTGTGCTGGGCCATAAATTAAAACACAGCAATAAAGACGACTATTTTTAAGTATAAAACATAAAACTGTATAGTATTCATATATGTACATATATATACATATATAATATATGTGTATATGTTATAGATACATATGTCAAGTTTCGTTTGTTTTAGGCTTTAATGCTGTTGTTCTTCTTCTTTTCTATCGATTATGTCTGCGGTTTATGGCATTTAACGACAATTTTTATTTGTCTTCTTTTGATGAGCTTTTAATGCAGCAGGGCAACACACACACTCACACACACACACATATGCAACGTTTGAGGAGGTTAGGGACGACCAAGACGACGGCGCCCACACGCAAAGATTTCATCATCGGGGGCAGCATGAACTTTTTATTTTATTCTATTTTTTATGTTTTATTTTGGGCGTCGTACACTTGACACAATTCTCAAAACACTTCTCGAAATAGTTTAAAAATAAAATTGGACGACGACGACGCGAGCAATCAACGGTTTTTTGGGCAAGGGGGGCACGTACAAGCGCGCAAGGGTGAAGCTTTAACGGTGTGCGCCGAGGCGGTTGCGGCGTGTGAAGCGCGCATAAAATTAAATTTGGACACGAATATCGACAGCGCGCGTCGTTCGACCACATGGCGTGGCGCAGCGCAGCGCTGACGCTGGCGTCAAGCTTGGCAGGGGAGCAGCAATGAGTGTGAGAGCGCAACTTGGGCAAGGTCATTAAACCACACAAAAGCAAAAGCAGCGACGGGGGCAGCGGCAGCAGCAGCGACGCGCCGTCATCGTCATTATCAACGTTTTGCCTGTGCCTCTGGCTCTGCCTCTGCCTCTGCTTGCTCAGCTGTTTGTTATAGCTTGTTGTTGTTGTTGTCGCTGTTGTTGTTGGTGATGGTGCATTTGTTTTGCTTTTATTTCCGCTTGCGCTGCATTTTCAACACATTCGCTAAACTGGAAATACATTTGAAAACTGTAATGCGGCTTTATACGAAAAATCCATATATAATTAAACGTACACAGACACGCATACACATACATACATATACACACACGCCCACCGAATCAACGGCCACAGCCTTCCGCGCCAGCTAATTTGCATTTGGCTTTGCTTAGGCGAGCTAAGCTGCGCTTAATTTATGCATTTTTAAACATGCTTAAAATATATTTCTCTACAATTCGTTCGGTATGTCCGCTCTGCCCCTGCCCCTGCTGCTGCTGCCCGCTCCCTTTTGCTGTGACATTTGAAAGCTGTGAGAGAGTGTGGGCTGCTGTGGGAAAATATTATTGCAGAGGCGACAAGTTTCTTGCATAGTTTATACACAAACACAAACACATACATATATTATTTTGACTTTGGCCCTGGCCATGTCGCTGCGTTTAATTTATTGATTTACTGCGAATTGCAGATGAGCTCAAGCTTAAATGCTGTCAAATGCAGTGCGGGCAGCGCAGTCGAAGCGCTGCTCTGTAATACGTTTGCATAACCTTTAACAGCTCTCCCCTGCGCACAGTCCTGGCCTCAGGGGCCGCCTTTTACATAAAAAATGTCAACAATTTCAACGCTCAAACGAATTCGCTAATTAATTAGGCAAACAACAACGTGAACGCCCTGGGGGCGTGTCAAGTGGGCGACGTAAGCACGCGTCGTAACGGAACAGCGCAAGAGAGTGAGAGTGAAAGAGAACAACTTTGATAATTTGAGACTTGTTGTTAGAAAACCAAAAGATTGCAACACTTGAGCAGCGCAGCTGTGGCCCACAAGAATGCGGCGAACGGCGAAAGCTCTGAAACTGACACCCGAAGCTCACGCTTTGTATGAGTCAATTGGGCGCTGCTGATAAGAACCGTTATCTCTGCTGCCGCCGACGCCGCCGCCACGGCTGTTGCTGCTGACTGCTCAAAAATTGTACATTTAAATTCGCTAAAATTGTAACTCAAACTTGTTGTGGCATCTGTTGAAAATGTTTTCGTTGCTTGTCTTATGCTAATTTTGCCGTCTGCCCACAAGTTAACTGCAAGTCTTAATTAAATATTTAAATGCGAGCAAAGAAAAAAGACATAAATATATCCAGTTACCAAATTGTTGGCTAGCGGCTTATTAAGTTATTCGTTTTTCTTGGCCAACATTCAGTTGCCAAATGGCTGTTAACGAGCAGCAACAATAACAGCTGTTAAAAAAAATTGACTCAACTCTGAGTGACACATTAACATGAAACAAGAGACATGCAAATAACTGGACAAGTGGAGCTCTTAAATTTTCAACCAGCAGCTGTTAATTCGTGCTGTTGATGGAGGAAGGGGAGAGAGGGGGGTGAAGTTTACACAACATTGACGGATTTCTGCTCAGATCAATTGAAATTGAAAAATGCGTGCGTTTGAAACGAATTAAATAAAATCAACAGCAACTGAACAAACAACAGCTTCAAAGTAAATAAATAAACGAGCGTGTAAAGAGAGAGAAAGCGAGAGAGAGAGAGAGAGAGAGAGGGGAGTGCGTTAATGAGCGATGTGCGAAATGCTTGCTAAAATAATACACACACATTGCCCGATTGCAATTAATGTCAACGATAAACGTCAAAAGATTATCGCCAGTGTGGGAAAACGCAGCGATTGGAACAGAACAAACACGTAATCAACAAGGGAACTATTTGCAAAAAGAAAAACCTTTTAAATTTGTACATGTAATTGTATTTGTATTTGCAGCATGTTTAATTTTAGACAAAAACTTTGTTGATATGGTAATTCCATGTACACTCATGGGTTTTCGATTAGACCTAGGTCTAATTTCGTAATACCGATTGCCGTTAGAAGCTTGCATAAGCTGCAGGGTTGCAATACTTAGCTATGGTAATTGGATTACCAGGCTTAGACCTAGACCTAGCCCTAGATACTTGCCCCTTCTCCAAGGTCAACTATTCTAGAGATACGTAACACAGTCTCTTTGAAAGTCTGTTAAGCTTTAAAGTTGTTTTTTCCTATTAAATAATGTACAATTGAACCTCTAAAATTGTTACTTGAAACACAAAATCATGCACTACTTGGCTTATTTAAGCCGCAAACATTTTAAGCTTATGCAATGTGCACATTAATTAAAGTCCCCCCAAAAAAAATTAAATCACATTTAACAACAGCTTAAGCCACATTCCGCCTGCTTTAAGCCGCAAGTCCGGCGGCAACTAAGCCATGGCAATGATTAAAAATAACTTGGCCGAAAAAACGAGGAATTTAAATCCCTTATTGGATTTGGTCGCATTTCGCATTTGATATTGTTGTACCTGCCAAATAATTCGAACAACTCGCGCAGTTATCTGCCTGCGAGGCAAAAGCAAACAATTCTTTGGAATATTCAAATATTCGTGCATATCGAAGTTATTTTAACGCAACGAAAACAAAATATTTGCGTGCACAATAACTGGGAAATGGTGAAATGTTGTTTCGCCCAAAGGCAACTTAATAAACAAGTGAAAAGCTTTAATTGCAATCTCGTCGGGCTGCGATGCCAAAGGCAATTTATTTTTAATATTTATTGTACTGTAAAGCTGTCTGAGGCGAAGTTTTTAAATAATTTGCTTAAGTTTTTGTGTACAAGTATTTACATAACAATTTTCACAGTTGGAAATCGCATAGATACCGAGTTCTAAGTGTGAGAGGATGATAGAGTTTATTTATAACGTGTTTTATTAAATCCAATATATATATGTCTCCTCTCTTATTGCTGTAGTTTCACAGTCTTCTCGTATTCAAAGCTAGTCACAGACTGCCCTTAACACGAATGCTTAACATACTCTGTTATTTACATGGCACCTGCTGCCAGAGTGACCGTGTGCACTTCTGATAATGCATGCTATTGATAATGTGACGTCACTATCCTGCTACATAAGAGCCTAAGAAGTTGTATATTGGTAATCATTGCGTATGCGTAATAAACGACATAAACTGGGATCGAGCTTGAAATTGAAATTTTGCGGGAAACTGGCAACTGGGGAATGCTTAAGCGAAAAATGGAGAAGCGAAAAACTTGAAGTTATTGCGTTTTTGCCATTTGCCTTGATCATTAAGCAGCTGTTGCGCTCATCAGTTATTGTTGTTGCCGTCCGTTTCATTCAATCATCAATCAAAATTTTGTGCTGTGCGTGCGCAGGCAACTTGTGGCGGCTTTAATGATGCAACTGCAACTGGCAACTGGCAACTGCAACTGGCAAATGCAGCAGCAAATTGCCAGCCTGCGGGCAGCCTCGAGCAGTCCCTTGACCCTGAGACGCCTCCCATTTCCATTCATGCAACAGAGAGCTGCGGTCGTCTTTTGCTGCACTTTCGACTAATCCATCAGCAAATGAGCCAACTGCCTTTGGGGGTTGCAAGCTCACACACACACACACTCACTCACACAGTTACAAAAAAATGCAATAAAAGCGTTGTTCACGCTGACCCTTCAATTCTGTGGCAGCTCCCTTTCACCCCAGCCCCCCCTCCATTTGGCACTTTTTGCTGCATTCTCAAGTGCGCTTTGCTGAGCTCTTTATATATATACATACATATATATATATGTACTATTTTTTGCCAGGACTTTGTTGGTCGCGTTCGCTCTCAAAGTGGCCGCGCTTTTCTATCTTTGCCAACTTCCGTTTGCCCCTCGCCCCGCTCCGCCCTCTGGCTGCGCATTGATGTGCAAAGTTTTTATGACGCATTCGTGATTTCTTCTTTTATATATATACATTTCTCTTCTTTTTTTTTTCATTTTATTTAATGCTGCACTGCGTCCATTTTGATGCTAAGGCCTTTTGTCCTTGCTTCAAGTGTTGACAGCGCTGTGGTTTTTCACGATTTTACTTTTTCCTATCTTGTTGGCCACTCGACTATGTGGCTTTAAATTAGCTTGCTTCACTTTGAAAATGGTAAAAGTTGGTAAGATGGCATTAAAATAATTTATAAAAATTAAATGTATTCGAAAAAAGTGATTGGAGATGCGGGGCATCGATCCCCGTACCTCTCACATGCTAAGCGAGCGCTCTACCATCTGAGCTACATCCCCTTGTGTGCGAATGACCGCAATGGCAGCACATAAAACGAATCAAAACTAGCAGAGAGCACTAAGTGGCGGCGCACATTAACAGCGATCGCCAGTTTACTCACTCCCACGTTGCTTATGCTGCGCCTATAAATAAACGCACTCGATAACAGCTGATTAACAGACTTGTATTGACAATGCTCACTCACACTTTGACTTTCTCTGCGAGAGCTTTTTAAAAGCAGCAGCTGCTTGCTAATTGGGCATGTAATTTGCAAAATTATGTGAATGTGTGTGTGTGTGTGTGTGTGTGTATGTATGTAGGGTAGCTACTTTTGTCGCCGTGCTCAATTACTGCTAATTAGCAGCACTGTTATTGTTGATTAAATATACACAGAGCACGCGAGAGTGTGAGACCATATGTTGGTATGTAGCTGTAGCTATGTTAAAAGCTAGCCAACCTCACTCTCTCTCTCTCTCTCTGCCCCCCTCTTGCTTGGCACAAATTATAATATCAGTTGCAAAATTAGGTCACAGCACGCTGCTGATAATTATGATGATGAACAACGTGTCGAACGTGTTTGTTGTTGCTATCCGTCAGCTGCTGCTGCTGGCGTCAGAATTGCAGCAGCGTCGCAGCAGCAGCTGTTCCCCATTTACTTTCAATATGCGTTTTAGTTTTTTATCTTTTGCTTCAATTTTTTTTCACTCTGTTCTTCATCTTCTCGGGCTGCCTCTGAATTGCCAACACGATTTGGGTCACAGTCGTTGTCGTTGCCCGTGACGTCAGAGCGTCTAGTCGCCCGATCTGTTAACATGAATTTCTGTCGTTAACAGCAGGCGGCTGGCGGCTAATTTAAAGAGTGAAATTGACGTATCAGAAGTAGGTGGCTCTGCGGTTGGGATAACCGCAAAAGCAGCAGCAGCCGCAGCAGCAGCTGTTTGATTTATGTATATGCAACGGTTTCTTTTTTATCAGTCGCAAACGTGGCGCAAGTTATTGCAACAGCTGCGTGCGCATAACTGAAACTCTAATATGAAACGTGCAGACCCAGCTGGACGGCCAATTTCCGCCCGGTGTCCCAAAAATACACACGCACAAAGCCAAAGCCAAAATCCGAAAACCAAAAACCGAAACCCTGTGCTAAAACTTCTGCTTCATTAGCGGCATTTGTGTAGTGGTGGGGGTACGGGGGATGCCACAAGCAGTGGCTTGTGGCTTGTATAATTTATGGCTCACCTTATATAACGAAAAACTCTTTTGGCCTACATACTTGTCGTATGCGTAATGTCGTTAAATAATGCCACATGCCACACGCACACACACACACACACACGCACAGCGACAACACACGTGATTAATCGCATTACTAATCAATACAAATGTCACTCAAGCGCTGACACTTGAGATTTGTGGCCAGTTGTTGTCTCTTTGGTCTCGCATTACGCATACGCACAGTAGTCCAAACCAACGCTCAACTGTCTGTTATTGTTGTTGTTGTTGTTGTTGTTCTCTATTGTCAATTAACTGGCGTGTAAATTGACTTAACCAGCAAAAAGAAATAAAAGCAATAGACATATGTGGCATAAAGAAAACTTCAGCTGCAGACACGTTTGCACAGATTTCGCCAACAATTTTCCAGCATTTTTCACATTGTTAGCCCACAAACATTTTGGCTATTGATAACCTGCCCGTTGTTGTTGTCCATTATCGTGTGACACTTTTTTTGACGTTGACTGTAGTCAGCTGTTGTTCGGTGTGCGCATTGTTTCCATTATCAGCACAACCTTTTTAGCTGATATCCGGGCTGACAAGTGGGCGTGGCCAGCCAGCCAGCCAGCATGGAAGCTAATTAATGTCGCGTGTTTTCTTTGCTTGGTAAGAAAATGCACAAAATACGTCACAATGCCAATGGGAATAAGGTCAAACGGGGTTTAATACAATAACAATAAGCAACCTCCCGACCTGGTCGAGAGGGTTGCGGGCCGGAAACGCGTTGCCATTTCCGTTTTGATTACACTTTATGGCTAGGGTTGCCATTTCCCGGCGCATTCGGACTATTTTGCCTTTCACCTTAACGGGAAATTGTTTGCTGGCGTGAAAAGTTGCCGCAAATAAATTGAAGTGACTGTATAGCCAAAATGGGCGTGGCCACAACACTGCCCCCCACGCTCCATTCGGGCCAAATCACGTAGCCCCGGTTTATTATAAGGCTTTTACGCAATTACAATTTGTGAGCTCTCGTTAATCTCGTTTTGTGTTCTGCTCTGTTCTCTTCTCATTATGCGGCTGCGTTTTGTTATCACTCGTAAATCAGCATAATTGGCTCTAAAACCAAGCTAAATAAAGCCAAATAATGCTAAATATGTGCACACATCACAAACCGAAATTTGTTGCTTTAGTTAGTCTGCTTTATGCAATGCGTTAAGAGTTTTTCCTTTGAATTTTCACAGCTATTCGCTAATTTCCAGCAGCACGACATTAACATACATTTCAAAATATATTTGTACGCCCAAACTTTGGTCTAAATGGGTTTATGAGTTTTTGAGATGTTAAATAATATGATCCGGAAAGTGAATTCCCATTGGGAATTGTTTAGTTTGTGAAAAAAACACTGATTAGAAATAAACAATCTGCTTAAATAACTAAATGGTATTGATTTTCGTTTAATGAAAAATCTTAACCAAAATATAGTTCATTTGTATAGCCTTGTTTTGGGTAAAAGTGTAATTTTGTCATGGAATGAAATAACGCATAGAAACAGAAACCTCCGACACCATGAAGTGTATACATTTTAGATCAGCATAAAAAGTTGATATAGCCATGTTTGACGGATTGAAATCCTTTATCATATAGCTACCATTGGGCAATTGGGTAGAAATGAAGGTTGTTGTATGGAAAGCTTCTTGGTGTACCAAGCTATCTTGTCCAAAACTTGTCTTTTATTAGTTTTCCTGTGCTATATATATGCCAAATCGTTAAGCATCGGCGAATCGGGAATCGCACCTCAATACTAAATAGCTCTACATAAACATTTGGTCATAAATGTTTTTTTGTATGGCAACATATTCTTCTTTCTGATATTTTTAAACTCAGCATTTACGAGCTTTACTTTTCCCAAATATCTGCAAATGGCAAATGTCTATAAGGGTATTAAATCTACGACGTGCCGAATTTATCATTACTTTGTTTTTTTTTTTTTTAATTTGAAAAAACCTCGACAATGAATGTAAAATAATATATCACTAAATTTATTGACGCCAGGTCTTTAAAATGACGCATACGCCAAGTTGTGCCCCTTTAACAAAATTTTCGTCAAATTTCTACAATAAACTATTTCTGTTTATCGCACTTTTAACATTTGACAGCCCGTATTCATAAGTTTCGTATACGTAAAGCTGCGTGCTAAATTTCATGAAAAATAAATTTCATCTCTTAATAACCAACTTACATTGAAGTGAATTTTTCACAATTTCTGTTGTAAATTTTGCGTGGAAAGCTGCAACAGATTTACATTTTGATTGCATTTTATTGTCAATGCCAAAATAAAAACGCCAAGAGTTCTGAAATGTTGTGATAATTTACAAGCATTTCCATAATTTTGCAACAAAGGCATTAAATTGAAACAAAAACAAAAACAAAACAAACTCGAAAGCCCAGCCCCTGGGCACACACACAAATGTTTAATGCATATTTAAATACGCGTAGCGCCAAAGGAAGTTGGATTAATAACGCCACACCCTGGCCAACTTTCAAGCGAGCATATTAGCTAACAGCAGCAGCTTGTCTAATGACAATTTATAGGGTATTAAGCGGCGGGTGTCTTCTGCTGTCGTTTATTCCGAGTGTCATTATCGCTGGCGATTATCATTCGAGTCTGGCATTTGGCATATCATGACATGTGCGTGTTGAATTTACAAATAAGTAAAAGCTATTTAACACAGAGAGAGAAAAAAACACAACTGACTAATAAAAAATTGTGGAAAAAAGCGAAAAACCGCTCATGAAATTATTTGACATGTCGCAGCCTGCCCTGTCCCCTGTGTCCTTTGTCCTTTGTCCCTTGCCCCAATGCCTAATGTGAAAACTATGACGCCAGGCGCTGCACGTTGACAAATTGCCAGTTGACATTTGTGGCATGCATAATAAACAGCATACAAAATTAATCAGATATACATCTACAAATGTATATATATAAAATCACATTTAATGCATGTTCTCGTTATGAGAGAGGATTTTAAATGTTGGGGCTTGCTGCATAAAAACTATTTAATAATTACTTGAATTTTATACAGCTTTAAATGTAGATATATCTATGCATATATAAATATATAGTTTCGATAGATATATATTTATATATTCAAGTTTAATTAATGTGCTTGTATTTTCCAATACAAAAAAACGTGCGAAGCTTACTTCAGACTGCACCGCAACTTAAAAATAGGTAGTTTTAGATGCCGCCTTACTCTGCGATTCTCATGAATTCAAGTAAGCTTTGCTGCTCTTGTATGTATATGTATATGCATATGTATATGAATATGTATATGTATGTGTATATGTATATGTATATGTACATGTATATGTATATGTATATGTATATGTATATGTATGTATATGTACATTTATTTTTTATTCCAAGCTAGACTGAGTCGTATTAATCCTGTTTATCACAAATTTCTAAGGTTTACCCATAACATATCCCCTGTTTTCTGGGTCGAGCTGCCATTCAACTATGTTTATTTGGTTATGGCCACAATCTTATGTTGCCTGGGGCTGATTGATTATCCCAATTTATTTACGGCGAATGGTTTTTAACAATTTATTCATGGCTGATTTATCAGGTTTCAGCGCCGATCTGCTTTGCATGGCATACAAAGCGGCAAACATATGTCTAATATATAAGTATATATAACTCATAATATAACTGATTTACATTATTTCACAATGAAAATTGTTTGCATTGGCTGCGTCACGCGCAGCAGGCAGCATAACCTTATAAATTATTGAGGGCATAGCTAAAGGATTGCCCGCTTTGTCCATGTGAGTCCTTGTACGCTTGGTTGCCTGCCCCCTGCCCCCTGCCTGCAGGCTCCGGGCTCCTGCCTGGCAGCCGTTACGTGGCTTATCATCAGCTGCGCCGCATTGTAACAAGTCTTAGTTGCACGTCATGGCTCTGTATAGAGGCAACTTGCCGCGTGCTGTCTGTTGCAACTCCATTGAAAGCGTTTGCCTTTGTTTGACGCACAAATTGCATACAAATCCCCCTCCCCCTGCCCCATTGAATGCAGTAACGAGCGCCACAAGGCGACAGCTGTCCTATAACTGGTCAATATGCTGATGTTTCGGGCGGGCCATTGATTGGCCCGTAAATCCAGCGCAAAGGCTGGCAACGCCAGCTTGCCTTTAAAAATATTGCTGAAAATTGTGCCTGGCTTGGAAAATTTTCCTGGAAAGTTTCTGTTATTAATTGCCTGCAGAATCTTTGAGCCGCTTTTAGTCACACACACACACGTAGCTGGGCCATAAATTTGCTGGCAGCTAAAATGTGTGGCACGGATTTAGGCGTTGCCACTTTGCCGTAAAATCCTATTTTATTTTCAATTTGTCAGCAATGTGCGGCGTGCCCTAAGCTGACAGCGAGAGTTGCCAAATAAGAAGTAAGATATATGTATATATAAGTATAGTATATATATTTATACATACATAAAGTGGGTCTGGCCTCGGCCATATGCCACAGAGCACAGCGCCTGCTATTAACTTATTAGTGCAACGTGGCGTATGCGCAACTTGGCAACTTGCCGCTTCGGCTGTGTGTGCTGTGTGCTCTGCTTTGTTGTGTGGGTCGCACAAAAGTGTAGCAAATGAAACAATGACAGCTTGTCATGTTTATAGCACACACACACACACACGCACAACCCAGCTGGCGAGCTCAAAAGTCGACTATATTTTCCTTTTGCCTCTTATGCAAACGCGCGTGCTCGTCTCTTTGTCTCACTGAGCGCAGCAGCCTTGGCATATACGCACACACTTCACACCTACACCTACACAAACACACACACACACTTCACACCTACACCCACACACACTTACACACACCTTGACTTCCTTTTCGCCTTTTGTCATTGTCACTGGCGTATGAGAAATGTGCTGGCGCTTTACATTTATAGTCGGTATTACGCGTTCCGGCATGCAACTCATCTTGTGCCTGGCAACCAGTTTATTTTAATCAGATTGTTTCTGTTTTTTTGTTTTCTTGTTGCGCTCTCGCCACTCGACTTGAATTTTAATCAATTTTATTTTTCCACCTGACGCATTTTCTAATGAGAAACGCGCGAGCGAGCGTATGCCTTGAAACATTCTGCCAGGAAATTGCCAAAAAGCTTAGCCAGCTGTATAAAATATAAAAATTGCCTAAAAATGACAAAAGAAGCGGCCGCTATGTGACTGGCATACACAAAAGGCATTTGGCACTGAATTGAAAGCCTCAAAGAACACAACGAAAATGTGGGCTGGACATTGGTGTTAAGCCCTGAAAGGTTATTGTAAAAGGCAAAGCATGAGAAGCGCAAAGAGAGGCGCTTGTCCCTGGGCGTAGCTAATAAGCAGCATGTAACAGCATAGAGCGGGAGGGTGGCTGAGTTAAAGCTGTGTATCATTAGTTGTGGCTGCCGCACGGAAAGT
This sequence comes from Drosophila ezoana, assembly GCA_035045725.1. Classification (NCBI taxonomy): domain Eukaryota; kingdom Metazoa; phylum Arthropoda; class Insecta; order Diptera; family Drosophilidae; genus Drosophila; species Drosophila ezoana. Next base: position 5,095,850 of record JAWNOU010000177.1, on the reverse strand, counting down.
TTTTGGTTAATAATTACATAATTAACGCATAATTAATTCAAAACCAGGCCGGGCTAGAAAAGGCAACTACCGACCATTTTGGCCAGCAGGCACAAATTGCGGTTAGCCTTTTTATGCCGGCTTTGTCTCCCAGTTGATGCTCCCCCAGGCTAAATTAAGCATGCCAAACACACAGCGAGAAGAAATCATTGGGGCATGCAAAATGCTGAGGGACACAGGACAGGAGCTAAAAATTCATGAGAAATGCTGATGATGCTCTTAAGTGAAGTTCGCATGTGGGCGTGGCTATTTTTGGTAGCCGCTTTCAAATTCCAACTGCGGCACACGTTTGCTCGCCTCGCACATAACCAGAATTAGTTGGCCACAAAATGACGCTGACGCCCACATAAAAAAGCGTACAGACACACACACACACACACGCATAGAGGCTTCCTTTCTTTCTGTGTGGCAGCTGGTGCTGCTTTCAAGGCCATCATCATTTATATCTCCAGCAAAGTTTTTCATGTGCCAAATGCATGACCAGAGATTTTGCCCGTGTGCCTGCCAACTGAGCTGCCTGTGTTTCAGTTTCTGATTTGCTTTCTGCTTTGCGTCGACTCTTCTGTGTTTTTCCTAATACTCTGTTTACAAAAGAAAGTGGGGTGTATTTGTTTCGAACAAGGTATAAACTTGTTCAAAGAACAAAAACAAAAACTCATAATTAAAATAGGGGCTTAACGCCTTGATATATAAGCATTTTTGTGTGTCATATTTAAGCCGAGAAAACTTTATAAAGATCGGACATTAAGAACCGAGTTTATTAAAGGGAAGCTAAAATGTTTGTAAAGGCAGCGCGGTTCAAAGAATCTGACAGTCGAGCATGCCTGACTAGAGCACTCTTACACTGTTTCCAGCTGTGTGTGAGTGTGTGTGTGTGTGTATCCTGCTGACTTTTCCTTACATAAGCATCACAATTTTTCCATGTTGCATTTGCGTCACAACATCAGCCGCATGCTGAGCTTGTGTCATAATCAATCAGTTCAGATATTCAGTCACCCAACGATTAAATGACGAAAGGCACACTCCCACACACGCATGCACACATACACGCACATGCTGAACACCTTTTATAATATATTTTTAATCTATCTGCAGCGTCGCGTTGGCGCCTCGTAATGGCTGGAAATTGTTGTTTCCAGCTTGTCGCGACCTTTTCAATGCCTAAACAAAAAACATTCTCTTAACTTTTGACAACCCTTTTTTTATTTTAGTTTGTTCTCAATTCATTTGGTTGTTAGGTAAGCTCTTTTTCGATTATATAAGACTTGAAGGGAGCAATCAACACCTAGCGGCAGATAGCTGGCGCGAAAATTGATTTATGGGCTAAGTACACTGCGACAAAAAGCTGCTTAAAACATAAAAGCAATCAAATGAATGCCAGGAATTTTGTAAATTACAATTGGGTTATTCTCGAAAGATTTAAGCTTGTTTTTAACAAATTTACCCAAGTTAATTGCTGACTTTAGCATTTTCTTTTCTTGTTTGCTGCCCGTTTCTTTCGCTCAGTGTAGCAAAATAAATACAAATATTTGCATTGCCTACTTTTGTGCGCTGCGCTGTCAGAGCTGAGGCTATGCAATTAGGTCGAGAATGGGCTCATTTATTATGCTGCCCAAAATGCTTGTTGGCCAAACACAAAAGCAGCGACCAGCACCCTACCTCCCTCCCTTTCTTCCTTCCACCCTCCCTCCTGGCCCCCTCGTGGCCATTGGTCATTTTGTGCTCGGCGATTGTGCGGCTGCCAAATGATGCATAAATTTATGTCAATTTCTCTTTTAAACAATTAAAAATCGAGCGAAGAAGAAAATGCCGGCTCGTCCTGTATACAAAGGAAAATGAAAAGCAAGCGTGGCGCATTGCTTTATTCTGGTCCCCCCTCTCCTCCCGCGCCCCGGGCAGCTGTTGCCTCTCCCTCTCTCCCTGCGCCTAGCTGGCAAAGCACAAGACATTGCCACGCCCGCTGGCCGCCCACTTTTAAATATTTCATGTAATGCCTTTGCAATTTGGCGCTGTTGTCATTTTTCATTTCGAGCTGCCTACTTTGAGGCGCGCAGGAGCCAAAAGTGAGAAATTAAAATGAAATATTGTTGCATGTTGTCTTGTGCTGGGACAAACTTTCTTCTTCTTTTTACTTCCAAAAGGAACGTCTTTATCGTTATTGCTGTCATCTTTGCTTTATGCTAAGCAGCAGCTGCCCCTAAAATGCTGCCAGTTTATGACGCTTGTGTATCTACCAAGTGGCTGGTGCTCATTTGGGCCTTAATGATGCCATCTTTGGCCCAGCTTGGACATCGTTTAGTGTGTTCTGGCTAAGCTTTGGCTATTTGCATAACAGCCTGTTGTGATAGTTGCAGAGAAATGTAAGTGAACTTTTTACGTGCTCATGATTTCTGTGCCTTACCAAAGCTAATGTGCCTCGAGGGAAGCACTATTAACAATTTTTACCACAGCTTATGTGGCTATTAAGAAGATCTATACAAAATCTAACATTATTTACATAGCTTGAGTAAAGTAGTTACTTTTATGCTGAGCAACGGCTGAAGAAGTAATGACATATGGCTACGCATTAAGTCTATAGTTTGGGGATCGAACGCCCTTTAATATTAAGGTTTTTGTGACTTAGTCTTAAACTTTACTCTTTAATTTAAGTTCCTATTCCAATTTCGGGTCGTTTTTCCTGCTGAAAAGAAGTCATATTTTATAGTTTAAAGATAATTAACAAGGCGCCATATGCTGCAAAATGTTTGCTGGCATGTTTAGATGCGCTCAAGCATGTGAGTGTATATATATGTGTTGTGCATGTAAGTGTGTGTGCATGTGTGTGTGTGTGTGTTTGCTGCTTGGCTTAGGCAGGCGCACATAATTTGCCCAGAAGTATGCAATCAAAATGGTTTTAATTGATTTTAGTCGTCGCGTCGCTTCTTGCCTAGCTCTAAAGTCAATGACTGCGGCACACACACACACACACACACCAGCACACACACACGCTTGTCAACTCATATACACTCAGCCTCACTTTGCAAATTCTAAATTGCATAAATTTATTTCTTGCTTCGTTTCGACAACGCCACGCTGTCGCCCACATGCCACGCCCACCGGCCTGCAGGCCATTTGTAAAATTGATTACGCGCATAAATTGAAGCAGACGAGCGACGATATCAAAATGTTGCCACAGGGGTTGCACAGCACAGTCCATGGGAAGGGCGGAAAGGGTGGGCAGGGCAGGATGTAGCATAATTTTTTTTAGGCTAGTTTCAAATTGAATTTCACTCACTTTTACATATAAAATTCATGTAATCAAATTCAATTTGCTTTAATTGCGTTAGTTGTAGGCGAACTAACTTGCTCTCCCTCTCACTCTCTCTCTCTCTCTGTCTCTCTCTTTGTTGCCGCTCTCGAAAGTTATTTGTCAATTAACAACAGCGAAATGTTGCAATCAATGTTGCGTATTGTGTGACACACACACACACACAAGCACACGCAAACACCCGCTTTTGGGCCCGTAATTATGTTTGTACACAATATGTGAAACCCTTGTATGTCTGGGATATTAGATGCTCCCGCTGGTATTGGCATACAAAGCCATAATTATAACAGTTGAAAACGCCCGAAACATGCGAATTACGCGCCATTTGCAGCATGCGCCAGCAGCAGGGGAAACAGCTGCAGAACAGGCGACAAATGTGTCGGAATTAATATTGAGCTTGCACTTAAATTGGTTAGTTCTTAAAACCGACAAGCTAAGAGGCTTAAAAGGCGTTTACCCTGTTTTCAGGCGGGAACCGTGCTGGATTTTATGGTCTCAGCTCACTTGAAGATTCCCTTATTTTTGCTAAGGACAAGTGAAGGTATTATATGTTTCGCAGATTCCTGGCAGACTTTCAAATGTGCTTAAAGCGATTTTTTACTATGCGATATTTAACTATGATCACAAAAAACGCATGTGCCTCTAGACGTGTTCCACACCTTTCACTTTTCGAATCCAAGCCTTCTCTGGCGAATAATCCGATTCTTCCAGTTTTGTCCTATTTGATTAAGGTTTACTTTCAAAGGCCATCACAAGAACTTAATGAATACGTGTTTAAGCGATTGGATGTTCTTTTTGAAATTGTGGTTAATCGGAGTGCTGATTTAAAGTTTCCCCAGCCCGGAACTGGGTGCAAATGTTTTATCTAAAACACAAATCTTGTTACGGGTAATACCCGTCGCAATATAATTTCTTCTTTTATGTTGAATTTCTATGTCCCATTTATATCTCATGTTAACTTGTCGCCTGGCTACGAACTCGCATAGAGTTTGAACTGCTGCAAAGCATTAGAACGCACCAGCATTAGAGCAGATATATCAACAAACAGACAGACTAGGTTTATATATAAGTAACCTAATGCTATATATAAATATATATATATATATCTCATATATACGTTAGAGACAATCAAAACGATGCCATTTTGGAGTAGCAACAATGCAAATTACTCATTTACAAATCTGTATTGAACCCCCTTCCCTCCAACCCCGCCCCACACACTCGTCGCCGTGTAATGCAGTAGGCAATATGATTTCCTGGGCATTAGTTGTGATATTCATGCTGTAATGAGCTATGATTATGGCCAAGCTGCAATTGGTAATTAAACAATTACACACTCTGTTTAATGGCAATTGTCGCGAGCGCGTTTTGCGCGCGGTTTATGACGCGCGCGGTAAAATGCAAACACACAACGCAAATTCAATTTAATGCCGCGCCTCAAAAGCTGTTCATAAAAATTATTTAAAGAAATGCACAGAAATCTGACAACAGAGTTCAATGAACGGCGAACAGGAGCTGCTGCCAAAGGAGCCTGCAATGTGGGGTTGTATGAGCCGCTGAGCCAGGGGCGGGTGTGCCGAGGTGGGCGGGGCAGGCAAAAGCAGACAGGCAAGTTAAGGCCGCGGGCAACGAATGCTCGTTTGTGGAATGTGATGGAACAGTTTAAGAATTGAATAAAGCCGGAGACCTGGTGATGAGTTATTCAAAAAGCATGTGCAAAATGTCAGAAGAAATCAAATGAGATTAAAAACTGCAAAAAAAAAGAAAGCAGGAGCAAACCGATGAGCAAATACCCTAGCTTTTGGAAGTGATATTATAGGCAAGCTTTAGTCCCGGCGGATTATGTCCGATATAGCTATTTGCTGATAGGGAAAGGGCATGGTAAAGTTTCGTATACGCTCATATAATCGTCTGTGGATGCTGATCAAGTATATATATATATATATATATATATATATATATATCTTAATGGGACCAAAGAGGTATCTGTCATGTCAGAATCATAATGCCCCTCTGCTAGGGTATATAAATCAAACCAGATATGTAAAAGGGATAGAGAGGGGGTGGAGGGGGCTGCCAAGGCAAAAGGGCCAACATAAATGTTTGCGATTGGTGAAAATAAGAGGCAGCTGCGACCGTTGGGATGCCCGTCGGCGAGGACTGAAACCGTTCGAATGTGAAGTCAAGTGAGAGAACTTACCCAATACTCCTTTTCAATTTTGGCAGCTGGCTTTTGCTTATCACGTGGACCAAGCGGACATTGCTGTGTGATTAGATTTGAGCCATAGCCAGTGCCACGCCCACTTGAGCCGGCTGGCCGTGCTGCATGCAACAGTCGACACTTGAGCACGAAATGTTCGCGCTGCAACTGAATAAAAAGCCTGCGCGCAAGTCCGGCGTTGAGGCAAAAAGTAATTTCCAATTGTGCAACAAAAGCGTCAAGATTATTTTTGTTCCCTGTAGTAATGAATAGGCGGGTAGATAGAGTAGATAGATAGGGTATGGTGTGGTCGTGTTTGCGCTATGAAACTGTAAAGATATGTGAAGAAATATATGATAAGAAATGATAAGAATACCAAGAAATATACTTATGAAAACTTAAAAAGTCCATAGAAATGTACGATATGAAATATATGAATGCAAGGCAATATAAAACTGTTCTTAATATCTAATAAAAATATATATGCCATCAAATATATGATACAGAAATACAGAAAATATTTGAATACACTAGAAAACTTTAAAGATATGTCGAGATATATGTGATATGAAATATTTGAATACAAGGCAATATAAAACTACAAAGATATGTCTAGAAATATATGAATACAAGGCATTAGGAAACTGCAAATAATTGTCAAGAAATATTTCATATAAAATATAAAACTTGAAGGATATCTAAAGAAATATATGATATGAAATATTTGCAAAGATATGTCAAGAAATACATGATCTAAACAATATAAGATCTACCTTCTCTTAAGATCTGATAGCCTTAATAGATCTCAGGAACTATTAGGCTAAAAAAGTCCAAATGGGGTATCTAGGTTTTGGTATCCTCGCCAGATGCTAAGACACTCTAAATAAAAGATATAATCTTAAAATATGAAGTTTTTTAAACTATATACAACTAAATGTCCAAAACTAACTTTCCAAGCGAATAGCAAGAAGCATGGGTATGGAAACTCATAAAGAATACGCTATAGTACGCAGGGTATCTACCTGCCAGACACTTTCAGCTGCAAGTCTCTTGTTTAATTTTGTGGAATCAATCAAAAGACTAGCCACGATTTGCTACAGTTTTCACATTGCGTGCACAAATTGTCCAGCACAAATTGATGAGCCCTACAAGAGTTCCAACCGAAAAGGGCCTCCGACCAAGAATCCAACCAGCTACAAGAACGCAGACAATAATCTTTTAGTGTAGGATTTCAGCTTTTGTACTGGCTGCTGGCTGCTGTCTGGGTAATTATCATTTAGTTATGGCACTTTTTGTTTCACTGGGCTCTTAAGAATCTGGTTTTTCTTTAAGCTGCTGCCTCAAGTGCCGGCACATGATAAATGATTTTCCATTAACTGCCATTGAGAACGAGAAAAAATCTAAAGGGCGTAGCGCAGGGAAACAGCAGGACAAAGCCAGACCCATAGAAACTACGACTCGAGAGCACATGCTGTGCGTGTGTGTGCCAATGTGTGTTTGTGTGTGTGCTTGCGTTTGTCATCCATCATCGACGAAGGCGGCGGCATTCTCTGTGCTCTATTCCTTTACCCCTGCCATACCCACATCCCCTCCTAAATACCAACATTTTATCAACTGTCTACATCAGAATTATTTGTCTTAGTTTTTCAACGATTTTTCTTCAATTTTTCTTGTGTGTGGTTTTTCATGTAAAAAGCAAAAAAAAAAAAACGAAAATTTGTTTAACCCACTTCGAGAACTGAACTGAAATGCGTAGTAAAAAAGTTAAGATAGAGCTCTGATGCTTCTATCTTAAAGTTGAATTTTCCGCTTGTGTGTGTGTTGGTTTTTCTTTTGTAACTCGATGCTTCGACATGCGATAATAATAATAGAAATAATAATAAAAGACAAACAGACCCCGAGCAGGCAACAGACAGCGGGCGAGCGATGTTTGATTTTTTCTTCAATTTGATAGATGACCATCAAATATTAATGTGTGTGTGTGTGTGTGTGTGTGTGTCTGCCTGAAAATCTATGTTTGAATTTTCCTTTTGATTTGACTTTGACGTCAAGGTCTTTTTTTGTGGAGTAACCAACTAAATGACGCAGTTTTTGAGCGAAAAAACGCCCAAATTGATGAGGAAAACAAAGCGATTTTATTTGCTGCTCAGCGGTCGCTGATGGCAATTTTCAAGCAGAGTTTCTATTGAAAACCCCCCCCCCCCCCGAAAAAAAAAAAAAATTACCTTCCCATTAAAAAAAATTTTTTTAAACCCCCCCAAACACCCCCCCGCCCCACCCCACAAAAATTTTCTTTTAAAAAAAAAACCCCTTTTCCCATTTTTAATGGTTCAGGGTATAAAAAGAAAGAGATAAATTAGGTTTTTAATAAATCAAGAATCTTATTTAAATACTAGCGGGCGTTTTTCTTGGAATTAGCCATGTCAACTTTTATGCTTTAAACTTGGATTTTACTTTTTTAAACATTTCCGGCCCGTAGACAATTTAAACCTGTAATTTTTTCACAGTTTTGAATGGAATTTCCAGAATCTGGGGAATGTTTATTGAGTTATAATGTTAAGTTTAAAGCAAACCGAACAAAACTTAAAACTTCGCCCAAAAAATCCTTGATTCGTATTTTCCACAGAAAAACTTGAACTAAGCTTGATTTGCATTTATTTGAAATAGAATCCCGTCTCTTGTTTTGAAATCAAAATTTGTTACTATTCCTATTTAAACTATTTGTATAGTTATTAATTTGCCTTTAACCAATTTTAATTTTTAAAGAAAAGCATCTAAAAACACGTCCAGTCTTTCATTTAACTCTTTAAGCATTTGAGCTCTTAAGTGATATGCTTAATAAACCGTAAAACACTTCATTCGCGTTCTTTTTGCAACAGAAAACTCTGCCAGCGGATATTTTAGCATAATACCCTGTATATTGTAGACAATGTTTCGATTTGTATAATCAGCTCATTATCATTAAGAGGCCGCCAGTTGGGCCCGTTTGCCATTAGACATGCAAATGGCCGGGACGAGCGCCCGATTGTAGACTACAAAAATAAAAAGTAGAAAACCGCGCGGGGAGCTGGCAGCAAATGCTGCGTCATCTGCATGCCGAGAAATTCAATCCAATTTACAGCAATTTGCCATAATTTCCACGCTTAACGACGACTCCAAAGATTTACGGCAGGCAACTTTTCATAGATGTAGATAAAGACCAAAGGGGGGAGCAGGAGGAGTCTGGAGCGGAAGGCTTGGAGAAACACTTGACAAGTCTGGTAAAAATAAGATGCTGCGTAATATTTTTGTAAGCCCTCATAGGGAGGGTATTGTAGTTTTGTCATGGAGCGTGTAACAACTAGAAGAAGGCCTTGGAGGTATATATATTCTTGATCAGTATCCAGAGACGAGTTGATGAGTCATGTCTGTTATCCCTCAATTTTTAAGCTGTAATAATGAAGTCTTGCACAGGTTTAGCTTTATGTTGCAGGAATATGTTGCAATGTCGGATCGGATAACTATATCATATAGATGCCATACGAACGATCAGTCGAAAAGTACGTTCTTGTATGGAAAACTTTTTTCGGCATTTATTGGTTAAACTATGCTATATATGAGCCAAATCCTATCAATATCGGACTATTATATATACAATAATTATATATCAAAATAGGAAGAATCAATCGATTCTGTTTTCCACAATAACGGAGCACAATATCATATAGCTCTGTTTGAAGAGTCGATCGAAATATATTCTTTATGGAAAATTATATTCATTCTCTAGATATTTAGATATCGCATGTCTGCAAAATCGTAAGCCATATTTCCACAAGGGTATTTAGATTTCGTTCAACAGAAGAAAGTCGTTCTTATATTTTTTCCAAAGCTAAAAACCATAACAAAAATATTTTTCGGCTGCAATTTCGCAGTGTGAGAAAAAAGCGTGTGGCAGCGAGAGAGTGTGAGCGGGTAGCGCGAACTAAATAGATGTTCACAACTGCAGAGTGAGTCAGACAGACGGCGACAAAGACGTCGTCGCCCTTTCTGGCTCAGACATTCGCACTTTTTGGCCATGGCCAATGGCATCATAAAACTCTAGCTAAAAGCTGCGCATCGCTTTGTTGTCGTTGTTGTTGTTGTTGTTGTTGTCTCGAGTTGACGCCGCAGCGGCGACAACCACGTTGCCGTTGTTTGCAGCTCAGCACCACACGCACTTGCCGCAAATTAGTGGGCGTGGACGGGGTGGGCATGGCATCAGAGCCAAAGTGTAAGCATGAGCTGCGTCTCGTCTGTTGTTTGACCTTTTTGCCGCTGCTAATTTGCAACGTTTATCAATTCGGAAGGGAGAAGCGTACGTGTAGCCGAGTGCTTGCATACTTCTAGGCGCTGTAGGCCTCTTGCCAGTCGTTCGCTTTTAGCCAAGTTCAATGAACCACTTTTGCGAGACAAAAAACAATCGACATTTGTTGTTTGTGTGCTTTGCCTGTTTGCCTGCTTGTTTGTTTGTTTGTTTCTATGTCTCTCGAGTGCCTCGCAGCTTTTTGTGAGCGTCTATTGTTTCGACGATATTAATGCAAACTTTAGTTCCCATTCTTTCCTCTTGAAGTGTGTGCTGTTAATGTAAGCTCCCTCTCTCTTCCTCGCTCTCTCTTTGCTATTTACCTAAAAACTTATCGCTGAGTTCTCTTTTATTTAAATATTTTGCTTTTACTTTGCAACTTATCTACTTCTTCTACTCTTCCTAATTGTTGCTTTCTCTATACAAAATATATATTTGAATTTCTTAGCTCTGACTGCTTTTCACCATGTTCAACTTTTCTCCCTTACCATGGAACTTATCTCCAGCCATTTTTCTACTGCCATTTAACTTATCTATAAATGCTCTTCTGAATTGTTTAAATACTTGAATTTTTTTCTGTTACCAAGAAACTTACCTCTAGCAGCTTCTATGCCTGCCTTTTTCCCATATAACTTATCTATTAATGTTTTTGCTCTTTTGTAATGTCAAATAATTGAACTTCTCTCTCTCTTACATTCCATTCAACTTACCTCTGCTTCTCTGTCAACTGTTAAAGTGTAACTTATCTATTTATATTCATAATCTTTTGACTTGTTTAAGTACTTGGATTTTTGTCTAAACTCAACTGTGTGAACTATTCTCCCTTTTATTAAGCAACTTTTCACTAACTTCTCTTTTACTTCTCTCTCACAGGGCCGTTACAGATCCGCGCGATGGACGCCGCGTCGCACTGAAAAAGCTGCCAAATGTGTTTCAATCTTTGGTCTCATCCAAGCGCGTTTTTCGTGAACTGAAAATGCTTTGCTTTTTCAAGCATGAGAACGTAAGTACTGCAATATTATTATTATACACGATATTACTATGGATACATATACGAAACCCGTTGTGGAATTACGTAACGTTTTTAACAAAAGAATAAAAAATGTTTTACATTTAATTACGCGTCGCGTTTATGACATCAAATTTAATTAAAAAATCCAATTCGATTATTTGTGCTGTTGTTGCTGCTGGAGCCCTTGTTGCGACAGGCACTATCCGCTCGCAAAGCAAATATTTTGAGTCTGTTTTTTACTTTATACTCCCACACACACACACACACACACTCTCCTGATATTACGCATACGCAGTGAGTGCAACATGCGCTCCATTTCTGACGGCTTTAATACCCTGTAATGCCTGTAAAGCTGAGCAGCCAGCCGGGCACAATAGCTGCTTTATGCATATGCATTTACATTTTATAAATATGCATATTCATTTTTTGTTTAAAGCGCATCTTTTGGTCGTTCCCTCAGCTTAGCTCGTGCTCAACTGTTGTGTGTGCATTTATTAACAATTATATTTATCTTTATTCTTTTTTTTTTTTTTACAATTTAAACGCTGAACCTTTTCCTGTGACAGGCCTGCAGAAATACTCGCCTTATGGCCTTATTCTGAGTTCAGCCTCAACTCAAAATTTCATGGCAGTTGTTGCTTTAGTGTCAAGCAAGTGTCGTTTATTGGCTGTGTAATTATTGTCATTAATTAAACGCTTCACTTAAGTGTAATGTAAATTTGTTCAGGGCATTTACAACTGTGAGAACTCAACGACAAACTGAACTGGAGTAAGTAAATGTTGTATGTGCGCACACAAAGTTCAAAGTTGAATAAAATTGTTAACACATTTGGCATAAAACTAAATCCAAATAAGGTTATGAACCCAAAGAAGAAAACAGAACGAAACAAAGAGCACTTCAAAAGCCTAAAAGTTGAACTGTGGCACCTTTTATTCGGACAAACACTGAGTCACACATTCACATATCACGTGTCCTGAGCTCTTTGAGTACCAAAAGTGGCTCTGATCTATCTGTTTGCCCGACAGTTGTGAATCAATCATTCATAGCACTAATTAACTCATTCATATTCATTGCAGTTGCCGTTGTGCATGCACAGATTCAAATGAGAAACAAGCAATCGTAAGGTAAAATGAAAAAATAAACAAACATATTGTTAAGTAACGCCCACATCGGGGCACGCCCTCAGCGCTCTGGGCTGCCAGTTGCCACAAAAGGCTGTCGGGCCAAATAAATTTATGACAAGCCAAATTTTATGCACAACAAATTGTAAAGAAAAGCAGATAAAAAAACTGGCAAAACTCGGAGACTTGAAAACTGCCCAACATTTTGTTGCATGCAAATTTGTTAACACGACGACAAGCGGACAGCAGAGCAGACAGCAAGGCATTTGGACAGGCAGCAAAATTTCAGAGAATTATTGTTATGCATATAACATTTAGAATTATTAATAAAATGTTAAAATATCACCGAGTGGCGAACAGAGGTCGACCCAGCTGCATTGTGCGCGATTTTATGGCCAGTTTTATGTGACTTTGTGTCGATTTGCCTTAATTTATTTATCTGAATATTACATTTCGTTTTTCTAACGAGCACGTGCACAGTCCTATCGCTGATTGTGCTTTATTACACCCTTTTAAGAAAGGGTATTATAACTTAATGATGTAATTTGTAGCGCTTAGCAGAAATCCCCCTCTAAACGTGAATATATATATAGATGTAGTTTACATGTTTCTCGAGTCATCAAGCTTGGATCTGGGAGCTGACCGGATTATATCATATCATATCTCATAAAGAATCCATCTATCATATAGCTGTTATAGTAACTGTCCGTCTAAAATTGTGTTGTTGTCTGAGCAAGAATTTTATTTTGAAAGATATCTTACCTGAACAGAATCTTCAGGCTAATCTATCTTATTGTTATATAGGCAGAATCTTTGGAAAAATGATTTCTTGTATAAAAAACCTTTCAGCTTTTCAAGTTAGTTTGATGTCCTATATGAAAAACCCTTTTGCTTTTCAAGTTAGTTTGATCTTACAGCAATTAACAATCCTCACAAATTCCTAATCATATCTACCAAATATCATATCTGCTAATCATATAATGTCGGGCGAGACTATATTATTTGGCTCCTATAGCTGCTTTCTGCTAGAGTATTTTATTTTCGTCGTACCTTTCATTTCTATATATTTTTTATCATTTATATATAGATAGCTTTTTGACATTTGCTAAGGCGAAAATGTCAATGCAGTCATTAGACTAAAATGAGTTAGGCGTACTTTTCTAATATTTTTTGACACACATGATTTGAAACTAGCTTCAAATGTCACAAACTCTTGTATTTTCCAACACTAGGGAGACATAGATAGCACAGGCTATTATAGTCAACTCAGCTCTTTAATTTAGTTAGCTTTAAGTCAAAATTGTGCAATGCATTTGAAGAGTTGCCCTAATGAAGCCAACTCTGCCCACACATGACAACACAACACCTTGCAACACCTATGCAAATTTTGTATTAATATGCAAAGTGCTTTATGAAAAAGCAGAAAAAAATGAAGAAGAAAAATAGGCTTGACGTGTGCTGCTGCTGCTGCTGTTGCTGCTGTGTGTCTATTGTTGGTTTCCTGTTTCAATACCATATTCATTTCCTACATGCAACGCCGTCGTCTTCATATCTAAGCAAGTGCAATCAACCTAAAATGAGCTCGAGACGTCGCATTCAATGGGCGTTAAGGTGTGACCAGAGCACAGTGCAGCATTCATCACGTGGGTGGAATATATATATACATATATAATGGAGTGGGTGTGTGTAAAGCCTTTATTAATAGCTATTTTTAATGCGAAGAGTGCTCAATATTACGATTAATCTGCTTCAAGTCCCAACCTCCAGTTAGCCAAAAATCCAGCTGCATATTAGAAAAGTCCTCAAACAGCCTCGAACAGAGCTCACTTTATTAATGGTGCTTAAAATTTATGTTATATTCAATTCTAGTAAAGTAACCTAATATACACTTATAATCGAACTATATTTCTCTTAGAATTCCCAAACGGTTTTAGCAACAACTGTGTTGTATAGAATAGAAAGTTGTTGAGGTACTTTTTTGGAAAAAAAACTTATGAAAATTCGCTTGACTTGCTTGTCATTTTTTTAGTTTAATTTTTGCTAGTATTTGTTGCAAATATATATATGTATATATTTTTTATCTACTTTTTTTATCTGTGTACATTTGCACGCTGCGCTTTTCTTTCTGAGCAGATGCTGTGAGACATGGACATGACTGCTGCGTGAGTTTGCCTGCCAGAGTTTGCTTTGCTTCTTGCCAATTCCCTAACAATTCCCAAGTCCTACACACACGTACACACACACACACACACATATATACACACAACATATACATAGTATCAGCGCTTTGAGTGACAGCAAAGGCACTGGCAATCGTCTCAATTGCTTTTGCATTATATGGCACAGAATGCCAAGAGTGTGTGTGTGTGTTTGCTCTGCATTGTATGTGTATGTGTGAATGTGTGCAGTACACATTTTAACAAATCGCTGCAAAATGTTTGCCCCATTATGCATTGTTGTTGTTGCTTATTTCAATTGCGAATTTCAATAAAAGATTTTGCAACGTACGTGGCGCACATTTTGAAAAGCATTTCTCGCTTGCAGCCGCCGCTTTTTGTCGGCGACGAAGTGTTGCCTTTGATTTGCCTGCCGCCCTCCCTCCCAATCGAGGCGCCCTTTCTCCCTCCTCGCCTGCAACGTGATGTAAATGATTGAGTTTCGAGTTTGATGCCTGGCATCAATTGCATGCAAATTTTGTTATTATTTGGGGCGCTCTTCTTCTTGGCGCTGCAAATTCCAATTGAAATGTCAATTTCATTTCTGATGCGTTCCGTCCGGAGTTGTTTATGTTTTGGCAATCGATGCCAAGTGGAGCTGAGCTCAACTGATTTGTCTTTGCCGGTCCCAGTCTCACGCTAAAGCACAGCTGCTGCCAGGTTTTTCTACTGTCTGCTTTTCTATTTAGCTGGAAAAGGTATTACACAATTTTCCACCTGGCTTGTTGATACATTTTCAAGGTCTCAGCAGCTGACAAAATCTCTTACAAATATCTGTGGCGTTTTAATTAGTCTGTAGGAAGAAAAAAAAAACTGGAAATGTTGTCAGCAGCTGGCCGCAACAATTATTTAGCTAGAATTTTTAGCTTGCTTTGAAAATGTCGCCAGCAACACTTTTGCTTTTGTTTAAAGACTTGAGTTGAGTCGAGTTGTTGCCACTTGAAATTCAACTGAAATCATCTTAAGACTCGCAAAGGGGCGGGGTCAGAAAAGATGCTGTTCCTGATTATGTTAGCTTTGCTCAAAGTATGCTCTTTTTTTTTTTTGTTGCCTTTCCTCGTCGCTTGCCACAACAGCTGCTGCCACCTGCAACTTGTGTAGTTGCACCTCAGTAAAGTTGTTGTCTAAGTTGTTTGCCCAGCTCGTTAGTTGCTGTTGTTGCCGTTGTTGCTTTTGTTGTTTGTGTTTATTATTATTACACGCCTAGTTTCGCTTAAGAACAACTATTTTTTTGCCCCCTTCTTCTTTTATGTTTCTTTATATTTTCTCTAAAAACCTCGGTAAGCAGCTTCAAGGACAGCAACCAAAAGCTTGGTAATTTTGAACTGCATAAATTTGGTTTCTGATTGCGTTACCTGCCTGCCACAGCGAAATGTTAATTAGCTGCAGCACAGCGCAGCGACGCACGTGTGAGGCCAACAGTGCAGCGGGCCCAGGTAGCAGCTACGGGCAACAACAACGGCAACTTGCAACAAATTATGTGCGAAACAAGCAGCGCGCAACTAAAGCAACTAACTAACTTGAAGGTTTTTGTTATGCACTGACCAAAAGGGGGGGCTACTTACCAGAGAAGACTCGCTGAGCTATTAAGTAATAGGGGTAGTCCCTTTGGTAATATATTCTGTTTATATTGCACGCTAACATTCAGTTATGATTAAATTATACCTAATTGTTAACTTCAAAAGCAATTTAAAAGACAATTCAATCTTACGACGATTAAACATGTTTCAAAATGAGTTGCTGGAATATCCCTATCCGAGCTCTAGCATTGAAAGCTTTATGAATACTCTATCTATGCTCTTTACGGAAATTTGAAGTTTAATGCTTTAACTTTCATTATTTTGTCAAAGGCTTTCTACTATTGCTTATTAATTTGGTCTTTCCGTGCTAAGAATCAAACATTGTAATGAAGTAACAACTTATTCCTTAATTTTATCCAACTTAAAAAGTGATTTTTTATTTGGTAACATTTATGACTTAAAATCGAATATATCAAAAATTTGTATGTATATTTTATACTGCTTTTGGCTATTGATATCATTTCCAGCATAAAAGTCATGTCTCTGATTAAAGTTAAAGCTAAAGTTTTTAAGCTTCGCTTTGTGGCACTTACCATTGTTTTCCCTTTAAGCTACCTGTTTCTGGTTGCTGTTGTAGCTGTTGTTGTTGTTGTTGTTGTTGTTGTTGTGAAACCGCAAGCGCAACAAATGCAGTCGCCAAATTACCGCAGCGAGCAGCATTGAAAATATTACAAGAGAACTGAGGCAAAAACGCAGCCAAAGACGCTGCGAAATCCGCAAAGAGTCGACACTCAGAGGCAGCTTTTGTAAATGAATAAAAACAAAATGAAAAAAAAAATAAGTAAAGCTAAAAACTGTTGCCACTTAAAGCCAACTCGAAATCGGCGGCTTAGCAGCGCGGCGGCACTTTTTGTGTGTGTTTGTTTTTTCTTTTATTCCTCAAAAAGTGCGCAAAAATGTTGTGGCCTTTTTTTCGCCGACAGAGAAATCCAGGCAGTGGGGAAGACATGGCCAGCAACAACAACAAAACGGGCTAACAACAAAGTGTGTGCGCGTGTGTGTGTGTGTCTGTGTGTGAGTTGTGCAACATATTTGTTGCCACACGCATTCGCATTTTCTCTGTAGCCCATTTTCTCAAATTTGGGTCTGCAGATTGATATTGAAAATTGATTTTCAGGCTGTGTTGCAACACACACACGTGTGTCACACAGGCTGTTGCAATCAGGGCTGCAAAGCCATAAAGGTAAATAGTTGTAAGTTCGGCTAACGATTCGAACCAGCCACCTGCCTTCAGGTGCGCATCGTGAAGCTAAAAGTTGGGCTTTGATTTTTAAATTGATTTGTCTTTTATTTGCAAAATGTAATTAGTTAATACTAATAATATTAACTTATTAATATATACAAGATGTGGGCTGATGTCTATTGTCTAGTTAATATTCTTAAATTGTTTTATAATTATTGATATTATTTATATAGTCATCTATCAAATATTTTGATGATAGATATTCCTTTAGATTTCTATATGAAAGAAAAACAAATCAATTAAAGAAATTTCTCAGCTCGAGGTGTTTTATTTTGAATTAGTTTTGAGACTAATTTGGATTAAGATTCGGCTCATAGTCGGACATAAATGAAAGTTTTGGCTTCGAACCGGTTCGTTTCGATTTGTTACCGTTTTGCATCCTTGCTTGCAACACACAACTTCCCCCAGCCCCCGCCCCCACCCCGCGCGGCTGTGCCTCTTCCTTGTTAGATTTGTGCTGGGGATTGCGGCAAATGTGGCCGTTGACTGGCCTTTTGGTGGAGGGAAGTTCCTTCATCATTTTGACCGCAAGCAAAATAAATCAGCGCTTGTCTGGAAGCTCAGGCTTTGGCTCTGCACAAAAAGGTAGGGGAGTGGGAGAGGGCAGGGAGGGGGGAGTGGGGAGTAGACAGCAGCTCAGGGCTTTGGCACTGTCGACGCTTGTCCAACGTTGTTGTTGTTGCTGTGGACGTTGCCTTTGTGTTCTGCTGTCCATCAAGTTCTTGCCGGTTCGTCCCGTTTTTTATTTATTGTTTTTTTTCGCTTACTTTTTTTTTTATATGTATAAAGCCGTTGCCTTCTGCTGCAGACAAACGGACAACTCCCCCGAAGCAGCTCGGCAGACAGTGGCGTGTTTTGTATCTGCCGCTAAACATCATCAACGGGTCAACGTTGTTGATGTTGCTGTTGTTGCAAGTTGTTGTTGCAAGTTGCTGGTGCTGCTGCTGCTGCTGCTGAACTTTGTGGCATTTTAGTGCCTGGCAGCGACACTTAACATGCAACTAAATGGCGCATTTGATGCGCTGCGAGCTTGATTTTTATTTATATTTTATTGAAGTGCATAATTTATGATCCTAACCAAGATGAAACCAGCTCTCAAATGGGCGTCATTGTTGTTGCTGCTGTTGTAGGTGTAATGCTGCAGCATTGTTTTAAGATTTATGCTGCTAATGCCACAGCCAATAAAGCCACACTCGTGTCTTTATTACATTGTGTCTTGTGTGCGAGATTTATTAACGAATTTTAATAACAATTCTCCCCCTTATACCATTTCAGGTGCTGTCAGCTTTGGACATTTTACAGCCACCACATTTGGACTTCTTTCAGGAAATGTATCCTTTTTTAAAACAACAAAAAAACAAAACAAAACAAAAAAAAGACAACTAATAATTCAAAATTTAGTTCTTTTGAGGCGTTTATGAAAAACTTATCAGCTTTGGTATGTGCAGGTCTTTAAAAGCTCTGCTTCTGTTTCAGGTACAAGTAAAAGATTTAGATGGAGTGGATAAATGGAATGAGAATCAAAATGCAGATAATAATAATACTAGGTTAGCTAGCTATAGGCGATTGTTTTTCCTATATTGTGAGGCGGTTAAAATTAATTCATTAACTTACAGAAGCTTGTTATTATAGTAATGATAGTAATGATCTTAGAAGAAATGGAACATATGTATATGCTTTGGGAAATTCCACCTACAAGTGTGGAAAAGTCGCGAAAACGTTCGTATGATTCCATTCCTCGTTAGTGTAAATGGAGTCAAAAATTTCGTTAAATCGGGGATTAATCGTAGGCTTGAATTAATTTCCAAGATTTTTATGACTATTCATTTGAGAAGTGTTTCACACTTTTGCACAATTCCCGCTCGATGGAAAATGGGATTCAAAGATTGATTGGGCGTTGTTTTGTCCGATTTTCTTTATGCTTATTTTCAAAGTCTTAAATAAGTTCTTAATGTTTCATCGATTTTGGAAACTCTAACTGTGGTTAACTGGGGGAAAAGTAAACTTTTAACTTATTTCCAATATATATCTAAAATTTACATGAAATTGAAGATAGGGCGTGTATATTTTAATATTACACAGGCAGAAAATATGTAAAAAATTATATCCACAATTTGAAGCCCAAAACGTGCCCCTTGCAAAAGTATGAGGAAATAAACAAAGAGAAGCTTTGGAACAGTACAAAGACCAACAATATTTCGTTTGTCAACAATAGATTATAAAAGTAAAATAATTTGAATGGATTAACAAACTGTTTGAGCAAAGTCTGCTGGAATATGCGAAAGATAATTCCACACACTCACGCACTCGACTCTAAACCAACTCAGGAGCTTAACAGACTTAAACCTTAGAAAGTCGCATCTGTTTGGGTCACAGCTAGGCAAAATGTTGACAGTTTTTGAGGGGGGGAGGGCGACCGTGAAAATGAAAATGAAAAATCTATTTTCAGCGCGTAAAAGTTGTGGCAAAAAGCGAGCGAAAAACTACTTAATTGAAAAAGTTGAAAGCAAACAAATCCAAAAGTTTATCAAGAACTGGGGGGAATGCATTGGGATATGCCATGTGCTAAATATTGATTATTTCCTTAACTCGAATGTACTTTAGCTATGTGATAACTGAGCTGCTGCAATCGGATCTGCACAAGATCATAGTGTCGCCACAGCATCTGTCTGCCGATCACATCAAGGTGTTTCTTTATCAGATATTGCGCGGCCTGAAGTATTTGCACTCGGCACGGATACTGCATCGCGATATAAAGCCGGGCAATTTGCTGGTAAACTCGAACTGTGTGCTCAAGATATGCGACTTTGGGCTGGCACGCGTCGAGGAGCCCGACCAGGCCAAGCACATGACCCAGGAGGTGGTCACACAATACTATCGGGCGCCCGAGATACTCATGGGTGCACGCCACTATTCGTCGGCGGTGGATGTGTGGTCGGTGGGCTGCATTTTTGGCGAGCTGCTCGGACGGCGTATACTGTTCCAGGCGCAGAATCCTGTACAGCAACTGGAGCTGATCACCGAGCTGCTGGGCACACCCACCATGGAGGACATGCGTCACGCCTGCGAGGGCGCACGCACCCACATGCTGAGGCGTGCTCCAAAGCCGCCATCCTTCTCGGTCCTCTACACGCTCAGCTCGCATGCCACGCACGAGGCGGTGCATTTGCTATGCCAGATGCTTGTCTTTGATCCGGTAAGTTCAGCCAGCTTAGGCGACACTCAATCAACGTACTGACCCTCTCTCCCCACCCGGAACACACAGGACAAGCGCATTTCTGTGACAGATGCTCTGGCGCATCCGTATCTGGATGAGGGTCGTCTGCGCTATCATTCGTGCATGTGCAAATGCTGTTTCACTACCTCAGCCGGGATGCGTCAGTATACGGCGGACTTTGAGCCATCCGCCGGGCAGCCCTTTGATGATTTATGGGAGCGCAAGCTCACCTCCGTGCAGCAGGTGAAGGGTAAGTCGAATGCACATAACTAAACTTAAACTTTGCCACGTTTAACCCTGTTTCTTTTGCCATACAATTTTGCAGAGGAAATGCATAAATTCATTGCCGAGCAGCTGCAAACGGGCCGTGTACCGCTCTGCATTAATCCGCAGAGTGCGGCCTTCAAGAGTTTCGCCAGGTGAGTTGCAGTCAACCATAAAACACGTCTTGCACGTTGCGTAACAGCTACAAACAAATTTTATGCCCTCGTCCCACCCCAAATCCATAACCCAACCACAAATCCACACTTCTCTCTCTCTCTCTCTCTCTCTCTCTCTCTCTCTGTCTATCTCTTTCTCTTTATATATATTCTTTTGTTGTTGTTCCAAAAATTCGTTGAAAAATCAAATTCTTCTCTTACCTCCTTTTACGCACATTCTGTCTCTTTTAAAGACGGCAAAGTTTTTGTTTTGTCCCCGCTTCAAGTCCGAATCCGTCCAGCCCCAAACTGCTTACCTCTCTCTCTAAAACTATCTCTAACTCTGTCTCTCTCTAACTCTCTCTCTCTCTGTCTCACTCTATCTCCTCTACGTTGTTGATATCTCTTATATAAAATAATATATATATTAAAACAATTTTTTAATTTTTTGTTTCTCTCTTTTTTTTCCTATATCGTTTTTTGTGTGTGTTATTTGAACAACGATATTAATATTGAATAAAATAAATTCTATTAAATTTAATTTACATATTTGCGTTGTTAAGCCAATGAGAATGAGAATATCTACTACTACTACCACTACTACCACAACTTGCACTGCTGCTCCTCCTGTCGCTGCTGCTGCTGCCGCTGCTGCTGCCGCTGCCGCTGCTACGCCGCCGACGCCGCTGTCGCTGCCGCTGCGCAGGCCAAGACCAAGTACAAGTACTAGGCGCGTACCGATAAACCGATAACCGATAAATACAATATATATATATAAACCAATAAAGTCAAGTCAACACAGAAAACAGAACGAACCAAGAATCAAGCCAGAAGTCACAAAGTAAAAATAGAAACAAAACTGCCGCCAGAAAGAAAGACAGCAGGAAAGCAAGACAAGCGAGCAAAGAAAGAAAGAAAGAAAGAATGAAAGAAAGCAAGAACTAAAGCAATCGAATCGAATCGATATATATCGATACACTGCAATTGTGGGGGCCTCGGCAGCAGCAACTCCCATGTTCGCGCGATCTTGAATCTTTAGGTCTGTTGATTAAGCAACTACATACTATAGCTATACATATTTGCTAAAAAAAAAAACCAAAAACTATCGTTTACAATTTTTTTTATATATATTTCATATATGATTTTAATGCCTATGTTCACCATATATATATATATATATATATATATACTATATATGTATACTTGTTTTTTTTTTTTACTTCTTCTGTTTGTTAATCGCAAATGTGTATAAAAACTTTTTAATACTTTAAGTTTGAAACATGACTTAACTCATTATTTTCCTTACATTAATTAATTAAATGGGTTATTTGTGTACATAAATGTTTAAAACAAACCAAAAATGCCAACTTCTAACTTGTATGTACTGCAAAATTGTTTATAAATGTCAGAAACTGGTCGCCCAAAATGAGAAAACAAATGCAACAGAAATTGGCTCAAAAGAACAAAGTATCTAAAATGCATAAATATCCAAATAACCAAAAAAGGCAACAAATAATACGCACCACTTTTCATGGACATTTCGAACAAAGCAAAAAAAAAAACCAATTGAAAACTCTAGTCATATAAACCCCATGCCACCCATATACATACATATCTCTACCTTCCCCCACGCCCCCCTAGCCAATTTATGTGTTTCCATTTTTGCAACTCATATAACATATCTATTCGCATATTGTGTACAGCATTAAATATCAATTTTATTCAATAAACTCATATACACTATTCAGCTCTACCATTTACATAGCAAATGTGCACACACACACACACACACACACACATACAGGCACACACACAGATACCATAATCACATAAATGTACAACAATAAATTCATAATATTTCGGTCTTTAAGTAAACACAATACCCTTGCGGTTCGATTTTTAAAATGTTTTTTATAAAATAGACATATCTATTTTGCATAGGGTATTATAATCTTTGTCATGCAATGTGTAACGCATAGAAGGCGACATCTTCATAAAGTATATACATTCTAGACCAGCCGAGTCCGACTGTCTATCTGTATGTCTGTCCGTCCGTCCGTCCGTCCGTCTGTTTCTATGCGAACTTATCTCTCAGTTTAAGAGCTATCTGTCTTTCTGTTGCCCAACTTGTCATTTATAAGTTTAACTATGCACCCAACATATATGCAAAATCTTATCAACATCGGAGCCCTATATCATAGAAGTACGATAGTGCGAAAAGTAGTTCTTATATGGAAACATATTCTGTTTTAATCGTCTCACATGTTTGCAAAGGGCAAATGTCTGCAAGGGTATTTAATCTTCGGCATGTCAAAAATATCCCTACTTTCACGTTTGTTTAACCACACTCACCCACTCAGCTCACGCTGAGCGTACGAAGCCAAGTCTAATTATTATTCCGTCTAACTAAACCTATCTGAACTCAGCTCCTAGTCAAGCTATGTGGTTAAAACTTGCTACAGCTGCTTTCTACCAATATATCATCCATGTTATTCAAAATTATATCATTTAGCTAGCATAGCAAATATATGTTAAAAGTTCAGTTTTTATAAAAAAAGTGAAAAAAGTTGTAAATTACTTTAAATGAATTGTACAAAAATGTATATAATAAAACTGCAAGGTTATTAAAATTTCGGCATGCCGAAGCTAATATTTAATTCTTATTTGGCACAAAAAAGATAAACAAAATATAGTTTGTACATTTTGAAAGGCAAACACTAAACAGCCACACCCACAACAGCCCAGCCCCCTTTAGGCCCAGAACGAAGCTCTGTATATCATGAATTTGGCCAAACATTTGCAACCACATTCAATATAAAAGCCACATAGCATTAAACCCTTAAACACTGCCAGCAACAACAAACAGCAAAATTCAAATTGAAAATCCGATTTAGATATATCTATATATATAACATAATACTAAATATCACAAATATATTTCAGTGCAGTTGAGCAGCAGTGACAATGGTCAAAAAGAAAGTAGTTTGAGAAGCAACCAAAAAAAAAATATATGTATATCTCTTTAAATATGCCGCTTGAACAACTTTCACTTCAAGTCCAGAATTAATCAAATAAAACATAGAATTCCTAATATTATAATTTGTATTTAGTTTGTTTTGTTTGTTGTCTTGAATTTTCATGTATTTCATTTTTTGTTGTGGGCTCTCTCAACACACAATTTGTTTATATGTATTTATTTTCATCATTTTCGTTTGTATTTGTTTGTCTTTTCATTTACTTATTTTGGTTGTTGTGCTTAATGCTTTAACCACGTCTTAAATATAACTCTCTTACGTTGTATGCTAGTAAATAGTTGTTGCATGTGCGTCTCTTTCGCGCTCTTACTCTATGTCTCTCTTTCTCTCTCTCTCTCTCTCTCTCTATCTAAATGTTAAGTATGCTTTGCAAAAAGCCAGGCAACTAATTATTTGTCTATCCTCTCTCACCGAACAGCTCGACTGTGGCGCATCCCTCGGAGCTGCCGCCTTCGCCGCATCAATGGGAATGACGGCAAAATGAGGCGATTGCTGCCTAAAATATCAAAAGCAACACTCTAACAACAACAACAACAACAACAACAACAACAAACACTTGAGCAACACACCAACACACACAAATACACAACAATAAGATACTATTTAGCTGCACATAAGCTACGGACAAGGGGCCTTGGCGCAGCGCCCCGCTGTAAACAACAACCCCCCCCCCCCCCTCGTCGGCAGCAGATGAATGGATAAAAGAAGGTTTAAATCGAAGGCGCCAAACACTTTTAAGCGCTGTTTGTTTAAAAGTTAAAGCATTCCACCACCGAAATCAACTAAGGAAAAAAAACATAACAGCAAAAAGAAACAAAATAATAGGCTTAAATGAAAGCAAGCTAAAAAGTTAAAACACATACAAAAATGTAACGTAACTCAACTGAAACTAGTCTAAAAAAAGTAAAGAAAAGAAAAGAAAAGAAAGTTAAGAAAAGTTAGGAAAACAACAAGCGAAATTGTTGTTAAGGCAGCGGCACAAAAACAAAACACAAGCAAATTCGAAGAAAATTATTATAAACAAAAACAATAACAATACGCAAACAAATTAAAAGCGTAGACAACACAAATTTGAGCAACAAAAACTTATTTGTTGTGCTTGACAAAATTGGTAGAAAAACCACAAAACAAACAAATTTTTGGTCTAAAAAGCAAGTTAAACAAAATGTTTTATTTTAAGCGCTTTGCAAATCTATGTAAATTAATTAGCAATTAGTCCAAAACACACACACACACACTCACATAGACGTCGTAATAAACAAAAGCTAATATATAAATAATATTATATTTAAACACTCACACACACAGACAAGAACAAATTTGTTTGCCAAATTTACCTCACACTCACACACACATTGAATTAATTCGTTTTTTATCTGTGTATAGCCAAAACTATAGAACTCTATGTGTAGCAAAAAAGAAAACTAAGCTAAACTATAAATAATTACAATTTTCTAAACTAAAAGAAGAAGAAAAAACAAACACAACAATTTATTTCACACTTATTGCGCTTCAATTTTGAAACTGGTTTCTAACTATATGTAGAAAGGCTCTATAAATGCCGCACACAGTTCTATGCCCACATATATATATATATATGTGTATATATGTATACAACAATATATATATGTATGTATTTATAAATTAAATGTGTGTTTGTTTATGTACATCTGTGTGTCTGTATGTCATATAGGAAAAAAACAAAACAAAAACAAAATGCACGCAAAACTTTCGAAATTAGTTGAGAAAAACATTAAAAAAATATATATATATATTTTAACAGTGGACTGATTCAATTGCAATTATGCAATTAAACAATTTAATTTTTTGTAATAATTCTAATACTAATACTTAGTTAAACACAATTTATGATTATTTGTAATTGTATGCTAATTATTAATACGTTTTGCTGCAGCAGGCATAAATAATTTTTAGTTTGTAGCGCACGCATTTCAACTATGTATGTATGTGTATGCATATGTATATGTATATGTATATGTGTATATATGTATATGCTATGTAGGTTGCAAATGTTAGTTAAAAGCAAAACCAACAAGTGGACGACACACTGCCCCCCAGTGAATGTGCACAGGCGCTCAAAAGTTGCAGCAACAACAACACAAACACAAACACAAACACAGCACATGCCACAGTACGACAGGCAGCACTCGATAAGACGAACCAGACTATCTCTCTCTCTCTCTCTATCTCTGTGTATGTGTGTGTGTGTGTGGGTTTGGCTGTCTAGCAACGAGATTTGAACGTCTTGCTAATTCAAGTTAGTTTATATTCTTAATTAGTTTAACTGTAATATAGTTTAATTTCCTTCTTTAAGCTGCCCCCTCACCTCCTATCCCATCTACCCCATCTACCCTCTTTTAAGCCCACTTTCAACATAATTTTCGTATTCTTTTTAAGTAGCAACAAATGCTCATGCCAACTAAATGCTATAGCTAAAGGAACGCCAGTTCTGCATAGATCTATTAGTATCTCTAGACCCCATATATATAGATATATATTTAACTGTATGTATGTTTAAGACTGAGTTCTCTCATTTCCTTACAAAAGAGATGGTTGACAAGCGCGCCTATATGCAATATATATATGAATGTCAGAAATGTTTTTGGATAGCACGCGGAATGTAGAAAGCCAAATGTATGAAGAATTGCAAATTTTGAACGCTTGAATTATGTATTTAAACGTAGCCAACTATATATAAATAATATTTATATGTATATACATACATACATACATACATATATATCCATTACATGTGTGTAGTTGTGTATTCGTAATTTTTAAAGTCTTTTCGATAAAACGTTAAAATTCTCGAAATTGTAGGCGCTGTGCTGTGCATACAAAAAGAAAAGAAAATACGCTCACTAGAAGCCAATTTCTAACACCCAATTTCTTCGACTCTTAACTGTGCTGCTTTCTTATGTATGTAGTTTTTAATCACACTCACACACACATATATATATATATACACACACATATATAATCAAGTTATATATGCGTTAATTTAGCGTACGCTTAAAGACGACATTAAAGAATTGATGGAAAACAAATATGAATTCAAACTTTCACGGAGATCTCAAAACGAAAAAAAAAACATGATGAAAAGCGAATAGGAAATCGTGGGTGAAAACTACAAATCTAACGGTTCATTTTGGCCGTTAAATAGTCGCCCCTCAAAACAGACGATTTTCCTTTTTCTATTTTCCCACATAGCCGCTAATTTTGTTTATAAATAACAATTTTTCTTATATATGCATATATATAAATATAGACTACAGTCTTTGGTCACACACACACACACACACTCATACAGACACTCGAATGCTAAGGCTAAAACACACACACTCACACACACACACACACGTACACAATCACATTGAATATATATATATCTTTTAGTTTATTAATTGTAATCTGTAACTATAATAATATAAATAAAGAAAAACGAATACAATGCAAAATTATCATCATAAATTAGATACTAAGCACATTTTACATACATACATACACACATACACACATACATAGAAGCATATTTAATGTAATGCATAAATTTCGTTTTGACTTTATGTAAGCACCATGTACATAACATTAACACCCCACCAATACTTATACATACACACATATATATATACATACGTATATGTGTATATATGTGCTAATCCAAGTAATTTTTAAGCCGTAACTAGTTTTGTTTTAGTTAAAGCAGCAACAAATATGACTATACATATAGATATACATATATATAAAATAGATCAGATTCTATTCTGAATCCTGATGGACATGTACATTTTTGCACAACTTTCAATTGCTATCAAAAGAAGAAGAAGAAGTTGAAGAAGAAGAACATGAATCGTTTAACAAATCGAAATATAAACGTAATTATAATGGACTCTTAAGGTTTAATGTGTGTTTGAGCCAGTTTGTCTATAAATCTAGCGGCGCTTATGTTTCAATAAGAGAGCAACGCATATGTGTAATTGTTAGATAAGTTAAGTAAAGTATAAATAACTAAAAACTAAACGCAACTGCATTAGTATTTGATCTAAAGCCAATTGTGGAGCAGTACTACATAGTTATATGTGCTAATTATATACAGTAGAGCCTACGTATAAACTACCTAATATGCGAGACTACGTTTTTTTTCCATAACGGCTGCAGAGCGAAATAAAGAAAATTGTGTAAACCTGTTTGTATAAAAAAAAAAAAAGAAACGAAGCAACTCTTTTGTTTTATTCCATGATTTTCCTTTTCAATTGTTTTTCCATTTTCACCTTTGCCGTACCGTCTCGTAGACCTAGACCGCAAACCCAATGCATTTGCAATTAGAATTTATAGCTATAAATACACTTTTTGTCACAAGAATAAACCAGACCTAGCACTATATGCGATATACATATATATATATGGACAATATGTGCAAGATTAACTGAAGAGATAACTCTTTAAACACTCGTCAGATATATTCAAGTACAGGTAATTAACACTTTTTGCTACATTTCAAGGAAACCAACTTATTATATAAAGCATTTTTGAGCGGTTCGTGAGGCTGCTGTTAAAAATATCTCTCATAACTAATACGAAATATTCAATTGGTAGCAACAAGAATATTTGTGCCAGTTGGTCAGCAAAAAGTTAATAAATATTAAATTAACTACTTTTTGGCAAGCATTAACATTAATGAAAAGATAATGTTTTTTTAACAGAACAAAAAAATTGCGCTCAGGTTATAAAGAAAGAAAAACAAAAAAAAAACATGTAAAGAAAAGTTTATAAAATGTAAAACACTTAAAAACAGAAGAAAAACGCAAAAATAACTAATTAATTATTGCAAACAAAATACATAAATGTACGTTTAACATGTTTAACAAAAGGCTGTTTGTAGAAATTGTGACACAGTTTTTTAACCCAAAACAAAAAAAAGAATGATACTATATAAAATATTCGATGCATTAACAAACTTTTGATGTAAATGTGAGTAGAAAACACGCTTTAAACTTGGCCCATCCCATTTAAAAGTTCAGATTATGAATGTACTCGTAGTTGCTTAGCCCCCAAAATTGGAAAATTGCAAACTGCACAAGAAATACAAAAATAAAGTTAAATTGTGTAAATACATGACATGTAGAGATTATAATTAAACGATCTATGTGTACTTATACATATATAGAGAGAGAAAACTTTGTGATTGCTTCTCATTGATGATATTCGAGTCAGAGGTCAAATGTCGAATGTAAGCCGGCGTGTGTGTGTAATCCTTTCTTATGCATGCCCTAACAAATCTACCCGTCGTATTATATAGTATTTACCTATAGAGAAACACCCCTCCCCCCTCCTCTCTCCCCCTCAAAAAGAAGATAACTCCCCGATAATTACGTAGGTCGCAACACAAAGTACGAGTAGTTAACAATGGCATATACAATATTTACAGTCAGGCTTGTTCATGAATTATTCTAACGATAACTATATGGGAAATTCGATAAATGTTGTAAAAATGACTATATATATAAATATATATGTGTTATACACACACACACAACTCTATAAATGTATATGTATGTGAAAATGCACATTTTGGGAGGCAAAAAAAAAAAAGAAAAGTATATATATCTTGTAGAGCAGCTCTCAGCGAAAACAAAAGAAAATTGTCCTTACACCTTTCGGATTGGATAGGATCAAACTGATCGTTAGATTAGCAAACAACAAGCATTGTTTAACACCTGTATATATGTAATTATGATAACTAATCACGCAAGCGTAAGCATTAAATACACTAACTAAATTCTTCGTATAGTTATGCGCCGGACAGACGCAGCCACAATTGTACATTAGCATATTAAAGGCGAGCAAATACTCTTCAAGAATTACATACTTAACATGATATACCATAATACACACTAATCCCCCCTTGTATTAACTAAAACCAACAACAACCACTAGACTTACTAATATTATAACGTACAACTGAAAACAAATAACAAAAATAAAACAAAATCCAAAACGAAAACAAAAACAAAAACAAAACGAACAAGAAAAACAGTAAAAATTGCTTTCAAACTAAATAAAGTTCTTTGGAATTACAATGCAAAACAAAAGATACGAAAACAAAGCTTTCAACTTTTCTTATTTAATGGGAACACTTTTTAACAAGTTGTTTATATTTCAATTAAATTAATTTTGTTTAAGCATTTAAGTGGATTTGACTTGGCTAAAAGAAATCCGATCTTTAATAGATTTGCCTTTCTGCACTCGTGAGACTCTATAGGAAAGATTAGAATCAAACATTTTTTCGTTCCCATTTTTGTTGTTTTGTTCAAAATTCAGATATGAATAGTTCTGGCCCGCTCGAGTTAAATAAGGCATGGCACTTGAAAATAGGACTTATTATACCCGAGATATTCCCATAAATAAAGTCCGATTTGTAAAAGATTCGCTGCTCCGTAATTGTGAGACTCTATGGAGACTTATTATAAATAAGGATACAAAATGCTTGATTTCAGAACCGAGCCGATTTACGACAAAATTGTGATGTTACCTTTTGTCATTTTTGTTGATTTTGGTCAGCACTTAGAATTGAAATACTGGAATTCCAATCGATAGCCGTGGCTCGATATATTTCAATTCAAAAAATGCAATATTCTACATATATATTTCAATATTAAATTTATAAAAAAGACTATAAAAGTATTAAATCAAATTAAAGGGCACGTTAGAACTCTGCTTTGCACTGCTTGCGTATGCGAACGTTACTCTGTTATTAACAGCGAGGTGTTAACAACAGCTGTTACGAAATTTTTGTACAACAACAAAACTAAACTGCTTAGCACTGCTTGTGCATAGTGTCGCTAGTTGTAAACAGATGGCGCCACAGCATGTTAAGACAGCCGAAAAAAAGATATTCTCTTTTAAAAAAGTAAAATTAGCAAATTCAGTTCTTGTCTTAAAATCTCTCATATATTCAGTGCTTAAACTATGTTTTCCTTTTTTGAGAATTCAAGTTTTTCTTTATGGCTACAAATATAAATTGTACACCCAGTCTCATTCGAACGGGCTCTTAAAAATTTGCATCTTAACAATTTAGGGTCTGCACCAGCGCGGCGGTGCATTAAAAATATATATGTATGTATGTATGTTACGTTTTGCATCAGTCTTCGACAACGAATATAAAATTGTTTTATAAAATTGCCCTCGGGGGAACTTATAAGGAAACTCTAAAATGATAACTGTGCTACGTGCTACTCCTTCTTGCCATAATGGCTGTAGCTCTCCTCCACAAAGATCTGTATTGAACGCTTGACGTGCTGTTTGTGCGGTTCGGGCAGCTGCTCCAGTTTGGGCAATATCTTCATGAGAAACCGAAAATCCGGCGACAGATTTATGTTGGTCTCCGTCTCCGGCGGCGGCGGCGGCTCCTTGACTGGCTCCACGGGTACAATGGACACGCTGGCAGGTAATGTAATGCCGGGCGAACCTTCCAGCTTGACAAAGTTCGTGGGATTCTTCTTGGGTGGAAGCGTTATGTGCGGCTTCTGAATGATTGGAAGCGCTGGTTTCATTGGCAGCGGCTCCTGCTTGATAATGGGATGCTTGACCTTGGCCTGTGCCTGCTCCTTGCCCTGTATGCAGCTGAGAATCTCCGGCAGAAATTTCTCCAAGTGCTGCGTGAGATTCGCTTGTGGTTTGTCCGTAACAATCATTAGTTTCTTGGAAGCCGTATCCTTCTCCTGCTCCACGACCACAAACATCTTGCGCTTTTGCCCGTTGGCCAGGTTGTTGCCGTTCTTTTCATCCGCCTTCTCCGTTATCAAATACAGCTTGCGCTTCTTGGCCAGCCCATTCGTGGCTTTGCCTGTGCCGTGCTGGGCGTGTGCATCCACCAAAGCGGACAGCGGCATGCTGGCCTCGTAGTCGGAGCTGATGGACTGAACATCGCTGGAGACGGACGAGGATGAGCATATCGAGTGGGAGCGTTGCGGTACGGGTGTTATCGTGGTCACCGACTGCTCCTGCGTGCCCTGCTTTAGTGCATGCCCGTTCCCACTGGAGCTCTAAAAAACAAATGTCTATCGTTATCGATTGTTGGTTAAACATGCCACAATATTGCACTCACATCGACCAACTCAATTGTTGTGCTGTCTGCCATGGGCTTAACAGATGCTGTTACTCCTGCTGTTGTTGCCTCTGTTGTTGTTGTTGTTGCTTCTGTTGTTACTTTGTTTGGCTTGGATATACGCAGCGGCGTCGTCTTGATGCGCGTCTTGGCCATTGCCTTGCGCTGGCTGAAGTGCCTGAAGCAGATGCGCAGCTTTTTCAGTCCGCCAAGTTCCTCCACCAGTTGGTCGCTCACTCCGAAGTGCCTCAGCCAATAGTTGCAGCTGCAGGAATTACAATTGTTGATTGTTCGTTAAGTGCACGCTCACAATGGCCAAGTTGCAAGTTGTTTGTTTGTATGTGTATGTTTGTATGTCTATGCGTGTGTGTTGTGTTAGTGTTTGTGGTTATGCTGGCAGCACGATTCTCTCTTTAGTCAAAATGCAAGCTCAGCTTGGGTCAACAACGCAATTTGTGCACCAACTGCAAAAGTTCTGCATGCGAAAGCTTTCGACACTTAACTAACTTTTTTTTTTGTATAGCAAACTTTTTTTTCTATGGAATTTACCCGCAATACGACACTCAAGCGCTGCTCAAGCGTTGCGATCGCCTCGGAAGTTCTTTGTTTACTGTAAAGAACTGCATTGAAGTTTCGTTCTTTTGGCGGTGCTTTTCCTGTGCAGCTTTAAAATTAGATCCCATCTCGTTCTCTCGCACGCACACACACGTGAAGTTTGCACAAGCTAATGAAAAGTTCTGCCATGGCCGCCAAAAAGTTGTCGCTGAAAAAGCGCTTTTTATGCTCATTGCACTGTTACTCTTTCTGCCTGCGTATGTGTATGTGTGTGTGTGTGCGTGTGTATATAAATTTATTGCATGTGTGGTGCTTTCGCCGCGCTCTCGCTCTCGGGGAGCGGAAGTTTGTTGCGCGTCTTGTGCCGGCGTTCAACTGCTGCTTCTACTTGCCATCGCCGCCACCGCCACCCACCCCGCAGGCAAGAACAACACAAAGACAATATAAATGGTAGGCAGAGCTGCCAACCGCAGGTTTGAAAAAATAGCTGAATGTTGGAAAAAAGCTAAAAATAGCTGAATTAGCTTAAAAGTCTTGCTTGTACTTGACATTAAGATGCCAACAAATTGTCTAATCAGCTTCTAAAAAAACAGCTACTATTAGCTAAAAATAGCTGAATCTGCCTTCCAGAACAATCGTTAGAAAATTGAACGTTCGCATAGTATAATTTTCTGTTACAGGGGTATTTACTTTTTGGCTTGCCGAAGAAAGCTGTTCTTTATTGTTTTTAAATGTAGGTATAAAAAACTTATTTTTTAATAGTGGCTACTTGCTAGAAACTAAATACATTACATTTTTACTTTATGTACACGCAGAAAAACTAAATACATATCTATATAGCTATATTTCAAAATAAACTTTTATATGAAGTACAAAATAAAGATGCACTGAGTCTCTTAAAAACTTTAAACTCTACTTAGTCTAAATCATTGCTTATCAAATTTGTTGCTCCTGTTTGATTCAAACTCATTTTAGCTAATATGTCGTTGCCTCTTAATTGCATTATCTTTTGTTTTAAAGCATTATTTTCCCTTTTTAGTTCATAGATTCTTAGCTTTCTTACCTCGGCTGTATTTCTAAATAATAAATATTGTTCTCGATAGACTTTAAGCATTGTTGACTTTTTGGGACATTGGCGGCAAATTTCAGCTGGGCTCTTTCTTTTTCGCGGGGGCCATTTTACAAGATTTGAAGGATCGGAGCGCAAATTGCGATCTGGTATTGATCCCGGTTTTAGAACTCTTAATCCAATTTGATCCGGCGAAAAATGATATTGGCACACAAAAACAGAAGATGCTTTTGCCAGAAATTCCTCGCTGAAGTTGCATTTTTCAGCCCATTGCTCGGCAATCGCTGGATCCTTGTATGGAAACTTGAATAATTTTATTCGTGGATAGTCGCGCCTAGATTTTTGACAGTGCGGAAGGCTGCACCTACTTCCACTTATTTGACTTCTATTTTTTTCAGCCATAGCAAAAATAAATTAAATGGAAAAGACAATTATATTAATTTAAAATCAATATAAATAATAAAATGTAAAATGGACATTAAAGTCCGCAATCGTAGGCTAACGATTAACATTTTTGCTCGGATAAAGGCTTGTAGCTCTTTTTTTTGGCACACAGGGTTGCCTGCGTATATTGGTATTGTCTTTGAATAACAGAAGTTGTTGCTGTTTATTTAGAAGGGCACAGACACAACTGAATCAACTTAACGGAACCAATTGGGGTGGGCCTTTACTTTTCAGTTAATTCGGATCAAATTGTTCTACCTAATGTTCAGTTTTAACAATTTATACTGTTTGCCCCTTTACTACTTTTTATGTAAATATGTTATACATGTCGCACTTTTTACTGCTTGCAGATTGTCATCTCACATTTCATAACCACTCTAAACTCCAAGCTGATGGCAACAACTCCAGTGCACCGAACTGTTTTTGCAGCAAAAACTTCACGGCCAACAGAGCGTGCCTTGTACGCATTACAAGAGAGGGAGAGAGCCAGAACGAGAGCGAGAGAGTTATAAATAAACCGATGGGGAATATTTCTATGGCTGTGTGCATGTGTGTGGGACGCAGCTTCTTATGTTGTCGCTGTTTCCCTCACACCCACAATGTGCATAATTGCAAGTCAAACGCATACATACATTCAGCTTGTACTTGTTGTTTTTGCCATGGCATTGAAATTTTTCTATGAAGTTGATGCGGGCGCAGAAAGTTCATCAACCTTTGACTTGGCGGCGAAACGATGCCTAAGCAGAAAAGCTCACACTCAGATTGGTAAGTTTGTCTGGAATATTATTTGTATACTTGCATGACATACATACACACATACATATAAACATACACACTTATGCAAAAGAGAATTTCTGATGCGCAACAAGCTTTGATGCAAGGCTAAGCCGCCCATAAACTGGTTTTTAATGTAGATCAGCAAAAGATAAGAAAGAAAATAAAATTGGTCGTAAGCACTTACCGACTCGCATCGTGGACTGGAAAGCGTCGCAGCTCCGCTGGGCTCGCCTCGCAGCCCATTAGACATATCCTCGAGCTGGAATTAGCTGGCTGTTCTGCATCAGGAGTCGCAAGGTTTGCACAGGGATGCAGGGACATGGCCTTGCAAATGCGTAGAGTGCTCATTTTGATGGGTGGTCACAAGGGTTACGAAATCTTAAAAATATTAATTTTAAAGCAGCGATTACAATGTGTGGACTGTGTATTTACACATCTACTTAGCTTGGGCATTAATAATCAACCACAAAGCAGAGTGGAAAGAGAAAGACGACACAGCGAAATAAAAGTTAAAAGCTTTTGCGCTCTTTTGTGCAGCTTTCGGCAGTAATAATACGCTGCTGCAGTTTCATCTTTTTTCTATCAAAAGAGACAAAAAGCTTTTTTGGCCCACTGAGCAGCCATATAGAAAGCTCTAACAGAACAACGCTTACGCCGCCGAAAGTTGTCTGCCGCCTTCCTCCAATGCTGCGCTGATGTTGCAGAAGTGGTCAAGTTGCTTTTCCACTCACATACATACATATGAATGTACATATTCATTGTCAAATAGTACATAACTAGAGTGTAACTTAAATTGTGTTATCTATGGCGTACGTACCTTGTGTTCTTCAGAAAGCTAACGCCTTGAGTTGAATAACCTTCCTGCACGCTACAGTCGCAACACGTTGTTAGCTTGGCGTGCTTTTCGCCTGGCACAACTATCAGTTCTCTTTATGTTCCGTTTTCTCGAATTCTTCTTAAAAGCTTCCAATCGGCCGGCAGGCGTTTGTTTCAATTGTGTTTTCTGGCTGCGGTCGTAGTTACTGTTTTAGTTCGCCTTTCAGGTAGCGCTGCTTGATTGAGTTTACGTTCTGTCCAAGCTACGTCATGGTATCTCAAAGACTGCCAAAAGTTTCGCCTGCGTCATTTCAAGTATAATGTAAAACGTACTGAAAGCTGTCGGTTGGCGCTTTTGTTGCTTATTGAAAGCTCTCGGGCTCGTTGTTGTTTTCGTAAGCTTGGTTTCTGAGCGCTAAAGTGCTTTCTCGCTCAGTTGGCGGCATAAAAGCTTTCTCTGAGAGTATTTTATCGAGGGTGGCCTACAAGGTGGAGCTTTTATTGTGGTACGAGATCATGCCTAATTCGTTTGCTATAAAAGCTATGCTCAATTGCGTTAAAAAGGCTCGCAGAGCTTTTAAAAACTGCTCGCCCGCTGGCAAATAAAAGATAAAATACATTTATAGGCATTTTTTCTATGTATTTCGCTGCTCTGTACAAATTCTATGATAAATAAATGCGACATAAATTTTAATAGCTACTCAGTCAAAATTAAATATGCATATTCATGTAAGGAAAACCTCTTGGAAAAACTGCAAATAGGCGTCGACATGTCACATCATTCATATTTTACCTAAAGAAAGATGTCAATTAAAATTGTTTAAACAATTTTTGTCAAGCAGCAGCCGCTTGTCAATTTTTATGACCAGCCTCAATGTTTCACGCCATGTGACTGTTAAACAGTTTTAATTGTTGAGGCTTTTTTTTTTATATATTCCCATTTTGCGCGAGATAATATTGTCGTAAATTGTGCTAGTATGAAAAAGCTGCAATTCGAACTGATTTATTCTCAGTTCTAAGCGGCTGATTGCATTTTTCGATCGTGCTTTCATATAGGACCAATGCTCAAATATCGTATTTTCTACACAAATTATACAGATTACTTAAATATTGTTATTAGGATATGCTTATGAGAGCAAAATATAAATGTAGAACGATTTCATTATTAGAAGTCTGCTTCAAGCAATATTTGAAAATAAAAAAATGTTCTTGTCAGAAGTGGGATTCGAACCCACGCCTACAGAGTAGACTGCGACCTGAACGCAGCGCCTTAGACCACTCGGCCATCCTGACTGTTCTACCGACTGTGTACAAAAACCAATGGCATTCTAGGGTGGCGCAACAAGTTGCTGGCGGACAGAACAATGCCGGTGGCTCCCCTATTTTGGTCAATCACACACCATTTGAACTTGGGCTGCTGTCGGGCACAAGGCAAGCGAACTGAAATCAATTTTAAAACATATTTAAGTGCTTGTTTTTGCCGCTTGGCTAATAGAAATTTAATTAGCTATGCAATTGGGTATTATTACCTCTCCTCACCAATTTTTTCTTTCTGTTTATTTTTGTAGTTTTGTTTATTGTTTTTCCCTTTGAAGAGTTGGCGCTGCACGTGCGGCCAAAGCTTTGACATATTTATAAGCGCTTGTGTATGTGTGAGTGTGTGAGTGCTGCCCACCCATGGATTGACGCTGCCTTTGTTTCAGTGTGCGAAGTGAAGAAACCAAGAAAAATAAAAAGACATGAAATAAAAAACATTACTTTATGGC
The DNA here is from genome assembly GCA_035045725.1 of Drosophila ezoana. Classification (NCBI taxonomy): domain Eukaryota; kingdom Metazoa; phylum Arthropoda; class Insecta; order Diptera; family Drosophilidae; genus Drosophila; species Drosophila ezoana. Next base: position 5,058,584 of record JAWNOU010000177.1, on the reverse strand, counting down.
GCAACACACAGCGAGCCAATGTTGTTAACTCACTCTCACTCACGCACTCCCTCGCTCTCGTTTTGTACACGCGCTACTCTCGCTGGCGATCATTGCATGGACTGTATTGAGAAGGTGATGCTTGGCGCACAGCGTCACGTCACAGATGTGTGTGCAGTGCGCGCGCTCACAAGCTGACTGCTAAGACGTCACGCGCAGACCGTATGCTTGAGAGGGAGAGCGTAACTGTAGTCAAGCCAAGTTCATTTCAGTTAATTTCCGTGCTGTCCGGAGTGAAATTTTACAAGTGAAAATACAAGTACTATGATTCTTAGATGACCCCATATTTTTTTGGTACAGATCGATGCAGTGGTTCTATACGATCCTAACGCACTATGTCCTTTAAAAATCTACAAGGATATAATCGAGCTATGTCAATTTTTTATTACTGAAAATTATTTTGCGTCTTTTCGCATTGTTTAATTTAAATGTGTTTTTATCAATGCAGATTGACAAATTAAGGACTAAGATGAATGCCAAGGAGCTCCACGAATGACAAAGCAATATTTTCCAGGATCGGACTTTAATTAAGCCAGATATATGTAGCTATTTTAAGTTGAAATAAGCTAAACTTCTAATTTATGCTCGTTGTGTACTCTTTTATCAGAAATAATTAAGAAAATGAGCAAAAAAAAACAAGTTTGATAAACTTAAGCATAAATAAATCAATTATTTAAAAAACAGAATAAAACCCCGGTTTTTTTATTTAACAATTCAAAAATCAACAGACTTTAGAAATCCATTGCGTACCCCAAAGGGTTGCTGGCTACCAAGATATAGAATAATCAATAATATATATGTGGGACGATCTTGATGCCCTTTTGGCCAGTTTGTAGCCCTGGTGGCAAGGATAAATGCTTCACAATGGCACAAGGAGTGGTTAATAAAGTACAATATTATACTCTTATGTATACGTTAATTGCTACAGTTATAGTTTTTAGTTTAAATACATAGCTTTCTTAACTTAAATTATTATAATACTTTCATTAATACTAAATGGAATATTTGCAAGCTCATACTATTTATTTCTCAAGGCTCAAAAAAAAAAAAAAATAGAAAATGAAAATCTTATGATTCCATTTTAAAGAACCAAACTTTTAAGTTAGCATCAACTGCTTTGGGTAAAGAACTTGGTAATGGAATTATTCGCGGCTGTAGAATTTAGGGTACTGTTTAGCTGCTTCTTGGCAGGAGGCGATGTTGTCTTCTTGTTAGCTGAGGTGTTGATTGTGCGCACCTCGAGTTGGTTGAGTTCACGCTGTAGCTTTTTGGCCATATGGAAATCCAAATGCTCTGGCATATCCACAGTTTTAATGTAAGTTTTGCACTCCGCGCAGAGCTCCATGGGCGAGTTGCTGCAGCTGGGCGGCGGCTCCAGCGGCTGCTTGGGTGCCAAAAACTTGGTAATGCTGTTGATGGGCTTCGGGGCCGTTGTTATGGCCTTTTTACCCTTCTTCGCTGGCACTGGCTTTGCCGTGGGTGAGACAACCGACGCAGTTGTCTCATTTAGGCGAGTTCGTTGCATTTCCTCGCGCTGTTCAACGCGCAGTTGACGGCTTAGTTGCTGCGCATAGTGATGATCCCGATGGGTTTGCAATGCCTTAACGTCGTCAGGTATTTGAACGCCACACTCATCGCACTTGACCAGGCCAATAAGATCTGCACGCAGCTCGGGCTGTGCGTACTCCGCATAAGTGCTTGTAAAGTCGCTGCTCGCCGCTGGTTCCTGGGAATTTTCATGCTCTAATTTACGCTTTGATGTGGAGGGCTGATCAGGATCTTGTTGCTGTAGATTTGTGCTGCTTAATTCTATCTCATCCAGCTCTGCGGCCAAGCCCTGCATGTCAGATGAATCGTTGTTGTCAGCAGTTGACTCATTTGTTTGCTCCACACTTTTGCTAACTTCCTTTTGCTGTTGCAGATAATTGGCAAAGAAGCTTTCCTTAAACTCAGGCGGTGTGGCAGCAGGCGCTGCCTTGTCGCCGCTGGACTCTTCCGCAACGGTGGCATCAATCAACTTGCGCTTGTAGGCTTCAAAGAAACTTTTCTTCGGGGATAATGCTGCATTTGGGGGCCTAGTTTCTGCAAGGTTCTCTTCCGGCTCGGTTACTAGTTTAGCCTTTGTGTCTGTTGTATTTGCATTCGTTTCCAAATTATCCTTTACATTATTTTGTTCATCTTTGTGCGCTTGCAAGTAATTGGCAAAGAAGCTCTTCATTTTAGACTCTTCAGTTTGCTTCTGTGGCTTCTGTGGCAAACTGGATTTCTCTACACCATCCTCCACGCTGATGCGACGCTTTTTGGCCGCCTGATTGGCGAACATCGTTTGCAGACTGTTTTGCGCATTGGATGCCGTTTCGAATTTGCCCACGCTGATGCCCAGAAATTTGATGGCATTATTGAGCGCTGCCTCGCTGCCCGCACGTAGAAATGTTTTTGTATTGGCCCTGATCAGCTCCAGGGCTTGCTTAGCCAGCGTCTCCTGGTCACAATGATTGAGCGGCGTGGAACGGGAGCTGGCCACCTCCTGGCCATCGACGTCCTGCACATACTGCACAACCATTTGCTTTGCCTTGCGATTGTTTTCTATGAAATCCTTTTCCAGGCGATCGTTTATCTCGCTGGCCAGCTCGCCCAGCCAGTGTTGGAGGCTCTTGAGACCTGTTATGTTGTTGCGGCCGGGAAATTTTTTGCAGCAGCCAATGCTTTTCGAGTAAAATCGGGGCGTGACCGCCTCCAAGTCGATGCCACGTGCAATATTATGCAGCCAGGAGCTGTAAAGCATTTCAAGTTGGTTACATTTAAATCGGGCCAGCTGCCATATCTCCCATATCTCACCCATTCTTTTCGTCCAGTTTGCGTTGCAGCTCCTTTTCGCTGTATTTGAGCACCTGGCCCAGAAACTTAACGCCCAGCATCTCGCAGACCGTCTCACCGAATTTCCCGCCCAATCCCTTGATCTTGCCAACGGGCAGCTGGTCAAAGAGCGCAGGTATCTCCGCCAGCGGTAGAATGGTCTGTTTGTTGGGCTTATTCATACCCGCCGCCAGCTTGGCGAGTATTTTGTTGTGCGCAATGCCCGCCGAGCATTCATAGCCAGTCTCGGCTTTGATCGCCGCACGCACTTCACCTGCAATGCAGGCTCCAATTAGGAGACGCAAATCGCTCTGGCGCACAGCGGGCAAATCGTTGGGATCGTATGCAAGCATGTAACGCTCATCGTCGACATAGGGATTGGCAAATCGGTTTGTTATCTTATTGACATAGTCGCCAATGTTCTCGTAGCCAACGGCATGGCAATTAACCAGTTCCTGGGGCTTGAGTGCAAAGGAGCCCTGCGAATACATTTATTTAATTTAAATAATCTGTTTACAAGCATTAAACACTTACCGCCTGCAGCTGCTCCACGCGCTGATTGACCGTCTCTGTGATGTCCAGATAGGCCTCGTCGACGGAGGCGCGCTCCAGCAGGTTGGTGAAACGCTGCAGCACATTTGCGACCTCTTTGCCAGCATCCCGATATTTGCTTGTATCTGCCTTTTCTCTAACGTTGGGCACCTGGCAGAGGATTATGTCGTGACACAGCTCCTTGGCCTCATCGCCGCGCATGTGGCGTGTCACGCCCCTAGCACGAGCCGCATAATTGACAGCTATAATGCCGCCTCCGCGCCAAGGATTGTATTGCACCACGGCCAGAGGCTTGCCTTGATACTCGGGCTGTTGTTTCTCCTCGACTTGGCAGTAAAAGCAATCCATGTCCACCAGCAGGACTACACGGTCGTATTTGTTTTGCATGCCAACAAAGGCACGCGTTGAGTTACTCATGATTTTTTCGGAGTTTAATTTATTTTGGTTTCACATCGTTTTGTAGAAATTGCGCCTTTAATATCGCGAGCAACAAGCGGCCGGCAACATCTGGGCATGCGTGAGAGCGGGACAAGCATAGGGTGTGCTGCGTTAGCAGTGTTACCATATCGCGCGCATATTCAATCAGCTGTTTCAATGGGATTCAGCTTTGTTGCCTGGGTGGCAACGCTGCCATTAATAAAATGTAAACAGGCGAATAAGTTCATCCAATTAAGTTTTGCGATTAAAAACTGTAAATTAATATTTGTGTGCGTGCATTAAACTGGTTTAAAATGGACAATTAGCCAGAACAAATAAACTAAGCGTCAAAGACGCACCTGGCCTGGTGCGACGCGACTTCCGCTGTTTAATAATGTACGAGCAAATTGTTTGAATAACTAATGAAGTGCAATAATTATTAAATTGTAGTTGTTTTATTGATAATTGCCTTGTTGAATAGCTCAATAATGTGCTAAAGCAAATTGAGAAGCAATTTCATTTAGTTGCGGCTTATTACATAAAGTTTTGGCAAACCACAGAGCTATTGATTTTTTTCAAATACCGCCTTCGAAGTGCACCGCATATACAATACACACACAATCACACACACACACACACGGGCGCCAAACGCCAACACCCGCCAAAGTCACACGCACACACACACATGCATACATATTTATTCTTTTTGGCCTAATGCACGCATTCGCATTTATTGCCAGACCAATTATCGATTGGCTTTTGACCTGAGGCAGAGGCAGCGGCAGAGGCCGGTAAAAAATAGAATATTTCGTGTCGTGCTTGGATCTATTTCCGGGCATTTCTTTACGTCATGGGTGCGTCATATTCAAAAGTTTCATTCCTTGAGACTAGCTTGATTTAACCAGTGTTTTATACCTGTGTCAACTTATGGCTTAATTAGGTAAGCGCACGTAGAGCCTGCCCAGCCCAAGTCAAGCGGCAGTTAAATTTATTGCATGCCCAAATACTGTGACAGCATTTGTTTGTTGGCCAAGCGATTTGACTGGTTGCGGCAGGTGTGTATTGTGTGGGTGTGTGTGTGTATTAGTGTGACCTAATTTTGTATTACTAATGGTGTTCAAGGAATAACGGCACAGGAAGTGGCAGGTGCAGCACTGACCTCTATTAATATGACATGCCATCAAAAATCACTTAACGATTTGTGTTAGTTATTAACCAGGAGGTGGGAGAGAGAGAGAGAGAGAGAGGGGGAATGTTAAACTATTTCATGCATCTGCGAAATGAGGAGGTTTAGTTGGAATATGTACAATGGGATTTTCTGAAATGAGACAAAATTTAAATTTAAAAATTATAATGTATTTCACAAAAGCTAAATTTAAACAAGTAAGAGGTTCTAGTCGGGAGCTCCCGACTAGGGGATACCCTGAACCCTCATATTCCAACACCAAATGCAGCGCGCGCTTATAGATAGAGAGTAGCGGGGAGGTGGCGATAGGTATAAAATGAAAGATAATCGATATATATATACTTTTCTAGAAGCTACATATCAAGTTTGGTAACTCTAGCTCTTATTATTTACCAAAATTGCTTAAAAAACAGGATATCGATATACATTTTTATCGATTACTTGGAAACGGGGCAAGTTATCGATTATCGGAAACAAACTCGATCTGCGTAGGAACTAGGAGCACCTACATCTAAAATTTCAAGTCCCTAGCTCTTATAGGTTCTGAGATCCTTGCGTTCATACATACGGACGGACGGACGGACGGACGGACGGACGGACGGACGGACGGACGGACGGACGGACGGACGGACGGACGGACGGACGGACGGACGGACAGACAGACGGACATGGCTAGATCGACTCGGCTATTAATGCTGATCAAGAATATATATACTTTATGGGGTCGGAGATGCTTCCTTCTGCCTGTTACATACATTTGGATTTTGCACAAAAACATAATACCCCTTTTACCCATTTTTAATGGGTTCAGGGTATAAAAAGGAATTAATTTAAAAAATTACGATTTTTTCAAAAATTCTCTTAAAAATTAGTCATAGATTCGCATCTGCGATACCCGCTTATTTTTGTCAAATGAATTATTAAAATTCATTTAAATTAATTTGCGGTAATCCAAGATGACAAACCCTCAATTATATCTGCTAGAATTACGCTCCATGCCTCCCTGTCTCCCTGCCTCTCTCTCTCCCTGTCTACCTCTTTCCCTGTCTCCAGCATAAACGCACAATTATGCTAATGGCTCATGCCCACGAGAACAGCAACAGCCACTTGACCGACCCAACCCGCCCTGCCCCCACTCAGCCTCGGCACTCAGACGCTCGTCATCGTCGTCACTTTTGGGGGTATTCACAAGCGACCAGCTCGAACGGCCAGATAGTCTCTGTCGGACGCCGGACGATGAAGTCACTGGGGCGTTGTATCGCAGTGCAGTGTTCCATTCGACTTGATTGTTTTTAAGTGGTTCGTTTGCCCTGTCGCCTGCAGTGAGGAGAGCGTCGCCATGGTGAAGATATTGCAGGCCTACAACTTTGCCAGGCAGCAGACGTTTGCTCTCAATGGCGACATTCTGGCCGCCACCTTAATTGGCAACAATCGCATCGCCATCAGCAGCGCCGAACAGTTCATAGAGATCTATGACATAGCCGGAAAGCAACAGCAGCAACAGCCACAATTGGAGCAGCAGGAGAATGCAACGCAGGAGGATCAGACAGCGGCTGGTGGCATGGGAGATGCAGCTTCGCCGACGCCGACGCCAGCGATTGATGAACGCATGCCCGTCAGGTACACATTGGCCACGGTGGGCGAGGTGGTGCAGCTAATCTATTGCGAGGCTGGTAAGCATACAAATTATATTATATATAACTAGGGTCTTTTATGGTTATGCGTTGGTCAAGCTTTTTGCTTTAATCACTTTGATCACTTTGCTACCCGTTGAAAATTTAAATCTAACCTCAAATTTTACGATGATCATTTAAAATAATTAAATTGAATCAATTTAAGTTTTTGGTATATATATAAATAAAAATGATTGAAAAGTGAATATCCTTATGTTGTCAAGAACTTTAAACAAGTCTAATGCCTAAACTAAAAATTTCGTTCATACGGCTCATTTTTCACGAGAGTAGGGAGATTTTCTGAAAAAATGTATGAAACGATTTAAAAAAACATTTTCAAATAAACGTTTCCACAAATTTTCCACACTTGAGCGTGGAATAGAGTACAAAATTAGTTTGGGTTCAGTTAGGATAAATATTTTTGTACAGATTAGTTAGGTAAAATTAATTAAAATATGAAATTTATGTTCCTAATTGAAATGCTTGATACTTGTTAATGTCTTCCCCTTCATCTAATGCAGGAAAATACCTTCTGACCCTGGAAAAGGAGCAGGCCGGCAGTCCGGTGCACTCGAATAGCACCAGCATAAGCTGCACATCGAGCAGCAATAGCAACACAGTTTGCTCCGAGGATGAAACGAAGATGTTTGTGCGCATCTATGCAAACTTTTGGAAGTTTCCCGATGCCAAGCTGAACGAGCTGCCGATCACAATACGCATCGCCTCGATGACGACGCCCAAGACGCCGCTGGTAGAGAGCATTGATGTGATTGAGCTGCCGCTGCGCAGTCCGCCAGATCTGGTGCAGAGCTGCCAAACGTCGGGCAACATCATCGTGAGCAGCAGGGATCGCATCTATCTGTATGAGTACACTCAGTGCGTGCACGAGAATACCCAGCCGAGATTCTCCTTCATCGACTTTCTGCCCTTCAAATTCTTCGTGCAGCTCAACTTTGTGCCGCTGCGCCTCTGTCTGGCCGAGAACGTCATCGCCTGCCTCAGTCATCGCTATTGTGTGGCCTTCAAGGTGGTGGATGCGCTGGCCAACAAGACGACGACAGCGTCTGCGCCTGCGCACGAGCACAGCTGCCTGGACAACGATTATGCGGGCGATGAGCCCTTGTCCGAGTCTCTGAGCTTGGGTAGCAAGGCGAGCGCAGCGGCCGCCAGCAGCACGCACAGCCAGCAGAGCTGCGAAAGCGACTCCCTGCAATCCTCGAGCAGCGCCAAGCCAGCGTTGGTGAGCGGTCCGGGCTTGGCCGGACGTACGCCTCTCGATTTCAATGTGGCGCGCCTGGTGAACACTGCCTACGGTCGGGAATTTGAGCCCGAGTTGCGTTCACAGTGGGATCAGTGCGAGAACGGCAGCAATCGCAGCGGCGGCCAGGACGATGGCACACAGGAGATAACCATAACGCCACAACGGGCCGCAGACATCAAAATAAAACTTATCAACGAGGCGAAGGCCATGAATGTGCGAGGCATAGGTGCCGGCGGGAACAGTGCGACGGAAGATGTGTCCGTACAGTACGACATACGCAAACTGCTGCAGATATGCATGCGGACATCGGAGCCGCAGTCACGGGTCTTGGATATACTGCGCTGCATGGACCTAAAGGCCATATACCAGCGCAGCAGCGAGCAGCAGCTGGAGGAGGACGACGAGTATGACATGGGCAACCAGCAGGTGCCCAGCGCTGTAACTACGTTCAAGCATGCAAATCGCCGCACACTGAAATCCTCGCAGCATCAGCGCTGTGTGGGCCATGCCTTGCTCGTGGCCAGCAGTGTGGATGGCTATTTGTTTCAGTTCTGCGGCCAGGGCAAGTGGTACAGCGAGAACGAAAAGCCGGTGGCCAGCTACAGTTTTACGGCGCCCGTGCTGCAGGTGCATCTGAACGATTATGTCGTCTATGCCGTCACCTCGGAGTCTGTGGAAACGCATACCTCGCGCATCGGCCACAAGCTATTTCATAATCGTTTCGAATATCCGAGCATTGGCGGCCTGTTCCCGGAGGAGTCCTCGCCAGACGTCAGCTCGGCCATTGCCGTCATTGGCCTGGCCGCCTTTATGCATGTGCAGTTCGTATGCGTCAACCGGGAGCAGCTCGTCCTAATCACAAACACAGCGCTCGAGCAACACAAGCGTCGCAGCACTGGCGAGGTCGCCGTGGTAGCTGTTAAGCGCAACATTGCAGCCAGGTTCCTGGCTGAGGCAAAGGCCAAGCACAACAGCTTGCTGAGAAGCAGCAGTGTTGTCCAGTCCTCGGTGGTCAACGAGTGGACGCTATACAATCTGGAAGTGCCCAAGGTGGAGCATATTGTCGAGGACCTCGAAGGCATTGCCGAATCGTATCGCAGCGCAAGCAGCTCCAACTTTTATGATCTCATGGAGGAGGCGCATGTCATGCTCAGATTGAGCCTTACACTGCAGGGCGAGCGTCTCGGTGTGGACAGGGAACAGGAGTTGCGAAAAATGTTTATGACCAATTGTCGAAAGTTGGCCGACTTTTCAATACGGTAAGAGGGGTTTCTGCACGAGGAGATTACCTTAACTTTGTAGATGGGGCTTGCTGATGTGCACAGTGAAGCTCCGATTCCTGAGTTTCTTACAGATATTCCCAACTATATTCCGCTTACAGCTCCAATAAACAGGAGGTTTATTTGCAAGCAACTGGTTTCTACAAGATGTGCCAGCTGCAATTGGTGGACATCTACAACAACTATATTCAGGAGTTTATGGACAGCGAGCAGGTGGTGGAAACATCGCAGCTGGCTGGGCTCATCTATACCGTAAAACTGTTTCTGCTTGGCCTGGGCACGGATCGTCTGAGGTCTTCGTTCTTACACCAAACCGTGTCACCGTACTTCACACCCGCCCGGGTGCTACAGCAGGGCTATAAGCAGGTGCCGCTCTCGCTGGAGTTTCTCAACATGTTCATCAAACATGCTCCAGCGGATATACCACAGATAATGCTCAGCTCGCCAGTGGTAGCCGATGCCATGAGCGGAGAGCTAATCAACTATCTGAAATACTTGACGACGCTGTAAGCTAACAATGCTTTTGAAATTCACATCTCAAGTTAATTGTGTTAACATTTCGTTTAAGCACACCCGATGAGACTCTTCTGTTAGCTGGGACTGCCTGTCGCATGTCCAACTATCTGCTGGCCCAGGAAATAATATCCAAGTGCACGCGTCGCACTTTGGCCGTAGCGCTGATCAAGCACAAGAACGTGCTCTTCGATGACAGCACAGTGCTCTATCAGCGACGACAGCAACCGGAGCAGCAGCAGTCCCAGCTCACGGCTCGCAAACGTTCCCGTCGTGGCGCCACACACACGAAGGGCAAGTCTTCAGGTGGCTGCGCATCGACGCCCACGCCCAGTGCCATTATTTCGTTCTCGGATTTCTGTGAGACCATTCTGCTGGCCAATGAGCAGCCCGCACTGATCGAGGCCATAAGTGATGCCTTCATTCACGCCCTGTGCATTGAGCATAGCATTACGCTGGACGTGGTGCTGCAGCTGTTTCTCAACTATATTGCCTCGCACATTGGCCAGAAGGGCTATCAGACCTCGCAGAAGGTCTTCGTAAATATATTGCAGGTTTACTACTATGATCTTTATGATGTCAGCTCTTCGCTGCAGCCGCATGAGGTGCGCTCACAAACGCCGCCTCAGCTAGACGATGACTACGATGATGAATGCAGCAGCTCGCGAGCGCCCTCGCTGCACAGTGAGGCGGATGTGCAATCCTTGTCTAGCTCTTGCGCTAGCTCCGCGCCCGACGAGCGTTCGCTAAGTGGCCGCCAGCAGCGCATTGTGTACGATCAGCTGCAGGATCAACAGGGCGGATCGCCCTTTCAAAAGCGTAGCTCGAACGCTTCGCTTTCACAACCGCAACCCGACGATGATGTGGCTGCCACAAATCTGAAGGGCCTGAAAATACTCTTTCGCATGTATATGGGCCGTTTAAAGGCTCTGAGTGATCTCATTACCGATCTGCAGTCCGCCGATGTCGAACAGCAAAGCGGCCGCGAGGATTTCTTGAATCTGCGAATGGAATGCATTGCATATATGGTTGGCATGGCGCCCAATTACTGCAGCAAGCCGAGCGTACGCCAAGCGAGCGAACCGAATCAAGCAAACAAGCTAATCTTTGTACCCTACATTCCCGATTATAAACTAGCCGAGGGCGAGGAATATGAACAGCATATCAAAGCCTATATACGACCCATACCGTGCTTGCTGGAACGACCCCAATACTTGAACCGGTTGCCTCCCTTTGAGCGCAGCGATTTTAGCTATCCCAAAAAGGACGAGGGCGAGTTCGAGGTGCGGTTTACAGGCTGGCACAACGAGCTCTTGACTCTGACGCTTAAGATTCAAAGTCTGCTGGCCTCCAGCAAGGTGGATCGCGAGATAATTTCAGAGTTTTTGGCTTTCATACAGAAATCGCCCCACTTAATGGGCATCGATAGCTTCTTGGTCATAATATTGCCCAAAAATTTGGCTATCAATTACATGTTGAGTTTTTGTCCCGCCTTCCTGTGGCAATATGGCAAGGTAATGATTATCTACTTCCTCTAAACTATATCTTTAAACTAATTGAGCCTGTTTCTGCTTACAGTCATGTGGATTTACGCCCAAGCATTGGGAGTCTTTGTTGCGCAAGATACTGAGCAAACAGGAAGCGCTGCCCAATTGGAAGACACATATTGCAGGTTTGTGGTAGATGTTTATATGAAAGTTGTCAAAGTAGATTAATTGTTCTGTGGTCAATTCAATTGATCTTATCTCTCGCAGAAATACTCAACAATCTGGTAGCGGAGCTGAGCTTCGAGGAGCTGCTGCAATGCTTTCCCAGCGAGGTCATACAGAACCGAAATACAGCACAATACTTTGCCAAGGAATTTGCCGAAACATGCGTATTGTACGAGCACGAGCAACTGGTGTTCCAGACACCAGAACAGCCAGCGGACAGCCGGCAGCATTTGCCCATGGATAACATTGACGAGGACAATGTGTTTGAGCTGACATTGCGTAAGGCTGTGGCCAAACAGCGCAGCATTGCGCTGCGCTCCATGATTGAGTCAACGGGCACTCAGCTGTTCGATGCCACCAGCAATCCTATGTATAATCTGTAAACAGTCTGGATTTCGGTCTACATTGGTTGGAGCATTCCTGTTTTAACTAGTTGAAAACTTATCATATTGCAAATTCAAAAGATTGATTGCTATTAACTAGAGGTATAGAACAGAACGTTGTAGTTGTGGTCGAGAGCCGCATATTAATACTGTATCAGTTTATATATTTATATATATATAGCATTATATAAACGTAGTTATATGAGTTTAGTTATGGCAGCCTGTCTAGCGAGGCAATATTTATTGATATTTTGTTAGACACAAACGCAACATTTCGATCGGTATTTATAATTGTGGTTTTTTAAAAAAGTTTTACGACTAACTTTAGGCTGTAGGTTGTATATTAAAAGTAGGCACTTTTATGCAGTATTCGCTAGTAGCACGCCCGAAACCAGTTAAACGGCAGAAAAAATAAATGAAAATTAACAAAAAACAAAACTGTTATTAGGAAGAAACTCTTGAGTAAATTGCTTTTTTTCTGGCACTTGCTTTACGTACATTCTAAGTTCCCAGTTTGAGTAAGCTTTAGTAATCTTAAACATGATATTATTGTATTTGTACTTTTAGCTAAACAGCCTCTCTATATATTAAACACATAAACACAAACACTCCAACATCAAGTGATATTTTTTAAATTCTTTCATAAAGTTTAACAATAAAAGAACATAAATCGTATAATAAAGAGCTCATTGAATTCTTTCATACAGCTGGCGAGTTCGTTAGCCCCGCAGTTCTACTAGAACTGCATTGAAGCTAAGCCAAGTTAGGCTGCAGTGCCTAAAATATTTGTAGCCAGCAATTAAGTCTCAGAAGCTGCGACACGCGTTTGCGGCCGTCTGAGACTGTAATTGTAAACGTGTGCAGAACCCCGCCAACGGCCCACCCCCAATACGCTGGGTGGCATGCATAATGCTGTCAATTAAATAAGCGCTTTGCGCGCCTAGTTTCTCACTGAGGCACGTAGCAATTCAGTTGCCTAGAGACGTCTCAGACTGAAGCATGGGAGAAGCGCAGTTCAATTCAGAGAAGGCTGCGAAAAAGGCAGCGGATGCAGTGTCCTCCCAAGACAATCTTCTGGATGCGCTCATCATTCGCGTCGGACAATTTGGGCGCTTTCAGATACTCAACTATATAATGCTTAGCCTGCCCATCGTGTGCAATGCCTTCTACACCTTAACCTATGCGTTTACGGCCAGCTCTGTGGTGCACAGGTAAGTGAGTTGCTTTCCACTTAGTTAAATCCTAAATAAACCTCATTCTAGATGCAACATCAGCCAGTGCGATACTCCAAACAGCAGCTTTATTGAGCCTTGGTTGAACTTTACGATACCCCAGCACAATGGAGCATGGGATCAATGTAACCAATTTGAGACAACGCCGGCAGGAGCCCTCTGTGATGAGCATCATTTCAATAGCAGTCATCCGGTCACCTGCGAAGCGGGCTATAGGCTGAGGGGTGACGAGAAAACCATTGCCTCAGAGGTAAGTTTCACTTTGTACAGTTAACTAAAGTTAAATTTTAAGTTAAGAAGCAGAAACTGGGTTTGGTTAAATATTTATATTACAACACAATCGCACATTTAACACAACAATTTGAAGAAATTACCCGGCGTCGGTAGGCTCAAATGCGCCAACATCAGTTACAAAGTGTCTCATTACAAATTGCCGCTGAATTTGAACCAGCGACCTGCTTAGAGCAGCATTCAAACCTAAGACACGCAGGCTCACGACCATGAGCGAACAACAATTGAACTAGGGCTCAACTTCTAAGCTACTAATTTAAATATTTATATATTCAATTATACCTCTTGGTCTACAGTTTGGCATTTTTTGCTCCGATAAATGGAAACTTTCCATGGTGGGCACGGTGAACAACATTGGCCAGCTCGTGGGCATACCCCTGGGCGGTTATCTAGCGGATCGGTGAGTCATTATAGCTAAATAAAAAAAAACCGTCTCAAATGATACTCTTTCAATTGCAGCTATGGACGCAAGACGATGCTCGTGGTGTCGGGCGTTCTGAGCGCTCTGGCAGGACTCGCACGTTCCCATGCGCCCGAGTATTACAGCTTTTTGTTCTTTGAGTTTCTGGGTATGGCGGTGGGCAGCACACTTTTTGCCACCGCCTTTCTGCTGGCTATCGAGCTGGTCGGGCCCAAGCATCGCGTTGTGGCCGCCATGGCCATCAGTTTGACGTACGGCCTGGCAGAGGCAGCAATGGGCTATCTGGCTAGCTTAATTCTTGACTGGCGTGTGCTGCTCCGCGTGCTCTACACGCCGGCGCTTCTGCATCTGCTCTTAATCTGCTATATACCCGAGAGCGTACGCTGGCTGCTCAGTCAATCTAGGGAAATGGAGGCCGTTCAGATACTGCGCAAGGTGGCGCATGTTAATAAACGGCACTTGCCCGAAACGCAGCTCAGTGAAATGGTCTGCATGAATCGCCAGCTGTTGGCCGAGACATCTGGTGGCCACTACACTGTCCGTCAAATATTCAATGCACTCGGCCTGCGCATTGCTCAGTGCTGCTTTCTATGGTTCAGCAACCTTTTTATAGCCCTGGGTCTAAGCCTGAATGCAACCGAATTGAAAGGCAACAAGTTTAATAACTTCAGCATCACGGGATTAATGCAACTGCCGGGCATGTTGGTGGCCACCCTGCTGATGCATCGCGTTGGCAGGCGCTGGGCCTTGATTCTCTCGCTGAGCACCTGTTCCTTATTACTTATTGTGACGGCACTTCTGGACAACGGTGAGTTCCTGTCGGGAAGGCATAGTTGTTCATTTTCTAGAATATATTTACTTATCAAGACTGCAAATACGCTTCGAACTGAACCGTTTAAAACCCGCAATTCTTATTTATTTGTTAACATATTTCAAACTTTAATTCGAAGCAGCAAATTATGAGCGAACTTAGGTTCAAACTTGGGACCCAATCATTGGATCCCCCAGAGTAGATGCCATTTTAAGATAGAGATTTACTTAATTAGTCCGCAATTTCTCTACAAAAAATTTGTTACGGACAATTTGTTACTTTTAATTTAATTTCTTATAAAATGACGTTTAATATTTCCTTTATTTATAGATTATACCACATTGTCTTTGTATCTGTACTTTCTGGCCAAAATGTGTTCGACGGGCAGTATTTTGACCCTGTATTTCTTCACCTCCGAAATATTTCCCACCAGCTGCCGCAACAGTATGCTCTCCTTCTGTTCGATGATGGGTCGTTTCGGCTCCATGTTGGCGCCACAAACGCCGCTTTTGGTGCGTGTGACAATTGACAATCGGCTGATGCATTATTAACATGATATTACTTTTCAGATCTACTATTACAAATATGCGCCGCATTTGCTATTCGCCGCATTCGGCATTCTCAGTTCGGTGTTGAGCTTCTTTTTTCCTGAAACCTCCAACAAAGTGCTGCCCACGACATTGGAGGAGGCCTGCGCCCTGGACAGAAGTCAACAGCCAAAAGTTTCGGCAGCCACAAAAACTGCTGCCTAATCAGCTGAAAATAGCAACGTCTGGGGTATATTTGGGTTCAATTAGTTGCTGTAAATATTTGTCTATCAGATTGTCGTGTTGAATGACATGCAAAAATATTGAATTGTGTATAGAGTGTCGAATACTTGGAACTGTTCGGCTCGTGTTTGTTGTAATAAGATAATGCCTGCACTTGACAACATTTGAAATTGGCGACAAATCTTTTTCAATTACTTGCTAATCTTATCATATCAAATTGGATTGTCGATCAACAAATTATTCATTATACAAAATGGCAGTCAAATTAGGCAATAAAACAATCGACTATTTCCTTAATAAACTGTTTATTATTGATTTCCAATAAATATTTTATTGATTTATCCATTCATTCATCAATGCCAATCTAGACTTATCTTTATGCGCCACTGTATATCATTGAAAAATTCCAAAATTTTATCAAACTATTCAGAGTGCAAGATATACGTACTACAGCTACTATTACGCACTTTACATGATTTATTTATTATGTAGATTATGTTTATTTCGATGTTTGTACAAAACTCTGTTTGTCCTGTCGTAAGAACTAAGAAGCAATTATTATTCCAGTTACCTTTCATAATGAGGGGGCACGAAAATCCAACTGAAATTTTGAAAAAATGTTGAAACCTTTTTGTCATCAAAAATCACACTTTTCGCAAAAGCCACACTTAATTGGTGGAAAGATTTCGGCTTTAAATTTAAATCTAAGGATCTCTATGTAAATTCATTCATGAGAAATATTTCACACTTTTCGCACAATTATGGGAACTTAATGAAGTTCAGCAATATTGAAAATATGAAAAATATACAAATCTTTTGTTTACCATCGGTTTATGCGGGTAGACTTAAAATGTATTTGAGCGGGATGCCGGAAAGCTAAGCAATAACAACTATTTGTGCTTAAAATTTCTTCATTAATTAAACTAACGCAAATTCCGATGTTCATTTGCAGCTTCTTATTATACTGAATAGGCACTTAGCTCATTTACACAGGTAAGCCAAAAAGCTGAATGACCCATTCAGAATTGCGGCTAGAGCAATACAGACAGCAGCAGCTGCTGGTACCAGACATTATGTCGCGGCGCCCACCGATAAGGGCCAATAAACGGCGATAATAACGTTGTAAATTGACATTATATTCTATATCAATCAATAATCATGCGTTGAAGCCATTTAGGGTTTTCGGTGCAGACGGCGAATGCGATGAGCCAACAAAATCAACTACGAAATTAAGCAACTAGTTGATAAGCTCAAGATAAGAGCAGACGCGAGAGGGGCACAGAAAGCAGGGGACTGAAGTCACGTAGTAAGCATGAGAGGGAGAGCGGATCTCGTATCTAAAGCGTGCACGCCGTCAAGTGTCGTAATCAGGCAAGAGCGAAACAGAACTGAGCAAACAAAAAAAAAAAACATTCAATGTAGACCGCATACCAAATACCCTTGGCGAATATAATTGGCTTTTTGAGACAGTTTCAGATAAAACTGGAAAAGATATTTCTTTATTTAGTGCTCATGAGAAGTTTTAAAAATATATGTATGCCTTGTAGATATTTTTTTATATGATCTCATTTTTATGTTGAGTTTGAGGAGGTTTTAAAAAAATATATATCAAATCATTTTTCTTTACGTTTTCTTTAAGATCCCATTTCTATCCGAACTCTTAAAAAATTTCGGCATTTTTTTAATCTGATCCCATTTTTATTATAAAAATGTGGAAAATATTAAAAGTATAGTGTATACATAGAAAGTTTGAAATTTATAAAAGTTGAATACAAGTTTTGTGAAAAGTTTTTTATATGATCTCAGTACCAACATTGTTCTAAAAGAGTTTAAGAGAGAGATAACACAAATTGTTGTTTTCAAGATTATTGTCGAATTTCGTTTTCAAACAGATTTTCATAAATTGAAAGATTGTGGTTAACAGAGGTTGAAAACCGATGTGAATGGATTTGGCTAAATGGAGGTCGATGCGATGGGCGCTGAATGGGCGAACGAATCAGTCAATGAGCGGCATTGCTCGCAGTCGGACGCTCCGTGACGGAGACGCAAAAGCGTATTAAAAACTATACGAAATTATATACGTATTTGGGCTATAAAAAGCTCACGTATTTTGCGGCATATTTATAAATCGCGCGTCGGCTAAAAAGTGCATTTGAACACGAGGAATTGATGAAATAAAAAATAAAAATAAATGAAAATAAAAATAAAAGAAACAGAAACATTTACCGAAAGTCAGTTTATCATATAATATTCGGGCACATGTCTGGCAAAAAGGGGAGTGGCGCTGTCAACGACAACCCGAGGAGCAGCAATGGCCATGCCATTGGAACTGCGTCTGAGGCTGAGCATGTGGAGGCAGCCGCTGGTGAAGATAACTCGCTGGATGCCATTTTGGTGCGGATCGGGCAGTTCGGACGGTTTCAGATAATTAACTATGTGCTATTATGTGTGCCCATGGTCTTCAATGCCTTCTTTTCGATCTCGTATGTGTTTACCGCCAGCACGGTGGTGCACAGGTATGTTCTCCCTCCCCCCTCTCTCTTCGTGCCTCTTTAATTACCGAATCCAAACACGATTTAGATGCAATATAACGCAATGTGACAGTCCGGCCAGCTTGTATGAGGAGTCCTGGCTGAATTTTACGGTGCCCTATAAGAACTCCGCTTGGGATTCGTGTAATCGTTACGTTAACTTATTGGAATCGGAGCCTAGCAATGTGTTTAGCACTCCCTCGAGCGATGTGTGTGCCGCTGAGTACTTTGGCAATTCTACGGAAAGTTGCGGCAAGGACTTCAAATTTCGAGACGAAGAGAAAACCATATCGACTGAGGTAAATATTCAGCATAAGCTCCTATATTACATATTTTCAAAGAGGTATCGATTCATCTATTGGGATTTATTTATGCTTTGGCTTTTAAACTCTTGTAGCGCATATTATAATTTATAAATAACAACAACAGCCGAGTTGATATAGCCATGTCCATCTCCCCATCTGTCTTTTTCTTTGCATAGTACAGTACATATGTCAGAGCTATATCTATATCATATCAGCCTATATCATATAGCTGCCGTAGGAATGATCAGTCGAAAAGTAGGTTCTTGTATGGGAAACTTTTTTGCTTATCAAGATATCTAGCTCGGCGTTTACTAGTTTAATTAAGCTGCTTTTCTATGAGCAACAATTTATCAAGATCGCATTACTTTATTATATAGCTTTATTGGTAAGGTAGGTTGAAAAAGAATTTGTTAAATGGCAATTTATTTTGTAGTTAAAGAAACAAAGTTTCACCAAGCTCACCATTTACGAGCAACACTTTTCTCATGCATCTGCAAAGCCGTAAGGCAAATGTTTACAAGAGTATTGAGTCTTCGGCGTGATTGCTAATTTATTCAAGCTTTCCTATGAAATAGTGGGTGTAAGAAGGAATGAACATTTAAGTTCATAAATAATTTAACAAAGTTGCTTAATCATTGAAATGTTTTTAAAATATAGAAAACTGCTTTGATTTAAATCGAACAAAAATATAAAAATAAATAAAGTGTACAATATTAATCGACTAAAACGACTTGCAGCGCTGAAGTTTTTGTATAGTTGCTGGATTTCCAGGAATTTTCTATGATTACTGCCTTTCACAATATAAACATTTCGTTAAATTTCTGTGAATTAGAAAATTAGAATATTTTAATGCGGTTTTTGCTTTTTTTTTTCTCAATTTAAATGAATATGAGGTTCGCTGTGTTTTACATGCGACTCATTTGACATTTTTATACCCTGAACCCATTGAAAATGGGTAAAAAGGGTATATTGTATTTGTGCAAATAAATGTATGTAACAGGCAGAAGGAAGCATCTCCGACCCCATAAAGTATATATATTCTATATATATATATATAAAAGCTAGAGACTTGATTTTTAGATGTAGGTGCTCCTAGTGCCCGCGCAGATCGAGTTTGTTTCCGATAGACGATAACTTGCCCCGTTTCCAAGTAATCGATAAAAATGTATATCGAAATCCCGTTTTTAAAGCAATTTTGGTAAATAATAAATATATATATCGAGTATATTTCATTTTATACCTATCGCCAACTTCCCGCTACTCTCTATCTATAAGCGCGCGCTGCATTTGGTGATGGAATAAGAGGGTTCAGGGTATCCCCTAGTCGGGAGCTTCCGTTTAGAATCTCTTACTTGTTTCCTTTGGCAAAATGAAATGTTACTTAAATTTTTTATCTATATTTTGAAATTTTATTAATTATATTTTTATTTAACTTATTTTGTGATTAATATGATTGATATGATTAAAGTTTGGCATCTTTTGCAAAGACGAATGGAAGCTCTCCTTGGTGGGCACCATCAACAACGTGGGTCAGTTTGTGGGCATACCTTTGGGTGGCTTCTTTGCAGATCGGTAAGTGGGAAATTCCAGTCATTTATTGAATACCTAATCGAGCTTTTTTTTATTTAGCTATGGTCGTCGCAACATGCTGGCAATTGCCGGAGCTTTGAGCGCCCTCATGGGCATTATACGTTCCGTGTCCAGCAATTATTATATGTTTCTGTGCTTCGAGTTCCTCGACATGGTTGTGGGCAGCACCCTGTTTCCCACGGCCTTCCTGCTGGCCATCGAGCTAGTGGGTCCCAAGCGTCGTGTGGCCGCTGCCACCATTATCACCATTTTCTATGCGATAGGCGAGGCGTGTCTGGGAATTTTGGCAGCCCACGTGCAGAATTGGCGCTGGCTACTGCGCTGCCTCTATGCGCCAGCCATACTGCAAATACTATTTCTCTGGATTCTGCCCGAGAGCGTGCGCTGGCTGCTCAGCCAGGGCGAGGAGAAGCGAGCAGCTGAAGTGCTGCGGCGTGCGGCTCGAATCAATAGACGCCCTTTGCCCGAGGAGCAGGTGGATGAGCTGCTCGCCAACAATCGCCAGAAACTGCAGCAGGCCAATGAGAGCCAGTATCCGATTATGCAGGCCGCTCGCTTCTTCGTTTGGCGCATTGCCAACTGTTGCTTCTGCTGGTTCACACACACGCTGATTGCCCTCGGACTGAGCCTGAATTCGGTCAATCTGGGTGGCAGCAAATATAACAATTTCATGCTCAATGGCTTTGTGCAAATTCCCGGCCTGCTGCTGCCACTTATCATAATGGATCGCATTGGCAGAAGGTACTCGCTGTGCGCCTCAATGCTGCTTTGCGCCATTTGTATGGGCGCCTCAGCCGCTGTCGGATCAGGTAAGTCTACTTATATTCAAATAATAGCACACTTTATTGCTTAAAATTTAAAAAGAACCCTCATATTCCAACACCAAATGCAGCTCGCGCTAATAGATAGAGAGTAGCGGGGAGGTGGCGATAGGTATTTCAAGTCTCTAGCTCATAAAGGTTCTGAGATCCTTGCGTTCATACATACGGACGGACGGACGGACGGACGGACGGACGGACGGACGGACATGGCTAGATCGACTCGGCTATTGATGCTGATCAAGAATATATATACTTTATGGGGTCGGAGATGCTTCCTTCTGCCTGTTACATACATTTGGATTTTGCACAAAAACATAATACCCCTTTTACCCATTTTTAATGGGTTCAGGGTATAAAAAAACATTCTTTAGAACAATAATTCTTAATACATTTCTTGTGAATAACAAGTACAATAGCTTTTATTTGAAACGGCGATCTCTCACTAGCTTGACCGACGCTCAGACACCGGCGCCTTTGATATTTTCCCAAGACTGTTTTGCCCAAGTTTTCAGATCAAAGTATCTAATCTCTCAGGATAAACTCTTTTATATATACAGACAAAAGTGTATTATCATTTATAAATCTTCAAATTTGTTGCACTTTCAGATGACTATGCTGGTTCTCTGACGTTGTTCCTCATTGGAAAGTTGGCTATTACGTGTAGCTTTCAGATCTTGTACTTTTTTACCTCGGAAATCTTTCCCACCAATGTGCGAAATAGTTTGCTCTCTGTTTGCTCCATGGTTGGCCGCATTGGCTCTATGCTGGCGCCGCAAACCCCATTGCTGGTAAGTACCAGGCCACACTCTACGCATTGCAAAGCTAACTCTTGTTCTCTTTAGGCCAAATACTATGAGCACGCGCCTTCAATATTATTTGCTACCTTTGCCTTGGTCAGCGGCTTTCTGACGCTTGGTTTTCCCGAGACGGCAGACAAGGTGCTGCCCACAACAATGGAGGATGCCCGGGACTTGGATACCGCACGCCAATTACGCACGGATGAGGAGGATGAGGAGCAGGAGGCGCCTAGAAGATTGTGCTGATCAATTTGTACCTCAACGAACTGCACGGTTCGAATGTTTGCTAGCAATTTTGCGATTGCCAAAGATTTTAATTTGTCCAAGCCGAATGCATTTGTTGTTGAGTTTTAATAAGTTTGTTCTATGTCTAGTATTAAGTGAAAGTGACGATTATTTTTGTATAGTATTTTTTATCGTATATAAAACTAAATGTAAATTAATTAAAATTAGCCCGTTCAATCTTTGTGCGAGCAACTAGAAGAAACAAATTCTGAATATATTATAGCGTGTACCCTTATTATCTTATTAAGTAAAAGGAGGCTATTATTAATTGTATTACTAAATAAATTAAGCACAGGAATAACTCTTGTTTCTAGATAGTGTATATTTTATATAGTTTTATATTACGAAAGAGCTGTATGAATAGAGCATTAAGATCGTGAATAAGAAAAGCAGAGCAAGAAGAAGAGCCAGCAGTACAAATTAAGGGGGTCAAGGAGCTCGGATCAGATAGGTTGCCATGGTGAGCACAACAATTTATTTTTTATATTTAATGTACACGGCTTAATATGTTATTATATATATATTTTAAATAACTAGACGATTCGCATTACTTGTCTTTTTATAAAACATATATACCACATATATATTTTAAATTTTACAAGTAAAGCTCAGCTAGCCCTTAATATTTATTCAAGACACAGCAGAAATGTAAAGTGGCGCCATCTGTTGCAATCGAAGCAGTTAGCCCCTTAGCTGTGTTTCAAACCATTTCGTCACTGCCTAAAGTATGCTACAACTTGTGCATAGTTATCTTATACTACAATTTATTGTGCTCTGCTCGTTTTGCTGGATACTCTTCAATAGGGTAAGACAACAGGTTTGCTGTTGCGAAATTCCTGATCTGATAATCGTAATAATCATTTTACAGATCAACTCTTAATGGCAGCTTGTATAAGTCCAGCATTAAGCTGATGGCTGGGTCAAAGGGTCGCCTGTGGACTCAACTATAATGTCCGTCTGTAAAGTTTGTTTCTCATTCTCCTCAAGTTCATTTTCTGCTGTGTTCAATATTTTTTATTTGTGAAGTTAATTATTAAATGTTTATTTAAGCATGGAGTCAAAAAACATGTTATATTTGAAAGGATTTTTAAATTTCTTAAGCAATACAAAAAAGAAAGTTAAAAATAGTTGAACAACTTGCAAATCAACTATCCGTCACGTCGTCTAGTGTTTTATACTATGGACTTTCAATGTTATGCGTCAATTAAATTTCCAATCAGTAAAATGTAATTGGTTAAATCGAAACACTTACTCCAGCGTAAAGAAAGTTAACAATACACGAGGTCGCACTTGAATTTTCAACTTTAGAGCTAGCTTATTTCATTGACAGACCTCAAGTAGTGGGTAACTACTTCCGCTAAGCATTGAGATACTTGAAAAGGCTCTGATACTGGTTGAGCTTACATAATTTATATATGTAGAGCTCCAATCGTCCAACCACATTAAAGATTATAAGTTATGTGCCTGCATTTACAAGAAATCGGCGCATTCACAAAGCCAAATTGATAAGCGGAACACACCTAGAATGCAACACACCAAATGCTATTGAATATGGCAAATATAAAAAGAGATATTTGAAATGTTGAAAAGCCACCATTAATGGGCATTTTGATGAGAGTGACAATTAAGGCTCATGGGCCAAGAGATCTTTATGCCATGGTGGGCCTTATCGGGCGCGTCTTGTTGACATGCTGTCAACTTACGCACATCGATGATATCGCCGATTCGTAACCTTAACTTATCTGCCTCATCAATAATGGGGCGAGAGTGCATTGCGATTCAGTTGGAAAACGTGAATGGTCGCCTATAGACATGAGTGCGGACTACGAGAGTGACTATTTTGTGCGCAGTCGGTTAGTTGTTTGGCCAAAACGGTTAAAAGAACAAATTTAATTACTAATTACCCACGTCTAAATTGCCCATAGGAAAGTGCGCGATAAGCCGCCGCTGTGGGACTCATTTCAAGATCCGCCAGCGAAGCGCACAAGTGGCTCCGATGCCTACTGGAAAAAGTTGCAATTTTTCCTAAAACTTTTCAAGCTTCTCACCTATCTCCTTGTGTTTGGAGTGGTACTGGGCTCTAGCGTGGCAGCCAATCTGATTTATTTGTATATGGCTGGCAATACAAATGGTGACGCAAGGGTGCGAGTGTGCAGCAAAAACCGTAAGTCAAGGACAAGCTATGCTCTCCGGTTTAAGTTTAATAAGCTGCTCTCTGCGCCCCCGCCCTTATGCAGTTCTACTTGATGGCCAGGTGTTGGCAGTGCGCAGCAAACTGGAACAAATTGCCTGGGTATGGGCCCTGATCTTTGCCTTTGCCGCACCCGAGCTGTTCACCTTTCTGCGCGCCCTGCGCATCACCATGTTCAAGCGAGAGCGTCGGCCCAGCGGACTGGAAGTGACGCTGGTGAGTAATGTGTTGGGGTATTTATTGTGCCTTCCATGATTGATAAGGTCACACTGCCGATGTCGCTAATCAGGTCACACTCTTCGAGCTGCTGCACGTCGTTGGCCTGGCCCTGCTCACCTTCACCGTCCTGCCCCAGCTGGATGTCACCCGTGCTGCAATGCTGGGCTGCTGCGTCTGCTTTGTGCCCGCTCTGCTCAGTGAGTAACACATCTACCATCTAGAATCTGGCGACTGGCATCTGGCATCTAGAATCTCTGTCGTCTTATCAGCCTCTTTGTCGGCCAGACTGACAGCAATTAAATTGATTGCCATTCCGTTCTGCTTAACACTATATATATATATATTTGATTTCTTTTCCCAGACCTGTTGACTGGCACACGTTTGCATTGGAAATCGGCGGATATGTTTGTATACGGCACCTCCATAGTGGCGATGATATCACAGGGCAGCGTCTTTCTCATTTGGCCAGCCATGTCCACGCAGCTGGAGGTGCAGCTGCTGGCAATACCATTGCTATTGGTCTCATTTCGCTGGTGGGAGAACTTTGCCAATACGCACGAGGCGATAGGTGAGTAAACTGATTGAATCACAGTTAGTTGATAGACAGTACGCGGCACAGTGGTACACACATTGTAAATATGTTCATAAAATTGTTTTTGAAAACAAATAACATATTATAAGATACTAACTAAAAAATGAAGCTATGTACATATATATATAAAAGAGTGAGAGCAACGAGGCTGCAATTTTGACTGAAGCTATCTTTTGCTTCGAAATTGGGGTATAATTTAACCAAGGTGGGCCAGGAATATACGACCTGCATGTGGGGAAAAACGTTGCTCAACGCTCGAAACATCAACAAACAAGTAAACATCAACGAACAACAGCAACACAACCGATAAATGTGTTTTGAGCATCGCACCAACAAGCGGAAAGATCGTTGGCTCAAATTACGCAAACATTTGCGATTTCTGTTCATTGTTTATTTACTTTGTTAATATTTACATTGAAAAAGGCAACAAGTATATTTTTGCAGAACTGTGTTTTTTACAAATTTGTCCATTAAACGAAATAATTTTTCCCGAAATACCACGCCCCCATAGGCAAATTATTTTTGGCTCTTGATCAATATATTTAACCGCTTCCAGGCTGTTTGACTAGGAGCAGTAACTTTTGTCACAATTTATCCTCATAATAAATTAAGCTGCCTCGAACTTTACAATAAACTTGGAAAAACGTGCCTGAGCTAGATTTTGGTTATACAATATACAATTTTAACTATATATTTTCTGTATAGATAGATATAGTTATGAACATTATTCAAGTTAACTATTATCCCAGTTATTATTCCACTATTATTATACTTTCTAGCCTATATAATACGCAATATACGCTGTACTCGGTCCCGCTACCACACGTACCTTTATCTGGCACCTCTTAAAATTGCGGTCTTTGGCTTGATGGGTTTTCTGTTGCACGGCGAGCATTTCTTGGACTACTTTACGCTGTTCGTCAAGGCTTGGCAATCGCATTCCATAACCCTGACGGTAAGTGATGCTCCTTAGATAGAAATGTGTTGACTTGTGACTCCCACTGATGACATCGAATACAGCACACGGATGGCTTGCAGGATACGGTAAATTTGGCACAAACGACCAACGCCTCATTTATCAAGCCCGCATCGCTGGGACAGTATACGCTACAATCGAGCAGCAGGGCCGTTGTCTACGCACTGCTGCTGCAGGTGGGCGCTGCCTATTTGTGCCACATTTTCGGCAAGTTCGCGTGCAAGATTAAGATACAGCATTTTAGCTATGCGCTGCCGCTCAACCTCTCTGCGCCGGTAACTGTTTGTGTGGCCACATTGCTGGCGCAGATGCGTGCAGCCGATCTGTGCTCGCTGCACGGCCTGCTGCCCGATTACCTGACGCTGCAGCCACTTGGCCAGGATCTGGGCCAGCTGGGCGCACTGAGTTTGGAGTATGCGCTGTGGCTGTGGCCACTTTGGTGGCTCGCCCAAATCTGGACGTGTCTGCACATCTGGCAGCCGCGAAATGATAAGAACGCGCCCACCGAGAAGCTCTACGTGTGCCCATGGTACTGTGGCCTCCTCGTGGATCAGTGCTCGATGATGAATCGCCGCATTCTCGACTGGAGCGATGAGTACCTGGCCATCAAGGTAGGTTCTCTGTGCAATTAATTGCGCATAACGAATCCAAATTGTGATTTCAACTTGAATCTTGAATCCTAATGAATTATTGTAATCAGGCGTTAACATCAATCATTCTGTTCGAGTTGTAGGCGTCAACTGTTCACAGAGCCTTGCTGCTTATTATCACACACACACATCCTCACACACTCCTCGCCTCCCACTCTGCACTGCCTCATCTTTCAATCTCACATCTACAGGACTTTTCGACTGTGTCGTGTTTCGCTTCATGTGTTAGGCGTCGTAATTAAGTTAAATGACGGGGAAACTGCAAAGTTCTGTGTATATTTGTGCCCACCCGTTCCCTACATATACATTCCCATTCCCTACACATAAATATGTAAGCATATGTGTGTGTAGTCAAATTTTTGTCAATGTAAACTTAATTAAATATGCTACAAATTTGGTCTGTGCGTGCGGCTCACGCTGTGTTTTTGCTAGACGTCAATGTAGCTGGCTTAAAAGAATAACAGAAATATGCAAAACTAATTAAAATCCATTCGCAGTTGTTGATTTTGAGGATTATAAATATGACTGGCTGTGAATTA
The DNA here is from genome assembly GCA_035045725.1 of Drosophila ezoana. Taxonomy (NCBI): domain Eukaryota; kingdom Metazoa; phylum Arthropoda; class Insecta; order Diptera; family Drosophilidae; genus Drosophila; species Drosophila ezoana. Next base: position 5,031,691 of record JAWNOU010000177.1, on the reverse strand, counting down.
TTTACTTAAAGCCTCATAGGTTCACAGGTACTTGAAAGTTAACTAAAGTTCTCAGCCATAAACTAAAGCTGCAATGTACTTAAAGAAGAGAAGCTTTTGTAAATATATTATGATTTTCATGAGGTATATGTATATATATATTTGAAGGATCTATATAAACTGCCAGGTCGATATAGGCATTTGCTGCTGTACACCACGCTGTTTCTATCCAAACTAGTCCCTCACTGTTGAAGCTATCGCCATGTTACTTTACATACACGTTTCGGGCAGTATTTATGTCGGAGTACACCTGATCGGACCAGTATATCATATAGTTTCCCTAGGAAATACAGTTAAAAATATTAAATTTGTTCCTCATGATACTTAAATACAAATTTATTACACAAATGCAAAATGTTATCAATATCGAATGACATATGGTTGCCATATGAACAAACGCGAAAAATTTAAAATTGCTGTGTATTAAAAAAATATCGTGAACAAACTCAGCAACTGAGGCAATTTTAGATGGTTAGATTATGTAAATTCTCTAGGAAAAGTGGGTGAAAATATAAATTTCGTATTTCTCAGCCACAAGTATTTAAACAAACACACAAATGTCCACATGTGCATTAAATCTTCGAAGATAACCATTCATTTCTTTCCATTCTCGAAAACTTCATATTGTTAGTATTAGATTTAACCCTAATAACTATTTTAATATTCATGTATATAAATAATTATGATTTGCATATCAGAGCGATTTGACAACACCCAGAGATCCAGTCTTGGCCCTGGCTGCTGACATTAATGCCAGTCGCGATATACAGGAGCAGGATAAAATACCGCAACTGATTGTTTGTGCAACAATGTGGCACGAGACCGAGGAGGAGATGATAGAATTTCTGAAATCAATTGTACGCTTGGATGAGGATCAATGCGCACGGCGAATGGCAAAAACGCATCTAAACGGCGGCAAAGCGGATGATGAATACTATGAATTGGAAAGTATGTAAATATGCCAAGTGCATCCAGCTGTATTTCAAGTTTTTCTACTCTTTTCTCTTGCCACGAAACTAGAAATATTTCAAATTTTGCATAAGCAACGAATCCTCGACCTGCCACCGCAGCACTCAACAGCTCTGAGTGCCCAGCTGTCGTCGGCAGTTGTTGTCCTGGTCTCGCATTGATATGCATATGGAAAATGTATTTGCTTTGGCCTTGCCTAGCCATATAAATTCTCACAAAAAAAAATGTCTGTCAAATTATAAATCTATGCAAGCCAAATACAGTGCAGCCGAAAAGTATGCAGCAGCTGCAGCTGTGCAGTGAGAATATTTTTGGCGAATATTTATAGCATTTGGCGTCTTCATTTCCGGATTCACTTGCCAAAATGGCGTCTAGCCAAAAGTAAGCGCCAAACTCTTTTTATTTTCTTAAGTCTTTGAATAGTTCAGTTGAGTATTCACCCTGCATTGAGTCAATGCTGAAACGCGTTTCGAATACTCGAACAATTATGCATCGCGTGAGTCAAGATTCAAAATTGTTCAGCTCAAGCTGTTCGACCTTCAGATAAAAACTTGACTCGGTCATAAAAAGAAGCTCCAGCTAATCGAACTAGGATGTGTATTTAGGCATATGTGTATTTTCACATTACATTGCCACAACACAAGCCAAAGACAGCTCGAACATGTAGTTCGAACATGTACTAGATGAACATGTTGCTAACTCAAGTAGGTCGACCTTCGTGGCTGGAACATGTTGCTAACTTGAGCAGATCGAACTTTGATTTAATTTATACGTTCGAGTTTGGTGAATGTATTATTCGAACCACCGCCTATCGGTTTTCAGTTCAATCGATTAAGCATTCGAGTTTGATTCAACTAAATAAACAGAATAGAGTTTAAATCCATACCGTCAAGCCTTAACCCCCTCTTTCTCTTTCACTTTGTAGCTAACATATTCTTTGATGATGCTTTTGTACTGGACGAAAAACATTGTCAGAACAAACGGAATCCTCCACTCAATGAGTACGTGAAGACGTTGACACGAACTATAGACAAGGCTGCTTTTGAAATTTATGGAGTTAATATTAAAATCAAGCCGCCTTTGAAGATTGAAACGCCGTATGGAGGCCGTTTGGTCTGGACACTGCCGGGACGCACAAAAATGGTGGCACATCTGAAGAACAAGGACAAAATACGGCACAAGAAGCGCTGGTCGCAGGTCATGTACATGTATTACCTGTTGGGCTTTCGCATCATGGAAACGGAGCAGCTGTCGGCACGTCGCAAGGCTGTCATTGCGGAAAACACATTTCTGCTGGCGCTCGATGGGGATATCGATTTTCAGCCGCGTGCTGTGCAGCTGCTCATTGACCGCATGAAGGCAATTGATGAGCTGGGCGCCGCCTGCGGACGCATACATCCTGTCGGTCGCGGGCCCATGGTGTGGTATCAAAAATTCGAGTATGCGATTGGACACTGGCTCCAAAAGGCCACAGAGCATGTAATTGGCTGTGTCCTGTGCAGTCCAGGCTGCTTTAGCCTCTTTCGCGCCAGCGCCTTAATGGAAAACAGTGTCATGAAACGCTACACCCTGGTCAGCTCGGAGGCCATGAAGATGGTACAATACGATCAGGGCGAGGATCGCTGGCTCTGCACGCTGCTGCTGAAGCAGGGCTCTCGCGTGGAATACTGCGCTGCCTCCGATGCATTCACGCATTCGCCGGAGTATTTCAATGAGTTCTACAATCAACGCCGACGCTGGGTGCCCTCGACAATAGCCAATATCTTTGATATACTGGCCGATGCCCGCACCGTGGTGAAGAAGAACAACTCCATATCCACATTGTACATCATGTACCAGGCCATGCTCATGATTGGCACTGTCCTCGGCCCTGGCACCATATTCCTGATGATGGTTGGCGCCCTGGTCGCCGTCTTTACCATTGACATTTGGACGGCATTTCTATGGAACTTCTTTCCCATAATATTTTTCATACTCAGCTGCGTTTACTTGAAACAGAAATTCCAGTTGCTTATTGCATTTGTGATCAGCGCTCTATATTGCCTGGTCATGATGGCTGTGCTCATCGGCATCATTGTTCAAATGCTCGAAGATGGTCCGCTGGCGCCTGCCTCGCTCTTTTTTCTCCTGGTTGCCGTGCAAATCACAATTGCAGGTAAGCTTTGTGACACCTGTTTGCATGCCCTTAAACACATAGGAGAAAGTGTCTACGACCCCATAAATTATATAGGTATATTTAGATCTGTTTGGCCCGCCGTCCGATGTTGGCTACAAACTTAATAGTTCTCCTCTTTAATATTGAAAAAATCTATTTTTAGAGTGGATTTTATAGACATAAAAAAGAAACTAAAACAGGGAGATTCTCCAAATTTGAAATGTTGGCTCTAGTATAGTGTACACACATTTCGATGCCATACATTACGCCCAGAAATAAACATCCAAGTTAATCAGGACAGCAATTGCCATAGTGTGAGGTATTTTTGCGTACCTTTAATCGTGCTTAACTTTCTTTCTTCTTGTGTAGGCCTCATGCATCCTCAGGAATTTTGGGCTTTGCTGTGCGGTGTTATCTATTATATAACAATACCCTCGATGTACATGCTGCTGATGATCTATTCGGTTTTCAATATGAACGATGTCAGCTGGGGCACGCGAGAGGCGCCCGTGCTCAGAGATGATGGCGAGGAGTCGCCCAATGATCCCGATAATTATTTGCCCGGCTGGCTAAGCGATCCGCTGCTAATCGACTCGGAGCTGGGTGAAATATCGCTGTTGGAGCAACGTTTTTGGAAGGATTTGATCAAGCAGTATCTTAAGCCACTCGAGCTGAGCAAGGAGCAAAAGCAAACCATGGCCGATGATCTGAAGGAGTTGCGAAATATGATTGCCTTTGCGTTCGTTATGGTCAATGCAATTTTTGTGCTGATCGTGTTTCTGTTGCAGCTTAAAAAGGACTATTTGCACTTGAAGTGGCCCATAGATCCCAAAGATTTTGTGTCCTTCGATCGCGACAATCTGCATGTGGGCATCTATAGGCAGTACAAGGAACTGGATCCCATTGGACTCTGCTTTGTCATATTTTTTGGCTTCATTTTGGTCATCCAGTTCATTGCCATGTTCTTCCATCGCTTCGCCACAATGTCACAGCTGCTGGCCACCACGCAGCTGGACTGGTTTCGCTCCAACGGACAGCTCAGCGATGAGGATGCCGCCCTCGAGCTAAATGGCAGCGCCGTGCACATAGCTCGTCGGCTGCAACGCCCCAGGCGACTGTTCGACGATGACGACGATGTGGATGCCCATCACTATGATGAACTGGAGTTGGGCCCGGAGGATGCACATCGCGAGAGCTTGGCTCGCAGACAGACCATCTTCAGGCTGCATGAGTCACGGAATAAGCAGCAGAGCGATTATAGCGATTTGGTTAGAAACTTTGAGAAGCGCTTTTTCAGCGAGGATGAGCTGAACATGAAGAATCTGCCCTTGAGCCGCAAGTCCATGAAACTCTTCCAGGAGCGTCGCTCTGTGGCCAAGGTCAATGCAGCTGCCACGCCCGGCGGCACGCCCACGCCCAAAACGGGCAAGCGACCGCCTCTGGTGGTCAATGCACAGAAAAAAGTTAGCTTCAGCAGCAGCAACATGCAAATCTACAATAACGGCAACACAGAACTATAACAAACCCAGTATTACCCCTGTGAATCTGCAAACTATATGTATACGAGTATATATATATATATCTAACTATCTATCTATCTATATGTAGCCTAACTATACGAGCCTGTAACCTAACCTAAACCTAAAAGCCCTGCGGCAAAAAATATAATTAATTGCATTTAACTCAAGTGGCAGTCAGCGAAGCTTACTTCCATGCTGCAGGAGCGGAACGTCTTTCGCCTCATTAGCATAATTACAAGATGGGGGGCTTCTGAGTGGGTGGGTGGTAGTTGGGTGGGTGGTTGTTGGGCGTCATTCATCAATGTCGCGGCGACGCTTAGAGTTAAGTGTGCTCCTTGGCTGCGCTTTTTGTGCCGCCAACTAAGAAAGTTCGCCCCTCCGGCTGCAAAATGCAAATCAAAGTGTGATTAGCTAGGATTTGATGAAGTTTCTGCTGCAATGCACAACTTTTTACTGCGGCCCACACACGAGTGTGTGTGTGGGGTGTGTGTGTGTATGTGTGTGTGTGTGTGTGTGGGCGCCTTGTTGCATCTAGGTGTTGGCATAACTGCTTTTTAAGTGAATGCTCTTCTTGTCATGCTCTTCAAGAGGGTATTGAAATGTTCTCAAGAAATGTGTAACAAATATGAGACGCTTTCGGTTTCATAAGATACATATATAGTCGATATATCAATATATATAAACGTGTCTATTTCGCTGCATGTATAAGGCCAGCAGCTAGATATTTACCTAATTTGTGCCCTTACGCTCATAAAAATTAAAGAGAGTCAAATGCTATGAAAAAGTGTGCTCTTAGCCAATATTCGTATTATTCCAGCAATATTCCAATTGTGAGATAGAATTTCTTAATAAGATTATAATTTTATTATATTACAATTTAGATTGATTTATAACTTTCCTTGTCCTAATTCCAAGAAACTATTTTTCTATAAGCCTTGGGCGCCTTGCTATGTTTTAGGCTGAGTTTCTATTTCGTTTGACAGAGCTCCCATTTAAAAGCGTTCCTCTCGTTTAAGGATAAATTCGCCCTGAAATATAGACAAATTTTAACAGAAACTTTAGTTTACAAGCTATTGCCATGAAACTTTACATAGCCAGTTACAGACAGAGCAAATGTTGGCATTGGCTATATGTGTATATAGGCTGGCTATATATCATATAATTACCATAGGAATGATCAGTCAAATATTAAGTTCTTGTATGAACAACTTTTTAGTTCTTTGACCAAGCCCACTATAGAACTTCAATATTCTCCTCAAACATCTGCAAACAGTATCTAATAGGACTTCTATACTATTACATATGGAAGAATCTGTCCAAAAAAACATAATACTTATGTCAACAAGAGTATTTAATTTTCGGGCTGGCATTACTTTCTTTCTTTTGTTAGCTGAGATAATGAAAGGCAGGACAAGAACCTACTTTGCCAATGTGCATATATTAAACGCGGCACCAACTGACGGCGAGTGAATTGTGGGCATAGAAAGGCGGAAGGGACATTGTGTGGTATATATAAAAGCCGCTGAAAGGAGAGATGGAAATGCTATAGATAAAATAGCATACCTTAGCTGGACAAAAAACAACAGTTGTCTTCGGTATATCGAATTTAAAATACCCTTAAAGCTCTCCTTCAAAAGATTTGATTAAAAAAGGGGCAACATTTTATGTAAATTTCTTTTTTAAATTTTATAGAACATATTTAGGCAAAAATATCTATTAAAACAAGACGCTTATACGAAGAGATGTTACAGCTAAGAATTTTGTCAAAATGTATTTGATAAATATGTCAAGTATATGATGTATGTCAAATATATAATATGTATTTGTATAAAGTGGCATTTAAATTTCTGAACACATTTGTAATGCCCACTGAGAGTGTATAAAAGGCAATCATCTTGGCTTAGTAAAGTAATTTGAGCACTAAGTAAGGAGCAACAATTAGAAATTCGTTTCAAATTAAAAATGTTGTAGCTTTTTGTAAAAAAATAGATTGAGAATATCAATTAGTGCATAGCCTCAGAGATAAAGATGGAAAAGTCGATTTGAAAAAAGTTTCCAATCGCAACGAAAAGCAGCACGTTTCAATTTAATGGCTCACTTGGCTACAGATGCAGCAATATACAAATTCACAAAAAATATTGATTAACCTTTTGCAGGAATTCAAAAGCTAAAGCTCAAAAGTGCAGTGGGGTGTACGGACAGTGGCTTAAAGCATTCACATTTCATAAAATGCAAACAATTTCAGACTTCAAAGGGTGTTTTTGGCCTTGGCGAGCACAAGGAATAAGCATGGCAAACTATTAAGAATCTGCATAGAGCAAATTCTGGCGAATGTCCAATTAGGTTTCATATTTTTGCTATTATATATTGTCCAAGTAGAAAATGTATAGAATTGAGCTTATTTTTGTTTGGAATTTGGTCGACGCGGCGTATGCTTAATATTGTTTTCCTTGGCCCCCTTTAGCCTGAGGCCAAGCACACAAAATACGAATTTTCATATTTATTTAGCCGAGTTTCTCGACGAACACATAAAACAAAGTAGCACGGAAACGGCATCGGCCCATAAAATATAATACATAAAATTCAATTGAAAAACTTTGCAATTTTTTTTTGCCAGCAACTATGCAAGCCGCAGGCGGGTACATAATTTTGCACTTATCTGACCCCAGGCAGCAGACTGCTTTGGTTGGGGTTTTGTTATTGTGTTTCATGGGTTTCCCATGCAATTGGAAATCCGGGACACGACAGGAAAAGCTGGCAGCAAAAACGCAAAACTTTATTTTTGCTTTTTGTTAATTTTAATGTCATTTAATTATGAAAATAATTCTGAGCTGGTGTGCCTCAGTTGGCTGTCAACAGCTTCTGACCCAACTTGTCCAACAACTCTTGTTGTTGTTGTTGTTGTTGCTTACGAGAATAATTAAATGAAAGCTGCAGGATATTTGCACACAATGTGCACTGATTATGAACCGTGTCCTTTTTGCCTGTTATCATCCCCCCGGCATCGCACTCTCCTGTTGATGTCCTGTTGAGCTGCCGCCTCGCAGTGCACATTTTGAATAAACAAGTCTCGCAATTTTATTTTATAAGTTAATTAAGTTTATTTCACTGCCCTCCATTTGGCCTACAGATTGAACTCTTCGCTGACCCTATACATGCCACAACTTGTTATTCATAGTACAATATGTGCGACAATTAATTTTATAATCAAATTTTTTCTGCATTCGTTTTGCCCTTTTGCCATTTGAGTGACATTTGGCTGCCTATCAATATGTGCGAAAACTTTTTGCTATTGTCGCCATCAATTTGTGTTTTCATGTGATGCCTTTTTTAATTATTTGAGATATGTGTTATTAAATATACACAAATACCATATATTATGCAAATAAAGTCATTGTTGATTAAATGAAAAGTAATTAAGGCCCTTAGAAATGTGTTTTTTTGATCAGAGTATTGAAATAAGTAAATTTTTAATAATTCATGCTAAATTGCTGCTGCAGAAGAGAACCTTTTTACTGTGAACAATTATATAAAACATTTTAAATGGAAAGTAATTATTGTTTCATAGAAAATTTAGAAGCAACTTCTATTTCCAAGTAAAATTCAGCAGCACATTCATTTTCCAAGTAAGGTAAACGATTGAATTTCAGTTTTAACTTTTCTGTTGAACTTTTTAATTGCGCTGACCAAGTCTGCAGAGAATTTAATAGCATATTTGACACCAAAGCGAGCATATTAAATTATTGAAATATAACAATAAATAAATTTGAGTAGAAAAGGATTTCATTCGCTGCAAAAATGCCTCATGCTTTGCTCTTTGGCTCCAATTATGTGACCCGGGAATTGCAACAAAGCTGCAACTGGCAACAATAATTACAATAACAATGCAGTTTAAGCAAACACAGAACGGTCTGATAACGGCCAAGTTCTCCCATGCCCCATATGATAAGCTGCCGACGAGCTGCTCCGTGTTCAAAGTGTAAATGTTTGCCATAATCTGAAACTGAGCTGAGCATGGGTATATGTGTGTGTGTGTGTGCGAGAGAGCGAGTGTGTGTTGCTGTGCCTGTGATTGATAACATTTCTAATTGAATCACAACAAGAGCCACGACACTTGGAGAGAACGCGAGCGGGAGGGAGAGCTGAGTGGAGAGGGGCTGGCCCCTAACAAATTTAATCGCAATCGCAATGAACACTTACAATTACACATGTTTGCGCTTCATTATCAGTAAGCAGTCTGAACCGGAGCAGTCCGTCAGTTTGGATCCCGTCACTTGGTTGGAGCGTGCACGGGTCCAAAACAATTCGAATTTCAGTTGAACTCGGTGGGTTTTACGGTACGGTTACGTTCCGTCCGCTCCGTTCGCTGTTTCGCGCAAACCTTACTTTCGCTGCATTTCTGTGATAATCGTGTGCTCAAATCCTGTTCAGGATCAAATACACATAATACTCTGTGTTCGTTCAAACGCACGCAATAATTTAACTTTATTCAACACATTTAGAGAGATATACACATACAACTAGACAAAATGCTGCGTAATAGCTGCAAGGCACTGCGCAACAGTTTTGCAAGGAATGCCTGGAGGGCGGCCAGTTCCCATGGACCCAGACAGCCAGTGAGTGTATAAGAAACATACTACAGGCAATTTCAATTAAATGTTAGCAAAAAATGAATGTTAAGTAGTTATTAAACGTTTGATTCAAACAGATTATTTGCATAACCGGTTAAAAGAAAACGAACACAAATTACAATCTGAATTTTTAATATACTCCACACCTTTAGAGCCCAACCTAGAGAATACATAAATGATGTACACTTTGAACTAAAGACATAAAGCCACAGTTCAAAGTTTACTGAAGTCGAAGAATAATTAAAAAAGTCATTGAAGTCATTCACAAGATTTGGGAACTGGCATTTAAGGCTCTCCTAAGTTAGTATATACTAAGCAATGCATATTTAAAATATAATTTAAAGTACGTGGCATATATGAAATCTTAAAGACTACTTTCGATTGGGCATTGATTGTTATCGGGGCTGTCTGGTTTGACAGACAACTGTCAGTTTATTTGATTAGGCGTTTTCTAACTTATTGACAGCAATATTTAATTATTTAAAAAAACGAAAAACGCATTTTCGAATTTAAGATTTAGGTAAAATAATGTGTATAAGCATGTGATTACCCCACGCAACTGAATTTGTCTGCTCTGGTCTTATCAAGCAGAGTTCATAAAATTGTTAGACTTTGATTTCTATTGCCAAACACAATGCAAAGGCCAACAGAACTGTACACAAATAGACATAAGCCGGCGCAGCGTAGGTCAGTCGTTTTCTGTCCCAGACTCTGGCAATGTGTATATAAAAAACATAAGTAAATAAAAAGAGAAAGTCTTCAAACATAATTATGAATAAAATGCATGAGCGAGCTGATAAGGCGATAATTCTTTTGCAAAAAAAAAAAGTTGATTTTAATATGGGGGAAAATTACTGGCATCATTGAAGCTGATGACAGACCCTCGAGACCCTCGAGACCCATGACGACAGCCGTCAACAGAGAGCTGCGTCGAATGTTTTGCCTTTTTTTTATGCCCATATCCAATGTTGATGTTATGTAAGCGTCTGATTGGGGATACCGCACACTCATAGATTAGGCATAAAATTTTCCTTGGCACTAAAATTTAATCAGCACTCAGTCAGCTCAATAAAAGAGCCAACAACCGTCAAAATGTAGTTGACAATTTCAGTTTCTTATATCTTGTTGTTGTTGTTGTTGTCGCTCTTTTTTTTTATGACTAATCGTAGTGGCAACAGCTTGGCATGGCAAAAAGGATTCTAGGATCTGAAAGTGGGCTTGGGTTGAGCTAATTGAATGGGCAGCTGAAATCGATTTATGTTTAGGGCTTTGGTTTGGGGGCATGCTGTAAATCATTTGCAGTTTGGGTACGGATTGAAGGACATGTAAAACATATAAATAGGAAGGCGGGTGGCAGAGCGTGAAAAAATATTGTGTGCATGACAAGCTGATAAAATGTCACAAAAAGCCTTGTCACAGCATGACAGCTGCTGGTACAGTGCGGCGTATACGTGTTAAAATAAATTGTAAAGTGTAAATATTGTATTTCAAGACTGACGCACGTACAGTCAGAAAAAAAAAGCTAGAGCGAGAGAGTGAGAGTTGCTGCTGAAGGGTTAGCGAGTGTTGGGGAAATGGCAAACGGCTTTGTTTTGCCTGTGGAAATTCAATGCCGTCTTTTACAATAAACTTAAAACCCCTTTAAATATGCATCAACCGGCCCTGGCCCCGGGCAAGGGTCGACAGCTGCATTTGCATATGTCTAGTCCGTAGTCCGTAGTCCGGAACCCGAAGTACGCCGTCCGCAGTCTAAAGTCCGCAACCCGAAGTCCGCAGTCCGGAGAGTCCAGCGTTGCCTTTGACACTCAAAACGATTTGGCTAGGTCAGGGTCGTCACTTCGTCAGCTCCCCCCCCCAACGTCCCGACTTGACTAGTTTGCCGGCGTCATCGTCGCCCCAGTTTGACACGTGTTGGCAGTTATGGGCCAGCTCGAGCCATAGCAGCCGGGGCCAGTGCGTGTGTGCCTGTGCTGTACATCATAAAAAAGCGAAACAGTCGAGAGCACAAAAACATGGCAGTACGTAACAAGCGTAGAGCATGGCCAAAAAGCAAGCGTCAAAACGCAGCGCAGATATTGTGTAGAGCACGTGAATCAAACAGCTGTTGTGGGCTTTTGTTGAGGCAGCTGAGAAACGTTTTGGAATTTGTACATGAATAGACGCCACATTAGTTAGCAAAAAGATGAACTATGAAACCCATAAAACCAATAATTATATACAAAATATGTCCGAATAGTTTCCTCAGATATATGCTATACAGCTCTACTAAATATATTATAAGTGTGCTTATTAAATAGTTCTGGATCTCTCTGCCCTTCGGCTAAAAATATGTCCCAAATGCAAATGCATGGGATTCGAGCCCTTAAAGAACTCATCCATTGAGAAATGCTACAAAACTTTTAAAAAATTTATATTTTCTTTCAACAACTTTTAAAAATTTATTGATTTTTTTATTCCTTGCTTATCATTATGAGTTTTAACTTTTTTTTTCATTACCATTTTTTTTATTATTTTTTTAAATTATTATTATGTTTAATTTTCTTGTTTGCAGATTTACTTTTCTAAAATCTTAAGCTCAGTTCGCAAAAAAAAACATTTTCTTATTCCGGATAGCTTTTTTATTATGAACAATTATTTTAATTAATTACTCATGTGTCTGTTGAATACTCTTCTTCTTGAAGTTGCAAGTTTTATAATTCGTAGTTATTTTAAAAATTGAAATAAATACATATATGTATTTATATATTAGAAAGTTCCCATATACGCCACTCTATTTGCTTTATTTCCTAATTATTCAAACCCTTCCCAGATATTTTTCCTACTCGCATAGTCTGTGTTTTTTTTCAAAGTTTTATTGCTGGTTTTATGGGTTCTGCCTTCGCAGTAAATTATTCCGGCTGGCAGCCAAACTTTTTGGGCAGTCAACAATTTAATTGCTTGATAATTGGATTTCAGAGAACCGCAAGTATTACCTCTTGCCAGACGCAACAACAAACGTTATCATTTTGGACAACATGCGATGCCCACAATTTTGATAACAAACAATAAACAAATGAATTGCAGCAGACGGTTGAGTTGACTAAACAATGGCCCAAGGTTAGATCTAAATTTATGCAAATTAATTGCAGTAGATATGGAAGCGCGTTTAAAACATGATAAAAAGTTAACTTCCTATCGTTAGATCATATTCAAAGATATATTGGAGTATTAAATGCTAGACAAATCCTAACTAACGTTCAAGCCCAACTAATTTATCATATATCTTCTGTCCCAAATCTTGTTTGGTCGTGATTTCAAATGACCAACGCACAAATTGCAGTCAAAGAGCAATGTATCAGGCCCGTTGACAGCCAGACAATAGATGGTATTAGTTTGATTGCTGTTAATATATTGGCCGACTGGCAAAATATAATGATAGCAAAATACAGTGAGCTATGAGAATAAAGCGAGACGGTCAATAGCCAAGTAAAAGCCAAATAGAAAACACAAAGAACCAAATAAATATTTGTTGCCATTTTGGTTTGCTTAGTGTGAGGCACCTTTTGATCGCTACAACATTTTTATGGACGGCATTTACTACTTGGCCAGCTGACAGCTTTATAATGTTGACGTTTTTATGTAAAGCAAAAATAACAAGGTAGAGGTTCTAGTCGGGAGCTCCCGACTAGGGGATACCCTGAACCCTCATATTCCAACAGCAAATGCAGCTCGCGCTTATAGATAGAGAGTAGCGGGGAGGTGGCGATAGGTATAAAATTAAAGATACTTGATATATATATACTTTTCTAGAAGCTACATGTCAAGTTTGGTGACTCTAGCTCTTATTATTAACAAAAATTGCTTAAAAAACAGGATTTCGATTTACATTTTTATCGATTACTTTGAAGCGGAGTAAGTTATCGATTATCGGAAACAAACTCGATCTGCGCAGGCACTAGGAGCACCTACATCTAAAATTTCAAGCTCTTATAGGTTCTGAGATCCTTGCGTTCATACATACGGACGGACGGACGGACGGACAGACAGACAGACGGACATGGCTAGATCGACTCGGCTATTGATGCTGATCAAGAATATATATATACTTTATGGGGTCGGAGATGCTTCCTTCTGCCTGTTACATACATTTGCACTTTGCACAAATACAATATACCCTTTTTAACCATTTTCAATGGGTTCAGGGTATAAAAATATTTACGCGTCAATTTAATTTACAGTTCAATTGTACAATAATTGGCATTGAATTTGCCTTTGCCGTTGCCGTTGCCGTCGCCTTTGCCTTTGATTTGGTTATAAAATATGTGAGCACATATAATTTGCCGGGTTTTTATTGCGCCTGGGCACAGCCAATCAATATAAAGACTAAACAAAATATTGAACATTCACTCAAGTGTGCATAGGGCTATGGCGACGACGACGCTGTTTAAACAATCAATAAACAAATTGAATTGAGTGTTGGTGAAAAAAAACAAACGTGGAAAGAAACTGCATAATGGTCGTATAACTAGATAAGGGTAGATTTTCTTTTGATAAAGAAAAAATACTGATAAGCTGTAAACATAATAAATAAATAAATCAAAGCTGCGCACAAAACGTTTTCCTCCAGGCTTTTTAATTTTCTCACAAGAAGCGTAGTGCATAGAAAGAGATGTCTACGAACTTATTGGGTAAATATTTTAAAGGGGTTTTCGTTGCATTGAATGAATCAGATCGCATCAAATATATACGGAGGTATTTGGCATAGGAATAATATTGGATATAAGACTTTTTTTGTTTCATGCTGAGAAGTAACTTATTTACATAAGATATTGTAATAAAGCAATATATAAATTTAAAAGATCGTAAGAAATGCTAAAATATTCCATTTAAAGGATGCAAGTATTGAAACATGATAAATTTAGTTGAGCGGAGCTTTAGAGCTAAAAATTTAGAGTTGTGAAATAAAGACATAGAAATCATAAGTAAAAACTTCGGCCTTAACAACATATGGAAAGGTCTACAGAAGATAAAAATTGTCTGTTTTTTGAGATATCTTTAAAAAGCCAAAGCTCAATCGTTAGGAGCTTCCCTATCCTTTTAATAAATCTAGAAAACTTTATCAAATAAGACTAAAAACAAAGAAAACTAAGAACTAAGAACTAATTTACTAGTAGAAAACACACAAAAATATTCAAGTATTCAAATATGTTTCAATCTATGCAGTTAAAGATTTTAAAAAATTTGATTTTTGTAAACCTCATAAAGCATTTGCAGCATTGCGTTGGTTGCAGAAAACGAATATATAGGTATATAAATCATACGTCAGTGTTGTTTTATATTTTTATTAAGTGTCGGTCCGTGTGGTTGTTGACGGAAACATTTGCTCAGCTGATATTTCCGACTGTCAGGGATCAATCGGGCTAGCTGTTATTGCCCGGAAGGCAGCACACACAATTGTCTATATTTTGTATTTGATTTAAGCTGACACGTCAACTGTCGAGTGAAAACAAATGCCAATGAATTTATAGCTCAATTATATTGAGTAGGCTGTTGGGCAGTTAAATGAAGAGTGCGAAGCATGTCGAGTGCAAAATTCAATTGACCATCATTTACAATTATTGCAATTGCAGTATGCATTTGCTGGATTGCATTAGTGAGCGCATATCACGCATACGCACCGTGAGCCAAAAAACCAATTAACTCACATAATACTTGATAATTAGGTGTTTTAGCTGTAAATGCCGCTGTTGCTGGCTGTTTATTATGCATAGACACATATATTTACAGGCCCGACTTAACGGCAATTATAATTATGATTTACACACGCGAGAACACAAAACTGATTAAGTTCGATGATTAGAGATTAGAGTCAGGAACTGGGCGAGCGACTAATTAATTGGATTGCCATTTGGAACTTGCTTAGCTGCTTTTATTTCCAAGCTCTTTGCTGTCGTAATTTACGACCTCATTATGTGTTCGCCGATGTTTACTGATAACCGACAACCCTCACACCCCAAGGCTGCATTTCTAGTGACATTCCCGTGCATTCGAGCTGTCGCCTTTGACTTACGCACTGTGCTCATGATTTGTGCTAATATTTGTCTTATTTGTCTCTATTTGGCTGTAGCTGCCGTCAATTGAGAAGCGTTTGGAGAAGACCCATCCGCAGTTTACGGAACGTAGTCAGCTGAAATATGCTCGTCGCCTGGTCGTCAAGTTGGGCAGTGCGGTGATCACGCGTGAGGACAATCATGGACTGGCACTTGGTCGCTTGGCGTCCATTGTGGAGCAGGTAAGTGCGCGATAAGATAATATGCAAAAATTCAGCAAGAAGTTGAAGAAATTACCCGGCATTGTCTGCAGCTGCAGGCAGATGCAAAATGATTTAATTACCCCCACTCTAACAAAGCTATGAAAATGAATTCTTTGCTATTGTTAACACTCATCCATTTTATCATATTCACTTTTCTTAACCTCAAATTGATTATTTCTTTGCAAATCATAATAAATTATATATAAAAGCACAAAAATTGGAAAATGCTTTAAGCCGGCGACTTCCTGCCCGAGTCAAAAGGAAACTATAGTCAATATTTTAGCTATTTTAGCAGTCAGTTCCAACTTTTCTATATTGATATATAATTTCTACTCAAATAATGACATCGTTCACCACATCCCTTTTCATCTAAGACAACACTTTTACTCCAAAACCTAAGTCCCGTGATTGTCAACTAACGCGTATAGTTATTCTAGGTTGCCGAGTGCCATTTGGAGGGTCGTGAAGTCATAATGGTCACCAGCGGAGCCGTGGCATTTGGTAAGCAGAAACTGGCCCAGGAGCTGCTGATGTCGCTGTCGATGCGCGAAACATTAAACCCCAAGGACACCAAAGAGGTGATACATACACACTGCAATCTGCAATTTAGAGTTTCACACTAAGCTTGAGGCTGTTCATTAGTTCGATGGCGCCACATTGGAGCCACGTGCGGCGGCTGCGGTGGGTCAATCGGGTCTCATGTCACTCTACGATGCGATGTTTGCGCAATATGGTGTTAAGATTGCACAGGTCGGTAACGGGCTAGCCCGAATTGAATGACAGTCACTAAAAAACTGCAAACTTAAACTCTGATATATGATGCGTTTAGGTGCTGGTGACCAAGCCGGATTTCTACAACGAGGAAACACGCAACAATCTCTTCTCCACGCTCTCCGAATTAATTAGCCTAAATATTGTGCCCATCATCAACACGAACGACGCCGTCTCCCCGCCGATGTTTATACGTGACGACGAGCCCGCCGGTGGTGCCAGAAAGGTGCGTAGTCAAACTCACCACTTGCCTGTGAATCAGCTCGACTGAGATCTCCCTCTCTCCCTCTCTCTGGTTGTTTGCAGGGCATTCCCATTAAGGACAACGACAGCTTGTCGGCCATGCTGGCCGCAGAGGTGCAGGCGGATCTGCTTATCCTTATGTCCGATGTCGATGGCATTTATAATAAGCCGCCCTGGGAGGATGGCGCCAAATTGATGCACACCTACACCAGCGATGATATCAATAGCATCGAGTTTGGCAAGAAGTCAAAGGTGAGTGGCCTTTCGTCTACCTATTCCACAGCAGGTTTTAGGTAATCGGCTTTACTTTTTTTGAGTACTTTACTTGTATTAAAATCAACGCTTGCCAACATTAATTTAGGTATAAATGTATAAAGTATATTTTGATAAAATGCATAAGAAAATAATATATAAATTAAATTGGCCAACTTTCCTTTACGTTTTCTTGTTAAAAATTCAAGTTCTTCGCTTTAGGAAAAAAACCTTGTCATAAAATTGTTTTGCTTAAAATGCAAAGTGTCATATTTAGAAAACAAATAAAACAAAAAAATTATGCTTACAACATTTTTGCTGATATTAATTGTGATATTTAATTTAAATTTCTTTTTAATATTTATATTTCTTTTTAATATTACTATTTAGAAAAGCTACAAAACCATTCATAAGTCTGAACTATGTTTAAATAGTTAGTAAAATGTATTATTATATTATTTATTTAGTGAAAATTTGTACTTGCAAAATCATAAACATACTTAATAGGCATCAATCAAAGCAATTGTTTTTAAATAGACAACCGAGATGGTTATTACACAATTCTTAAATCTAAGTCAATCAAAAAACAATCTACTTAGTAAAAGCTGTTTACATTCTTACATTTGTCTTGTACTTCCCAAGTACTTCAACGACACATATGAATAGATTTCTTGTATGCATTTTAAGAAATTGCTACTTGAAAGGACTTCATACGTTATTTATGTCCTATTAGAAGTGACAGACATTTACAATGAATTTTATCTGCTTTTTGCTTCAGAGTTTCCTGCATTAGTGCAAATCTATTTAAATATTTAAGAGACAAAACGCGTTGACATTGTAGAAACTTTTGCTATTCTCGCGCAATAATTTCTGAACAAGTTGACAAGTCGAGGAATGGGGAATGGGGAAAGGGGGAGGGGAAGCCATTACAGCTGCAGTTGTTCGGTATTGCAACTTAATGGTGTTTATTATGGTTGTTTGTTTGTTGCATCCTTCACACTTTGGCCAACTATTTATAATACTTTCTGCATTCTCCAGGTGGGCACCGGCGGCATGGACTCCAAGGTGAAGGCAGCTACCTGGGCCCTGGACCGCGGCGTCAGCGTTGTTATATGCAACGGCATGCAGGAGAAGGCTATTAAGACAATTATTGGTGGCAGAAAAGTTGGCACATTCTTTACGGAATCAACGGAGGGCAGCAATACAGTGCCCGTCGAGGTGATGGCCGAGAATGGTAAGTGGTATAGTAGAGGCTGACTCAAAGAATTCTCCAATGCGTTTGGGTATGCAGGGAACAAAGTAACAAGTAATAGAGAATAATATAAGAGAATAAATAGGGCTAAGATATGGTTATTAACCATGAACATAAATTTGAAAGCTCTCGACTAAGACAACACTCTGTCTAGAGACTGACCTGGGATTTGAACTCGCAACCTCGAATACCAAAAAATGGTTAATTAAATTGTGTTAGAAACTTTTCCTGTGAAAACATGTTTATATAATATGATAATAAGTTAATAAATTCGAGGTAAGCTAAAAAACAAACTTGCATCAGGCCAGCAATCTTGGTTAAGTATTGCTTTTCTTTCGCTTCTTTATCTGTTAAAAAAGAGACAAGAGCCACTTGTACGTCATTACGCTTCTAATTTGAAATTCAGTATCGCCTGAGCGTTAATTAGGCGATAGATAAATTGATTGTTTGTCGTTTATCTGCTTAAAAGTTCCCAAATAGTTAAAATGCAAAAGATCACACAGGGACAGGGGGATACGAAATGTGAGCAAAGATCTAGTTAATGCTGCCAAGTAAAATAAATTAGGTTTTTGGAAATGTTTTTGCCGAGACGAATGATTTAACTAGTTGGTTAAATAGAGTGCAATGCAGTTGGCTGGTTTGTTGACACTTGACAAGCAGCTTGGCCAAGTCTCAACCAGTCGGGTTAGCTAAGTGTTAAGTGGCTTTCAATGCGAGCTCCGGCTCGGGCTAACATGCCGCAGGCAACACTCTCAAAAAGTGCCTGACTGACATGGTGGCCATTTAGTATACACCAATGCAGCAGCTGCCGAGTGTAGACGCTGTTGAGAAACGAGGTCACAAGTGCTGCCTGTTGAGGTTTACCGACGTCGTCGCTCAGTGGCAATGCACTAAGTGCTAGTCGTTGGCCCCGCGGCGCCAACGGGTCCTGCCCAGACTGGCATGTTGTGCTGCAGTTTTTAGTTAGCAAGTTTAATTTAATTGTTATTAGAGACAGCTGAAATACCTCGCTGGCAAACAACTTCAAAAGTGCTTGTTAATTAGCTAGTTGCAACTTGTTGAATCTCATTTTTGGACAGCTGTAAATAGCCGCCGGGTTATTCTGGAGAATGCGTTAAGCGGAACCAGCTGACAGTAATGCCTCGTGTTCTTTTAGATAGTTTATGCTCAAACCGCATTAAAAGCATATTACAACTTTTTTGCTAACCAGGGATGGAAACTCAAAAAGAAATGTTGACTGTTTACCAAGGCAAGGGCCAGATCAGCTCCGACTTCGTTCGAGTATGATTTTTGTATTTAGTTCTTCAGAAACTTTAATTTTTAAATATTGTTTGCTGTTCAAAACCTTTTTCATAGCCCTTAAATGTTATATTAATCGATAGCTTGAGCCCATGTTTCTGTTTTGTAGATAAAGTTCTTGAAAAACAAAAATTAGTTTTTCTCTAGAGAATCGCAGAGCTGATTGTTGAGGTAAGAAGCATTGAAAGTAGGCCTGTCAAGAACTGCATTTATTCTGTAATATTTTTTATTCTCCTCCCAAATCCCTCTCTTTAAATTGCGGCTTTTTACTCTTGCCTGCTTTTAAGTCGAAAGTTGTAAACTGTGGCTTGATTTTATAGATCGTATTATTTAACTGGCTTGCTTTAAGGTTGTCTTGATAGTAAAAAACAAGTTTAAACTATCGTTTCGTTAAGAGTAAAACTAACTTTTGCCAACTGTTTATATATACATAGCTTACTCTGGCCAACTCTTTTATTCGACAGCTCGCATAGGCAGTCGTCAAATGCAGGCGCTGAGCGCCGCGGAACGCGCTTTGGCCGTCAGCAATTTGGCGGATCTGTTGGTTAGCCGCGAGAAATTCATTTTGGAGGCGAATGCCAAGGACCTGGCCGAGGCGCAGAAAAGTGGACTGGCTAAGCCGTTGTTGTCGCGCCTGTCGCTCAACTCGGCCAAACTGAAGAACCTCTCGATTGGCCTGAAGCAGATTGCCGATGACAGTCATAAGGTGAGCGCAACCTCAAGCAAAGCTGCAATTAATTGGCAAAAAAAAAAATACAAAATAAAAATCGCAGCTCCCAACAGTACACAGTGAAAAAGTCAAGTCAGGTCCCTTGAAAAAGTTCAGGCAAATTGCATTTGTTTGGCTGTTGGAAAATGTTGTTCAAAATGCTGTTGACTTTTTGAAAAATTGAGTTAGTTTGTCCATGCAGCCTGTGTGTATGTGTGTGTTTGTGTGTGCGCGCTGGGATTTGGCCCCTGACTGCAAAGTGGTCATTTTATGACCTACAACAATGGCACAGAACAACAACAACAACAACCAGAACAACAACTGGTAACTGTTGTCCTTATGCAGCTACAGTTTTCAAGCTTTAACAACATTATGAAATCTCCGAGCAATTTTACACTTCAACAAAAATTGACACCCGAACAGAGCTGGGCGTGGGAGAGGGCACTAAAAGAGCTAAGCAAGTGGAAATAAAAGACAGCTCAGCTCCATATAGCATGCTCCTTAGCTGTGTGTGCGTGTGTTTGTGTGGCTGTGTGTCTTGGCAGTGACATTAACCCGCGCACACACACATACAAACACACACACACACACACATACAGAGCACGCAGTGGCAACAGTTGATGGAGTATTGAGTGCGGGCTCATCGCCCTATCCTCTTGCAGTCAGCCATTTTATTGGATGTGATTGTGCGGAAACGCAAAAGTTTTTTTTCGCTTGCCGGCAAAACTTTCTCCCCAAGCACATACACTTACACATATATTGTAAAACAGGCAGCGAAATTGTGACACAAAATGGCAGCAGCGCAAAAATCATAAAATAAAAAGCGAAAAATGTAAAAAAAAGGGAAAACCTGGAAAAAAATGTGAATAAAACCCCATAACGCACTCAATAAATGGTTAGATGGATGGCAAAAAGTATTCGTGTGCGGCAAACAAATGCCGCGTACATTTTTTGGCCTCCGGGCAGCATACAGAAAGTTGTGTTTTGATATGGCAAGGTGCACCGATGGGGCGGGAGCCGGGAGCGGGAGTCGGATCTAGCTCAAGTTTGTTGATGAACTCCAGCTGGAGTTGCAAACAAAAATATATGTTTTCATTGCCTGAGACAGAACTTTGAATTGCACTTAAGAAAAAAAAAGAAGCTCAATGGATATAAAAATCCTTAAGAATTAAAATATGATATATATTTAGAGATAAGATTATGCATAAATATAAAATTGAACTAAAAAGTGTACTAAAAGCTTAAAATTGGAAGCTTCAGTTTTCAATTTTAAATTATGAAACATAAAAAGCAGCCTTAACTTTCGACTTCTCCCAGGGGCCATAAAGTCGAAAAGAAAAAGTTATTACACGCTTCATATTAACGGTGCATAATAAACATTTTGTAAATTGACTCGAACTCAGGCTAGGCATGACTTATCCAATTGCCCTTTGTAAATATAATTTAAAGTTTTGCGCCCGACGATGCTAAAGTCAATAATAATGACCATATAACCAAATTTACTCGGCGCACAAGTTGAGTCTCGGGCTGAGGTTACTTTCTGGGTCCGGGTCCATGCCTGGCTGTCAGCACAACAGAGTTGAGGATGCCGCCTCCTGGCCTGCCCGCTCGCAATCTACACGTTATCTGCAGCCAATTTCCAGCAGCTTTTTATAGCGCCAAACGCTGGGCTGGGTGGCAAAATGAGGGCAGCAACAGCCCATTAAATATAAATAAAGATTACAGCATGGTGGCCTTGATTTATGTAAAACTGTGCGCCTGCATCGCCTCAAAATGGACGCCAGGGATTAGAATTGGCGTTCATAAATACTCAGTTATTTTATATGGCAACACATGGCGTATGTGTTATGTATTTACTGCTGACTTGTCAAATGGCTTTCTATTCTATTGCAGAATGTGGGTCGAGTCGTGCGTCGCACACGCCTGGCAGAGGGACTCGAGCTGAAGCAGGTGACCGTGCCCATTGGCGTGCTGCTGGTCATCTTTGAATCCCGTCCGGACTCGCTGCCTCAAGTGGCCGCTTTGGCCATGGCCTCCGCGAATGGACTGCTGCTCAAGGGCGGCAAGGAGGCAGCGCACAGCAACAAGGCACTCATGGAGCTGGTCAAGGAGGCGCTGAGCAGCGTGGGTGCCGACCACGCCGTATCCCTGGTGCGTACTAGTAAACCTCTCTTTTACATTAGGTTTACATTTTCCAATTGATCTTTATCAGGTCTCAACACGCGAAGAGATCAGCGATTTGCTGTCCATGGAGAAGCACATTGATTTAATCATTCCGCGCGGCTCCTCGGAACTGGTGCGCAGCATTCAGGAACAATCTCTACATATTCCAGTTTTGGGTCACGCCGAAGGCGTCTGCCATGTCTTTGTCGACAAAGATGCCGATTTGGGCAAGGCATTGCACATTGCTCGCGATGCCAAATGCGATTATCCAGCAGGTAATAAATAGTTGCAAAATAATCTCTCCCCTTTCTGCTGCGGATGGTGTAATTGGTATTTTATGTGGTAGTAAAGCGGCTTTGATATTCAAAATTCAGTTGGCAATAACAATAGTAAGCAAAACGAGAAAGTAATGAAAGTAATGCATGCCGAAGATTTAATACTCTTGCAGACATTTGACTTGCTGTTTTAAATATTTCTGATTAGTAAAGCTCATAAATTCTGAGTTTGATGAAACTATGCTCCTATGGCTACTATATGATATAGCATTCCGATCCGAGAGGTTTCAACATATGTACTGCTAGCAATAGAAAGACGGACCTATGCAAATTTTCTTAACTTAAAAACCTACTTTTCCTAAAAACCTTTACGAAATTCCGCCCGCAGGTGTGAAAAATAGATGGAAATCATATCTTTTAGTATGAAACCTACTTTCGAAAATCTTTGTAAGAGTTGATTTGGGACATGTCTTACACTTTTTACAACATCCGCTAACCCATGGTGGATTTAAGCTTGTGTGCGTGGTTTCGGGTTCAAACTCATGTTTTCATTTTTAATGCAGACAAACAGCATAGAGAAACCTGAATGGCCCGCTTTGAAAATAATGCTTAGCTCATTTTAATTAGAAAATGTTCCACACCAAAGCGTTTTGTTTCAAAAATTAATTGCATTTTTGTTCTCATCCCGGTATTTGACATAGCCTGCAATGCAATGGAAACGCTACTCATACACGAGGATCTAATGAGCGGCGAGATTTTCAACGATGTCTGCAACATGCTGAAACGTGAGGGGGTCAAAATCTATGCGGGACCGCGTCTAAATCAGCAGCTGACGTTTGGACCGCCCGCGGCGAAGAGCCTGAGGCACGAGTATGGTGCTCTGGAGTGCTGCATTGAGGTTGTGCCCAGCCTGGAGGAGGCCATTAATCACATACATACGTACGGAAGCGGTCACACGGATGTCATTGTTACGGAAAATGGTACGAAAATTGAAAATTAATTTCAATTGCTTGCAATTGAAGCTGAAATATTATTCGACCAACATCAGCAGAGTTGGCCCTGATGGGCTGCGGTACCCAAAGCTAATGACAATTCAATGTGCGGGCTATAAATTTTTGTTTTGCGACCGCAATGTGTACCCCCCATGAAATTGGGTAGAGTTTTAGCTAGCTTTGCATTTATTTATTATTGAAGTAGTGCAGGACAATGAAGGACTTGGATAAACATGCCATACCACAGATAATTTGATTAGAAACATGTACGAGAGCTCTAGCTGAACCGACTAGAGGATACCCTAAACCTTCTTTAACCATGCCAAATGCAGCCCGCGTTAGCTATAAAATCAAAGATACTTCATCTGCATATACTATTCTAGAAGCTACAGGTACAATTCTAGCGCTTAAAACCTAAGAGATTTGATAGAAACAGGATTGCTTGGGAACGGGGCCAGTTATCGATTATCGGAAACTTGGGGGCACTAGGTAGACCTATGTTCAAAATTTCAGTGTCTAGCTCTTATAGATTATGAGATCGATGCGTTCAAATATAGGGAAATACGGACGAACAGAGAGACGGTCGATTGATGCTGACCAAGAATATAGCTATGGGGTCGAAGATGCTTTCTTCTGCCTGTTACATTCATACATACATAACAGGAAAATGAATATATATATATATAGTACTAACAGAACTTATTTAACAATGATTAAATCATTCGTTTATGCTAGTTACTGATTACTTACTTTCATAGTAAAATAGGAAATATATATATAATGCACATGTATATACCATATAGTTATATTTAAACATTCCTCATTTAATAGATTATCCTGTTCTTCAGTTATATTATATGCCCTTCCAGGAATTATTTTTGTAGAATTGTAAAATTCAGGATAATTTTTGAATAACGAGCAAAAAAGTAATCTTTATTGTACAAAATGTTGTACTGGGTATTTTTCTGCATATGTATATGTAGTCTAGAATTTTCTGACATAGTTTTGTGGCGTGTTTTTGAATTCATACAAATTTCGACTAGCTTAGAACCGTCAGTTGCCCTCTGACCTGTGTGGTAATTGAATTAAAAGCAAAAAGCCAATGTCATGCCAACTGCACGGACGGGCATTTACAAGTCAAGTTCGTTGCAATTTGCATGCGTGACGTCATTGGCAGTGGCTCAAACCAAGGTTGGGATCAGGTTTTTGGTTTTGGCAAAGCAACTCTCGCTGCCAAAACAAATTTAAATCATTTGGGAAATTAATTTTATTCAACATGCACTCATGCTTTGCATATTTCATATTGCATATTACAATTTTGTATATTGCGCATATTCTATTTTCTGTTTTCCATTTTCCATTTTCCATTTCGTGCAGACGCCGCGGCAAAGCATTTCCTTCACAGCGTGGATAGCGCCTGTGTGTTCCACAATGCGAGCTCGCGTTTTGCGGACGGTTTCCGGTTCGGCCTTGGCGCCGAGGTGGGCATCTCAACGGCACGGATCCACGCACGCGGTCCCGTCGGCGTCGAGGGCCTCTTGACCACCAAATGGATACTCAACGGCCAGGATCATGCGGCGGCTGACTTTGTTGAGGGCGGCAAACGCACTTGGCTGCACGAAACGCTGCCCCTTGATTAGTTTTATAGGCTATTATGTTATTTTTTGTTTAACTTTTAATGACAAACTCTGTAAATACGCGCATTTAAACGATAATTGAAAGTAAACTGTGTTTTTGGCCATGCTTTGCACCTGCATCATCGCAGTGAAGGTGTTATTAACGCTGTTGCGGGCTGTGGCTGTGGCTGTGGCTCTGTGCATGATGACAGCTGCCAGTGGCGGGCACATGGGAGAAATTAATTTAAGTGGAAATTATTTGAGCGGGCAACTTGTTTAATTAATAAAATGTGTAGAGAGCTAAAAGGGAAAACTGTCAGAGCGTGTCTTGAGCGCAAAGTTTGTGTGCAAAGTTTAGCTCCAGCCACGCCCACCAAGCTGCACGCAACGCCCAACCCTGAAGTTGAAGCGGAAGCTGTGGCTGTAGTTGTTGTTGTTGTTGCTGTTGTTGCTGTTGTTGTTGTTGTTGTTGTTGTTGTTGCTGCAGACGCTGTGCAGCAACGTTGTTGACAGTGAAAATTAAATTAAAATGACTCAAGCAGCCCGAAAAGCAGTCTTAAAGTTGCAATTTTTCATAAATACTTTGCAGAAAATGTTGAAAATAAAATCATAAATTAGCCATAAAACGTGAACAATTTTGCGAAACCCAAGACCCAGCGCAGAAATGCGCGTCCACTTTGTATGCGAGCGTCGCCAAGTATTTTAATTTTTATGCGCATTGAGGCAAGTTCTCAGTTTTCAGTTGTTGGTTTTCAGCTTTCAGCTTTCAGCTCTCAGTTTTCAGTTTTCAGTTTTTTCTGTCTGGCACTTTAGCTAAGTTTATTTTAGTGCCGCACGCTGCATTGCGTGCCAAAGAGCCACCATGGCCCAAAAGAACCACCGCACCACAACCCACCTCCCCGCACCACACCGCACCACACGGCAGCAGCAGCCGGAACGCCATTTAAGGTGCAGTTTCATCCTGTCAACGCATCACGAATCCGAATACGACTCTCTGCAGCGCTTTTAGCTAACATTTTGAAGTTCGAGTTTGGGTCAGTTTTCGCCAATTCGCCCATTTTTAATGCCAAACTCAGTTAGCGCCATTTTCATTTTCCGTGGCGAATGAACGCTAGGGTCATGCGAAAAGTTTCCCTTCTTTTGCTTAATGAATCATATTGCAAGCCCTGAAAAAAAGATTATCTATCTATATTTATCTATCTATCTAAAATAGTTGAAAAATCAACAATTGAATTTGGAGTATTTATTCCCTTGAATTTTCATCATATATTATTATGTCCATATTTCGCTTCATAAATGCCGGAAGATTGACAAAAGGTTCTTGGAATGTATTTGTAGCAAAAGCATACAGAGATTTAAGTTAATTGCTGGGAGAATAATAAATAATTGTATTCATTGTATTGATTATTATAATTCATTGAAACCGACAAAATTCGAATGAAAAATAAAATAAATTGCTGCAATTTGGCGGAATGTCAAACTAGTTTATTTATATTTAGATTATCAAATAATTAAGCGCTTTTTTGACCTACTTAAAATATTTTAAAGCAAATAAGATTTTAAGACAAAGGTGTGCGAAATGTATTATACAGGCAAACCAAGCAGAAAACTTTTAAATTGACCCATAATCCGTGTGGTTGCCAACGCACCCGACATGAGTAGTTGGCAGAAGTGTACAGGCGAACATAATTTTCAGAAATTTCAACTGGTTTTTGGCGTCGAGCTCAAAGGCAGGGCAACAAACGTACAGACAATGATACGTATAGTGGCAGTACCTGCCCGCAGCAACAGTCACGTACTTTTCAAATAGTTTGGCCAAGCACTTGAACAACTTCTCAACTAGCTCGAAGATGTGCGAGCCAGTTGCAGTTATTACCAGCGTTAGACCAGCGTGTACAGCACGGAATTGCAGTTGAGACTGTAGTTATTCAAGATGAAAGAGCCTGCCTTGCATATCTATTGTTTGGCTTGCCTAATAACTCACTGCCAGATAAAGCGAAAGATTTTGCGCTACACTTAATTAAAATAATAAACAGCAGGCATATAAATCTCGTGGCTAATATTACGTTAAGATCTGGCGATATGAGCCGGCACCGACAACCGAGAAATTGTCGAGAAATGCACTCACGCCCCTGTCTACGCGCACACACACACACACACACACACACACACACACACACACACACACACACAGAGAGACACACACAATTGAATGGGCCCTCTAGAGCATGCCACTCACATAATGATTTTATTTAAATTTAATGTAATCCACACACAATGCTATATTGTACTACTTATATATCTATTTATTATTTAGTTGTTTTTTTGTTTCTTTTATTCTTCTTCTTCGTTTTTTTTTTTTGTCGTTTGGGCATTTCGGGCCGCACCATCTATGGGCCGAGTGAGCGAGGCACTCAAAACATTTTGTCACATCATTGGCACAAAATTCGTGATATACAGAAAGGCTGGCTGCTTGATGTGGCCAAGTATGTGGTACAAGTATGCATTGTTCAGTTCTTTGCATTTATTTATATAAAAACTTAAAAATATAACAACAACGGATGCCTATACAAGTCCTGGCGCATCTTCGCCCTCATGCAACTTAGAAAGCATCGCCTCTCGCAAATGCAGCAGGCATAATTTAGTGAACATGAAATGATACAAGCCAATTATTGGGTCTTTGCTATACGATATTTTAATACTCTACCTAAATGTCTATTAGCAAATGCAATTTAATTTTTAGTTATTGAACTTCTTAAGAAGCAAAGAAAACCATTACCAAGGGAAAATGGCATATTTGTATTATACTGGGGGAAACTTCTAATCCAAAATAATCTACACCAAATAATTAATAGTAAATTCTGAGGGAATGCACTTCCTGAATGGATGTGCAAATAGTTAATGCATTACTTCATTTGTTATTGGAGTAAATATATATTAATATATTAAAGAATTAAATTCTGTACTTAAATATGTTTTACAGTCACAAACATTTGATTATATTGATCATGCATTTTATATAATTTATATGAATCGAGTTACATTTCGGTTCGTGATGCCAGTTTTTCCACTGATGTCAGTTTTTCATATTCGATTTCATACATTCTACTTAATTAGTATATAATTCATATTTCAATTTACAATTACCCGATGCTCTGAAAATATGTTAGTCCATACGGCTATGTGATCTATACGCAAAATCTAGCTAATAAGGTTAGATAAAGGCAATTTGTTGGGGCCAGAGTTATTTATTAGTATTTATTATACTTTGGCGCTGAGTCTCGCATAGTAGCTTTATATTTTTTAAACAAACTTTGATTAGATAAATCGAAAGCTCAGAAATATTTCGGGCGAGGAGACCCGCAAAAGTTGGTAAAATGTTGGATAAAGTTGGTTTTTAGAAAAAATTATTTGGTTTCAGGTTGGGTTCGTAGTGAAACTTTTTTGAAATTCCGAATTCCAAGCCCTGCCTTTTCACCATCCAAAATGTGTCCACAATCGGAAAAAGAAACTGAGTTCTATGTAAAGAATATTTAAAATCTTCAAAAATGTAGCTAGTTTTTAAATAGATTTAAATTTCCGATTTTCAGCCCTGCATAAATTGCCAATGAAACAACATAGTTAATGTGCCCATATTTGCTTAGGACGCCAAAATAAATGTTTTGCTTTCATGCCTTGGTTGCCCCCTTCCCCTTACCCTTGCGTGTGCCGCTCTTTTCCGACAGAATTCATCAACATGTTACTATGGTGAAAAATATCCATTGTTTTGAGATGACAGACAGAACTTATTTAAATGCAGATGTCGGCCATAGAGCGAATCACTCTGATTGCTGTCGCTGTGGTATATACACGTCGTGAGTGGGGCTTCGTCCGTCTATCGAAAGGATTTAACGTCTGGGGTTTTCTTTATTGTAGTGCTGCCTGCTCGTTTAGCTTAATTTCAACAATCTTGTGCCAAAATGTGTGACGAAGAAGCATCAGCTTTGGTTGTGGATAATGGATCCGGCATGTGCAAGGCTGGCTTTGCCGGCGACGATGCCCCACGCGCTGTCTTCCCCTCCATTGTGGGTCGTCCTCGCCATCAGGGCGTGATGGTTGGCATGGGTCAGAAGGATTGCTATGTGGGCGATGAGGCGCAGAGCAAGCGTGGTATTCTCTCGCTGAAATATCCCATCGAGCATGGCATCATCACCAACTGGGATGATATGGAGAAGGTCTGGCATCACACCTTCTACAATGAGCTGCGTGTGGCCCCCGAGGAGCATCCAGTGCTGCTCACCGAGGCTCCACTCAACCCCAAGGCCAATCGCGAGAAGATGACACAGATCATGTTCGAGACCTTCAACTCGCCAGCCATGTATGTGGCCATCCAGGCGGTTCTCTCGCTATACGCCTCCGGTCGTACCACGGGTATTGTCCTGGATTCCGGTGATGGTGTCTCCCACACGGTGCCCATCTATGAAGGTTATGCACTGCCACATGCCATTCTGCGTCTGGATTTGGCTGGTCGCGATTTGACCGACTATCTGATGAAGATCCTCACCGAGCGTGGCTACTCGTTCACCACCACGGCCGAGCGTGAAATTGTGCGCGACATCAAGGAGAAGCTCTGCTATGTCGCTCTCGACTTTGAGCAGGAAATGGCCACAGCCGCCGCATCCACCTCGCTCGAGAAGTCGTATGAGCTGCCCGATGGTCAGGTAATCACCATTGGCAACGAGCGTTTCCGTACGCCCGAGGCTCTGTTCCAGCCTTCATTCCTGGGCATGGAATCGTGCGGTATTCACGAAACTGTCTACCAGTCGATCATGAAGTGCGATGTGGACATTCGCAAGGATCTGTATGCCAACAATGTGCTATCTGGCGGTACCACCATGTATCCCGGTATGTTTATGATAGCTACTTGGAACTCTTGCAAGACTTAAGCCATGCTCACAAGACGTTCGCAAAATACTTAAGATCATAATCTATGCTCTGTAAATTTCAGGTATTGCTGATCGTATGCAAAAGGAGATCACCGCCCTGGCTCCATCCACAATTAAGATCAAGATCATTGCACCACCTGAGCGTAAATACTCTGTATGGATCGGTGGTTCCATTCTGGCCTCGCTGTCCACTTTCCAGCAGATGTGGATCTCCAAGCAGGAGTACGATGAGTCCGGCCCCGGCATTGTGCACCGCAAGTGCTTCTAAACATCCAAGCCATAAAATCAACAGCAGCAGCAACAACAACAACAACAAGAATGACACAAATATCAAAGAGAAGAACAAGAACAACAACAACAAGTGGCGTTTATATATAGCCTATATGAGAACATCTTATATACATATCTTATATCTGACATTGGGTATATGTTTAGCTACGGCTAGGCTAGCTGCATCTGGGCGCCTACCAAGCGCTACATGCAAAAGTATCTTTAAAATTACATTTAGTTGAAGAAGCAGAAGATGAAGTTGAAATAGAGGACAAGAGACCCAAAACGAGTAGGTAGAGCATCTTTTATATTTAGTTTCGATTTGGATTTTCATTTGTTTTTAAGTTACGGAGCTGACCAAGACAAAATAAATAAAAGACAATCGGATGTACAATTAAACAATATATATATAAATACAATATATATGTTTGTGTCGAGAATGACAGCGAAACATTGAAATGCCATCAAACAATCGGACGCATGTTCAATAGGTTTGCAAAAGTTTTTTAATTACGATAACCAGGGGAATCTTTGAACGCCCAAACGTCAATCAGCAACTTGGGGGAAACTTTTCATCTGCCCGTATCCGTATCCGTAACTATGTATCCGTGTATCTCTGTAGCTGTGTATCTGCTATGGAAGTGCTCCGCTGTTTGCTCGGCTGTCAAATTTTTCGGCTCAACTTGGTCGCATCTCTCACGGAAGTTCTTCCAACTTGCTCGGATGGGTGTGCCTGTGTGTGTGTGTGTGAGCATCTTCTAGCGCTTGTGTTGTTAGCCATGATTTATGCCTCGACTGAGTGACTATATGACCGTGTACATATGTCTTGTGTTGTCATGTACCAGCTGCACACTGCAACTTAATGCTCGTTATGTTTCCTCCCTATACCAGTACATATATCAATATATATACATACATACATATATACTGTACACTCTGAGTGCGCGTGTGATATATTTGCAACTTGTCTAAAGTGCAAGCTAAACTTTGCAGTCACTTTGAAACAACACGCTAAAGACATAAGAGCAACAGTAAACTGGTCAAAAACGTGCTGTACCTGTCACTTGGCCACAAACTTTTGCAGCGGGAAACTGAGCAGTTGGCTAGGTGCAAAAACCACAGCGTAATTACATGGTCAACATGTTGGGAGAACTTTTTACAACATTCTAAAACCCCAGGACAATTTCCAACTTTTAATGAAAACGATGCTTGGGACTAACTTATTTAGTTTACTAACTAATTGTCATGTTAAACTATCGAATTGCTGACTGCGAATTTTCTATAGTTTGTTGCTTGCAATCTGTGTGTGAATTAGAGTCCTGCAATGCTTACTGCATTAGCTTTAAACTTGGATAATTGATTTAACCGAACGCCAATAGACTGGAGCATTTGAGTATCGTTCAGAGCAGTGTTCGAATAAACCATTTACCAAACTCAAAAACAATCATAAACAAGTAAGAGGTTCGGGAGCACCCGACTAGGGGATACTCTGAACCCTCATATTCCAACACCAAATGCAGCTCGCGCTAATAGATAGAGAGTATCGGGGAGGTGGCGATATGTATAAAATGAAACATACTTGATATATATATACTTTTCTAGAAGCTACATGTCAAGTTTGGTGACTCTAGCTCTTATTATTTACAAAAATTGCTTAAAAAACGGGATTTCGAAATACATTTTAATCGATTACTTTAAAACGGAGAAGGTTATCGATTATCGGAAACAAGCTCGATCTGCGCAGGCACTAGGAGCACCTACATCTAAAATTTCATGTTCATGTCTCTATCTCTTATAGGTTCTGAGAACCTTGCGTTCATACATACGGACGGACGGACGGACGGACGGACAGACAGACGGACATGGCTAGATCGACTCGGCTATTGTTGCTGATCAAGAATATATATACTTTATGTAGTCGGAGATGCTTCCTTCTGCCTGTTACATACATTTGCATTTTGCACCTTTTTACCCATTTTCAATGGGTTCAGGATATATATATATATATATATATATATATATAAAACGAAGTTCGACCCGTTCGAGTTAGCATCATGTTTGAACCACATGTTCGAGCTGTCGCAACCGAGTCGATTCGCTCGAACACACTGCAAATAGTCGAGTTTGGAGAGAGTTCGATCAGCAGGAGCTGAGTGATTAACCGAATTCTCGGCCAAGTACACCAACACACTCTTTTAGCTAAAACTTGAACAACTCGAACTAAAGAAATCTGAGTCTTGACTAGTTGCTCGAGTGTCCGAATCGTATATCGATTGACTTGACACAAGTTTCTAGCGTGTTTGTCTTAGAGCTTGTACCAAATAAAAGCGATTCAAATATAAATATAACAGGCTGGCTAATGATCGATTTTATAAGCAATACACAACCAACTAATTGTGTTCTGTAGAGTCGGTCAAGCTTAATATAATAAGTTTCATTTGATAAACAAATAAATAAGGCAGAGCAAATATTGCCTTAATTTATTTTGGCAAGTCGAGCCGAACTGATTGTAGGAACATCATAATAACCTCTCAGCAAAGACTATATAAACACAGTGTTTATACAGTCTTTGCTCTCAGGCTATACAAAATATACTCGCATGTTAAATTGCAGTACTTGCTTAATGTGCAACATTCCATTCAATTGAGAGTTAATACATTCTGACAATTTCAATGAAGTTCTATCATAAATGCCAGGGCATCAACATCTAAAATGTCAATTGCATTCATTTTGTACAGATATCAAATGGCGCATACGCAGCGTGTGCCCAGGAAATTTGAATTTGTCTGTCTATCATTCCCCTTGCTTCCCCCCCTCCCCGCTCCCGCCGACAGACATGTGTGCGTGTGTCTATTGTGATTGTTGTTCCATTTAACCAACATGACCCCCTGCGTACCCAAGTGCGGTGTCATTATTTAGCCAAAACGGAATCACAGAAATTAGGGCCAACAATTGGGTCACGTTAAAAGGCTCTTGGTCAGCAAAGGGCTGGGCTGTGCAGGCTGCCCGGTCGCCAGTTGCCAGACACTCAATCAATCAGTGCAGAATGCCAGCGTGGGTGGGAGGACTAGGAAATGGGCCATTCAATGTGGGGACTATCAACAAATGCCAGGCGCTTGCATTTTGAATTTGTTTTTGCATTGTAGCGCATTTAATAAAATGGCTCACAGTCTGCTGCAAAGCCGTTAGTTTTTGTTGAAAACCTAGCCCACGTGGGTGGCGACGTCCTTAATGTTGTATTTATACCCAGTGCACAAAAGTGGGCTAACGTGGGCATATTGAGATTCAAGGTAGATGAAACGAAAAGGGTTAATAGTACCAGAAAGTATTCAATTTGTGTGTTGGAGAGGGGATGATGAAATAGTTTTAATAATCGCAGACATCAAGAGATGAGTTGTCTAAGAGTGTGGGTCACAAGCGTGGATGCAAGTTCGAACCCACATCATGCATTGTATTTATTTAAAAAGAAATGTTGTTGTTCAATGGTTTCTAGATGATTACCAATAGATTGGTTGTTTAAGAGAGTGGGACAACAGCGTGGATTCGGGTTAGAGTCTCCAGCAAGTGCATGGTATATTGCTATATTCACGCATTGTATTTATTTAAAATAAAAATTAAGTTTATTGTTTTGTTACTTAAAATAACAATGATACAAAAGAAATGTTGATTATATTAAAGGTTGATTTGAAATAAAACTACACTCATTTTATAAATTCGACTATATAGAAAATAATCATGTCTTAATATCAATAATATTATTCTTAACTTAACACAAAATAACCTTAATACCTTTTAAAATATATTATTTCTTAAAATTCACAAAAAAATGCTTAGATCGAAATATTTGTCATTGAAATTCAAATGTTTTAACTTTGTTGAGGCTGGTTAAGGCTGCAGCTGTGTGTTACATGGCTGCTACAGGATATCTGATAAGTCGATCAGTCTTCATGCTCACAATCGAGCTTGTTGTTGTTGTTGTTCAACACTTTTGTATGGGGCATTAAATTGAATTTAATTGCAGCTGCCGCCCAACACAATGTTCGGAGCCTGGGTCTGCTGTTTGTTTTGCTTGTTTGCAATTCTCGTTTTGTGAGAATTGTTTTGTATTTTGCAACTATTATTTAAGTGGGCGGCAAATCAGTTTGCTGACCATTCTAGCTTGTTGATTTTATGCTAATTTAATGCACTTGCTCAATTTAATCTCCACCCCCGGCCCAGATCGGGGGCCCGATTCCGGTCCAGTCATTGATCTCAATATAATTTGCTGCTAATGCGCAAAGCAAACGCATCGCAATATTTGCCATTTTCATTATGCACACTTTGCAAGCGAGGCGCACAAATATTGACATTAAAGCCAAGTTAACGAGTTGCCCGCACAGGAAGTGTCAAGTCTGGAACGGAACTGGGACCTGACTTGGACATGACATGGCCGTCTACGTAGTTGGGTTGCGTGGACATGAGTTGAGCTGAGTTGAGCTGTCGTTGCTTTTGACAAGCTAACAAATTGTTTTTCCGGCTTGAGGTGCACCACATGCAAACAGGAAATTAATAAATAAAAGGGCCCCAGCTACATACTACACAACCCCAAGCCAAAACTGACCGTAACAGACTTTGACTTTGACATCGACTCGATTCCATCATCGTCCCCGTCATCATCGTCATTATCAACATTATCAGCATTTTCACTCAACTTTAATTCAAATTTATGTAACTAATGCTGCCCAAAGCAGAAACCGCCACTGACAAGGAGGGCGGAACTTTAAAGTTTTGGGCCACAAGCAAAACAACAAATACACCGAAATTCAGATGGTGTCAAAAACAAAAAGGTAAGGCAGGTGTTATTTGATTGACGAATCGAATCGAATTCGAATCGACCCAAAAGCAAATTCAAAGAAGCAAAAGATTTTTGATGTTGCCAACACAGAAGCTCACTTTTGAGGCCAAATTTCCTTTAGGCTCTACATATTTTAAGCATATCCACAGTTCTACTTGTTTCATGTGAATATTGTTTTAAAATAAATTGCAATTTAAGTAAATCTCACTAGCTATAAATAATTTGTAATAATCTGATAATCATCATTAAGCATGCAGCCACTTAAATGTTGGCAACAATTTTCAAATGAACTTTACACATTATTAGCCTGTTCGTAATCAGCATCATGAGCCGCATTAACATTGCATATCTGATCGGAGCAACATATTCAGCTCCACAGCAGCAAAAATGAAGCTGGAGAGGATTGGCTCGTCATCCCTAGCTCCTCGAGCTGTTCAATTAATTGTAAAGTTTGGAATGCATTTTCAATAATCAGTGCATTCATTTATGAGCAGGCATTAATTGAATTAAAAGTGCAGTGGGAGCACGGGGAAGAGAAGAGACGCAGAGTTAACTAAACGTGAATGGCGGAATACCATCAATGTTGTCAACATTCTCGTGCTTGTCCTTTCCGAACGCAAAGGCATTTTGCGTTGCCTTGGATATGGATCAGGGACAACGTTGCAGTAGGTTGCGTGCTTATCAGCAAGGCGGCACTGCTGTTAAGTTTCTGAAGCCGCCCAGCCACCCACACACATATCTGTGTCGGAGGCTGTGCTTTCTACCTTTATAAATAAGGCAGGCAGTAACAGGTGCGCGGGCAGGAAAGGGAAAGCTGTGGAGGCAGTTGAGTTGCCGTCCTGGGTTTTGTTTGGCTGTTGTTTGCCGTGGCTCGTTACACTTCACTGGCTGCGCCAACATTGACAGAGATGCGATAATCGCTTCATTCAAGCCATAAGCCTTAAAGCAGCCAATGCAGTCCTGTGTAGAGCCTCCTCCCACCCAGCTGATGAGCCGGCGCGGGGCGGCAGGGAGCGGGCAGCGGCGAGCTAAAAGTTGAAATTTGTAAGCGAGTTGCCCACATTAGAGTTTATCCATGAGTGAAGCTGTTGCATTAGAAGCTCTCCCCAAATATCTCTTTCACCTGCTCAGGTATTTATTTCAATGCTCATTCGTTCACATCTATTATACCTACATCGGATTGCCACCTCGCTTGACTAAGCTCCCCGACACACACGTACCTTTTATTTCGAGTTTTATTCTCAAGTTTTCTGCCTGTTATCGTGTACTCACTCCTCTCTTATTCCGTGCTTAGAAAGGCTTTCACATTTTGGGGCAGTTTTGATTAAAATCTGAGTTGTTAGATAAACAAGTGTTTTGTCAGAGTTTCAGGAATGTAGCTAACGGGTGCAACTGACTTATTAATATTGGTTCACAATTTGATATCAACTTAAAGCAGGATTTTGATATGCCAAATATTTTTGGAGTGATTCTTAGTCGAGGCTATTAGTAGGCTTCATTCCTAACAAGGACACTATAGCAATATTTCAACTTATTTCTCGATCTTTAGACTAGATAAATTTAATCTAATAATCTAATATAATAATAATATAGTTTGGTGGCTACCTTTAAAACTGTCAGAGACATTTTCACACATTTTCAGACTGTAATCGCTTAAATATTAGGCGCCGCCACAGCATACATACATACATATGCACATATGTACATAGAATACACTATGGCCAGACAGTCATAATCATCAGCGATCATGACGCACAGTCTCTTAGTCAGACTTTGACCCCCTCTCTCACCCACTAGCCAAATCATGAATGACCACAACGACAAATTTTTTATATATGTAAATATATACCACGTGCACACATATATATTTACGCATGAATGTATGTACGCGTACCGGCTAGCAAGGACAGTGTCAAAGAACAGCTGCTGGGTTTGCCGTGGCTGGAATTCATACATGCTTACATACATATACATCTACGTGTACTGGTTCATACATATGTATGTATATGCTAGCAAATGCATACAATTTGGACCAAAATGTAGGCCTGTTTTTTATGTGTACATTTTAAATTAAACGAGCATGCATGCACTTATCCCCTTGTAGACTCTTGTCATTTGTATCAAAATGGATATTCTGTGTCGAATGCCGCTGACATATTCTAGCTCGAGTGTTAAAACAATTGAAACCATTTTTAAACTTCACACACATTCACATTTCCAGCACCATTAACAAAAAAACCACTTATTAATAGCTTTGAATTTAATATTTTATTTAAGCATACATAAGTATATACATATATATTTTTATAAAGAATAAAAGCAGGTGCAATGTTTAAATTAGTTTTATGTAAGTGCATACTCATTACGATATAAATATTCCTATTGTTTTATACGATACTGCATATGTTGTATAAATAAGCGTGCAAAATAAGAACGTGCATAGATATGTATGTATGTATGTAAATATGTGAATTATATAAGTTTGCCGCCAAATCGTAAACGCGTATGCTGCTTTTCTAGAAGTGTCCGAGACATATGTATGTACATACATATATACACTTGAATATACGTATTTTTGTGTAATTCTATGAATATAATATCTGCTAGTGATGTGCATATATGTACATATGCATATGCTTGCATGTGTATATAGATGAATAAGTCTGTCTGACTCTTACCGATAGTTGGAAATCGTGCTTTCAGAAGTGAATTGTTGTTGGCCTTTAACATATGAACATATTTACGTAAATATGTATTTGTTAAAGAATACTTTAAAGCAACTTTAAACTAAGGCATATAGTCAGCTTCAAGTATAATGCATTCGGCATACAGATTCAACAGTTGTTGCATTAATTAAATTTAAGTTACTTTCTATCTTCGATTTTAATTAACATATTTAAAATAGGGTCCTTCATGAAATTATGCAAATACGCAAAGCGCAAAAATAAAGTGTCACCCAAGTCAATATGAGTCGGGGTTTAAATAGGCCCAAGCGCAGGGTCGAGGGGCGAGCGAGTCGATAAAATCGCCAGCCAGGCTGTTGAATGCGAACATCTGGCGCTTAAAGCCAGCTCGATTTACATAAGACATCGAGGATGGCGCCGCGGGTACCGGTAGTCGCATAAAACGCAACAAGGTAAAGATGGTCTCTTTACACACACACACACACACACACACACACTCACTCACTACTAACACAAACACGCGCAAGTCAAGCCGAAGCTCTACCAAGTACTTTCCCCTCACCGCATATCGATGTGGATTTGTTTTAAGCAGACGCCATTTATGTGATTGCAATACTCGCAAACTGAAGGCACAAAAAAAATACTCACACACAGATTAAGGATAAAGCGGAAGCTACTGCGTCTAATACAATAAAACCGCTAGGCTTTTCGGAGGGTGCATTGAGAAGTATTCAAAATCGACTGAGTAATCCATGAGCTATAGTCCCGAGTATATTCAGTTTATATTCTCTTGGGCCAAACTGGGTACAGCAAGGAAGTCGCTTTGCACTGAGTAAGATTTATAAGTATATAGATTTTTATAGATACTTTACATTCTGGGAAATACTTAAAAAAGTATCTAAAATAATGTCAATCTTCAGTACAATTTTACTTATGCTAAATAGATGTATTTAGTAAGTTTTGTCTAGTAAAAAGTTAACTTTTTTATACTTTTACGATTGTTATGATCAGAGAGGAAAAGTGTTACCTAAGTCAGTAGTTCGAGCATTCATAAGCGTATATAAAATTGATCTTTTTATATCTTTCTATTTTTTTTTTCATAATATTGGAATGTGTGACAAATAGAAGGGAAGATCTTCAACCATAATAATATGATCAATATGTATATTAGTTTATCAGCTCTTATGCTCTTTTCGCAAAAGCTTTCCAAGGTCCGTATTTTTGCAGCTGGCATAAAATATGTCCCTTTTGGTCGTATCTATATCTTGTGGCTGCCATAGCTGCGATCAATCGAAAATAAAGTTCTATGAAAAACTGCTTTGTACTAAGATTTTTTTATAGTTTCACTATGCTCATTAAATGTGTGAAAAATGCTATCAAAATCGAAATACTATACTTTATGATTAAGGTCGAGTCAGTTGATAGATAAAAACTTCTCCGTTTTTCAAGATAACTTCACAAACAAGCAGCATTTTTCTCCCCAAATATTTGCAAAACCGTATGCGAAAAGTACACAAGGATATTTCTATAAAGTTCGTTGTATGTTTTTCTTGCTTGTTTCAGTTTAAACAAAACAACTCGCAAAATAAACCTGCTATGTTTTAAAGCTTCACTCAAATGGCGAAAGTAAACTATTCTTACTCGACTCGTTCCAGGAGCGCCAACTGCATCGCTGTCAGTTGGCTTTGTTGGCCAGGCTACTTCAAAATTGACTGCTGCAACGCCGGGCTCAGCCGTGGACTCTGTTGGCCAAGTGCGAGTCCAGGCTGTCAACATTTTCAGTTGTGTTGCTCAATTTGGCTTTCCAGCTCGTCGTCGTCGATGCTGATGGTTGGGGCTGACAGTTGTTGCATATATATAATATTGTTTGGGCTGCCCTTTCTTTCGTTTATGCATTTCTTTTTGCACTGTCATAATGCTATATGAAGTGGAAAAATGGCAAAGTTTTGCAGACAGAAGGACTTGGGGGGGCATTGGGGGCGCTCGCACTGTCGAATTCCTTTAATTTGGCTTGCACAACATGCCGCATATATTCAAAATTGCTATTGCGAAAATATTTGCCCCCTGGTTGCTGTTCAGTTAAGGTTTTTTGTGGCTGGCAAGGGCAAAACTATTTTCATTTGCAAGTCGAACAAAGCCGCAAACGCCGCAAACTAGTCGAGACGGGAGTCAAGTTGTTCCGTGCAGCCCAATAAAAACTTTCGAGATGTTGAGCTTAAAACCGCAGAAAAGCTGAAAACTTTTCGGTGATTTTATGAATATTGACCAATCAAACTAAATTGAATTGAATTGAAGGCGCAAAAAGCTTCAAACTATTTAAAAACAATTTTGCTAAAACGTACAAAAAAATGCCCGAGTTGCACTTTGGAAGGGTTTCTCGTTGGTTTCACTGCGCTTGCCTTTTGAAATTTAATTGCAAAAACCCTTTTTTTTTTGGAAGTGTTTACCCGACGCCCGCGAAAAACTCTTCAGCATTTCCCGGGCATCGTTTAATTGCGCTGAGCCACAGAAAGAAAATCTTTGTTGTTGCCAAATCCAATCAGCCAAATAACCCGAGAATGCGGACAGAAAGCCTTTGTTGTGTTCGCTGAACATTTTTCATGGCTTCAATTTTTTTTTATTATTATTATTTTTTATATATTTGCATTAGGTTTTGTTTGCTTTTAATACAGTTTGTGCAGCAGCTTTTTATTAATATTCCTAAATTTAATATTCAATATTTTCAAATTACGCAAATTTCTCGCGATCTCGCCATCCCCCGTCTGCTTTGACTTGTTTGCCTCAGCTTGTTTGCATTTTTACTGTTCTGTGCCTTTGGCTTTCTTATAATATTCAACAATATGCACAAGGTGAGCGAGTGGCATGGAACAAGATGAAAAGGTCGAAGTAAATGTGGCAACAGTTTGCGTCCCACACTTATTATGCTACAGCTTAGCTAAACGAGTTGGTAATGCGAGAGTTGTGGTCATGATTTATGTTTGGCAAGGAAAATCACGAATAAACGATAAAAGAAAGCCAAGCAGCTGGGTAAACTCATCACGAGTTCGAATAAAATGCAATAAGCAAGGCATGATAAGAGAACGTGAATTTAAATTGTCAGAGGTTGAGTATTCCTTTGGAGAATATACGGCTTATTTTCATCAAAAGCTTATCGCCTAAATGATTTGTCAGTTAAACATATACATTTTTGTTGATTTAAACTTAATATTTAAGCTTAGAAAGCCGACCTTTATCATAGAGAGACACGCGTAACTTGGCATGAAGATTAGGAAAGGGCGAGTGAATGCAAGCAGGTCAGTCTTCCGTCTTTCTCTCAGTCGCTATTTCTCTCCTTTTCTCTCTCTCACCGTGTTCCACTCAATCTCAATTCCATGTTCTGCTCAAATGAAAGCAAATGCAAGCAGTATTTAAGATCATGCGAATCGCATAGAAAGGCGATGTTTATGATAGAGAGATACGCAAAACATGACCTTAGTGTTAAATAAGAGTGAGTTAATAAAAGTTAGTCAATAATTCCTTTTGTTTGTCTTTGCCTATTTATCTCTTTGTCTCCCTCTAAATCTTCATGCCAAGTTCTGCCTACAAAAGTAAAGCATGACATTAAAATTAAGTAGGAGTGAGAGAATGCAAGTAAGTTACTATTTCATCTCTCTCTCTCTCTCTCTCTCTCTCTCTCTCCCCTGTTACCTTCCAATCTTTAAGCCAACTTCTGTCCACCTGATTATTGCCCTTCTTTGAGAAGATCAAAAATTTTAAATAGGCACAAAATAAATTTAAAAATTTAGGAAAAATCAGAATGACAGCAGTAAAAGAAAGCGAGCTATGAAGAGTCAGAGAAAGGCATATAGGAGACATTTTGGTCGCAATCCTTATTATAAATATTACTTTTAGAACTAATCCAACTCTTAAAGTTTACCCACAACTCTATGTTGTGCCCTTATAACCGATATAAGAGTACTTTAAGCACTCTATGCTCTGCAAGGCATTTATCCAAACTGTAATTAACCCACTTTTGCGAAAAATAGCATTAAATATTTATTGGTGACGCCCCTTTAAGCAGAACAGCCAATTACATTTATAACAATCGCACAAGCGATTTAACAATTTGCAACAACTTTTACAAATTGCGAGTTGATTACCCATCGAGTGTTGAATAATCGAGTGCTCGCTTTATGGCTCAAGTACTGGTAGTTTTTTTTTAAAAACATTATTTCGAACGTTATGGAGTTTTAGTTAGTTACGTAGCGGAAATAAATGCACATGAAACGCAATTAATTTGCAGCGAAAAATTTGATTATTAATTTGATGGCGAGCAAACCAGAAACATTGTTGGTCATAAATAACCGATTTTCAAATTGGGATGTGTGTGTGGATCCCGTTTTTTTTTTTTTTTTTTGGTGGTTAACGTGGCTGACAGAAACACTTGCCGCACTTGTCGGAAACAGAAGTATCCGCCACATCCACACAGGGCCAGCGCTTGAGCCAAAAACAAAGCAATGCCAACCAGAAACCCAATTTGAACGTTTTGACGTTTTTTAATTCAATTGTGGTTGGTTCTTCTTCTTCTTTTTTTCTGTGGCTATCAAATCACGTGAATGTGGCCAAT
Organism: Drosophila ezoana; assembly: GCA_035045725.1. Classification (NCBI taxonomy): domain Eukaryota; kingdom Metazoa; phylum Arthropoda; class Insecta; order Diptera; family Drosophilidae; genus Drosophila; species Drosophila ezoana. The sequence goes on along the minus strand of JAWNOU010000177.1, from coordinate 4,989,194 downwards.
AGCAAAGCGCTAAAATCAAAATGGTCTCAGACCTGATGCTCCTTTTGGCCATTCGCATGTTTTGCACGTTTTTAATATGAAAGCGCAGCCCAGTTTTTATAATAAATTTGATGGCAATTGGCCAGAAACAGTTTCATTTTGGGTAAACATAGCGCAAAACTAAATGATTGCAATTTTCAGCTTTGAGAGGCCCAATATAAGCTGACCAAAAGCCGTATTTAATATTTAAATACAAATATTAAATGAATTTGAAATTTGTTAAATATTTGACTGCGTATCGGTTGGATATTGATGGAAATTGATATTGATAAGTGGATTGAAATTGAAAATCTAGTAAGTGCAGTAAAAACGAACCTAATTATAAATTAATTAGTTTATTGCAAAATAAATTGAAATTAAACTTTTGACATGATTATCGGATTCATTACTAAATATATTACATTAAATATAAAATAATTGGACCATGAATATTAAATGTAATAGCTTTGGAAATTAATCGAACTTTTTGCTCTAAATCTGAGTGTTAAGCCGAGAATTATTTTAGCTTTAAGTAAATAGCTGGCAATTGATTAGGAAATTGTTGCTTATTGTAGTTAAAGTTTAAGTTAGATATCTTGAATTTGAAATGTTAATCAAAACTGTTTAAAGATTCTTGCGTTGTTCAGACCCTAATTGTCCCCGTCTCTCTCTCATACTCTACCTTCTGGTATTATTGTTGTTGTCTGCTTTCCGTGCATCTCATTAATGCATCATTCACATAAACTTTAACAGCTTTACCTTTTCTCCAACTACTTGTGCAATACCTGTGTGGACAGCACATGGGTCTTGTGCTGTAAATTCCCAACCGACTATGAAGTTGCATAGTTGAAGCAAGAGGAGAATGCACGTTTTTGCTGCCTGTTGCGGGCAGCATGTGCAACACACACACAAGCGCTCACATCTTGTCATCGTTGTTGTGGCAACGCGTAATGCAAATGACACGCCATTATCCCTAGCAACAACAACAATAATAACGCACAATAACAACAATTCCGACAATGGCAACAACTACAACAAGGGTAGCGAAAATGCAAAGAAGATGCTGAGATGCGAACGCTTGCCATGACTTTTTGTTAGCCCTAATGGCTTTTAATTGTTTTATGAAATTGCGAAAAATGTCGCACCCCAAGCGCAACAGCAGCAACGTGAACAAAGCGAAAAGGGCAAATTGCGACAGCAGTCAACGTGGCGTATGCGCAATATAACGCATACGCCTAGTTGCACGGCGAGTGCAACGCACCCATCCAGGAAGGAAGGTCCGCGCGGCCTAAGGTTCAAAATTTGTATAAACCAGTTGCGTTGACATTTATTGCCACATTTGCGAGGCCATCTAAAAAAAAAGCTAGCAAAATTACTCGTATTTAGCTCTCTGCCCAGCCCGGCACAGCCCCGGCTGCCAACATACACACACACACTGTGCAAGCGAAGCAATTAATTCGAGGTGTTTATGGGCGGCCAGCCAAGCGGATTATTGTGTTTTGAAAACAAACTTGCGGCAGTGGGTCAAGTGGCAGCTGCAGCAACAGCAACAACAGCAGCAGCAGTAGCAACAGCAGCAGCGGCCGCAACCGCAGCTAAGCAGCCAAGTTTACCGCATAGCGAAACTTTAATTGGTGTTTGGTCTTTTGCGACTTTTCGTTCGCCCAAAACTAAGTATTCCTCTCGTTATTCGCTTTTAGTAGTATTTTCTGTGCATTAATGATGCGACTTCTTAGAAAAAAATAATCAGCATCCAAAATCGAATCAAACTTCCGACTTTTCCAAACAATTCTCTTAACATTCTAGCCTGCACTGCTTTATCGACCCGACAATTTTCGCTTAGCTCTGCAAAATACTCTTTACTCTGGCGGGGCTCTCTTTGCAAGTTGGAGAGAAAAAACAAATATTTTTGCCCGCTGGCCACACAAATCACAAACGAATTCATCCGTTGAGTAGGTCAAGATACTAACTCAATTTGGTTCTTGGAAAATCTAAGCAAAAAGTTAACGCCTCTCGCCTGTGCAATCGAGAAAATATCAAATGCAGACGTCACTCGGCAAAATCAGAGTAAGATTTGTAAACGTTGAAGATTTTTAGGAAATTGCAGGCAGTTTGAGTTTGCTTTAAAATTATTTACTTAGTTACAAAAAGTTTAAAATAAACATTTTAGTAAAAATTGCAGAAGTTTTTGATTTTAAAGTATTTTCTTAAATTCAACATGCTAGAGGGAGAAAATACCTTGTTTACAACTCGAAGAGTTTGGGAACCGGCCATTCAGTCTGAAGGACTTCATCGAATCAGGTATTGATTCTTCTTAAAAATATAAACTGGTACATAACATACACGTGCACAAACTCAATTTGGTTCTTGGAAAATCCAAGCAAAAAGTTAACGCCTTGCTATCGAGAAAATATCTCATTGCAGACGTCACTTGGCCAAATTGGAGTACTTTATTATAAGATTTGAATGGGTTGAAGAATTTTAAGAAATTGCAGAGTCGATATTGCTATAAAAATATTTAGTTAATTAAAAAAATTTTAATTTAATAACAAATTGTTGCATTTATCAATTTTGAAGTATTTTCTAAAATGTAATATGCTAGAGAGAGTGCTCGACTAGAAAATACCTTGTTTCTTGCTCGAAAAGCCCAAGACGGACAGCCAGTCTAAAGGACTCTATCCACTTAACTTTTCATTCTGATTAAGAGTATATACTATATATCTTTAATATACACGTGCAAATGTATATCATGTGCTTTTTAAGCATATGAACACAGGTTACAAAAAAGAACGCCTGCTCGTGTCAAGCCTCTCCCTTATTAATTCATCAATCTATCCAACTGACTTTGACTAGATACTGTATGCTATTCCAGTTGCCATGCAGTTTATTTTCCCTCATGCCAAGTCATTTTCTCTAATTACCGTTTGATGGGCAACTGCTCAAAGTTAATGGCCGTGTTTTTGGTGCCTGTCAAGGACACACGAGGATGTTTGTCAAATAATGAAACTCATTTGACTATCGATTTGTGCAAAGCACCAAAACTGGACGCAAAAGTAGCGCAGTCTCAGATTGGCCTATTCCTAATTTCACAGTTCTAAGCCTTAATAAATGCGGTATGCATTTATTCCATCTTTTTCGCAGATTTCACTGTCAGTCAGACAGACAGACAGTCAGACAGTCAGTCAGTCGGAGAGTCAAAGGCAGGAACAAGCAGCTGTCCGACTGGCTGACTGACGTTGAGAGTTTCTGATGGTGGCGCAGTGACAAACGGGCGAGAAACAAGTAAACGGACAGAGAGCAAAGCGTCGCATGAAAAGTATCTGTTATTATGATTGTTTAGTGCTGTCGCCGGAAATTTCATTCAAGTGGAATGCAGTCAAGGCAGCACAATTCCCCCCAAGGACAGCGACAAAAAACAACTGCAACTGCAGGCGACAAAACTGCAGCTTTTACCCAAAGGCGAAAAAGCCAGACACAGACAATAATAACTTATACTCGAATCAGAAAGGGACAACAACAAAAACAGAATTTAATAGGAAAAAAAAAACATCCGAAAAACTGAAATCTACTGACAATTTGCAAAACAAATGCAATGCAATAAGATGAACGATGTTATGTATCTGAGTATCTGCATATTCTGGGTAGCTGCTGCTTCTTCTCTCTTCAGCAGGCAGCTGGTACGAAAAGTTGCTTTGCATATTTCATGGCCCTCGTACTTGGGCAATTGCCTGAATTTCAACATTAACTCATACAGCATGCAGCAGCGATCTGAGGGGAATTTCAACGGCAGCTCGACAACTTACTTGCAGCTCATACGAGTATGAACGAGTACTCGCACTTGCACTCGCACTCGTACTCGTACTCGTACTCGCACTCGCATTCATCCAGTGCGCACTTCGTCAGTGTCTTTTGCAGTAATTTTGTTTGCTGTAACAGTTTAATCATTGGCATTACACGCACAAGCATCAATCAGAGGTTTATATTCTTTTTTCGTGCTCTCGAGGGCTGCAGTTGCAAGGGTTTCAGCAGAGTCCTGATAACTTGAATTAATGCAAGTGCTATACATATGATTGTGTGTGAAGAACTAATGGGAGTGCATAATTATTAAATTCGATTGATTTGTAAAATACATTTAGAACAGATTTTTCCTATTCCGTTCAAGCTTAGTCCAATTTATTTATAAACCCGGGTAAGGAATCGAGGAAAGATTGATTGTGATTCAGTTTACGGTTTGAATCTGCAACCTGATTCAGATCTAGCTCAGATATATTGGTACTTATTTAAATAAGTTAGAGTGCTCTATTCGGGAGTGTCTGACTCGGGAATACCCTGATTGCTTGGACATGGAGCAAGTAATCGGTAATCGGAACTCTTATTGCGCGGGAGTACCTACGTTTAAAATGTCAAGTCTCTAGCTCTTATAGGTTCAGACTGACAGACATGGCTAGATCGACTCGGCTATTGATGCTGATCAAGAATATATATACTTTATGGTATCGGCGATGCTTCCTTCTGCCTGTAATATAAATTTTCACAAATTCATTATACACTTTTTACCATCTTACAATGGGTTCAGGGTGTATAAAAAATAAGTTCTTCGGCACCATTTCTGACATGTTTTCTATTATAAATATTTTAAGCCCTGCAAAAGTTTATAACTTTCTGTTGCCTTAAACTTTGCTACCAACTCTCGCCAGCTCTGCGCAGCAAGTAAAAACAATAAATGTATTAAGGTATTAATTATGCACACTGTAAAATACGTAAAAGTTAATGTCTGTGTGCTTTTCATGCGTGTTACTGAGAAAAAGAAATAAGAAATTCGCTGTCCAAACAGTCAATGGCTGAATTGAATTTATTATATTTAAGCAAGAGCAGAAGTAACTGAGTCGAAGGCAAACATTTAATATGCATCAACTTAAATGTGATTGCAGTGTGGCTGGGAATTATTTAAAGTGCACAATATTAATGCAAAGAACTAACAAGAAGTGAATACTTTTCTCGTGCTTCTTTCTCCTGCAAGTTGACCACAGTTTCGTTGAGGAATTGGCCTGTCAAATGTGATTTATTCAGACTTTGACTTTCTTGTTTTTCATTTCAGCTACCAATGCCATATAATTTTATTCAGTGCAGCTCTCATGTGCATGCAGGCAACTGTGCTGTGTGGCTTGGAATCGGTTTTAATGAAATGCCAACGCGGCGAATGCGCAATGCAAGGATTAAAGACGAAGCGTCAACAAAACTGGCCCCCAGCTGCGGGGCCAGAGCTTAATGTTAAACAGCAAAAAGCAAAAGGCGACGTCTTATACCAAATAAAATTGGAATTGAAAAAAGACTTTTTACATAGAAGTGAAAACCTAGGTAAGTGTACAAATTGACTCAAAGCTCGTAGTCAAGGCAAGCAAACCAATAAAAGAAGTCATATATTTTAAAGGCAATTCACAAGCAAAAGTAAAGAAAGTTTACCGAATACTAAATTCCCTTAGAGACTGTGATTGTTCCTATAGAAGTCATACGCTAAAGATATGAAGATATGCTCCCTCTGGAGAATAAGTTATTTAATTGCGTTTGGTTGCATTTAATTTGATTGGTAGAAACAATTTTTTGTGCGAATATAAGGTATTTTTAAAAGAGTTTTTGATGATAATTGAATTGAAAAGAGAGAGAAGTTTGGTTATATTTGCAATTTTAATTGAGCCATAAAAGTTAAGTCTTGCCGTGTTTAAAATTTCCAATGAGAAGCTAATATTATTAACCTGCCATGAATTTTAAAACATTTCAATGTTTAACTTCAAGCTTTAATCTACTTTACATCCATTACTTTTCATACAATTATACTTTTGATTGCAAATATTTTTCCATTTGAGCTTATTTGAAATCTTGTTAGGAACAATGCAATTTTGTCTAATAATCAATAAGTGTGAGTGGAATTTTTGTTCTTGATTTGAGGCCATGCCTCGTTACAATGTTAAAGTAGCTTTATTTTTGTTATGTTTAGGGATCAATGGCCCCTTGATTTGTCAAGCGGACCAAGTGAACATGGTGGGGTGGGAATAGCATTGACATCAAAGCACAACAACAACAACAACAACAACAGATACTGACTTTTACTTGCTTTCAAAAAGAGACGAGTTCTCACAGAAATACAGAGATACTGATCAAGAATATATTTATTGTATAAGCTTAACGTCGTCTAGATTTTGCGTTTTCTAAATAAACGAATCGAAAATTATTCGAGCGCCAGAAACCCACTAAGAGAATATCTAATTATTTTGTTTGCCAATTAAATACATTATTTGTTTATTTGTTATTTGATTTGAAATTATTTTCCAGGCCAATTAGAATTTAGATTGAGTCTATAGATATGCCTACATTCCTTGTCTGTCATTTGCTAACATTTTGGTTCCCAAAAAAAAAAGGAATAAGTACGCCCAAAAGCCACAAGGAAAACTTCTTTTCATGCTGCAAAATAAACACGCTTTTAAAGCGTAAAATTTTTTGAGAAAATGTCTCATCTAGCGCGAAAAAATGTGAAATGACAAATCAAAAAAAAAAAGAAAATAAATAAACAAACAGCTAAAGTCAGTAAACTTGTTGGCAAATTTGTTAGTTTGTTTCCATGGGCCTCGAAATGTTTTGCAGGGTTTTTCAGCTGCTTAAGTCCATTTGGTGGAAATGCTTAGTAACACATTTTCCGACAGACAGTTGGGCCGGCGTCCAGCTTAATGCAAGGCTGAATGAAGGCTCATTTATCGTGTCCTGTGCGTTGTCATTGTCATTACCATTTCGTTTTGGAGAATGTTGACGCCCTCCAGCACAAAGCGACATTTGTCTTGGCTGGCCTCCACGAACATTTTATATCGAAATGAAACAAATTGTGGAAATTTAAGTGCCGCTCGCACTGGGTGTGTGTGTGTGTGTTGTTGTGTGTCTCCATTTTGTTTGCAAATGATTTCTCATCCATCTATTTATTGTGCGACCCAATCGAAATGTCATTTGTTACTTTGTGCGCCGCCTGCTGCCAGGAGCCGCTGGACTTTAAAACTTTAATGGGCTCAGGCGCGCGTGTTGCGGTACTTAAATGCCACGCCCCCCCCAGCAAGAACGCCCTCGGCAAGCACTTGATGTGCTTAATATAACTTAATTGCTGTCGCTTGCAGCACATGTGGGCGCCATTAAAATCAAAGCCACGCTTAAGCCAACTGCCCCAATGGCTGCCCCTTTTGGGGGCTGCTGTTGTTGATATTGCTGTGGCTGCCCCGACTGACGTCACATTTGTCATATGCAAAACGTATGACAAACGGCCACACGGAGCCCAGCCCGTCTGATGGCCATGTGACATATTTGTTAGCTATTGGGTGGCCCATTGTGGTCGGCCCTTTGACTTTGCCACCTGACACCAGATGTGAGCAGCAAAAAAAAAGTAATTACCAGCAGAAAATCTAGCTGTGCACACTGGAAAAAACAGAAGAAGATAAACAACTGTAATCGATATGAAAAACATGACGACAGCTTGCCGAGGCACTATCTTCACAATATAATCAAGATATAAAGTTGGAAATTGTTAAGGTTTTTTCTAGTTATGTGTACTCGTCACATATCATATAATCTTTCATGCAACGTTACAGTAAATTATAAATTAAATGAATGTTATTTTAGTATTTTTATTGAAATTTAGAAAGAAATGTTTTGGATGTTCCTCATTCAACTATATTTCGGCTTAGGGTTTGGTTAATGGAACTTAAACATTGAAAGTCTGGCTTGGGCTTAAAATCGACCTGCAGCTTAGGCTTAACTATTAAGTATGAAAAAAATAAATTTTAAACTTTATAAGATGAGCACCGATAAGATAAGACTAGTTAAAGATATAATATATATTGCCTATAGATATTTTCATGCAAATGTCATTTATGTAGAGCTTGCAGCTTGAATGTATGAAGTGAATAAAAACCAATGTATTAATATTTAAATTATAAAAAAAAAGAGAATAGGGTAATTTAATGGCTTCAGAAGATCGATGTCCCGATAACCTGATTCCTTATAGGAAATTAAAGAGTAATCTAACAAATTTCTTCAATAAAGATAAGTTATTATAGAATATTATGTAAGGTAATTGTAGTTAGGGTTTTTATCTATGCTTGGCAAGCATTTTGGATTTTCTTAGAAGTTTTTTTGCTTCTGATCGCAGCAAATTGTATTCCTATACATTTTTAATTCAAGAGTTTCAATCACTCACACACACTCAAACATTCGTGTAGCAGAAGTTTCTATTTTGCCAAAAATTGGCTACCTTCCATTTATGTTGAACAACGTTTTGTTATCCATCATCGACCGCCCTCCGCCATATATCACAGCATGGCACGCAATTTACTAACGAAATTGTCATAACATGGCCATAACAGCTTAAGCCATATGGAAGCCGCAAAAAGTTGCACGAACTATAACTTGCAAATTGTTGCCAGTCCCGCAACGAAGAGGGCCCAGCCGGGGAAAAAAAGAGGAAAACTTTTCTGTTCACTTTTTGGGCGTAATTTGGCCAATTGAATGCGTATTGGCCACGTTCTAGCTAATATGCGTGCCGTAACCGCCTAACCTGCGTGCCTATCTGTGCGTGTTTGTGGTGTAACCCCAGAGCTATTCAATAGCGCCGCTGTCCCGCCCACTTCGCTTTGAGGCAACGCTACTTGCCCCCTGCCCGCGGCATGCCCCAAACATGTCAAAGCAGGGGGCGAGCAGGAGCTGGGCAACTGTTTTAACTGCTTTTATTGGCTGCCGGCTGGTTGTTGGGCTACTGCCGGCTACTGTCAGTTATTTACTCAAAGCATTTCATTTGCCAATTTTCTCCCAGCTTAAATCAGCGTTGCATGAAAATGACAACAACAGCAGGCAGCTACCTCGAAGCTGGCGACATGCGGCGAGCGGCTTGCGGCATGCGGCAGGCAGCAAACGCCAAGCAGCGAGTTCTTTGTAAAACGGCAGCAGCAAGATAAAATCCAATTAAAATAGCGTAGAACTTATAAAAAAATAGAAACCAAAAGGGAATCTCCAAATGCAAGTGGCTGACGTCGAAATGCTCTGCAAGATCTTCGAAAGTCGAAGAAAAACACAACTGATACTAAGTAGAGAAAATGCAAGATCCAGGCAAATCTTAGGCATCTTTCAATCTTGTTTGCAGCATAATTAATTAAAATACAAAGTCTGCAACTAAGAACTAAACTCCTCATATAATTAAGCAGAAAGTTTTAGCTATAATAATGACACAAAGAAATTCTGTAGTCAGTTGTCTGTCATTCGTTCCATTTGTTTGGAAAACTTGTTTTCGCATCCTTGTGCTCTGGTTCAAAGATAGCTTTGCTGTATATCTTCAATATTTAATTGAGACAACAAAATTTAAATATAGATATAAAATTTATACTGTTAAAATGGCAAGTTACAAATATTTTCATATACATAATGTGGAAAAATAACTAGTTAAGCCCAAATTTATTAGTACTTTTGGGTTAGGTCTTCAATGTTTTTCAGTTAGAATAAGGGTTTCTAACTGAAAAACTTTGAAGAACACAAAAACAGCTTGCTTTATAAAGGAATTAATTTGAAGCATTATAAATTTACAATATGGAAACATATTTGTTTGATCCAATCAGCATAAATTAATGAACTGCCTTGACTAAACACAACACCAAAACTTGATTTCAATCAAGCCATAATTTTCGTTAAGTTACAAACACTGCAGCATAGTGCATATGCCCACTCGTATACCCTATTTCCACTGTGTTAAGGGCACAGAAAAAAAGAAGAAGGTGCAGCTGCAGAGCAATATCAACGTGGCTGAAAGTAAAACAAAGCATAAAATCTATTTGCAGCTCGCGGCGGGCAGCGGACAGCGGGCAGCGGGCAGACAACAAAAGTTTATGCCATGTAAATAACGACATCATAAATTTGGTTACGTGGGTATATACCATTCATATATGTATATCTGCATATCTCACCTCACACACACACAAATACACGAACATACGCACACATATGCAGCCACATTGCTGGCTAGTTCCGTTTTAGTAAACCATTTTTTCATGCCTGTTTCGTAGCAGAACCAAATTCCCCCCTTTTCCCACCGGCTCGCTAACTGTTACGATTTTCATGGCCCTCGATTCGCGTTGCGCTTTTTTTTGCCTGTTTTTTTTCTTTTGTCATAAAAAACCCGACAACAATGGCAGCAGCAGGAGGCTCTCTCTGTTCTTTTCTAGCCGCTCGTCAGGGGAAATAAAAGTTACGTTGACACGGACACCGCCACCAAGTGCCAAGCACTTGGCCCACTCCGTCCCCCCAACCAAATCCCAACCTATTCGAAAGCCCAACGCAATCGCAGTCGCGTACAGTTGTTGTTCTTTTTGTTGTTGTTGTTGTTGGGCTGTTGTTAACTGATTTTGCCGTGTTTTTTAAAGGTGCTGCAACTTTGTGCTTTGTGCAGTACTCAACTTGTTTTTGCCATGGTAAAATGAGCAGCGTATAAAATGTGTAAGAAATTAAAACGATTTACAGCAAAATCAAGTCAAGTTCCGGGCCAGAAGTGGCCCAGAAAGCTGAGAGTCTATCCAGCTAGGCGGGCAGCAAATCTGGAAATGAAATACAACCACGCAACTTGGACTCAATGCCTTTTAGTGCTTGACTCGGGCAAATATAACAACAAATGAGTGTTGTTTTTGGCGTGTACTTCTTGTAGCCACTGTAAATAGAGGCGTTGCCTGACGTAGGAGTTGAAGCATTTGCTCAAGAATCTGGTATTAGCAGCCACTTGTTGATCTAAATGCTCTGACTTGTGTACATATTTTGCAAATGGAAAGGAAGCAGGAGCTCAAGGTGCCCAAAACGATAAATTCTTGATTTACCCAACAGCGCAATTTATACTATTAAAGCATATTGCGGTTAGGAAATTGATAGCCCAAGAGCTTTATCGTTCACTGGAATTTCATATTAATGAGAGAGAGAGAGAGAGAGGGCATAATCGCTTTGTTGTTATTAAAAACGTATTGTAAAATGTGGGTGGTACTTGAGTTCATCTTAGTCCCACATTTGGGTGTCCGAATATGAAACCTAAAACAGTTATCCAAATCTGCCTGTCATGAAAACTTTTGACAAATATGAGCAAACTTTTTTTCAGAGTTAAAATATATCATAATTATATAATTGAGAGTCGTTAGACAAAGGAAAAATATAGATGTATTAACTCTGATATTTATGAACACTTTATATAAGCGGAGTTGAATACTTCTGATTTATATGATTTAAAAAAATTACAATAAGTTGCCGGCTCAAAATACAAATTAAATAAATGAAAATGGTATTCAAATCTAATATGACTTTGTATATAAAAAAATAATATTTTCTAAATTTGAATCAGCGATGCTTTAGTGCTTATTTCGATTATGATATCGATTTTTGCTGTGGTAAGCTATCGATTATCGGAAAACTTTAGCTTTCTATCTCTAATACGTTCTGAGATCGACGGACGGACAGGCAGACGTACAGACGGACGGACGGGAGAGTCGATCGACTCGGTTATTGACCCTGATCAAGATTTGATATATACTTAAATGCTTCTGTCTGCCTGTAACATACATTTGCTTAAATGCATTATTCCCTTTTTACCCATTTTCAATGCGCGCAGGGTATAAAAATCTGCATTTAAATTGGAAGTTATCAATTATAAAAAGCTCTTACTTGGCATTTGCTTCAACCCGAACTGCAGTAGCACATTTTGCGTCTTGTGGAGTCAACGCAAATCGTATTCAATTCGATGTAGATCTGTGGTAAATTAAAGTGCTTGTTCTTATTGGGTGATTGTTTGTCAAGTGCATCAGTTGAGTGGCTGCCAATATCGAAATGTTTATTTATTATTAGTTTTAATCTCGTCTTATGCCGTTTACATTTCAACTGTGGATAGAAGCCACGGATGGAGCCACATGGCATGCCGGAACAAATACCAGGGCAAATACAAGGCACTTGGAGAATAAATTTAATTGAGATTTACAATGCAAGTTAAAATGCCAACCAAGAGCCACAGGAAATTTACTTTGAACTTGAGCATTACAGCCTGTGGTTGTATTTTCTCCTTGCTGCCAAGGAGCCAAGGGCTGAGCTCATAAATTTCAGCTAGTAAATCTTTTTCATTCGCAAGGCGGGACAATGCAAATCTGTTTGGCCCGAAAGATGTTTATTTGTTTTGCTTAGCTCGGTCTGGTATTAAAGTCAAATTGCGTTTAAGTAGCCGACTTTTATGGCACTGCCCTTTTTTTTTATAGATTTATCTCTCATATATATATATAATCGCATAAAATCGTATATGTAGCATATTCAACAGTTGTTCTCTGGCCTCTCAACAAGCATTTGCAAATGCAGCGCATGTTGGCAAGGCCAAAAACTGAAATAGCCAGGCAACATTTTTGGCCAGCTCCACTCAAGAGCTAACGAGCTGAAGAGATGGCAAATGGTTGCAGACATATACACACATATACTATAGAAAAATGTGGGTTTATTTGCATGAATATAATATGTGTGTGCGTGTGTGTGTGTGTGTGTGTGTGTGTGAGTGTGTGTGCTCTGTTGGGGCTGTTGTTGAAATGATAAGCATGTGTGCAATTAAAATGAAAGCGTGCCTCCAATGTTGGTCCATGACTGTGACTGCGACAACGACAACAACAGCAACAGCAACAACAACAACACATAGATAAGGGGTTGGGGTGGGGGGGTTTTGGGGGGTAACAGCAGCAACAGCAACAGCCACGCCGCAGCCCTTGACAATAAAACAAATGTCGCCTATTTTACATAAACGTTGTGTGCAACATTGTTGTCCTTGTTATTGTTGCTGTTGCTGTTGTTGTTGTTGTTGTTGCTGTTGCTGTTGTTGCTGTTGTTGTTGCTCTTTATATGACCAAACAAAAGTATGAAAAAATTGACCAGAATGTGTACAGGAGTGCAAGCGTTTCCCAGAGCGGGCTGTGCAAACAGAGGCGTTGATTAAAAGGAGATTAAAAGTATTGTATATGAAAAAAAATAAATATATTCACCTAAAAAGTGTTATAATCGTATTAAGAAAGCGTAATTCAGTTGAAACATTGACACAAACATTGCAAGTGCAGGAAGAATAATTAAAAACAGAGAGAAAACCTTGCATATTTTTTTATTTACCAATTTAATGTATAAAATATATTTGATTAAAAAATAAAATTAAATTGAAAGACCGCAATTCAGTTAAATTTTAAATAACATAGATAGAGCAGGAAATAAAAGAATATAAAATAGTTAAATATTTTTTTCTTACAAGTATATTCTTATTTAAATAAAAAAGAAGAGAAGAATTTGCAATAAACATAGGAATAAGAATAAAATTCAAACGAAGAGAGAGTAAAAAAATTTAATATGTAAACAATATTTGCTTTAAATACAAAATCGAAGAGTATTTAAAATTTTCAGTAAGCATTGGAAATGAAGAATTTTGTATAGTTTTATTTATTTTATTTGATATTGGGATATCGATATATTCCTATTATATATATATATATATATATATATTAATCACCTAACATTGGCATCTTCAGCTAATTATAAGTGAGCCAAGTAAACTTTTAATACTGACAGGTATTAAAACTAAAATAAGTTCAGGCAATAAAGATATGATATTATTATCTTAATGTAAGAGTACTTGAACTTAAAATTATAGAATTCTGGTAGGCATAGCCTGTAAATGCCACCGTATAGTCTACCTCTTTTTCTTAGCCCATTCAAGCCTTAGTAAGGTGCTCTTCTTCTGTGAGGAGAAGTAAGTCGACCTGCGTTTTGCTTGTGATAAAGTAAAGTTTCTTCAAAATATATGAATTTACCCGAAGTTTTTGTGGCTTCATTAATGCTTTAGATATCTTTTTGAATATTTATCACTTAAAGCCTTTCGACTGCTTTTGCGATCCCTATCGCAGCACTTCACTGACTTTTCCCAGCCACATTCAGTTCAGTTTTCAGTGCGCACACCTGCGAGCTGCACATTAAGTGCTTTACACAAGGCACCCAGAGTCAGCGATTATTTTTGTTTTTGTCTCTCGGACTGCAAATTAAAAACGCATTAAATGTTGTTGCTGCCATCAAGAGTTGGCCACGTGTGGGCACTTGATAGCGCCCGGCGCGGAGCCGCAAACACCATAAATATTTGCAATTCCTGGCGCCAATAATTAGTGCAGAGTTCGGGCACGACCTTTAAACGGCTTTGATTTTTGGCTGGGTTTGCTGGCCTGGCACCCAAAAAGTAAACATCTCGAGACTCACGAGCCGGCTACAGGCCCGGCACTCCAGCAGGCAGCTGTGACTGGCTGTAAATGAGCAATTAGTCGTTAGAAAAACATCAGAGTGCCGGCAGCAACTAACACTCAATGCCCCGTAACATGCTTGCCGACTAAGCTACTACCGACTAAGCCGCCTGCCCCAGCCACTGAAACGACGTGCACTTAATTCAAATTGCAAAAACTTAACCTCAACATGTGCGTAACACACACACATACAATTGTACACACACTCACACAGACATGGACCCGTAGTTGGACCTGCTGCCCATCAGCTGCAGCTACTGCTCGGCGCACAAAATTAACACACAGCTATCCGAGACAGGCCCAGGAGCCCAGGAGCTGACAGCGGCAGCAGCAGCAGCAACAGTTTTAGATGTGCAGCAAATAGCCGAGAAATGAATGAAATCCAAAGCTAGACGAAAAACAAATGTGTTCCGCATAATTTTTGGTGAACTTTTTCATAATCTCTTTGGACTTTATTTCATTTTCAATTTTCATGCTATCAAGTTTTATGTTACTCTTGAAAGTACACTTAAGTATTTGCGTTAAATAAGCTTTTTTTTATAAGGCTTAAATAATTTGTATACCCTGAACCAAAGCACTGTTTATATTGTCTTTGCCTGAACTCATTTGAATTGGGTAAAGCGTGTATACTATTTTTGTTCAAATGTGTGTAACATGGATAATCGAGCCTCTTCAACCACATAATGTGCATATATTCTTGATATAGCATGTCCGTATGTTTGTCTGTCTGTTTCCGATAATCGATAGGTTGCCCCACTTCCAAGCAAGCGATATGAATCGATATCATAATCATGTTTTTTAAGCAAGAGGGTTAGAGTTTATACAGATGAAGAATTTTTTATTTTATAGCTACCAGCATTTAGGTTACTCCCACTAGATCACATTTACCTTTTGTTTATTTTTTTTTTAAATTAAATTTGGTTATAATACATTTTAAATTAATAATTTAGATTGATTCTTATTATAATAAGTAATGTAAGGTCAGATTGATATATTATTATATTCGTATCTATCATTTTAAACTTCTGGCGAAATTTGTATGAAATCGTATACCGGAACACATTAAAGGCTGTTTGAAAAATGCAGCCTACGACGCGTTCCCATCACTGTCAGCGGTCGGCTGATGCACTGCCTGCAACCGGAGGCAGCATGGCAAGTGTAAGCACGCCTAGACAGACAGACAGACAGGCAGACAGACAGACAGACAGACAGGCAGACAGTCAGACATACATGCAAACACAAGCCAACTGAAAAACTAACCGACTACAACAACATGCAACGGACTGAATGCAACTCCGGTTAGACAGACGGAACATAGTGCCGGAAACTTTTTGCTGTTGCCTACTTTTGGGCTGCGCTTATTTAAAGATATATTTTCTTTCTTTTTGTGTAAAGCTATTTCACGTGGATTTTCTCTCAGTTTTTCCCTTAGACAGCACATGCTGCTATTTGTCAGACTTTGCGCACAGCTTGGGCTTGTTATTATTTGTACAGCATAATAACGGACGCGGTAGGTTTATGAACTGTTTTCACATATGTCGGCTGCCTGGTTAGATGGTTACCAAACTCTCTGCCCTGAGCTGCTCGTCTCTGTGTGAGCTAGTATGTGTGTGCCCGTCCGGAGAGGAGCCATCATTTCCGGTTACGGCGCTGCTGCAGACATCACACATTTGACATTGTCACGTTGTGCTATTTACATAAATAAATAAAACCGAGCGAGCAGCGCATAGCATATAAATTGGGAGTATGTATAGTAAAAAAAAACGTATATATATACCTTATTACATTTGTGTGAAGACGCAGATGATACACTACAAGAACGCTAATTAATATTTTAATTACCAATTTATTTTAGTTTACCTTAAATCATTAACATATATTTTTTTAAAATTTATTTATTATTTTCGCTCTATTTCGTTTTTTTCTATTATTTTCTTATGCCATAATATCATTAATAAATAATGTTAGTTATTATTATTATTATATTATTTATTTACATTAAGTTTTCTTAATTACTTTGTTTTTATATAAATTTACATTGCATATAAAACATATTTATTAATTTTGGTTTTCTTTAATTCATTTTTATATATTTTCTTCTATTTAATTGAGGTTTTTTCAAAACTGAATTTTATGTCCCTTCTTTGAACTGTTTCAACTCAACCCGGCTACAGGCTTACGTTTTTTTTAAGTGTTATATACATTCTTATTGCTTAACAAAGCGCGGCCAATTTCATCGGAAAGTTATTATTCTCGCCCATTTGAAAGGCATTCCACACAAATAGAGGAATCCATGCTGAGCCGCGCCAGTGCGGACCTGTCATTTGTTTGTTTGTGCGGCTCATTTTGACGTTGGGGGCCGGGCAACGGCAGACGGAAGTCCCTTGTTTGCCGGCGCTTTTACGTTGCGGCCTTTAAGTGTTTACGTGGCGAATTAGTAATAAATGTAATGTGTATAAAAGTGTCGCACAGCCACATGGCTACACGGCTGACACGTGGACCTCAAAATCGCTGCTCCGGCTGCTGCTGCTGCTAGCTACTGCTGCGGTTGCTTACTCGTAAAAACCAATGTTTACAATGTGTTCCAAGCCGTGGGGCAAGCCCGAGCGTAGAGAGTAGATTTTTACAGCTTTATTCAGGGCTGAGCCAAGGTCCGTGCGCCGTAAACAAGCAACGTCAAGTGGCGCGTCAAATGCAGGCACTTAATCAATCAAAGCTGCGAACGAGCGCAACGACCAGCTCCAGTGGCAGGGCAGCAGAAGGACCTCAATAGTGTCCTTATTAGACGTTGGCTACTACTTTGGGCCAATGCTTTTGGCAGCACAAATTATGGCGCTGCTGTGTAAATATTGAGCGTGTGTCTGTTCATGCAACGCACTTTCAAGGACTTTTTCTTTGATGGACTGATTGGGTCCCATGTTGGCCATACTTTTAATGTACAGCCTGTACAGTCTGGCACATTGTCTATTTGTGTTTGGCTTGCAGGCAATATATTCTGTATACAACATGCCAAATCCCTTTTTAATGCACTGCCAGCACTTGCCGGACCGCATCATAAGCCACACTCTATCTGCCGCTTTCAGTGTCCAGCGACTTAGTTGGTTTTATTTGGTAAGCCCCAGGCTTAATGCCTTGACAATATGTTGTCATAGGGTTTAAGTATTTGGTTTCCTTCAATACCCTATAACCATTGAAAGTGTATTAAGTGGGTATTTGTAATAAGCAAAGGGAGGCATTTTCGAGCTTATTCTCACATACCTGCAAAAGGAAAATGTTCACCGGGGTATTAAATCTTCGACGTGCTGAATATATCCTCACTTTCTTATTTTAAAGTATTCATTATCTAATATGAAATCTAAATAATGTTTGTGGCACACCTTTTTCTTAATAATGTTTATTAACAGCGACCAATTAAGAAGCCACAAATTTATCTCTGTTAAGATTCCCCTCTGGACATTATTCGATTATGACTATTTGCCTTTGCATTCCTTTTCCTTGGCAATTCTTTTGGGCTGCCTTTTGGCCAAGTTCCTCCCTCTACCAAGCAAGTATCTCTTTGCTGGTCTTTAAGTTTTGCATAAATTTATGGAAAAATTCATAGCGCTTCATGTGCGCTGCAAAAAGGGTTTGCCTCTTGGCTATTTTTAATTAATGAAAATATTTTCGGTGGCTAAAAATAATGTTAGACGCGCATAAATCATATTAAATTTTCTGGTCAAGCGCAACATTTGCATAGCCCAAAAAAATGCAGCCTTAAACTGACAGCAAATAATCCCACGCTTCCAGCAAAAAATTTATTGCTGGCTGCCATTTAAATTTTCAGCTTGTTTTTGGCTCTTGGGCCAACCAATTAAGCTAAGTTGGGGCTTTCGCTCAAGTACACCGCGTAATAGAAATAAAACATATGAACAAGAGGCGGCAGCTAAATGAATGCAGCAGCTGGAAATCGGGAGCTGGCGCACAAGTGTTTGTTGTTGCTGTTTAATTCAAGTGGCTGCTGCTCAAATTAACTTCCAACTTGAATTACAAGTTTGCGTATTTTTATTTGCTTCTTTTTTTGGCCTAAAGTCGCCATTTTTGTGTGTGGTTTATTTATAGGGGGCAGTATAAGCAACAAAAAGCCTAAAACAAACTGAGGAGCTCATAAATTTTATAGCAGACACACAATGAATCCAAATCCAACAACCACACACACACACACACATACGCACACAGGGCGTATGCGCAATGTCGTTGACTTGCAAGCCGACAGCTTAAATGTTTGTGTTTGCCAAGCATTTTCTAACTTTCTTGTTCATATTTTTGTCCATTTTTTATTTTTATTCTATTTTGTTTTTGTTGATCAGTCACCTTTACGAACATAAAAAGTCTGTAGGGAGTGCACTCCTGGTGGCCACATATTGGATTTTTTGAGTGTAACGGTGCGTATGTGTGATATTTTGCAATGCCAACACGCAAAGAGCTTTATAGATTAGCCAACAGCTCTGCACTGACAGCAATTAATAAATGACACGCCCAGTTGTCTGCTGGCCAAAAAAAAAAACCTCGAGAGAAAGTTCATTAACTTTGGCACACGTGGCATGCGGCACGTGGCATCCACTTCATCAGCAGCTGAAGGTTCGCGTCTTCAGCTGTAGCTCTCTAAATGGCTCATAATTCATTGCGGGCACAATCAATCTTTTGCGTCATTCTTCGACTCTTTCATTCATTTGCATGCGACCGCTGCCTAGCTGGCCCATTTGTAATGGTCAAGGATGACAGTGGAGAGAATACGAATACAAAATCCGCTGCCATTTGTAAACAGTGCGTCAAAATGTTTGCGTGCTGCATAAATATTTATAAATATTTTCTATAATCGCGCATTTTTCATTTTCGGCCACGCTTCCCAATTTATTGCTCATATTTATAGACTTTCGCCCGGTTTCTATTTTTTGCCTGCTCAGCATTCGCATATATCACAACCCGAGACAAATTTGTGGTGCACGTTCAGCAATTATGAGAACTAGCTGAAAACGTGACTTTTATTCACAGTTATATGTGACACAAAATGAATAAAAAACAGTTTAATTCATTTATGTGTACATCTTCTTGATGAGCTGTATTGAAAGAGAATCTGCCATCTAATAATTTTCTTGAGCTTTTTCAAAAGTATTTTATCATGTTTATCGCTCTTGACAACTTTTACGAGGTATATATATGATGATCTGAAGCTCTCGATTTGAAAACTTATTAGATCGCAGATTTATTTTAAATTTTTTGTTCGGCTTTTCTAGGTTTCCGGGCTGGTTTGATTTAGAATTTGCTTTGGATGTGGCTTACATGTTTTCTGTAATTGAGAGGGCAGCTGGGCAGGTGGGCGTGGTTATTAGAGTTGGATAGAGCGGAGGAAGGGGAGTATCTGGGCAAAGGCTCTCCTCCTTAGTCTCCTGGGCATCTTGATGGTCGCTGTCGTGTTCGGCTAGCCGATTGCTGCATAGGGCTCGAATTTGTTTTTCGACGCAAGGGAAGGTCTCGATTCCTACCCAGAATCGTAATTTGAAGAGTGTTCACTCTTTTGCGATAAGCTGGAGCAGCCAGATGTGTGTCAAACCTTGTTTGCTACGCTGGTTAAGGGCCCATTTCAGCTTGGCCAGTAAAATAGCTTTCCTGATGTGCCTGGCTAAACTTAGGAGTCTGTCAAGGGCGACGCCCAGGTATCTTGTTTCGGTCGCATCTCTAAGGGTTAGTACGTTTAGCCGCAGAGCTGGCGGCACTTCTCGGAAATTTGAGACTGAGACAAATAAATTATTCAGACGGCAATTTAATCTATTATCCGTTTTCACAATATTTATATGAAAAATGTATTTGATATTCAATATTTCACACTTACCCTTTAATTTGTTTTTTGTTGCATGTCAAATATGTTTTAAAAGGTTAGCACATTTTATTTACCTAGCTATTCATTCAACTCGCCTTTTTCCACTTAAACAAACATTAAAAATATTGCAAATGAAAATCCATTTGCACTTTTCATAATTGTTTTTATCAATGCCGTACTCAGTCCAGTGCGCAGCGTATAAATATATATATTTTGTTGTTTTCTAATTGGTTAACTGCAATATTTATGAGCTTTTCAAGCGACAAGTATATCTATATTTATAATTTATGTGCCTCGCAGAGCGTCTGCTTGCAATAGAAAAAAAATTACAAATGTGTTAATTTTTATTGCCCGGCCGCATTGTCGCGCTCTGATATTTGTTTATCCATAAATGTATAAATGTATAAATGGATGTTCCATGATTTCCATATGCAGTTCGACAGACTTTGGTTATAAATGTGTGGTTTTGGTTTGATGTGGCTTCTAAAAATATATATATTTTAAAGTGCCTGCTGCTTGCCAAATGATTTGGCTTTTATTGGTGCCGGGTCTTGTTATTTTTGCTGATTTTTCAATTTAATATTTATTTTTGATTATCTCAATTGTAATCAGCCTTTGGCATCGCATGATCTCACACACTTTGTTTTCTTCTCTGTGGTGTGTCATGTTAGATGAAATACACCTAAAGCCGAACACGAAACTTGCTTGGCCTTGACACTGGCCGATTTCTTCGGGTTCATAACAAGGTGTACCACATGACGTATGTGGGATTTTATTTGTATACAGCGCTGGAAGAAAACTCAAAGGGGCCGTCCCCAAGTTTGCGTCTTTTGCATGTGTGCCAGCTATTAAAAAAGTGATAAATAATTTCAGACTCTCTTCCGACTTTCTTAGGCAGTTTTTAGCATTTGATTAACAATGCTGACATAAATATAAAAGAAATTTGCCTCAAGAAAGGTAATTGCAGGTAATTTGATAATTGAAGAAAATTAAATATTATTCATTAAGTATCTACTTATTAGGGTATTTTCACTCTTCAAAGGATATTTTCCTATTCATTCTTTAAATATATTTACTTCTTAGGTTACGTTCACTTTTTCACTTTTTAAAGGGAATTTTCTTCCTATGTTTACTAAGCAAATAAATGTTGATTTAGCTGCAAATGTTTATTTTTATTTAATAAAGAGTAAATATATTATATAAAGTATATTAAAAGCATCTCGTAGAAGTGAAAACCAAAAATAAGATGTTAATAAATAGGCCAATTAGTTTTAATCGATTTGTAGTATGAGCAATCCATGATTGCCTGCGTTTTAGTTATTGTGTATGTATAATTTATTGAATAAATCAACTTGTATGCAATACATATATAACATGAAATAAACTTAAATATCAATCACGCCATGTTCTTGTCGATATCAGCTGTACTCTACTCTCTTTCTTGAATATCTATAGCTTTTGTGCATGGTATGGCATGTGAGAATGTACTTACGCTTTCCTTTTTTCATACAAGCTAAGATTTAATACTCGTAATAGCCCCAGTTTTGGAACTATTATACTCTACCCGGACTATATTTTCATTCAAAGTGGCACTTATTACGTTTACTTCTTGTACTTTCAACGGTTTTAAGATTTCTCCCCTATAATTTACACCAAATTGAATTGTCTTTTGTCAGCAATTTACTTAACGTTAAATAGGCAGCTCATTTATGAAGCGGCCTTCATATTAAGGGAGCACACAAAGCCGACCTTTAACTCGTGACTTCGTGGGTCATTAAGTTCATTATGTTTGCCTGTGACCCGTCTGTGTCCATGGAAAACAGCTCGTGATCGCCTTGAATAAAGTGCTGTCCAATGAGCCGCACAATAAACAATTAATTAAGGCGCTAAGCGCCCATAAACAAATATGCCAAAGAACCCGAACCCAAGCCCGAAATTTTGGATTTCTGATAACAGGACCTTGCCCTGGACAAGGTTGGTTTGTTGAACCAAGCTCAAGGAGTGCAAAGCAGTTCCTTGACATTGGCCACAGTGTAGCAGACGCCGAGTGCCATTGACTGATGCGATCTGTTGGCATTAATTTCACGTTGAATAGAAATTAATTATAAAGCACCTTTTGTTCATAATTTAAGCGGCTATTTTGTCCTTTGCATCAGCTGCTGCTTCTCCTGCTGCTGACTGTCGAACTCTGTTGACTTAATAATAAGCATTTTTGAGGCGCCACAAGGTGCCTTATTAACAGCTCTTGGTGGAGCTGAATCTGGCAGATGCCGCTTCTTTGGGCTGTCAACAATTGCCGTTTAGCGTTGCCAAGACTCCAATTATGTGCACCGTTAGTCAGGTGAGAGCCGACACCGAGTGTGCTATCTGGTTCCCATGGAGTGAGACGGCAGCCATTGGATCCTGTCCCTACCCCCCACAAGCTGGCAGAAGCGGCGGAAACATTTTGCAATTTTCAGTTCAACAATAGAAAGCAATTACAAAACAAACTCAGCGCTAAATGAGAGTGTGGCAACAAGGCAAACAAAGTGTGCTGAGGAGGAGGAGGAAGAGGAGGAGGTGTCTGGGCGGTGCAACAGGGGCGTTCACTTTGTGCGAATTGGGCGTGTGTGTAATGATGATAATGCACACACACACAAACACACTCACAGACACACACACACAACTGGGCTGTTGTCAGGCGTGGGCGATGTGTTGATTGGATACGCTCGGAATGATTTTTGGTTGGCAGTTTGGAATGTGGAATATGGTTACGAGTATATCAAAAGGGCTTGCTTGCGGAAAGGATTGCCAAAAGTGAACGTAATAATGTTTATTCAATAAGCAATTGGAGCTGAATGGGTAAAATAACTGAAGCTTAAATTGTTTTATAAATAGAATAGAATAACATTTGCGTAAGGAGCTTGAGTTTGTTAGGAAACACGAAAACTTTTGGGCGTATGACTTCAAAATGGCTGCATACAAAAGTTTTATGTCCGACCGATTGTTCCATACAATTTAAAAGTCCGATTCGATACAGCATTGCAGTTATGTCAAGAGAATTGTGAAGATCTTATCGTTTGATAAATAAAAGAAGTTTCCTATACAAGAACTACATTTTGGGCTTTGGTATACGCAGGGCTTATAGGACTACTAACTAATTTTAATTAAATTTTTTAAGTAAAGGAGTATGGACTTTCCTGTGGCATGTATTATAACAATTTATATCATAATATTAATTTAATACGTTTAACACTTGATATTTCCATCCCAAGCTCAGTACAACCTCAAAATTAATTATAGCTCCCAATGCAACTTGACTTTACATAAGCTCGACTACACATTTAAGTCAATAATGGAACTATTATAAGCACGTACAGCTAGCTGGCAGTAAAAACTGCTTAATGGAGTTATAATAATGCACAAAAAATCGTTCATTAAATTTTCATTTTAACAAAGCTAGGTTAATTAAATTGATTGCTGAAATATAAGCGAAGGAATATCAATGTGAATATAATTGAAACAAAGTGAATGCTCATAAATTTTGCTTTAGTTAAAATATTGCATTCTAATAAGTCGCATTGCACAAAGGACGCCGCCTTTGTAGCTGCTTTGGGCACATTGCGCATACGCCGCGTGTGCTTGGCGAGCGCTAATTGCGATGGCAGCCATAAAGCGGCTACTTGCATTTGACTAACAATGCATTTGCATTTTATGGGCACACAAAATGCTGCCCAGGTGTGCCGAGCCGCGGTGCAGTCAAATTAAAGTCAGCGAGGCACAGCCAACTAACAAAGTACGCCATAAAATGTGCTGCCAACGGATGTCATCGTCGTGGAAACTTTGCGCCGTTTATTGTTGACTCGACTGCCCCCATTTCCGGGATCCGGGCTGCGACTTGAAACTTGCAACTAGCAACTTCTAACTTGTAGCTGCAACCTTCAGACGCTGTTTGTTTTATGATTCCGCGTAAAAGCGCTGGGTGCCAAAAGGGCTCTCGTAATTCGCCCAGCATTTCTGCAATTAAATTCCGCGACACGACCTGCAGTGAGTGTTAGTCTTGTGTTAGCCTTTTTAACTAGTTGATGAAGTTCCTGGCTTACTAACTTGTTGTTGTTGTTATTGTTTCAGTTTTGCATGCAATTAACCAGTGATGCCAGTTAGTTAGCTAAAAGTTGCTGCTGTGCATGACAACAATTTGTAAAGTTGTTTGACAGTTCCATCAATAATTCAATCCCATGATGACACACAGATCTTAGTTTCTCAGCAGCCTGTAACAAATTTGACACTAGATAAAGCTTTTCAGCATTATTTGCATAATTGATGGTATTATCAAATTATCAAGCATAATCAATCATTTCAACATTATTATAAAAGCTACATCAGATGTCAATGCTTAGAGCAAAAAAATCTATTATGACAGATTGTTATGAAAAAAACAAAATGTTTGAGGCCAAGCTAAATTATGCTCAAATTTTAATAATTTGAAAGAGTTTAAGAACTTGTAAGAATTTACTTCAATTTTGTTAAGTAATAAATTCACATTTTTCCTTAAAGTTTATTTAATTATTGGCGCTTAAAGGAGGAGGACTTAATTCAATTTCAAAAAGAAGCCAGAAATGTTTTCTTTGTCACATTACAACTTTTTTTCCATAAGAAAAAAAATGTAATTTCGGACTTTATTTGAAGCGGCGCATTGAAACGGAATTAAAATTAAATCTATATAAATGCCGAAATGCCGAATAAGCGAACTCAATTCAATTAAGTTGCTTGCTTATTCGTAGCCTCGACATTCATAATCATCGCCATTTACACTTCCACTTCTCAACCGCAAATGTCCTTCGTACGTGGCAAACACACAAAAGGTACAACAAACAACAACTGCAAATGACGTGCGCTGCTTGTTAACTGACAGCAAGAATAACAAGGCTAACAACAGCGACGGCAATAAAATCAATATTAAAAAAAAGCAGATGTTTTCATTTAGACTGTCAAAAAGATAATTTTCTAAACATAGCTTAAAAAATGTATTCCCTTGTTAACTGAATTTCCACAAGATGCCAAAACAACTTAATAAACAAATACGGTTCAGTTTCAATATGTTAACATATATATATATAAAGGGTGTTTGGAATTAAAACAAAAAAAAGACATCGCCTTACTATGCGATTCTCATGAATTCAAGCAAGTCTTGCAAATTTTCAGACTTCGATTTTTAGCATAATTTTAAAAGATTGTGATGACAATCTATTTAAAATTTGTTTTCTATATTCTCATTTTAATTTACTCTCTTTCTATATATCTTTCTCATTTTCTCTCTCTTTCTCCCGCTCCCCAAAAGTATTCCTCTTTCTCCTAATTTTACTCTAAAACTACAAAAGTCCAAGTCATACTAATCGTTCGTTTGAATGTGCATATTTGGGTAAGTACATAGTTACATATATATATATAAATCAATAAGAAAATATGTTAAGGCAATTCAGATCAGGGCACGGGTTATCTCAAAGTATGTTATAAAATGAAATGGCCTGAAAAAGGGCGTGATAAAATAATTTTCCATGCCAGCACAAACACACACAGTCAGCAAACGTACGGAGGGCTCAATTAAAACACTTCATTAGCACGTGCTGCAGAGTTGGAAGGAAAAGAAACTTTAGCTCCCATGAGATTTTTAAGCACTATATTTAAGGGGCAAAGTTTTTCTTTTTCCTGCTTCTATATCGAAGCATGAACTTGAATGGGTTGAACATGTTGTGTGCCTTCAATTATATAGAAATCATGCACAAGTGAGCTTTTATTGCGGTTTCCATGTACATTATTTTTTGCGGCTACAAAAAACATTTGAAAAGTTTTTACCAAAATGTTATTTAAGCATTCGTTTGCGTGTTAAATTATGGTCAGGCTGGTCATAAATTATAACGCGGTCTACATTAAAATGTTCAACTAAACATGCAATCACGCTTAGAGCGAAAGCAATTGCAAACAAACAAACAAACAACAGCAAATTAGTCATAGAAAATGCCCACACACACACACACACAATCACACATTCACACAACCACAATTCATAATTAAAATACAAAAAGGCATATGGAAGCCAGTTGTTGCACATTTAGTTGTTGAAATTAATTAGACTAGTCGTTAATTAAATTGTCGCCTTGGCGAAAGAAAAGTGTGGTAAAAACTTGCGCTGTGTGCTTTTTGTCTGTTTGTTAGTTGTCTATGTGCATGTAAATTGCCGAAAGGTGCAATTAATATTTGTGGAATGCACTCAAAACAATGAAAATAAATTTGAATCAAAACTCATTTCAGAGAACGAAAAATGTATATGTTTTTAAGCTATGTAAATAGATGGTAATAATAGGTATCGCATTTAATTTCGGAAGGGAAAGAGTGCAGCTCGAAATGCTGAGTTTGGTGAAAGTACCTTTGAAAACAGAATATTTGGCCATATAAGTTCCTAAATTTGACAGATCTTTCGTATAGCTGCTTTATGGTGTTCCGATGTTGATAAATGTTGAGTTTGTAAGTACGGTTCCGACTTTATGGGGTCGGAAGTGCCTGCTTCTATGCATTTCATGACAAAATTATAATACCCTCTAAAAACAAGGGTAACTCCCTAGAGTTATTGGAATTTATTAATTGAACAAAATCAATCGACTTATGCAAAATGTGTTTATATTAGATGCCAATACTTAAGATGCCCTTATAATTTAAGCATCTAATTGATTGCAAGATTAACACCAATTACAATTTC
Source organism: Drosophila ezoana (assembly GCA_035045725.1). Lineage (NCBI taxonomy): Eukaryota > Metazoa > Arthropoda > Insecta > Diptera > Drosophilidae > Drosophila > Drosophila ezoana. Next base: position 4,962,229 of record JAWNOU010000177.1, on the reverse strand, counting down.
AAGTGTTGCAAAGGGTCGCGTTTAAGTGTTGGTCAAACAGCTACGAACAAATATTATGAAACACATAACCACATCTTGTGAAATGCGTAAGCAGACACAGTTTAAAGCGCGAAACATGTGTATTTGTACATTTTGTAAAGTATAGTTATTATTTTGCTCATCTCTCGACTCAAGCATAAATAATAATGTTGTTAAGACCTTGTTAAAGTCAAGTAGACACATCTTGATCTTATACAATTATGAAAAATGCTTTTGCTAACCTCAAATGCAACTGAAGCGCAAATACACAACAATGTGCGGCAAGGCTGTTGTCATCATGCTGTTTGCAGCGCAGAAAGTCAACACACAATACACACGCACACATAAATATATAAACGTATATATAAGCTGCTTGCCAAATGCGGCGCAATAAGAAATACGTAGCATACAAATGAGCGCAACTTGGCTAAAATCTAAAGCTTAAGATCAACCACAAACGACAAACAACAAACAGTCGCTTAAATAAGAAGCAGAAATGGGTAGCTTTTTCCTGTGTGCTTGATATTTGCAGTTTTTTCTTCTTTATGGCAAACTAAAAGCATTGGGCAGGGCTTAGCTCTGGCACAGTGGGAATTGTCAAAGTGTGGCGCACAGGAAAACTATTATAAATATTGAAAATCGAATAACACCCTCAAACAATTTATGTGGCCACAAATCTTACCCTTGGCTCTACGGCTGCCATAAAATTCGGCAAGTGACAATATTTTAATTGCATATCGGTATGATATATGGGCCTATAGGGTCCACAATTCACTTGTCCCCTTCTCCCATTTGAAAATGCATATATATATATATATATATGTCGATATAGCTGGACCAAGGACAGCAGGAAAATCTTTTTTATTCTTTTCATGCTATGTGCTATGTGCAATTCCTATGGAAATTCATTTGTAGCTGCCATATAAAGTGTCCAATAAAGGTTGCATCTCCAGTGGCTTGGCAGCTACAGGAATGCTATGGGAAATACGTATGTTGCATTCACATATCAAATGAATGCTTGCATATTAAACTCGAGCCAACGACGACTTGCGAAAATGCCAAAAATTTTAGTTCTGCTCGCTCGGATGTGTACAGGAAATAGCAATCTTAGACAACGCCTGTTTTAATAAAGCATGCCCTACAAGAGTTCTCTTTTAGGGCACCCTTCAATTCCAGATAATAACTACCTTAACTTCCGAGCACACCCATAAATTATTCCATTAAAACTATCTGTGCAACTCCCATATACCTTGTTGAAAAACTTATCTTCGATATAAGCAGCATTGTTGCAGCCCTCTTCTCGGGCGCATACAATGCAATTGTTGCATATGCCAACAGGAAACATGAAAAACATTTCCCAGTCACATCTCAACGTGCACAATTTGTAAACAACCTTCCACTCAGACGAGGTCCTTCAACAGCATGAACAACAAAACTTTAATGCAAATAACAATATCAAATAAAAACCAAAATTTGTTTATTTAAAGTGCTCGACTTGGGCATACTCTATAGAAAAAGTCTGGACTATGCTGTGCTAACTGAAAATCAAATCATATTAAGAAATTAAAGTTTTATTGTTAATAATTGTTAAAAAATTTAAGTTTTGCTCTCGAAAACCAGGCGAAATATAAAAAAACTTAAGTACAAATTTCTCAAGTTCCTAGTAAATACATTTCCTGTAGAAACTTCTTTAACTTGCTTAAATCTGAACTTATTTTCATTACGGATGTCGTTTTGGTTTGTTTTTTTTTGACAACACTACCCTTAAAATCGTAGATGCCTTCTATTTTGTGCAATGTACAGGGTATTAAAACACAAGCAGGCAACTGCGAAATAGAGTAATAATGCGAGAAGGTGGCAAGTCAAGAGAAACCACAACAATGAACATCAGATAAAAAATAATGGAAAGCGATAATTACACTGTTCATTTATAAAATATTTAATTAATTCTTTGCAGTTTTAGACGTCAGTTGCGTTCACGCTGCACCTTCAAGAAAGCGTGGCTGTAATTGAAAATCAATTTCCATTCGATTTTCATGCTCTCTTTGAACTGCGCTCACGCATACCAAACGGATGAGCTGTGTAACAAAAAAAGAAGAAAATCAATGGGAAATGCAATTACGAGTCGTCTTTTGGTTGCGTGGGCGTGGCAATGTCAGGGTGTGACGACAAAAATGGGGAAGTTTAGTTGCTTTTAAGTAGTAGTAAAATACCTACATAGACAATCAAACGCCAGGGCAAGTCGAGCAACAGCTGTGTAAAACTGATAAAACCAATTCAATTACTAAGAATATTGGGCAGTTCTTTGCCCAGATTAACACTCATGATTGGCAACATGCCAGATTTATGGTAAATTTAAGGAATATTAAATAATGGTCGTACTTTGGGGCGAAGAACTGGCCCAAATTGGCTTAAGCTATAAAAGTAAGTGTAATAAGAACAAAGTTTGTTGAATGAAAACATAAGCTTTTTAAAAATATAGCCTTTCTATGCGATTTTCATAAATGCAAGTAATCAGACTTCAATCAGTGAGTGAATAAGAGTACGGTGAATAGCACGAGAGAGATAGAAAGAATATGTTATGAGTAAACCGAAGCAAGTAAATGAGAGAGAGAGAATTTCAATGTTGTTTTAAACACATACTAAATTGTTTATAATTAGCGTATTTTGCATAAAGTTGGCTTTTATTTGTTGTCAATTTAATTTGCGTAAATTCCCTCCGGCATTCAACATATATTCACACGTTTACATACTTATTGAAGGGATTTGCTGTAAAGCTGTGCTCTTTGGTCGAGTTAATTTCCAATGACCAAACGCATTTCGAACTCATTTACTTATTGTAAGTCCCTCATAATCCCCGATTTGCCCTTTGAATTTTACATTGTGAATGTACTAAAGCATTTGTTGCTCCAGGCTGCAAGCTGATGAAATAACAACAAATGGAAAGAATGTTGACTTCTGATCTAATTAAAGTATTCGAATTTTTGTTTAATTTGCCCGGCGTAGTTTAACTCGCCGTTGCTGTTGTTATCTCCCCTTGTAGGGGTTAGTAATTTTATTAGCAGACAACGCGGAAATAGCAATTAATTCCATTAGCATCGACATCGTTGTCCTGCTTCCAATTTCCATTACCCAAGCTACTTATCTAGCTGAGCGCTGAATGTCGGGTGGACGCATTAAAAATAAATAGCACAAGCCGCAAAAACAACCAGTCGAAGGACGAGGAATGTGAGTCTCTATGAGGCGTCGTCTATAGAAGGAGCTCATTTGAACTGATAAAATCAGTTAAGATAGTTAAGCTGCACGAATCTGTATAACTTTTTAACTGTCCCAATTATTTGTGCACCTCAGGCGAATAATAAAATGCAATCGGCAGCGGGCAAGACAATCCAATATAAATGTGATTAGACGCCGTGGGACATGAAATAGTTGGTTCAATTAGGGCAGCTGCCTAAGCGGCTTAGTTAGCAAATAAAAAATGACAATTATTTGGCTATAATTGAAATATTACGAATATTCAATAGATACCTAATAATTACATTAGCTGCTCAGTTTAGTAAGGCAAGAAAGGAGAGTGTCATTTTCATTCATTTGAATGTGCTCTATGAAAAATATAATTTATACCCTTGTTGAGGGTATTCTAATATTGTGATTACATGTGTAACGCATAGAAGAAGACCTCTCTTATGGGGTCCATTAGGTCAGCATAGTTTACTATTTACACTCTTACTTATACTACTTATACTTTTTGCACTATGCTCCTTGTATATATGCAAAATTTATGAACATGAGATCTTTATATAAAATAACTGCTATAGGAACGATCGGTCAAAAAGTAAGTTCTTATATGGGAACATATTCTGTTTTCAAAGATATTTTCATCAAGGTCAGCACTCTTTCGCTATTCTGTAAAAATGATATAAGTATATGTATATTAGGTATTAAATCTTCTCGTTTCGTTATAATTTATAAATTGTCCAGCATTAGAACCTAATCCATTTATCCATGCCCATAAATAATATATAGAAAATAAATGCATAATTTTACTGAATTAATATTGAGCACGCAGTCTGCAGTCATAATGATTTGAATAGACTCACATTTAATATTCTATAGACCTGTAATTATATTTACTTTGCCATGTCCCGCATTCATCTATATGTATTATTTATTTTCTCGTCTAACTTTTCTTTCGACTCGACCATGACAAGCATCGAGATGGGCAGTTGGTGGCTGCTGGTTGGTTGTCGGTTTGAATATTATTATTATTTGATTAGTTTAATTTGTTTATTTAACCGCAAATGACAACTGTTGGCCGGCATGGAATACGTTATAATGAGTGCATGTGACAAGTTGTGATTAAATTGTTACAGTTGGGTCTCTGTATGTAAACACATTAATTACATCAATTATTCATTGTGCTAAACACAAAAGAGACCCCCCCCCGCCCTCAAACAACCGCAATTTAAGCCAAAATAAATACAATTATTGAGGGATTTGGTAACAACATTTATTCAGCCAAATTGTGCTGCAAATAGTTTATGTTTCATTTAAAATTCAATTGATGTTATTTGCTAGCACGATTTAACCTGTTCGGCATTTGACAAATGCCCAGAGCTGGTTGATTATGGTCTATCTGCAGGGTCTTCGAGATAAATGGTGCACAAACCTGACAATGGACATAAATAGCTATTGACAATTAGCAGGCACTGTGGTGGTCAATTATCCGGGTTCTTCGCATATCGAGCTGGGCAATTTATGGCATTTGTTGTTAATTTGTCTTTTGCCAATGGAGCTGCTGCTGGCTTTATTGCTGACTTTTGCCAACAAAAGCTAAGCCAAATAGTTGAGCACACAGTGCGTATGCTTGATATATGGCATACAATGCTAATAGAGCTTAGACCAGACGCCCCTCTGGCTGTTTAAACCGCCATTGAGTTATGGCCTTCAAGCGTAAGCCACAAACTAAACGGCTTTTGCGGACAGTCTGCCCAGGGTGGGAAAGAACGAATTTAACCAGCTTTAATAAGCGCCAGCTCATTTAGAGGTTGGCAACCTTTTCTGATTAAATAAAAATAAAATTGCTGTAGAGCGCGATTTTGTTCTACTTCAATTTCATGAGCATTAAATATATTCAAATAATAACATATTATTAACAGGCTTTACACATTGAGCCCGATTCATTCATTATAGTCGAGCTTTACTGTTTACCTTTCTGCGCTATTTGTTTGGAATCTAATGCGACTTTGCTCTTGTGTATAGAAAATTGGCCGCAATCTCCATGCAATGACAAAGGCCAATCTCTCGCACAGTGCAGCTCCTCTGCCCAGTTGACCAGGTCGGGCATTTGCCCAGCTAACTAACTAGTCGGGGTTCAAGTCCGGGTCTTTAGCGCTGTGCTTTGCACCTGCTAGGTGTTCGTAATTGTACGTGAAACTTGTTGAAGGCTTCAATTATGATATGTTTGCACGGGCCACACTTCCACACACTTCCACACACACGCACACTCAAACACACACTCTCAATGCACACAATGCAGCCGCAGCAATGCGCGCGACTTGCACTTTACCATGGCTGGTTGGCCAAGTTGTTGTTGTCGTGTTGTTGTTGTTGCTGCTTTTGTTGACTTGCATTGGCTTTCATGTTGGCGCTTTTGCCGGCTTCTGTTGTTGCTGTAAATGCAGGATAATTGGCGTAAATAGCAAAACAGCAAATTGCCATTAACTATTGGAAAAATGCGCTCTGCTTTCAGCCGGGTTCTGTTCGACACCGTTTGCCGCTGATGTCCTTGCTGCAGGGCTTGCGTAGGTGTCGGGTGATTACGTGAAATGCAATTAAAAATATTTAAGCTGCAGCAACATGCACAGCAGCAGCAGCAGCAGGAGCAGCAGCAGCAAGAGCATAAATACTGGCCAGAGCAGCGCGTTTTTTAAAGCGTTCGATCAGCTTAAAGGCAGTTGTCCATTTTTTCCTCGTATGGACATCATCTTTGCTTGTTTTTCCAGCTTAACTTGTAGCGTTTCATTTTTTGTTGCTTGTGTACAGTGCTTATTATTGGCCATAAACTGCGGATTTTGTACCGTTTGCGTTTCCACTCTGCATTTTCACGGCAGTGGCTATTAATTAACAGGGGGCTGTGGTTGATGCTTTTTTTCCCCGTGTGTTCACACCGGTTGAGCGGCAACTGAGCAGGTGGATTAACAAATTGATAGCTGGTAATAGCCAAGGGGCCTTCAATGGCGGATCAAACGTATTTTAAAGCCGCACATACATGTTTTTCAAGTTAACTAAGGAGCTGAATACTCAAAGTATATAAATAAGCATGTTAACAGAGTAAGAGAAAGTTTAAATCTGTTGAAAAGAGGCTTTCTCATGGTTGGGTGGATGCTCTGAAAACTTTAAGGCGGTAAAGAAAGTAAAGATGGTATAAAATATATATATTCTAGATCAGCATCAAAAGCCGAGTTGATATAGCCATGTCCAATCTTCTGCCTGTCCGTCTGTCCGTTTTTATGAAAACTAGTCTCTCAGTTTAAAAGCTATCGCCGTCTTGTATATTTTTTTTTATATGAAAATCTTTATTATATTAACAGATAATATGAGTTTTTAAACATGTACATGCTTCAAAATTTGCATTTAACAATGTTTGTTTCTTAGTTTATTTTCTCCTGCTCTACATAAGGTTAAGGCTAAGCTGTCTTCTTAAGAATTGTTTTTAATTGTTTTGTAAAAGACCGAAGTGTCTTTTCTTCAGTCTATTTATAGGAATAGATCCGACAAGGGCTTGTGCAGATCTGTTTTGGTGGTTTATCAGTCTTTCGTTATAGCGACTGGAATAGAAAGAGATCTGATCTTCTATTAGCGTAATATTCAGATCTCTGTGAAGGGTCAGATTACTGACATACCAGCTGCAGCCAGTTATTAGGCGTAAAGCTTTATTTTGGATTGTCTGGAATCGCACCAAACGTGATTTCGCCAAGATCTATGTTGACTTTGACAAGTGAGAGCTGGACTCGCTCTGTGGCGATTGGCTCGAGAGGAAAGTGCCTAATATTTCTTCGTATTATAACAGCTGCTCCTCCTGCTCCTCTGTCATTAGAATGAATGGCTGTGTATACACAGAATCCCTTTAGTTGGATAGGTCTTCTGCTAGTTGTTTTTATTTCACAAATTAGGGCTATGTCGATCTTGTTGTCTGTGATGAAATTACATAGCTCTAGCATTTTGCCAGTCAGACCCCTGGCGATCCACACTAGTGTTTTGAGCTTCATTTTTGGTTGGCCGAGATAAGTAGAGCCATTATTTGGCTCTGCATCTCAAATAGTTTATTTTGCTGCTCGAAGAATTTATTAAAGTTTTCTTGCATCACTTTAATCATTTGCTCAAATTTCGTCTCATGAGCCGCTTCGTTCTCCCACTGGGAAAAGGTGAAAGGCGATTGAGCTTGATTATTTTGCGGCTGTTGTCGCAAATGTACTCGCTGGGTTGTGTGCCCTTGGTGTTGTTGTTGGTAGTTATGTGTATCACTATTAAAATGGTTGGTAGCATTAAGTGGAGCCTGCCTTTTGGGACCTCTGTTTGCATGACTACGTGCCATGTCTGCATAGGAGATTCCAGTTGCTTTTACGTAAGGGGATGTCGCCAAAGTAGTATATGTGCTCGAGGGTCCTGCACTCTTTGTAGGTTTTTTCTTAGGCTGAGTTCGTTGCAAATATTGTTTGAATTTTTCGCAGCCCTTGAAGTTGGCCGGATGATCACCCCCACACAGGGCACAAGTGGCTGGAGTATTTTTTGGACGTGTGCAATCGGACGTTTTATGTTCTTCCCCACAGACGACGCAAATGTATTCTCGATGGCAATATTTGGATGTGTGACCGTAATCCTGGCAGCGATGGCATTGAGTTATTTCGGAAGATTTCCTTGCGACCTCGATGTTTACTCTCTGTCTGCAGAAAAGTTTGGACCCAAGAACATTTTTGTTATTTTCTTTGGGGACTAGACTTATGAAAAACATGTTCATAGGATTGCCTGTCTTCCTTGATTTGGGGTTGTAGATGTTTAAAGCTTGATGGCCCAATTTTTTTAGTTGGTCCTCAATCTGTGTCTTAGATGTGCAGGGGGATAGTCCTAGAATAACCACCTTATAAGGCTTGTCCTCTTTTAGTTGGTACGAATGAAACTCAATTTTATATGCGTTTAGCTGACGAACAGTTGCTCGATAGCTTTCAGAATCTTTGGCGTATATTCTTGTTATTCCTCCCATCGAGGATTTGACTTCAATGTTGTCCAAATCGCAAGCTTCTTCTATACAGATTAAAAGCTCTTGAAGATTGACTACGTCCTGAATGACAATAGGTGGCGGCTTCGAGGTTTTTTTGGCTGTGTGTCCAGGAGTGTTATTGTTAGACTGTGATCCGGCAGTTAACCGTGCGCGGGCAGCAGCGGCACTGGTACTGGGAAGCTCACTTTCGAGGATATGGTTTTGAGGTGGAACAAGACCAGGATATAACTCATCTAGATCCATATCAGGAGTTTCATCTTCTGCTAGAATGGCGAATGGGTTACCTTCTAAAGGATTATTGTCGATTAGTGCCGAGTTGTTGGCGGCGGTAGCATTGGTGGCATTGATGGTGTTATTATTGTTTGTAGCTGTTTTTTTTATGTTTAAAGCTGGAGAGTTGGGCAGCTTGCGTTTTTTTTGCTGTATTAGCAAGTGGCGCGGTGACGGATTGGTCGGTTGTTCATTAATAGAGCCGTTATCAGCAGTGGGCTGATCCGAATTGCCCTCTGGCAATTGGGGAAAATTATTATTATGGTTAGCCATAAAGTTTGCAAATTCGCGATTTGAATCAGTCATTTTAAATATGCTTGAAGTAAGTTTTATGTGATTGCGATTGTTTTCCATTTAAAATTTGCTTCGAAAATTCCTCGGGCCTTTTCTGCAGAATTTCGCAGAGCGGGCCCACGTATTTTGTTTGTATACGCACAACGAAATTAACTTTTTTGTAGTAGAAAGACCGACACAAAAGAGAGATTCCGATGTCTGGCGCCGTTTCTCCGCGCGAAACTTGCTGGCGAGCAATAGAATAACGGTGAAATTTAAAGAGAAAAAACAACGTTTTTTTTTGTGCGCGGCGATCGAACGGAGCTGCACGTCTGCACGCTTTGAAAGCTAGATCGCGAAAGGTCTTGTATATACAAAATCTTATCTACATCGCATCATTATATTATTAAGTTGCCATAGGAATAATCAGTAGAGCAGTGGGTACGGCAACAGATGGCAAATATTCTGTTAACTAAGATATTATCATCAAATTTATTATTTACGGAAATGTCTACACGGGCTTGAAGTTTCCGGCGTGCCGAAGATATCGTGTAAATATTCCAAGTTCGTCCGTTAATATAAAATCAAATATAAAATAAATCAAATATATTAAAGAGGCAACATTTTTTTTTTTAACTTTATTTAAATGCAAACGGCTTTGCTTCAAGCCTTAAAACACGCTCTGCTTAACGAAAAAATAAATAGATTTTCGTTTAATTTAAGTTTCTAATTTTGATTGCTCTCGGGATTCATTCAATCCGCACTGCCAAATGCTATTTTCTTTCTCTTTTTATCTAATAGTCTATCTCTAATCTTTGCCCGCCACAAAGCACAAGCTTTAACATATGCGCATAGTTTAGCATAATTTAAACGTGTTTTCTAAATTATTCGCAAGAAAAAGCAACACATACGCACACACGCCCACACGGAGTGTAGAAAAAGTTGCATAATTTCAGGGAGCTTAGCCTGCAGCCATAAGCGCATTTTGAGCAGCCTCAAAGAGCCTGAAAGAGTCTTAGCTAAAAGACGTTGCAAGCTGCGCCACTTGAAGCTCAACGCGTGCTGCTTATGTTAATTTACATGTCTGATGGCCCCAAAGCTAGGTCTAAGGCTCTGCTCACCTGCAGGCGCAGCTGGAGGCGTGGCGGGCAGCTTGCGACTAATGCATAAATTCCCAGGCATCAAATATATATATGTATATAAGTATATATATATTGTGTATATAAAATATGGATATCTAATATGTAAAGCAATGTAATGTCTATGCATTTGCTGGGGGGCGGCCACGCCCAACTCTTTGAAAGCATCGCATGAGCAGCCGCGCGTGTTTTATGGCAAAACAAAATGAGTTTCTTGCATGCCTGCCCCCCAACCGTTGCGCTGATGAAGCCCAATGCAACTGCATTAGGCCTCCCCCAAGAGTTTTGAGTGAGGGAGAGAGGGAGAGGGGCGAGATGGAAATGGCTTTTACCTGGCTGGCAGGTGGGCCCCATAATTGAGCTCAAAATAGTTTGCATAAAAATGCAAATTGTCACATATCCTGCACATTTCTATTTAGTTTTGAACATTTACCGCCGCCGTCGGCTCACATTGCAAATTGTTTGCGGCTTATCCAGCCTATGGCATCTCTCCTCTCTCTTGCTCCCTCCTTCTCCCTCTCTCTCTCTCCCGCATTTGGCTGTTGTGTAAGCCCGTGTTGTGCCATATAAATAACGACATTGTTACGGCACCCCACGAGCCTCTCACAAAATGGCTGGCAATTTGTTTTACCTGGCGATTGTTTGAATTTATACTGCGTAATGCAACTTTAATTGAAATGCAATCAAGCGTCGTTTAATGTTGCGTGCGGGCCACTAAAATAGTTGGCTAATTGCGCTTTGGTTGTGCAACCATTATGGCTAGATGCGCTTGCGATAAGCTAAACTATCCAGGTCTTTAATCAAATATCTTTAAATATTGGTCGTTTATTGATCGTTATGATAACTATTATTATTAGAATTTATATTCTTATTATTATTATCATTATTATTCTTATAATTACTATTAGTATTGTCAATATTATTTGTGTTAAAAGTTTTACTTTTATTATTATTTTGTTATCGTTATTATTATTATTCGAGTATTCAAAGTTATGCGTATTAATATTATTGGTATAATTATTCGCAATAATGATAATTTCTTAATAATATTGTCATAACTTTTATTTTTATTCGTTATAACAGTATTATTATTCTAATTGTTAACTATATTATTTTTATATTATCAATATCGCTGACGCAGGAGACACTTCAGCTCCCCTCAGACCAAACTAAATAAGTACCCGTTAATATTATGATTTTGGGTTGTATTATTGTTGTTGTTGTTGTTGATAATCTATGGCTGGGTCACTTAGAGACCTTAATCTATTTACTTTGTGGTTAAAAGAGATCAGATTGCCTACGTTATGCAGCCCTAATTATGTGATGTTTATTAGACACCCTTTAAATTGCCTTTCAGTAGCCCACAGTTAAGCGTTTTCGCCTTCGTTGGCATATATCGCTGGTCAAGTTGGCAAGGATTCGCAGTCGGTCGTTGTGGTGTCTCGAGCGTCTGTCACAAACTCAAGACACACCCAGACTACTTAAAGGAGCACAAATTCGGACTAGCCCTGGATCAGCTATCATCGCTTTTAAGGCAACTCAAACCCAAATTGCAATAGCCCAAGTCGAAGCTGGCATCAATACAGCTTTTTATATGAATATACCAAAGACTTTGTTTCGTTTTCATATTAAAAAAACTTTTGGCTCTATATGATAACATCATTTCCTATTTTAATAAAAACTTTGAGGACATTATTTATTCTGCCTGCTGTTTATTAAGCTAGCAAAACATGCAAGGAATAAACTATATTAAAAGGCCACAAAAAAGGCCAAACTAAAAGAAATCTTGACCTATTTTCTTGACTTGGCATAAATCACTGGTGCATTTTAAAGCATGTCTGTGGTCCTGCGCATATTAACAAGCCTAACTCATAAATGTGAAGAAAAAACATGCATGGAAGACTTAAAAAGTTGTACAAATAAGATGATACAAAGCACAAATACAAAAGCAACCTCAACAATAAGAAAGAAAAAAAAACTGGCACATATAATCAGGACACGTGCCATGGCGTCAGTCTGTGGCCGCGGGGCTTTTACCAAAGTCAAATAAAGCCCGAGAGAGGCCCAGACAGAGAGTCAGACAGAAGGTTTCACATATGTCTGCATATGCGTGTGTGCGTGTGTGTTTGTCTAATAGAAAGCCCAGCAGAATCGCACACTCACACACACACACACAAATGCACATACTGAATAAGGGTCGGCTGTCGCCTCCTCGTAGAACTTTGGCTTTGTTTGCTTGCCGGTTGCGAAGCTGGCGCCATTTTGTCGCCGCTGGACATTGGTCCCGATTGTGTAAAGCGTTTACAAAACTCAACATAAATGCTCCAAATGGGTGAAAATTGTTTAAATAAATTTACTTAGCTTTGTCTTTACTTTGCATTTATATCCGGGCGCTGAAAGCCTCGAGAAATTTATTAAAATCAACCGCATGTGTAGGAGTTAATGCGTGTGATGGGATATCAAATATGCAGGCATTTATTTTAATTTCGAAACAAAATTATTTATTTTAAATGAAGTTCTTAGTTAAAGAAGGGAAAACAAACAGATGTTGAAATCAAAGAAGATAAACGTTAATAATGAGAATAATAATATCCGCATCAGGCAAAGTTCTCAGTTTTCCTGCTGAAACCCTCTTGGGGGTGTATAAAACGCAGAAATCTACAACTTCGACGGCTTTTATGCTAGAATCATGTCTTCCAAATTGTTGTTTATTGAAATGACTTCACATGTTTTCTTCGGATGTCATATAAACCATTTCCACCTTTTTTTTACCTGTGCAGGATTGGCTTCAATTAAATTGCGTTTGCCGCTGCATTTATGTTGCCGTGTATGCGACAGCAGAGAGCAGGAGTAAGTTGAAAGGATGAGGGCAAGGACTAGGGATTCCTTTTACGCATTATTATTTAACTAACAAGTAACTAGAAAAGTTTTAATACTTTGGTAACTTTCGCTTTAAATTGTTCGCAGCGTAAAGGACAAAGTGGCGCAAAGATGTCGACGACAGCCAACTGCAGCCGAAAGGGATGGGCCAAGGGGCGGCTGTCAGGCCGAGCGGGGTCAAAGAGCAGGAGAGACAAAACTATGCTTAAATTAAATAAGATAAAATCTTATAAAAATAAAAATAGTTTGCCATCGTGTGGCCGCCACAGTGGCAGGGCAGGCGATCTCTTCGGTTGTCCTGGTATCCGGGGTTGAAATATTTAAAACAAAAATTTATTCATTATATAGTTGACAGCTTCTTTGGCAGCCCTTTAATATCGGAATACTTGTGGCTGATTGACTAAACAGCTACAAAATATGAAAAAAGACAAGGCTCTCATGTTCTGAGAGTTGTTTGTGACATAGATTAAGGCTGAGCCCTTCACGTTGCTATGTTGTCTGGTCTTAAGTCTAAGAATATAAATCCTGTTGACAATTGCCGCAAATTACATTGGATAAAAAATAATGGAGAGAGAGAGAGAGAGAGAGAGAGAATGAAAGAAATGTAATTATATCCAGTGTCGGATTAAACAAAGGAATATTTTAAAAATAAAAGTTACAGCTTCAATCTTTTTATATACAACAAAACTGTTTGTGCTGTCTGAGTTTTGATCAACATAAGCTATCTGAGTTTTTGTTCTGCTTTTAAATGAAAAGTTCAACTGGCAAATGTGCAAAATTAGTTTCAAATGGTTTTATACTACTTTTTTGGTTACATTCACTGGGTGGAAAATAGGTGGTATGTACATAACCTCTCTCTTTTTGTAGAAAAAGAAGACGAAACTCATTTTTCGTTGCGTTACACACAAAAACAAACTTATTTATGTTACATGCATCGTCTTACTATGCGATTCTCATGAACTTAGGTTAGATATAGGGTTTTCAAGCATCAAATATAAATGTTATAACAAGCTGATAAGAATAATCTTAGGATATACTAATCAGGGTAGTTAACTTCTGTGCATTTCTGTCTCTCTCTACTCTACCATTTAACCTCCCTGCATTTTAACAAATGCAGACTAAATTTATTTTTCCTTGCGTATCCCACAAAAGGAAAATTATTCTTACGCATCGCCTTACTATAAGTATTATATTTACATGATGTGTTGGCTTAAAAGTCTTATCTCCTTTATTATTAACCTCTTTGCCTTTCTGTTTACCCCTGACTCATGTGTTATATTCTTGTTCAATTAATAAGAGCTTAAATATACCTTTTACTTTAGCTTAATTAATATATAAAAGTTTGACATTTCTCGACGACTCATTATTTTTGTAATAAGCCAAAATACTTTATAACATGTGCAGAGATTCAACTAAAATTCCATCTTTGCACATTTTATATATATTAGGTTCATTTTATACACTCACTGGAATGCAAACTATTTTCGCTTGAATGCTTTCGGCGACAACATTCCACAAACACAAAAAAAAACGTAAGATTACAGAGGTGTAAAAAATATAAAAAGGCAGCACAAGCTGGATGAACTAATTAAGCCAACAAAATGAGTCTGGTTATCAACAACTTTTCGTTGTCTGCCTTTTTTGTTTGTTCTGTGATGGAAAAAGTTTGTAAAATATAAATTTCTCTGATTTAGCTTTGCATGCGACACAGCTCAAGGTAAAAAACTGTAACGAATATTCAGTGACACCTTTGTTTGTAGATTGGCCCCACTAAAATGGCCATTGATATGCAAGTAAACTGTCAAATGCAAATATGCCAAGGACAAACGTAGTACCCTCAATGCTATGCAATATGCTGCTGGCTCATGACAATGACAAGTCAAAGGGGCCAGACAGGCGGAAGTGTTCGCCAGGACACGCGCCACGGAAGTTGGCTCTCACACGCACACACAAATGCAACCAGAAGCAGCCCCTTGCCGAGGATTGTCTCACTGGGCGCATCGCTTGGACAACTTCAGCTTGTGCATCGTCCCAGGAATGAGGCACATGAGGTACATGGGGGTCAGTCTTTGGCCCAAGTTATTTGTAGTACGCACTCATCGGAAGTACGCACAAAAGTTGCACTCAAACGCCGTCAAGGGCCTGACCTGAGTTCACACGTTGGTCAAAAAGTTTACATAACATATGGTCTTATATTACACAAAACAACAAAAATGAGATAAAATGCAAATATCTTTCAGTATAATATGCATTAAATCTCTACGGCAGTTCGATGCCTAAAATATCATTTATTAATTATTTAGTTAATATTACAAATTCCAAAAAAATGTTAATATTCATTTTCAGCAAAAACCATGTCGCACAGTGCAATTCGGGGTTAACGGCAAGTATGTCAATCAAGAAGAATTTGTGTACGAAATGCCGGTAGATTTTATTGAGTTAATTAGTAGCTCAACGCAACTTTGTGTTACATCACACAAATTGGCCTTAAGCTGGGCTTTATCAAGCGAACCATACAGAAATTTAGGAAATTTCCAGCCCGCCGCACATAACTCACGGGGCTCAGGTTATTAGCGTAATGCAACCGCGATTGTCGCAGCAGGATGAGGAATAACTCAAGGAGAACTCAGAGCCAGAGCCACAGAGATTGCCATGTGCACAAACGCAACGTGTGCAGCATTTAACACTGACAAATGGCTCAGTGGCTGGCCCGGCGAACCGGCAACTGGCAACTGGCAACTGGCAACTTGGAAGTTGGAACTGGCTGGTTTAGCATTTGCATTTGAAATTTATAAGCAACCATAACTATGGGTCCATAACCCGCGCAAGTCCCAGTTCCAGCATTCAGTTGCACATTTTGCAAACGAAAATTGCCATTATTCCCGGCTTTTAAGTAAAATGCGCGACGAACTGTGGCGAGAGGAGTGTTTTAAATATAACAAGTACGTATACGCAATGTGGCATAAGAAATGCAGCAAAGCATGGCTAAGGAAAGGCAACTTGATAAGACTGTTCCCAACTACAAAGGTGAAAAGCCTGCAGCTTAAATATTTTAATTCGAGAGAGTAAAACCGCCTCACATCAGATATTTATAGACCAATCTGTTAGTGTAGTAGTTCAAGATGATATCCAATCAAAACATAAAAACCCTTTAACCAACTATGCGTTGACAGTTGGCTCATAAGATATTTGGTCCTCTTGGCGCACCAGCTGTGCGAGGGCGAAGAAAAAGCACTTCATCATAATAATAGCTCTCCACTTGTTTATTAAAACCTTAAGCGCATAAACAATAAATTCTATTTTAGTGTGCAAATAAAATGCAAACGTAAATATCTTTATGATCCAATAGCAAATTGGCGCATAATTTATGTTTGCAGAAGATGACACAACAAAATTGTCCAAAAAGGAAGAGCGTGCACACACACACACACACACACACACACACACAGAGACACACACACACTTACACCGAAAATTAAAAGCAATTTCCTTTCCGCCTCAACTTATATCCTTATGTGGATGATGACGCTTAAAAGTTAAGTGTACAAATTTTTACTTGACATTCGCGAAAGTTTTCACGAACAGACAATTGACATTCATTTTGGCGCAGAATTTCGCCATTTCGTCTTCTCGCCATTTCGAATGTGTCAAAGAGTGGGCGCGTTAATGGGCGATAAAAAAAGCACAAAAAGTAAAAAAAAATGGATAACGACTCACTGAGTTAAAATGAAGAATGAGGAAAACTTTTAGTGCACATAAAAATTCG
Organism: Drosophila ezoana; assembly: GCA_035045725.1. Lineage (NCBI taxonomy): Eukaryota > Metazoa > Arthropoda > Insecta > Diptera > Drosophilidae > Drosophila > Drosophila ezoana. Next base: position 4,945,602 of record JAWNOU010000177.1, on the reverse strand, counting down.
TATTTGCCAAATATATATTTTAATGTGCTGCGCGTAGTCAAAGTGAAACTTTGTGCCAAAGCGAAAACAAAAATAAACCCTTTAATTTACTATATTTTTTTATGAACTATACAAAATTATTTTATTTTTTTATATTTATGTTTGTTTCACGTTGTTATTATTAATGAAATCTTACTTAAAAGGCGGAATATTGCCCAACTGAGAGCTTAACTCAAGCGGAGCCTAAAAATAGAGCTGGCCATTTCTAACAATAAAAATAATTGAATTGAACTTTTTTAAATTGAAAAAATAAAATCAAATCACATTTTTGAAATGAGCTTCACCTTGAATATGGTTTTTCAAATGAAATTGCCTCTTAAATAAATGTGAAAAAGATTTCAGGTGAATATTGCGATTGTATAAAAATGGTAATGCGAGCATATCATATATATATATATAAATATTTATGCAAAAGAAATGATTGTAGGGCTCCGCATAATTTGCATAAAAAAAATGCCAACTTCGGGCTGAAGTGCATAAAAGCGGCACTAGGGAGCAAGTATAGAGCTTATATTATGGCATCTACGCGTATAAAATGACACGTTTTAACACTTGCAGTCACACACACATACAAAAGACAAGGGAGTGAGAGAGAAAGAGAGAAAGAGAGAGAGAGAGAGAGAGAGAGAAAGGGGGCGCTGTCATGGGGTCGGTTGTGCACCCAAGCAGTTAAGAAGATGATTCGACTCGTGGAGAATACGGCGAGAGTGCATATGGAACATAAACCGCATTTTAACGTACATCGGATGGAGGGTCACCCAGAGCATAAAAGTGCAACAAGCTCAATTTGAACTTAAATTTTGGTGGCATGCAACTTAAAGAGAGAACTTCGACAGTTATATCCCAGCTGCATCAGTTTAAATTCTAGTTTTGTGGCTTACACAACTGTCAATTCGGTGGAGAAAACAAACAAGCAATTATTTTGCAATATCTTTGAGATTAACAAACCTTTTCCTCTCTTATCTCTCGACTGCGCCTTCTAACTCGATTATCTGGGGTGTCTTGTGCGACGAGGGTTAAAAAAGAAATGAAACGTTATCAATGTAACACGAGTGTCAGTTTTGTGGCCAACGGTGTAAGGAAAGCAAATGTAAAACCGAGAGGAAATACTGTAAAATGCATGAGGAAAATCACAGATAGCTGAAAAAACAAATCCCGAGGAAAGTCCCTACGGTTAGGATAACATGTTGAAAATATTCAACAATTCAAATTGGGCACAAATTCATACTATGTATTCCAGTGTTGATTTGATTATTAATCAAAAAGCATTTGAGCGCGATATTCAACACCTGAATTTCATCGTAAAAAAGTGTGGACTTAGCCTTTAGAAATAAGAAAAGAATCATTCCCAATTAAGGATAAAAACATCTTGAAAAGTTGAAGTCAACGTTTTCCGCCCAATTGAAGTCGAAATATTTTTGATCTTAAATCCTCTGAACCGCATTTTCCAACCAAGAGAGGTGGATATCGCGAAAAGTGTGCTTCGAACTCATTTTCAAGGAACTTTGTGCAAATTTATTACGCCCCTTAAATGAAATTCACAAAGATCTTTGAAAATTAGTTCTAGGTCGATCGGATGGTCAACAAAAAGTGTCATACAAACGTTTTACGCTTATTTTCCACACCTGCGGGTGGAATTTCCCAAGACGCCGTCTTACCTTACGTATATCGTATAGCTCTATTTTATAGAGGACACATTTTTTTATTTATTTCCTTTAAAATAAATTCCTTTAAATAATCAATACTCCTAAAGTAAGTTCCTCTTAAAGCATTTTCCTACCATCAAGTTGATATATTATTCTCTTACGCTGCCCTCGTTTGAGCCCATTCGACTGCGAGTGGCAAGCGGTGAAAATCTGCCCAATTCGTTGCTTTCATTACGTGCTTCCTGTTGATGGCCAAGCAGAAGGCGGGCGACACCTCAGCCAAAGCCAGCAGCCAGAACTGAGCTGGTCAACATTTAGCTAACTATTTTTTGCACATCCCGCCACAATCGTGTTAGCTTTTGCTTTTGCAACTCGCTTGTAAATTAAGCAATTTGAAATGTTGCCCGCAGCTACCGAAACCCGTACTTGGAAAACGACCAAATCCACAAAGCGTTCGCCCACAACCTGTGTGCGGGAGTGTCACTGCTTTAATCGCTGTTGTAGCTGCTTGTAACTTGGACAACATCAACAACAAAAGCAAAAACAATATAAACAACAAAAAGGACAACAACAACACCTACAACCTCAGCCGTAAAGATAGCAGCTACCATACTATGGCCAAGAACTATGAAGGAGTCGATGGCCACTAAACTACTTTTTCCATTTTCATTTTTTAAACTTTTTATACCCTTGCAGAGTGTGCTTTAGTTTTTTAACATATTTTGTGACGCTTTCTAGGAAGGAAGCAAAAAAGAGAAGATATCTTAAAGTTCATAATATATATATATATATTCTTGAACATGTCTGTCTGTTTCTATGCAAACTAGTTTTTTTTGAGAACTATCTTTCCATCTTATATTCGTCTTTGTGTTGAGGTCAAAATCATTGTTGAAATCGGCCAGATCGGACCTCTATATCATATGTATAGCTGCCACAGGAACGATCTATCAAAAGTTAAGTTCTTAACGTTGTTTTCTTTGAGATCTGCAATCAATCTACTTGAGCAATCCTTCTTAACCTTTTATGGGCTTCGGATTACAATATCATATAGGTCCCTGGAAGGAATTATTGCATACGAGTTGTTTCATGGGTATGTGCAAAACCAAAGGACATCTTGTTACTAAGTATATAAGATGCCAGCTATAGGAACAAGATAAAAACGCACTTCTAAACTTAAGCAAGGCTTGCAAGGGTATTTAATTGTCGGATTGCTGCCGATTAAAGTAATTTCTTGCTTTCGTTTGTTGTTTTCTTGTTTTTTGGTTTTGATTACCTCCCTGTTGCGCGCTGGCCATTTGCTCTACGGTTAGCCAAGGCGAGTTGGTCAGTCCGCAAAGCTGCCGTAGCCAGCCATTTTAATTTCACTTTACGGTTTTCAAGCACAAAATCCTTTTGCCACAACACAACACACACACCCACACACTCGATAGCTGAAGGAAAGAGAGCAAGAGAGGAGAAAGTAGGTAGGAGAAAGCGAGGAATGGCCAACCAGGTGTGACTAGGATTCGTTTTTTATCGCCTTTGTCTGTTTGTTAGAGAATGGCTTGGGTTTGGGTTGCGAGCATTGCTCGCATTAAAATTGAAATGTGAAATTAAATAGTTTCTCCCCTTTAAGAGACGCACAAAAAAGTGGGAGTAAAGAGAAGAGAAAAAGAATCTCAGGGAATGCAGGCTCATTTGTTAGCATCAATTATGAAAACAATTGGTTGTAACGTAGACGAATTAAGAGCACAAGTAGCTATTAAATGCTTTTCATCAAAATAATTAGGTTTTAAAGAAAAAAACAATCGAATTTAATTGGAGAATAGTCGCAGCAATTGCAGCCAATAATTGCTTTTCCAAGAATATTAAAAATTTGCGTGCAAGGGAATTTATGCTTAACAGAAATTCAACAGAAAATGTAACTTAATATATAACATAAATATTTAACTTAATTGCTCGCTGTCGAATCGGCAATCAAAAAAAAATATATCCATTTAAAATTATAATTGTGCCCAAGAGTTGCGGGCAAAAAATGCCTGACAAAATATATTCCAAGAGGAGGCATAAATAAATAAACAATCTTCGGCGCCATCTCAATTGTGTGTGACAATATTGTTCTTAATGATTTTTCATGGAATTCGCCAAACAACCGAAAGAGCGAGAGAGAAAGTGGGATAGGGGGCCAACAGACAGAGAAAGCGCGCTGGAATCTTGGTTTTAAATCTTTTCATTTTATTTGTCTGCCACCAAAAAAATGTAAGAAAAAGAAAGAAAACAGCATGGCCAAAAATTGTAAAGCATATGCGTGTGTATTGCCGAGAGAAATAACAACAAAGGATATGAAAAGTGTGGCTTAACAGCGCAGCATGAAAAGGATTTACTGAAGCAGCCGTCGCCAGGAAGGGACACAACAAACAAGCTAAAAAGAGCTAAAAAGCTGAAGAGGCCAAGCCAGGCCAGGGCAGGGCAGGGCGGGAAGGGCTGCTGACCTATAAACTAAATGGCTGGCAAGTGTACAATGCAATTTATAATCAGACTAAGAGCGCATTGTTAATGCCTGAAACATTGGAATATCTTAATGCATCTGCTAATTAAACTGAAATCTAACGAGCTAAAAAAACTGCTGCTGACTGCAAAAAGCTAATTAGCTTTGAAATACGCTACCAGATTGCACTTATTTATATTCAGAGCTGAATCGAAGCGCTCGATAAATGGGCAGCATCATCAACACGAAATGACCGCAAAAACTTTAACGACTAAATAACACCGAAAGGAAAAAAAAACAAGATATAAACCAAAGTGTGGCGTGCGAGCTATACAAGTATAAGTTCGGCTAAAGTTGCGTTAAGAAATCAAAGTAACTTTCTTAGCTCGGTTTTCCACACGCTTCTCTGCTTTTTCTCCTACTCGTTTTTTCTGCTTTTCCCCCTTCATCATCAACTGCTTTTCACTTATTGCAAACTTTTAGCAGAGCAGGCAACTTGTTCAGCCTGACCAGGGTAAATTTATTTTCAATACTCTGTTACACTATAAATTTAAACGGTCGGCACTGCAACTAACAGCAGACCTTTTGCCCTAGTGTGGTGCTGTTTACAAACAAATTGCAGTCATATAATTTAAAGGACAATTGCATTTACTTTGCTTTAGAATCGTACATCCAAAGATATGATATGCTTACGTTTAAACTTGGTCTTTCAAAATTTGGTCGGGTTTGGTAAAGCACGGAACAAAAACAAAGCTCGAATTCTTACTAAAATTTAGAAATATTGCTTTGAAAAGGGACCTAAAGCAGAATTAGATATATATTTCTTAATTCAATTTGTAATTTTTTACAATGTTGAAAAGGTAAAAACGAAATAACTTTCTAAAACAAAGAAAAATTCTATAAATATGAGATTTTTTTGAATAAAAAAATAGTTTCTGCAAATCATATATATATTTTTTTTATAAATGAAAACATTTTTTAATTTTGTCGAAATATTTTTGAGTGTACTTAGAATAAATAATATCATAGACTACAATTTCTTAAGAGAACTCAAAAAGTTACTTGTAAACGAATTCAACTTTATGGAAGAGGCAAATATAATCGAGACTATTAATGGCGCCTTAGATAGGTTTTCAATGCCACTTTCTAGAGTTTTCTTTCATTTATATTTTTTTAAGTATTTTTTCTGATTTCTGCTGATGGTTAATTAAATATTTAATCCATTACCCATTTTGTAGAGCATCTTAGATTCTTTGTTTAACCCTTTCTCATATATTTTATATTTTAATATATATATTCGAAGTGAGCCAAAGGACAATGGCCAAATCATGCGTGTTATTTATGCGAGATAAGAGTTGATAAGTTCACAAGTTCTTTAGCCAAAAGCTGAAGCAGATGCTGTAGAAAGTTGAGGTACGAGGTGTACGCTATTTCTGGTCAACTGCTGCACTTGGTTAATTAAAAAACTTTAGCTGAGTATTTTATTAAATTTGCTTGCCTTGAACCAATTTATGATATAAAGCACTAGTACAACAAAAACTTACTCTTAACGATAACTCTACTTCTAACCCATTGCTGATGGTGTCATCCAACTGGGTGTCGCCTGTTGGGCTCGACTGGACTCCGCTTTAGGGACCTCTTCAGACGCATTCTGGGTGGTGTTTGCCTTGCCCTGCATGGCGTGCCATTCGTCAGATTGATAAAATAGAAATCCATTTGTGGCTGCCATTTTGTATGCAGCCATCGGTCCGCTGGACCCAAAGTCATAAAGCAGCGGCTTTGGCCTCTCCACATCGATAAAGGCCAAAACTGGCGAGAATATCCGCCATATTTCGCACTGTTCGTCCGTGCGCATGAAGAGCATTTGATTGCCAGCAAAGATATCGAGCAATAGACTCTGATAATTGTCGGGCACTGTTCTGTCCCGCAGCATAAGATTGAGTTCCGTTTCCCTCAGGCACAGCTCCTGTCCCGGCCGCTTCAGCATCATGCGCATGAAAAGCTGCTCCCGGGGAGACAGGCGCAACACCAGCTCATTGGGTATGCTTAGGTTCTTCTCACTACGATCACATTCCATTGCCTTGTACTGCACTCGCACCTCTGTTTTGGTCTCGTTCAGGGCCTTCCCCACGCGCAGTATGAACGGCACGCTGTTCCAGCGTTTGCTGTTTATCCGCAGCACAACCATCGCAAAGGTGGGCGTCAGGGACTCCTTGGGTATGTAGGCGTGCTGTGTATAGCCCACCTTGGTGGGATCAGTCTCCACGCCATTATTGCAATACTGTCCCAGTATTACATCGCTTATGTCAAGTGTCTGCACTTGCTTGAGCACCTTCAGCTTCTCGTCTCTCATGTCCTCCACATAGTTACTGTACGGCTGCTCAATGGTCAGCATGGCGAGCAACTGCATCATATCGTTGGTCATTATATCTCGTATGATGCCAAATTGATTGAAGTAATCGGCACGTGACTGCACCGGCTTCTCGCACTTTACACTTATCATGACCGCCGCAATGTGCTTGTTATTCCACGTCTCCGACCAAATGTGATTGGTGAAACGTAGTACAAACAGATTATGTATGACCTGTTTGCTTAGATAGTGGTCGATCATATAGATTTGTGACTCCTTGAACGTTTGGCACAGCTGCGTCTGATATGGCTTATAGGTGAGCTCGTTTCTGGCAAAGGGCTTCTCAACGATTACACGACTCCAGCCCGTCAACGACAGGCACTTGCGGCTGATATTGAGGGTCACATGATCGAAGACGATCGGCGGCAGGGCCAGATAGAAGATTCGATTGGCCTGACTCATGTTGTGCTTCGTCTCCTGGCGCACCATCGACGCCGTGAGATCCGTATAGTCCTGCGGGCTATCGTACTTGCCCTGACAGCAATGCACATTGGACCAGAAGCTATTGTACTTCAATTGATCGCGGTCCTTGCTCAGACCCATATAGGGTACACACTGGATGCGATATGTGCCGACCTCTAGACGGGTGCGACAGAATGTAAAAATTTTAGTGCCCTGCGGCAAACGATTATCGCGATAGAGTTGCCAGAGTGCTGGAAAGATTTTACTTAGCGCTAAATGACCCGAAGCGCCAAAAACAACAAACGAATAGGCGGTCTCATTATTTGGATCGATCGGTAGCATTTTCAGCGTTACAAATTTTCTATGACACAATTTTCAATTTTGATATTCCTATTGACTGTATTTATTTTTTTATTTTTTTTTTTCAACAAATTTTCATTTTTCTTCTTTTCGATACGATGAGAGTTAAATCAAAGTAAGGACAGAAATGGTTGAATACCAACTTTATAACAATCAGATGTGTTTGGAAATTCAAAGCTACTGCGTGCAATATTTTCATTATATTTATATATTTACATTTTATATAAAAACTAATGAACTGATAATAATTTGTATTATTACTCAGATAATTATACATATTACAATTATTGTGGTTTATTTATTTATTAATTTCTTAATCTTATCTTAATCTTAATAATTCTTATTAATCTCAGACGTTTAATATATTATGTGTTAAATGTGTAATTAATTGATCATTTTATTTATTTTTAATAGTTTTTTGTCCCTTGGCTTTAGCTCCCTGAAGATGGTTGCCGATGTGCAGCCGAAAAATATAAATTTAAGCATAATCATTCTTCATTTATGTTTTTAACACACAAGTCCCGGATCTCGAGCCAGCTAAGAAAAGATTTAAGAAATAGAAATGTCGCCAAAAATCAGCATTTAATTATAATCTTAAATATTATGGCAGTAAATATTGTAATTAGTTACGGTGTCCTTTAATTAATTTTATTTTAATGTTATTTCGTATTTATTATACAATTTATTTTACAATTTTTAAAATGTTTATCATCATCATAATAATATAATTATTTATTATTGTTATTATTATGGTTTTTATTATCCCAATAAGTAACATTGTCGAAGGCATATAAATTGTAAGATACAAGTACTTTGATGCCTCTCTCAACACAGTCTCAAATCTAAAATCCCTCAATTTCCTTTTTAGGTGATGACTTTATATTTTTATTTGCCACAGACATATTGCCGTTTATTTGATGAGATAAAACAAATAATCTAACCCTTAACTGAACTTTCCTTATTGCATTTTACTTTAAGCTATTTTCTATTTGTGCCACGAGAAAACGTCTCTTATGTGAACAAGTGTTCATTTTCAAAAAATCTTTCCCGAGAGTTAGCCAGGAAATTCCAACATTTAAAACGCATCAATTGTTCATTTTACAATTTCTTAAGCTTTTCGCCAGTGGGTCAACTTTTCCTTTTTCAGCCATTTCTGCTGCACACCAAACCGGGCGAGAATGCAGAGCCAAAGACATGGCCATTCCCTAAAGTTGGCTAGCAAAGAATATGACGCTGCAGGCGTCTAAGGAACCAAACAGGCAAACGTTTGGACAGAGCGCGTTAAGGAAAAGCTGCACAGTCGCCAGAAGATAACACGGAATGAAGCCGGCGAACAGGAAGAGAGAAACGTGCAGCAGTTGCAAAAGCGGCAAGAGCAAAGATGCCAGTTGCATATAGGAGATTTTTCCCGCTTTCGTTGTTGTTGTTGACGTTGTTGTTGTTGACTGCAATTCAAATTCAATCATTACAAATACCCTAAGCTTCTATTCAAGCACATTGAAAACCCGACGATGCTGCTGCCGATGAGGAAGAGGAAGAGGATGATGTTGATGATGATGCTGATGACTTTGCTGCGTTGCCATTTTCTTTGTGCACATGTTGTGCGGGCAGCTAATAGTCCAGTCACGCCCAACTCATTCTGGTTCTCGTCCAGGCATCAAAATTCAATGCCCCCACCGACATGATGGGGCACCTAATGGTTGCACACTCTTGTCTGTGGCAATTTGGTTTTAATCATTGTAGGCTGGCATTGTGACACCTAAGTGCAACGTGGCTCAGCCCTGTGCCCATTGTCCTGGTCCTGGTCTTGGCCGCCTTTCTGATTGCCAGTGATAATTAAATTTCCTTTGAGCCTGCGGCAGTTTGCAAAATGCAATATGCCAAAATAAAAACCTCTGCCTCCACCTACACACACACCTACACACACACCTACACACACACACACACACCTCGTTGCCTAGTAATTGCAAACAGTCTGCAGCTGGCGCTTCTGTGTGCTACGCTCTAATCGCAACGCACAAAGCATGTTTTAAGCTTTTTGTTTTTCAAATTGAAGATTCTTGGCATCTCTTTTAAGCTGAGAACTAACGAAATGAATATATTTACTTGCCTTTGGCAATTTGCAAACATGTTTAAAGAAGAAGCATTCCGATAAAGAATATAATTTGGCCTGGCCAAATTTGCATGGCTCTCTCTGAGACTATCGACCGAGACAAATAATTCGATGCATTTGTAATAGGTTGAGTCTAGAAATATGCTCTTGTACTGTGCTTTAAGAAATTTATGATGACACCAAAGCGATCGATAACGAAATTAAACCTCAGTATGCTTAGCCAACATAGCCGAGCTTGACAGTAGACGGTTAAGAAAAGTTTCGCAAGGGTGTAAAGGTTTGGTCCAAAAATAAAACCGATGCGCAAAATGCTCGAACTGAGAGGATTTGACAGCTTAGATGAGATGGCGACCTTTTCTCTTATTAACTGTCGCCGCCAAGTATATAAAAACGAAATCCGTTGGAAGAGTAGACAACAACAAACTGGCAACACGTGCCACACGCAGCAAATCTCGTCTAATTCAGTGGCGTGCACATTGCTTTGTTATTATTTTTTTCACCAGCTTTTCAGGCCTACGGAAAGTCGGAACGTCGAAACGTGCCTGTCAGACGGGGGCGCAAACAATACGCCGGCTCAACACGTTGCCTACAGCCACGCCCCAATAGAGGGCGGCCAGAGCTGAACATTGATTGTTGGCCTTACTAATTGGCTTGGTTCTGTGTTATTTTTCCTGTTTTGTTTTGGTTCCGTTTGTTTTGGAGCAGTACGCGATATGCTTGAAATCACATTACTTGGCATTTAACAAATGCGTTGACATTTCGAGCATTACCACTGGGAGACGTGGCGTATGCGTAATATTTGTAATTACAGCTGGTAATTGAGGCTTAAGCACAGACTAAAAGCATTTACATGAACTGGAATCGACATAAGGATTAATTGCAAAATGCGGCAATAAAGATAAAGAATGGGTATGAAATATGTTGGCAAACTAATAAGAATATAAAAATAAGTTATGTTCTTGTGATATCTGCGCTGCTTCAGGTAGAATAAATGCAAGTGTAAAATAAACAAGCACAAAATACATTTGTGAATTTGTGGGTTATCTGAAAGCACTTCTGGCCTGGCTTTGTAACTTGAGCCTGCAAAGCTAAACTGCCGAGTCATTTAAATAAATAGATATGAAAATATTTATGCCACGACACGCACAAGACAAATTGGCCATTGACCAATGGCCCGACCTTAGCCTAAAGCAACTCAGATTTGAGCTCAATGCCATTTGTTTTGGCAGCCAAGAAACTTAACAGCTCCCAAAAGTATCTTACACACACACACATAAATCACACCGAAGTGTGCGTGTGTTGCCGGAAATGTCTGTGTGAAAAATGTGCATAAAAAAACTTGAACAAGGCAAATTGAGAAACGGAGCCGTTTAAAGTCAACTTTCGAATGAGTTGGCATTTAACTTGGCACTAACTCAGCAGTAGCTTATGATGTGTGACAGTTGCCAAATTGAAAATGCTCGGAACAATGGCAAAGAAACAGTTGTGGCACACAATTTCCACAGACTAACAGACGGACAGTCCGGCACGACACGACATTAAGATCATAATTGCCAAAAGACAGGGACATAATGTTGGTCCTTCCGAGACAGCCATACATGGACACACCCACACATACACACACACATACGCTGCGGTTAGTTTGAAAGGCACAGATTGAATTACGGACAGGAAACACTAGGATAAGAACAAGAAGTGCCAGCTGTTTCGCTTGCTTGCACTTTATTGTGGTTTATTTGTTTTCATTTACTTGGCTCGCCGGCTCACATAAAATTTAATTAAATTGTTTTATTGCATGCGAGTAAATGGAATTCCTGGCCGTCCGCCAGTCTCAAGTCCGAACGTCAACCGCCACGCAAGCCTTGGCTGTGCCCACCTAAACAAACGTTGACAACGGAATTTAGGCTCCTTCTCCAGCTAAGCCCAACCAAACTAAGCTCGGGGGTCGTATAATGAAAAGAAGGCGCGTCAAATTTTAACGCATTTTTGTGGCTAATCTTTTATTAGCTTGCGTTGTGCAGCATTTTTTGTCCAACAAAGAAAAAAAAGAAAAGAAAAAAGCCCGCCCGTTGTGTGTTTAACAATAAGATTGAGTTTTGTTTGCGGCAAGCGAAAGATAATATGCTCTTCCAGTCAAACTGAATAAGGTTTCTGATAATATCAGTTAATGGAGCCGAAAGATTAGTCAAATTATTTCACTCTACATAATTAATTCATAAAATTTAATAATCTCGCTTCTAGACGCTTAAGCTTTATGCGATAAATCCTAGCTCGTTCATAAAAAAAATGTACATAAAGATTTAAAAATTAATTAGTTGCTTATCTTTGCTTATCGTTTTATTCGCTCAGCTAAAGGACATTTACTTTTCTTTCTTAAAGGCTTGTGTAACCAAAAGCCCAAGTTAAAACTCTGTTGCAGACATTTCATTTTAAAGCTGTTTCTTTTAAGCTTTTTCTTTAGTTTTCCATGGGAGACCCACAAATAATTCGGAGCGAATTGAATAGCTCTTCTGGGAACGTCTGAGTAGTGGAAATAATTGTCCTTTAAGTTTACAGCTCACAGGACTTCGACATACACTCACACTCACACACCCACACACACACATGGCTAATCAAATAGCTGTGCACAAAACCATATTAAAGACACATCACGATTGCCTGGGCGAATGATTCCTTTTGTCCTGCTCTCCTTGAGAGATATTCGTTCAAATTGATTGAGTGGGGTATTTAAGAGTCACTCACCATTGAAAAGCAATTTCATACTTGTCTCAGTGTGTGCACAGAAAAAAGCAGCTAGAGGCAATAGCAATGTCAGAAATATTGCGTATACGCCTCTTTAACCAAAAGCTACCCCTAAAAAAAACCCAAAAAAAAAAAGGTAAATGCTCTTAGAATGAGTAGGGGCCAAATTGTAAACAAGTTAACATTGGGCTGGGCTTAGCCACAGCTCTTGAGGCTTTAAAACACAAACAAATTTAAACTTAAACAATGAAGTTCATTATCATTATTAAAAGGCAAAGTGCACGTAATGTTTCGCAAACGAGGCCTCATTAAAATAAGCTTACCACCACCTCATTTTCCATTTCCCGCTTTCACTCTCCCTCCTCCGCATCTTGTTGGTTAATTAATTTCTTAAATAATTCATGAACAAACTGAAACTGTAAGCCATTGTGGCAGCAGCCGCCACTAGTTACTGTTAGCAATTGACAGCAGCCCCGAATGACTTCCCATTTGAGCTGGGTTTTTTTTTGAGTATTAACTTTTTTTCGAGGTAATTTGTGTGCTTTTATGACAGGCAACTAGGAGCTGACCTTTGCGTGCCGTGTGTGTGCCAAGCCACAGTTAATATTCTTAAAGCATTTAATCGACCGTTTATTAAAGTAAAACTCAAAATTGTTTAAAACAAAGACTGGCCGAGAATTGACATCTGACCATGACAAATATAGCAAATATATATAATATATCAAATAGTAGAAGTAGGTAGTTACAGTATATGTTGTTTTATAATAAAACACCTCACTGCTCTGCAAATTTAAAAAAAGTTTACTTTTGAATTGCCCTTTTATGCAATTCTTACGAATTAAGGTAAGGCTAACAAGCTGTCATGCTTTGATTACAAGTATTATATAAACAAGTTTTGTTTACAAGTTTACTTTAACATTGCCTTACTATGTGATTCTCAAGAATTAAACTGAGGCTTACTTGCTTTCAGAAGTAAGAAACTTTATTTGAGCTCCTTTTCTCTCTTTCTCTAAGCTCTGCTCTCTTTACCTCTCCTTTCTGTCTCTTCCTTGCTCCTAAGCTTATTCTAACCCGGTATCTATTTCTCTTTTTAAGTTATGTTGATTAATTAAAGAATAGTTCAGGAGATGTCAAGAAACCCATTGGTAATTGAATATTATCATATATTACGTAGGCAATTGGACCTGAAATACATATTATTATTTTTCCCCAATTTACCTTATTTCATGCTGGCAAATAAATAGTAAGTGCAGAAAATGTATTCGAATGGCGCTTTGTATTTCAAATCAAAATTATTTTGTCATGCTTATTTCGTTGCGCATTGCAAAAAACACAAAGAAAAATTCAACTCGAAACAGGGAAAGCGGTAGACAGAAAGAGCGAGAGAAAGGGATGGATAGAAATAGAGACAGAGACAGAGAGCGCACTCATTGGCATATCTACATATTTCTGGTTCAATGCATCGGCAGAGCACACAGACAAATTGACAAACCGAGGGGCAAGTAGACCAAGCAGATTATGCAGTGAAAAACAGGAGGGACGCAAAAGGATCCCGCTGCCAGCGGGAAATACCACTAAACTATGCCAAAGATGCCGATTCATTTGTGCCATACAGCACAGTCGCAACAACTACAACAATATTGAGCTTCACATACATGCACATACACACACATGCATACATAGAAGCAGACATACATCCATATACGTTTGTGGTATGTTTCTCAACTATCGATCCCTATGTGGCAACATTTGTAATTTGCAGCGCTTTACATTTGTTTATTCCTTGTGGGAATTTTAAAAATCTTATTCCAGACAATAACAACAAACTATGGAGTTAGAGAAATGGGAAAATATAGGAAAACTATATAGCAAATTTTTTAATAATTGCCATTTTTTATGGAGTTTCTTGCACTTGAAATGATTTCAAGTTAAAGATTTTGTTGTTAATATAAAGAGAATGCAATTAAGGGAGAACAGAGAGACAATTCTTTCTATATGAATAATAGACATTATTTATCCTTTTATTTTTTATTGTACACAAAATGTATTATATTTCGCATGCAGAACAAAAGGAGATGAGAAAACATTTCTTGGAACACGTACAAGATTTACATTTTATATGTATGTAAATTTATATATATTTTTTTTCGGCGCCATTGAACTGTTCATAATAAATGGTAGATTGAAAATTGTAACCCAAATGTATTACGCCCTGTCAGTTATTCTTTATTCGTATGCCGTCCTCTGCTGTTCCAGTTTTTGAGCATTTTCCTTTTGTAGTTAGGACAATTCGTAAGCAATTTTTCCTTATTTTGCGGCTTCTAGTCATTTTAATTTTCTGTTTCGTTTTCCCTGTGCAGCTGCTGGGCGAATAAGATATATATGTAAATTATTATTACCCATAATACATATATATGCATACAATGTACGTTTATTTTAATGCCATTTATGTTAACGATGGCAAAGTGCAAATAAGTTTGAGCCTGCGACCAGCAGCTGGCCAGCCTGGACGCTCGGCCATTAGGCAAAAATAACGACCGACATATGAATCACACTTAGGAGCTGGCAAGTTATGAGTCCAAATGTCAGTTGGGCAAAATTAAAACGTGTGTTTATGAAGAAAAACTGTCGCCAGCCAGTTGAGATGAGGCAGCCCACATTCCACATTCCACACACTTCAATTGCAGTTTCAGTCTTGGATCTTCTCCCTGTTGATTGTCTGGCTGCTTATTTTCGTGTCGGGCTGGGTTTTGCACTTGCTGCAAGTGCACTTTGGTTTATCTTGGCTTGTCTGCTGCCAACATGGACCTGGCCAGGCGGACAGAGGGGCGGACAGACAGGCGGAACCTCGACACATGAAGTCAGTCATTTGGTCTGGTATTGGTCTTAAGCCAGGAACATGTGTGTTGCAGGAAGTATAATTTTGCTGTTGCTTGCAACTTGGCAGTAAAACTTTAATTGGCGGCAGCCAGGACAACTGCAACAGGAAAAATGTTGACAGCAGAATATAAAAGGATATGGAACAGAAGAACCTTTGTTTAAATTTGTATAGTGTGCTGACACAAGCTCTCATTATGTTGAAAATTAAGCTACGAAAAGGAAATAAAAAAAATTCTATAGAATTGTGGCATTCCGTGGCATTTGTAAAAGTTCGTAAGTTTTTTTTTATACCCTTGTAGAGGGTATTGTAATTTTGCCATCGAACTTAGCATTTACGAGCATTCTATTCCCACATATATGAAAAAAGATAATGTCTACAGGGGATTAAGGTCCTTTCTCATTGATTTTAATGCATAAATGAAGGGCAATACTTTAACAATTGTGTTATTTATGTTAAAAAAGAAAACAGACTGCCATCATTTATATATGCACATTAACAAAATATATTCAGTTTCCACAGGGAATGTGATGACTTTGCATTAAGCAACGCTCTCTGCTTGTTGACTTGATTATGATTAAGATCACATTACTATATCGTTCATCAGCCATGGGGGTAATTTTATTAATATGGCAGCAAGAATTTTCCGAATACAACTGTTTCCTACTTGTTCATCATAAATAACTCATTACATTTCGAGTAAATGTGACACACATCAGAAAACATTCGTTTCATCGTATGCAGCCTGCTCCCCTACATCACACACACACACACACACACATGCACACACCTTTGCCAGTCTGGCCGTCTTTCCGTCGGTTCACTTTTACTTAAATATATCGACCCGTTCGCCTTTCAGTTTTTCCACTTTCATGCAGACCGGGCAAAAGATAATTGTGTTGCAACATCAGGAAAATAAAAAAAAAAGGCAACAACTCACTTTCCCACATGCCGTCAGCCCACTCCAATGAATGCCTAATGTGTTTATGAATTGTCATTTTCATTGCCCTACGCATTGCGGTGCCGGTTTTGATGACATGCAAGCAATTTGTTTGGCCGACTCTGACTCCGCTTCTTTATCAGGAATTTGTCACATTACAACAAATATGGCCCAGCAGAGACCGTAACGGGCCATGGGATTTTTAGCCAAAAGAATCAACAGTTTGGCACTGCCATAGAGTGCCAAGAGAGCGCGGATGAAATGCAAAGAGAGCGAATGAGCACTGCTTAACCGACGCCGTAATCGTGCGTTCGTGTCGCACTGCTTCGGCTTGCCGTCGTCGCGTAGCGCTGAAGTTTAAGGACGGTTGCTGCTGTTTGTTCAGTTCTGCTTTCGACGTCGAGACGTGTGGACGCGTGCTCAACAGTTGCCGCTCTGCCGACGCTCGCTGACTATCTCTCTGTGTGTGTGTGTGTGTGTCTACGTACGTGTTGCGATGCCGTGGCCGCAACAAACTTAAAGTTGAGGCAATAGACTAAGTCAATGCGGCATATACCCTAACAAGCAGCTGCCAGCTGAGAATTGTCATTCGGCCAAAACAAATTCAAACTGATTTGCTCCCCGAGGCATTTGAATTGCCAGCCAGACGATCTATCGGAGTATCAAAATTCTATATTGCACTTTCAATTTGTTTTGATCCAATTACGTGTTTGTGTGTGTGTTTTGGCCTTTGACCTATGCAATCAAGTGACAATTTGCCAATGCAAGTCGAAAGTCGTGCCACAATGTTAAACCAATTTGCACGAATTACTCTCGTCTTATAAATAAATTACAAACAATTATGAAGCAACAGCAGCAAGACATAAAATAATCAACAAATTGTTTGGCTAAATTCCATATCAAAGCCACATTACAATTCCAAACACGAATAATTGAAATCTTCAGGTAAGCACTGCATGAATGCATTCCGAATTTAAATACTGCACATGTTTATCTCAAACGTGTTGCATAGACAGCTAATTTGGCAAAGAAATTATTTACAAAATTGATGAATAGTCTTTTTTGATTTACTTATCTATACTTATCAAATATGCTTGATCAAAACGATTGATTGATTGATCGAAACGGCAATCGCATGAATGTTTTAAATAATTGCCAAAAGATATGTCAGATACAGAAACATCTAAAGATACAAATATAGATACAGGTACGGGTACAGATACATTTATATCTACAGATATTGTTCAGTTTCTACATAATACAAAGCACAATAGAAAGCGACTTTTTACTCACAATTTCTTCACTTTTCTTTAACATATGCTTTTTTCTCATAATTTGCTCCTAGATAAAAATATTGTCATGTATTTTTCTAACATCTAATCGTAATTAACAATGACATTGCTAATGCTTAATAATACACACCCGGAAGACACGATCTCTAGGCCACACACACGCACTCGCAGGAGAAGCTGTTGCCGTTCCCAAAGTGCGTCTCTTTATTTTGCCTTAACACCTTTAATTAATTAAACCGCACAGCTCCCGGAAGTACGGGTGGCAACACCTTGAACTGTTGCCAAGGTTGCGTAGCCTCTGCCAATTGGGAGCTGCTTGGGGGACAACTGTAACGGCATTTGTGTCGTCTTTAAACCACATTATTTGGTTCACCTTGGGGCAAAAGCAAGACTCGACGACGCACAATCAGTCAGCGGCCCACAAACTCTGTGTCCGACCCCCCGATGTGTGTGCTGCCGCAGTAACCAGCGTGTGCCACATTTATATCACATTGGAAAAGCGCGGCATACTTCTGCCACAGCCGCTTGATTACATATTTATTTGATATTTGGCTCACTGTTTTACGATGCAACTTAGCCTGTGCGTAAATCTTGAGTCGTCTGTCTTCGGTCTGCCTGTTGTCTGCCCGCAGAAACATTTACATAAAATCCAATCAAAAGACATGCACATTAACTGGCGGCGCTTCTCATTAAATTTGTAGCATGCCGCATGTGGCAAAGGCTGCACTTAACCCACAGTTACTTAGCTCCGCTTAGAGCCCCGTCAACTTTACCTACCCTAAAAGCATCTTTAATAATTCAGCAAATTGCCTGTCGCATCAACTTGGCAACTCTTTAGGCTTTTTTATTTGATTATATTTTGTTGCTCCGTTTCTTTCTGTTTTCGGTAAACAATAAAATCAATATCTAAATATTAACTGAAGCGCAACGAAGTGTATATACTCGATTATAAGTATTTGGGAAGAATTTTGTGGCTACCTGTTTTAGCACCTGATTGAGGTATTTGCGTAAACAATACGTGTGTATACTTCGACTTGGTTTAATATTGAATTATATTTTTATTATTATTTTGATGCCATTAAAGATATTTATATATATTTTTTGATTTACAAGATTACTTCAACTTCTAACATTGCCAGTTGAAGCTAGTTATATTTGAGGGGAAAAAATATAACATGACCAACTGATCTTCAGTCTAAAGTGTACAAAATGAAGACTATAATGCGATAAGTTTTTAATTATGTTAATTATATCTGATTTTTATTATGCACTTGGTTCAGAGAATAGTGTCAGGATTCTGAGGATGACACCGTTTGAGACTTCTCTTTGGTGTTTAAGAGAGCCAAGCTCCAGTTATGGAGCACCTAATTGTTCTTCTTCCAGGAGAAGCAAGGCGACCTTCTAGGGGGTTGGGGAGGGTGCAAAGCCGATTAAATAGTCGTTTGATATGTGAACGGATTACGCCTCTTACTTTGGAAACTCTCAGGTCCCTTTCGATATTCCTAGTAAGCATATATCAAGGATCATTGCATATACTATTAAGAATCTTGTGTGCGGATTGATGTTTAAATTTATAAATATTTTTATTAATAATATTGAATATATCTATTTAGATTCCCCTAATTCTCCGCTATCTTCATCAATGTCAAATCTTAAGCAAAAAGTAACAATAATTTTCCCATCACAATTTAACAATATGTCATTTTAGTAGGAAAAATGTGCAGCATTTTTATTAAAATGATAAAAATATAGATATGTATACATATGTATGATATTTACATCAAATTAAATCAGTTAAGCTGACGTCTCTGCTGATGTCGGTGCCTGGGGCCGCGGCTGTGCTGTAATCAATTAAATATTGATATTTTTAATATTTAATCTTTTCAATTAAATTGCCAATGATTTACATGACAGCCGCAGTGCGCTTTTATGGCCAAGAAGTTTCGCTCTCTGAACGAATAACGAATGCCATTTTGGTAAACCGTAAATGATGTTGTTGCATATAAATCAATTAAACTGTTAATTTAAAAATAATTAAATATACAAATTAAGTTGCAAGTGTTGCTCGGCTTTATTGTAGAGCAGAGGCAACCGAATGGCCGCACGAGCTGACAGATTTATGTTTCGCATCGAACTGTTTGAGCTGAATATATTACTTAAGATTGGGTTATAATTAGTAACTGAATCTGTTCTCAAAAATTTGAGGCTCGTTTGAGAACGAAATGTTTGGATAACAAATGAAATTATATACCACATTAAGTATACGTACATTTTACTGCGTCAAATTACAAGTCTTGCAATATGAGCTTTATTTTTAGCCCTTAACAATACCATTTGCCTCTATTGTGGCCTGTCACGCCCATTCACGCCCATTCAAACGCTAAGCAGCCATTATATATGTTCCATAATTAAATAAAGCTCATTAGGCACAGTTTTTATTTACGAGATGCACATCGCGCATACGCAGTGTTGCAGGCGGCACTTTTGAAATTCTATGCGATTTTGAATTTGCGTGAATTTGATGCAAGAATGCGCGCCGTGCCATGCTGTTGAAATTCCTAATTATATTTTTGGATTGCGCATACGCCCCGTTGCACCCGTATACAAATAACAACTCGCATGCAATTTCTTATAGCACACAATTCGAGCTGCAATCAGCAATCAAAAAAAGCACTTATGGAAATAACCATGTGGAAGGACAGCAATAACAATGCACAGAATATCAATCATAATTATAATTAAGTGAACTGCGCGGCGGTAAAAATATTGAAGAGTTCCACGCGCCAGTTCGCATTTGTTTTTAAACTTATTTAATCGTTAACATATGCTGCATATAAGCATATAAGGATATAAAAATTTTAAGCGTTTGCGCGTTTTTTGGTTAATGTTTTAATTTAATTGAAGGCCTGCCATTGGCGGCAATCAATCTACCAATCAATCAATCAGCGCGCGTGATGAGTGCCAAATAAAACGAATTATTTACAAGCAGTAGAATAAAGTACAGGCCATGCCAGAACTCAACCCGAGACCCGCATTGTGTGCCCTGCATAATAATGCCAGCCCGCCGCACGGCTCAACTTCAAATGGCTTCAGCACGCCGCTCGGTACGTGCCACAGTAACTGAGCCCGACAGGCTGTAGGTATGCATTTCGCAGTCAACCGCATCACAGTTACAAATTAGCGAGTGTAGCGAACTTGGCGCCACCCGCAACGCGGCCTGTCGATTGCATGTGCAACCCCCGGGCCTGACAACCATAAGCCGCAGCCCTCCCCCCATTCGCCGCGCCTTTTTTTTCCGGCTGTGTGCGCACATTCAAATTCGGCATTTCCATGCCATTCTGTGGGCCACGGCTGCAGTTGATATAGCCAACAAAAAAAAAAGGCAAACACTGTCCTTAGTTAAACACAAACGTTTTGCATTGGCTTTGGGGTCTCTCGCACACGCAGCTAACTCTAGGGGGGTCTTCGTAAGCTTTTGGCTATTTGCTGAGGCTGCCTCATCAATTTGCAAGGGACCCAAGTAAGTACCCACACTGTCAACATTGACAAAAGTTTTAATTACAACAAGACAATCAGTTAACATTATGCTCTAAGGCGCCTGTGTGTGTGTTCTTGAGGTTCGACGAGGTTGGCAGCAGCTCAGCAGTTGGGCAAACAGCAAAAGTATTGCATACTTATGAGGGCATGCCATTTTGTGTTTATCAGGCAGCAAACTTCTTGGTTAAATGGAGCGTTCTGCATGTTAATTGAATGGCATAAACAGTCATGTCAGCCCAAGCATAATCCTTTGACTTTCTGTCCACACTCCGTCATTTCCTTTGATTTTTGTATCTAAGTCGTTGGACTCAGGCTGTTAAGACTTTTGTGCTCTTGTCAGATTATGATAATTTGCATATTATGCTAATTATAAAACTCTTTTTTTCTCCATATTACACTCATTTATTTATTTACAACTATGTGCTTTAGCTACGTCCCGAATCCTTTTCCCAATTAGTCGTGAACTTTTACGGCTTTTTCATTTCTTTGCTTACACAATTTCCATGGCTAAGATTTTAATTTTACCCTTTTTATATGCTCCCCAGACAATGTTTACTAATTAATAATGAGAAACTACAGTCAGAATGGGCTAAAAGCAACTGCAATATTCTTAAATTTATGCCTTATCTTGGCTCATTGTGCCTTCAACAACTAAGTTAATTAACTTCTAAAATTCAAGTGTAAATTTAAAGGGAAAATCTTTGCAATATAAAAATCACAGCAATTTAGAGTAGAGAAGTTTATTTATGCCGAGATTAACCATTTTGCAATTGTAACATAAAGTCAAGATTTGTGTCAGCAAAATAAATTAATTAACTACATAAAATAACAATATTTGTTTGACATAATAAAAAACAAGTAAGAGGTTCTAGTCGAGAGCTCCCGACTAGGGGATAACCTGAACCCTCTTCTTCCAACACCAAATGCAAATATATATACTATTCTAGAAGCTAAATGTCCTGTTTGGTGACTGTAGCTCTTATTTTTTACTAAAATTACTTAAAATACAGGATTTCGATATACATGTTTATCGATTACTTGGAAACGGAGTAGGTTATCGATAGCGCAGGCACTAGGAGCACCTTTCATCTAAAATTTCAAGTCTCTAGACTCTTATAGGTTCTGAGATCCTTGCGTTCATACATACGGACGGACGGACGGACGGACGGACAGACAGACGGACATGGCTAGATCGACTCGGCTATTGATGCTGATCAAGAATATATATACTTTATGGGGTCGGAGATGCTTCCTTCTGCCTGTTACATACATTTGCATTTTGCACAAAAACATAATACCCCTTTTACCCACTTTAAATGGGTTCAGGGTATAAAAAGTAATAACAATATTTGATTAATTTACTAACATTTTTTAACGTAATGCCAATCAATTTAGCATTCTATAAAATCTTGGCTGAAAGCTCAAATTTATTTATTTTATTTTCAAATATCTTTAAATCTATTAACTAAAAAAAATACTAAGTACTACTCTACTTTTAAAATTAAATAAAATAAACTAATAATAATAATGGCCCCAGCTTTAGTGCAGGTGGTTAACGCCTTTGCACATCCGAGTTTAAAGTAGTTTAATGCTTGCTATTCACAGTAGCTGCCGCAGACTGTGGCACATAAGAAATGTTGCCCCATCAATCGCCTTTGTTTGAGCGCGGCTGCTGTTGCTGTTGGCAGCTGCTTTTGCATTTTGGCATACAAAATATGACCGAAGCGATGGCCGACAGTCAAAGGCAGTTCATCAGCATGTGCCTTGCGGCTTCCTTGAAAGGATATACAACATATATATATATTTATATATATCAATTTTGTGGGTATATATATTGCGTATATTTATTATCGCTATGTTTTATATTGGTTAACGATTTTTGATTGCGAAAAGTAAATGTTCAGAGGCCCATTTTAATTGCACAGGCTTTTCAAAGAGCTCAAAAAACATACACACTCGCATATAATTTATGGAATACAATTTGCATATATTATTGAGTACGGGCCGCACTTTGAGAGTCAACATGTGCGCTTTATTTTAATTTGAAGCTTTGCTACATTTTTGCTACCGTTTCTCAATGTTGAGCGCCCACTTTGAAAACAGGGCGTGCACTTCAATTTGTCGGCCCGCAGCCACACGCATAAGTAGATATGGACATGGGTCTGGGAGCCGAAACGTTGCCCTCTAGTTTCAGACACTCAGTCCCTCACTATTCGCGGTATTTGGAATGTTTTTGGTGCACGCCTCGCATACAGCCAAAGGTCGCATATGTCGTTTGATAGACGGAATGGAAATACGGGAGTACACACACAGAAATTTTAATTGCTTTTGCAAATGAAATGAGAGTTTTGAAATTGAGAACCTCGGATAATTTAGACACCAATGGAAATTTTAAATTCCTAAAAAAATTCGGAAGAAAAACACATGCACAAGAAAGAGGACAGTAGGGGGGTAATCAAGGAAAAAAAATACAGATGTTTAAACTAGAACAAAAAAGAGTTATCTTTGAGTTAAGGCTTGTTTGCATGGCAACGATATGATAAAGTAATTTTCTTAATTTCTGCGTTTGCTAAGGCTTTTAAACCAACAGATAAGTTTACTTAGAGAGAGGGAGAGAGAGAGAGAGAGAGAGAGAGAGAAAGAGGGAGAGAGAGAATGACAAACAAACAAATGGGCATAGCTGTAACAGAATTTAATGCTAAGGCAGAGTATAGACACCTCGCAATGCCCTCTACAAGAAGACGTGACGAGAGGTGAGGGAAAAAAAGCGAAAAATGAATGAAAAAAAACATAAATAAATAAATACAAAATAAAATAAATAAGTTACCAAGCTTAAAGTTAAACATTTCTAGCCGCAACGAGCAGCGACACGCATTGCAAAATTATTGTTGACTAGTCGAGAGAAATTTAATCCCAGCACTGAACTTCAGGCCAAGCGACGCAGACACTCAACCGCGCATTGAACAACAGGGTATAAATAATAATAAAAACAAAAGGTTACTTTTGCCATTATTTGCACGATATGCTGACACTTTTAATAACCACAAAAAGCACATAAATATCATCGCCTAACCGCAAACAACACCAGCAACGGGCCAAAGTGCTCATCAACAGCAAAAGCAACAGCAAAAGCAACAGCAAAAGCAGCAACAACAGCAGCAGCCGCAGCTGAGCAAGCAATTTCCATGCATATCCATCAAATGAAAAGAAAACACGAGCTAGAGTAGCAGGGCTGAGGCCAGAGCTGGAAACCCAGTAAATCTCGAAGCCAGCTAATTTCCGCAATCAGAAAGTCACTTACGTACCAGGGCGTATATAAACAAAGAGCCAAAACTACGACAACAAGTTGCAGGGGAAACCGTGCAACGCCGGCATTATAAGCGCCATAGTTATAACTATCATTGCTCATGTGGCTGTGAAGGTTTTGCTGAACAGTGTTCTCTGTTTACGGCTCCGGTTGTTGGGCCATGTGTCATTCAAAAACAAAACAAAAATAAAACAACACAACACAACACACACTCAAGTGAAAAGGACAACGCACAGGACAAGCGGATACAATGGCCATGTTCTTGTGAGAGCTCGGGTAGGGGATTGGCGTGTGCTGCGAATTTATGCTCGCCCCTTTTTTACGATGACGTTGCCAACTTACCGAACGAGCGACACCTAGCTATAGTACATATAAGTATACTATATACATATATATAAAATACAATAGGGTCAGGGGTTCAGTCACTCAATGTCCCGAACAGCATGTGTTGTCTATCCGAAAGCCAAACACATGCACACACAGTGACATATATTACGATGACACTAGCTGAAACTGACATCTAATTGATTATTCCAACAGAAAAAGTATAGACAAGAATCGCAGCCAATTAATTGAATAATCAATTTGATTTATTGGCTAGCTAAAATGTGTTGTTTTATAGTGTTTAATTTGATTTGATTGCGACGAAGGGGAGACATTCCAGACATCAGCCCTATTTAAGTCATGTATTGCAATGACACTAGCTGAAATTATTCTAGGCGCAAAAGTAGAGAAAAGAAGCAAGGCCAATTAATTGATATTCCAATTCGATTTATTGGATAGCTATAATTAAATATTTTATGGGGTTTTATTTGATTTGATTGTAACTTTGTGAATTTGTACTTGGTTCAGCTCTCTTAAAGACATATATTAGAATGACACTAGCTGAAAGTGACATCTAATTGATTATTCCAGCAGCAAAAGTATAGACAAGAAGCGTAGCCAATTAATTGATTATCCAATTTGTTTTATTTGATAGCTTAAATTTGTTGTTTTGTAGATTGATTTGATCGCACCCTAATAAATTATTACTTTACATTTGCTCTATATAGCAAAAGCACATAGACATACATTAGGATTATAAAAGAGTATAGAGTTTCTTCATAGATACTATTTGCATTGCTTTGTTTTGCCAATTGTTGATTTGTAATTGGATGCTCGTTGTCTCTGCTGTGCCCGTCCAAGTGTCTGTCACACAACAATAATTATTTGCCAGCTATTGGAAAACAATTTCCCTTTCCATTTCCTAGCATTTTTCTGTCTGCTAGCGCGCAAAAGTTTTCACCGGAAATTGCTGCAATTTATGATTTAATTTATGTTCCATTTTTAATACTTGCCGCCCGTTAGCTGCGATGACTCTGCCACTGCGTGTGCTCGATGTTGCATATAAATGCGCTGATTATCGCGGCACGTTGCAACAGCCAACGTAGCCACGCCCAGTTCGCGTTTGGTTAAGTGATGGGGCGTGTAAAGGACTTGCCATCGAATGCGCCAAAGATAAAACGACAATCACAACTTCAAGCTGCGGCAATCAGCTGCTAAATGGAAGAGAATGAAACCAAAATACATGCCATAAATTCTGTTCAGCGTTTTGTTTGAACCGGAACATGACATGCTATTTATTTAGTTCAGCCCAAAATACCAGCCATTTGTTAGTCAATGTACATTATAGTCAATAATAAGTTCCAGAGAATTCCATTTATTTGAAATATCATAATGTGACAAACATGTTGAAGTTCACACGAATTGTAATCAAACCTGATTGAGACAAAGAATTTTCCCAGCATATCTTCAACTCAAACCTCATGCCTTTGCGCTTTGGCAAATTTGACAAAATTAAAATCAAACGCTTGCTAAATGTCACGCACATGTGAAGGCTTGCCAGCCGGGCCCAACTTTTTGTTTGCTCCTCGTAGGTAACTTTGCCAATGCCAGTGAAAGGCTCCTCCCCGGGCGCCAGCTACTCACTCTGATTGCAGCCTCATGTGCGACTCATTTGAACGGAGCCGTCGTCCACATGCGCCAGGACAGGAGCATTCATCGCATGTTGAGCAAATTTTTTTATGGCACGTTTTCGCTTATATTTTTTCCTTTTTTTTGTCGTTATATTTTTGGTAAAGTGACATTACGAACGAAAAGTGAAAAGCATCATTTTTATGCGACACACTTGAAAAGGTTTTTCACTCAGGTTTTTATGAGTTCAAAAGACGAGAGTCGAAAACCAAAAATTGTCGCACCCCACCACATCCACATCACACCCAACGTCCACCCAGCCGAAATAACAGTGCTGTCTGTCAAAATGCATTCATGCGTGTGTGCCTACCTATACAGCACCACCCACAAAACACCCACGAACCACCCACAACACAACCGACCCACCGAAACTGTCTACGTCAGTTGCCGGCACTTTAAACGCGTCGCGTGCCCAAGCATTTGCCAAATAGCGCGCATATTTTGTGTCAACGGCTCGGGCAACGCCTTGGAATATGCAATGCAATACTTTTGCACTAAGACTTAGAGATGGGCGCGTGCCGTCTGCTTAAGTACACGAACAGGAAGTAGACACGGCTCAGCCTAGCCCAACAGGAGCGAGAATGGGAAGTTTTCATTTACTTACTTTTGATGAGAATTTAAGAAGAGCATTTGGGGATGTGCTTTTATTTAATAATATTTTTCTGAGTAATATCTACATATTTCAACTGAAACATACTTAATTTTTCTGACTTGCGTCCTAACGAAGCCTCAGAGAAGTCGTGCTTATGATCTTTAATTTAAAGATGCGAGCTATCATCTGGGACTGAGTCGGAAATTTAAAAGTTTCCATACCTCTTTTTACTGATGCCTTATTTTAGATATCGTGCGCATCGCGTTAATGGGCTGTGCACGAGCCCGCCACGAGGACACGCACGACCCATGCTCATCGCTAACTCTAACTAAATTGCGTAAGCAAACAGAAAGTGAGTTACGGAAGACGGGGTATTCCAATTTGGACTTTCGTAAAATTTCGTTTTATGCATAAATACTCGCTCCCTTCAAATATACCTTAAAAAGTATCTAAACACAGGCAAGAAAGCAAAAAGCAAGCACTTGGAATTCAAGCGTAAGTGGAAGTGCTTCTGTAATTGCTAGGCAAACAAGTGCTCAATGGCAGTCATTGAGCACACTCCAGGAGCCTACTGACTGTCTGATACATCCTTTGCTCGCCAGCTGTACACTTGGCTTAAGGACATTTGTCTATACATATATATTTAAGGCACAGATATGTTGTCCGTTTGCCAGCGTTAATTAGCCAAAAGTGCGTACTTGTGAAAACGTTTTGCTCTATAGAACTACAAAAGAACTTTTTTAATTAGAAACTTTCGTTTAATTGAATGCGACGAACTATGAAAATTGTCCAAACTATGCGATACCTTGATGAAATTTGCAAAATGTGTGTAAATGATGTTCTGGAATTCACACACTTCAAACTTTCGACAAAGTTGCCGAACAAGAAACGGGAGTTATGAGCTAACGACTGCAGCCGCACATATTTGGATATTTGATTTGACTTAAAGGCTTATGGCCGGGTGGGATTTAGGCAAAGCGGAGAGTATGCTTTGGGTGTTATCTAAAAATAACAGCTGAGACAACGAGACCGCCAATTTGGAATTTGTAAAAACTTTGCCGTTCGCCGTGCAAACTTTGTCTGGCTGTAAAATTCGCTGCGAAAGGCTTTCCTTGCCACTTTGACTAACTGGTTTTGGTAAGCCTATGCGCACCACACAAAAATATACTTACGAGAACAACTTGGGGGTATTATGATAAAGTTGAGGCAATCAATTGCTTATATGTATATTTATGTTATATATGCGCGACCAAATTCTCAACAAAAAAGAACCCGACCGACAGGTGAGAACACCTAATAAATCACTTGCGTCGCGGCGCCGTCAATTAATCAAAAACGCCTTCAACTTAACAAACAATAGACAAACTCCCATGATACACACTGAAGCCATAATGCTTCAGCTCTCAATCCAAAGCCATGGCCCCGTGCTCTGCCTGTCTCATGACGTTGAACGATTAATAAAGAGTAAAAAGCCTTTTCCAGCAAAAAATGTTATAATTAAGCCGTCAAGCTGCTGACAGCCTTGTTGAACAACTTCGGCTGATAATGCTGCTTTATATATATATTTATTTATTTGGAGTTGCCATTTGGCAACATCAGCGTGCAGCTTATGAGAGCTGTCAAGTGGCCAGAAAATGATGTTGAACAATTTTGGGGAATATCTCTCAATAAAGAATTTATTATTGGCTGCGAGTAAATGGCATGTTGAGTTGTTAAAAAATGATTAGCTCTGTTAAACAAATTATTTGATAATATAAATTATATAATTGAAACATAATATTTTTAATAGAAGCTCAATCTAATTTATTTTTTACTTTCCCACAAAACCTCAAATTAATTGTTTTTTTAAGCACAACCTTTAAAGCTGCAAATTAACTGACTTTTAAATCGCTTTGTCTGCTTGATAAATGATTTTAATGCCTTGATTGATAGGTTGTCCTAATTGTTCTGTTTGTTCTTGCAAAAGGGGATTTATCATCATCAGGCTAAAAAGGCACAAAATATATAAAGATAAATATCTATCAAAGCAGGCTGTTGGCCAAAGTGTTCTAGATCAATGACTCAGGCAGTGCTTTATGCACATGGCCTAATCAGGCCAAAAGTAACTTTTCATAAATGTCAAGCACACACACAAACACACACTGGGATTACACATACGGCATGTTGTACGGCTTGTGGTTTACACTCGAGTGCCGTTGATGCCAAAGTAGTTTTGTATTTTTGCGTTTGCAAGTCCATAAATTAAATTTAACCAAACAATTTTTGGTTTAGCAAGTTTCTTGAAGCAAAAACTTGTGTATACGTCATGTTGGCCAGGGAGTCGAAAATCTTGTTAGTCGTCGAGTTGTTGCTGCTGCTGCTGCTGCTGCTGCTTTCTTGTTTGCTCGCATAATTCTCAAGCAAAACGTAATGAAAAGAAACAGCAAACAGTAAACGGCATGCAACAAATGCACTCGACAAGGCTGCTCCCCCAAAAAATATTTAACTCAACCTGCAGCTGCAGGAAGTTTCGACGAAGCGTATTGTAATTCAAATGGTCTTCGTGCTCACTGAATGAATGAATGGAGCACAGCTGACGATTAGCTTTCGCAGACCGTCGCAATGTTTGCACAAAACGTACCCACAAGCCCAACCGAAAACCTTGCCAAGTTGTTGCCATCTTTCAAGCGATAAAAGATTTATGCAAAGTGCAGCGGAAATTGAAATTGAAAGGCGACGGCGGCAATGCCAGCAAAATGCAGACAGCCCGGCGGCTGCTTTGCTTTCTAGGCAGCCAATGCGGCCAAACTAAAGCCCAGCTGAGAGCACAACTCATTGACTCTCCAGCCTGGCTGGATGACTGGCTGGCTGGCTGGCTGGCTGGCTGCTGCCTTTAAGTGCCTAAGTTGTCCAACGCTTTTCAATTAAATTCAATTTATTAATTTCAATTATTTGCGCTTCAAGTGACCGCGTCCCAGGCCAGCATAGAAGGAGAAAAAAAAAAATGCAGAAAACTGTCAACTCAGCACACTTAAGCACTGAAGCAGAAGCCAGTGCCAACTGTGCCTTCCAGATGCTGCCCAGCAGTCAGTCGGCTCCTGTGGCTGTTAAGTGCTGTGGAGGCATTTGATTGATGTACCGCAGACTGGGTTGGTTGCTTTCTCGGCTAGAGAAACTGAGCAGCAGGCTAAACGCACTGCTAAGTGAGCAAACGCGTTTAGCCCATTAAACAAAGAACATGAAAACCTTAAAAGAGTGTATTTACACTCTACATTCGACTCGCAGGTCCTTTAATCTGATTTATTCTAAATATTTTACCGTGCATGTCATTTTTCTGACAATATTTAAAAGAATCATTTTTCTTCATTTTTGTAAGTTTTCCGTTCAATCGATTAGAGTAAAATTTAGTTTCCGAAACTGAACATAAGCTCAATTTTGAAAGTCCTAGCAATATTTTGTACTTCCTAAATTTATTTCAATAGAAAATCGTGAATGTGGAAACCGAAAATCTAATAAAGTCAAGAGCAAAGTTGTACTTAACAAACTTAAACAGATTTTTTCGCACATGTCAAAAACACTCCCTAATCAAATATACCCCATCTAACCAAGCCTGTGAAGTGTATATTAAAATAAAGGCGGATGTTGTGTCTGGTACAATTAAGGCCAGCTAACATTATCATTCTCATATGTCAAATTCAACAAAGCAGCTGTTGTTGGCCATTTTCACTTGACTCTTCGTTAATGGCTTTTACAAGCATTTTTTGTAGCCTACTTTGCAGCGTGCGAGCTCGCCTCCGCCTATTTTGATGGCTGACCATAAAAACACTATAAAGCAACAAACAAAACCATCAGGGAAAAATGGCTCAAAGGGCAAGGGCCATAATGCCTATTGACCGCTACCCGTAAATCACATACAACATGATGTTAATAGTGTCGTAAAAAAGCGACAAGTTACCTGACGGGATGTATACAAGCGTAATATTTTACACTTAAAATCATTAAAAGTTTGAAGATTAAAACTTGACTACGCAAGGTCGGGTAGTACCCTCTATATAGGTTTGCTTATGTGAAAAGCAGGAGAATAAACTTTGCTGCAAGCAAAAAACAAACGAATTTCATAAATATTGCCCTACTCTGCGATTCTTATGAATTCAAGTTGTGTTGGCTATTTGCAAAACCAAGTTTTTGTATGAATATAGGTACGTATGTACGCGTTTATACTTATATATATATATTTACGTTTTATGCCAAGCGCAGACCAAGTTTATTTGACGTTGCACTGCAACCGGAAAACAAAGTAATTTTAAATATTGCCCCACTCTGCGATTCTCACGAATTCAAGTAAGGGTAGCAAGACTTTATGCTTTGATTGTAGGTGTTATATTGAAAAGCTGTGCTGGCAATTTATTTAAATTCAACTCAGCTTATAGTGTTGTCTCTTTTTCTTGCGCTCTCTCTTATTTTATTTCTCTGTCTTTTTGCTCTTGCTTTAACTAACTCTCCACTTCTTTTTATGTCAGTGATGTGGGTATATTGAAGTCTGTCTCCCTCCAGCAAATAGATGGTAATAAAATAGTTGTGTGTGCGTATGTGAATGTTCAGGTAAGTACATATTTACATATATATAAGAACATATGTTTAGGCAGTTCAGACCTAGGCACGGGCTATCTTCTGATGTATACATTTATATGTTCCCAATGCTGTCTGTTGACTGGCAGCAAGAACACGACAATACGTTGGACCCAAACTTCAAACGTACCGACTATAATAAATCGGCACTGGGCTGGCGAGACTTTGGTCAAATTAAAACATTTCACCTGTCCATTCCTGCCATTCGCCGCCTGATGTTGACAAATTAGAGGTCTTTGAGGTGTAGACCCTCCTTTATATCCTGTCGTGCACAATTCCCAGCACTGGGGTGCGAAATTTTACAGCCAACCGCTTCAGCAGATTATCGGTTAAATAAATAGACAAATTGATTTTAATGGAATTGGATACACCGGACCAGGTCGGGATCTCCTGTGTACACACCCTGGACACGGACGGCACTGGCCCAACCCTGTTGTGCAAACATAATTTCATGTAATTTTGTCTTGGCCTGTTTCCTCCTCTGCCTTCCTTATGTGATGGCCCAATGTTGTAAACCTTATTGTGTGTGTGCCTGCTTTAAAGTAAATATATTTTGCGGCTGCCGTTTGCGGTCGGCTTTTGTCAACTTGAAGGACATTTCTGGCTGTGGCAAATGACACATGAAATACCAATCATTCAAAAATGGCACACTTAAGCTTGATGATCTAACAAATAGGTCAAACAAGATCACAAAATATACTTTTTAATAAATTTTAAAATGCTTAGTAGCGAGTTGGCGCGTGTCTGTTCGATGTGTTTTAAAATTAAAAGTTTTCAAGTCTTTAACACTTTATTATTGAATTTTTTGTGGGCAGTTCTTTGAGCTTTACATTCATTTTAGGCAATTACAGATAAGATATTTTTATTATAATTTTAATTTTAAATGAATATATAATATAAATATAGTTTTATCCCTCTCTTTGGTTTTTAGTTTTATGTTTTCCTTTTTGTAAGTCATTATTTCCCACAATTAGTTTTTTATATGTATATGGTCAAATACTATTCTTCTATGTTTCAAATTTAACATATTTCACTTGTATCATATGCACTGTTTCAGTTTCTACAAATTGTAAAGTTGTTATTAGATATTTGTCCAAAGCAAATAACATCAATAGCAGGAAATCCTAGACTTAATTCTCCTCCTTTGTTCCTCATTCAATTGTTCCATAGTCTTCTTTATTTATTTCGTTTCTTTCGTTTTTAAGTTGTCAAGAATTCTTTTCTACTCTCTTATTACTCATTTAATTGCATCATAGTATTCTTCTTTTATTTCAGTTAATTAATTTAATAACTAAATTTATTATTTAATAAGTTGTCAAGAATGCTCAATATCAATACCAGGAAGCCACGGTCACTTTCTTCTATTGTTCCTAATTTAAACGTTCCATAGTCTACTTCATCTCTTTCCCGCTTTTCAGTTTCTTTGAATTACAAATTTTATTTATTATAAAATTGTCAAGAATCTCTCTAATTAATACCAGAAAGCCATGCACAATGTTCTCCTCTATTATCCCCATTTCAATTTTTCCAAACTGTACATTTTTCAATTCCAGCGTTTCAGTTTCCTTAGCATAGAACTTTAATTTTATATATTTATTTGCCAAGAATGGCTAATGTCAATACGAGAAAACCTGCAACCCAATTCTTACAATTTGTTTCTATTCCCACTGTTCCATATTGCACTTTTTCAATTTGCAGCGTTTCAGTTTCCTTGAATTTAGTATAGTATAGTATAGCTAGTATATCATCTAGTTATCAAGAACTGAAAATACCAGAAAGCTGTGGACGGTGCATGCTCTATTGTTTATAATTCCATTGTTTCATATTCCTTTATTTTCAACGTTCCAAGTTTTTGGTATTTAATCAGTTTTTCACATTGTTATCAAGAACCACTTGTATCAATACCAGAAAGCCAATAACCTTTTCAAGTTTTGGGTTCGGCAACTATTTGGCAACCGCTTGCAACAAACCAAAAAGTTATTGCCAAAGAATTAGTTGTCCTCAGCTTGTGGAAAGTGCGCTGCGGTGGGCGTTGTGGTTGAGGGGGGACAACTTTTAATGACATGCTCTGTATGCGAGCGCGTGTTACATGTTATCCACATTATCAGAGAAGCAAACGACAACTTTCGAAGAGCCCCTTTCCCCTTCCCCTGCCCTTTCCTCTTTTCCACCTACATGCCACGTGGCTTACATGGTTGCCCAATGCAACGTGTCCAAGTTTGTTTTAGTCCTATCTAGAGCTCGTGTCGTCCTTTAGCTAATACTTTTCGCCGCTTGGCACATGTTCCTCAGCAGCTCTCAAGCTCACATCCTTATATCCTTACATCCTGACAGCAGCACCCGCACACAACTAATACGAATTTCACTTAATTGCACTCGAAAAACTATGCATGTGAATTGCACTCAGCTCGACTAGCAAGTGCGGCTTGGCTGGGACTTGGGTTTGGGTTTGCGTTTGGGCCTGGGCAGGGAGTTGGGCTAAGTTTGGATTTGGTTTTAGTTGGGTTGCCCATCGGTTTTCGCTTTCAGTGATGCAGACGGTTTTTGACAGAGCGTCGGACGCACACACAAACCACAGACGACATCTCGAGGGTCTGAGTTGGTAAGCAAAACTTTTCGTTTTTGGCTTGGGTTTCCAGATTAGGCCAACGCCCACAAGATCCAAATGGGTGCAGGCAGAATGGCTTTCGTCGTCTGCCGTTGAAAGTAGCTCACGCATAAGCAGCTCTTGCAACCAGGACATCCAAGCAGGAGCACACGGCAGACATACTCCAGGCAGCAGCCGCATGCTAATGAGTACAACTTTTTTGTACCTTTACAGCCATTGCTCTTGTTTTTTTTTTTGTTGCTTGTTGTCTAGTGTTGAACTTTTCATGCACTTGTTTGGAGCTTTCTATCCAACTCCGTTGCTCTAGGTGGAAAAACTGGGCGTGTCCAACTTAAATAAAAACTTCTTGAATGGAACAATGTTGTGTAGCAAAAAGAGGGAGGAGCGTGAACGCCGAAACAAAAGCCTGTAGGACGGTGTTATGGTGTCTAAATTGATTAAGTTGCCTGCTTCGATAGTTTGAAAAAAGAGTGAAAGCTTAAATTTAAGCTGTGCGATAAAACGAGTTTGTAATTGATGCTCTCAAAGAAAAGCTATCAACTATACGCAAAGCTATAATCTTCAGCTTTGAGCCAGGTTTTAATTTAAAAGGTTTTATCTAATATATTTCAAAGAATCAACGCAATTCCTTTACTACTTATCATAGATACTGAAATATTTAATTTAAATTTGTGTTAATCTCACAGAGAATATATAAGAGCATTTGCATGCTTCACTCTATCCCTCGTTGAGAGTTTAACACCTTAATTCCCCCAATAAAGTTGTGTCGTCAGTCTGAAGCTCTTAAAGAAATTATCCTTGAGCACAAATCCCTTGCCTGGCCTTGAGTCGTCAGACGAAACTGCAAAAGGTCTGTCATAAAATGTTGCACTACTTTGAGTGTCAAGAAAAAGAAATAAGAAAGGGGGAGAAAGCCTTTTAAACTCTCCGTTGCGGCTGTTGTTGTTTGCAACCTTTTTTCCCTGTGCCTTGCACACATTCCATTAAGCTTATATTGGAGAAGGGGAGCAAAGGGGAGCCTGCCTGGTGAAAAGGGGCCTCGGGCTTAATGTTACTTGTCAACATCTGGAAATAAATAAAGAAAGGAGAGTCTAAAGATAAATTGAAATTTATGAACCGGCCTAGGAAGTCAAACGCCAGCACAACTAACCGACAAAACATTTCAGCACTTAAATGCTACTAAGTAATTTATAAGGCACAAACGTATTGCATTAGCCGCACAAATGAAATATAAGTTTATACACCAGACGACCGACAAATGCTTGAAGGCCAATTTTAACAAAAATAACAAACTGCTATTTCAACACGAAATGCGTATACACTATCATATTGATATGGCTTAAATATTTAGAAATATATTTTCTTTCAATTTTCTGCAAAAGACGGCAAAAACTAAATTCTTTCTCTCTCTCAAACACAAATTTCAGCCCAGTTCGCATTGAGCAAATTTAATTTAAGAAAATTAGATTATACATATTCTTAGGAAAATTTGAATTTGAATTTCGGAAGCAATAATAAAATATGCTAAATAAGTTCATTGTAGGATATATAATAAAATTTTGCTGCTGAAGCTGAGCTGCTTAAGAAAGAACATAGACATCAGAGACCATGCAGCAGGGCAACAATATTTAGACTGTGCCCTTTGCAGGCTATTACAAACTTTACGACACTGCTATTATACCCTCTTCCAGGGTATAATGAAATTATATGGCCCAGCCCACCTGTCGAAAACTACAAAACGTGCAACAATAAGAGGCAGGCAGCCAGGCAGCCGGCAGCTTGTGTGTGTTGTGTGTGCTCTGTGCCTAGCAATACATTTGCCAAACCTTATTAAATTATACAGGCCGTTGTAGTAGGAGCCAGGGGGTCGTGCTCAAACAGTCTTTCCGGCTGTCTCAAAATGGTGAAAGTGTAGCATATTTTAGCTAAATATTGCAACTACACCAATGAGAGTTGCATTCGCCTCAGATACAGACGATACGCACAAGCTCTATGGGCACAATGGTGCTCTAAGGAAGCCAGAGCTCGATTCTTAAACCAAGACTGAGAACCTGAGTTGGTATTTGTGTGTGTCCTGTGCCGTGTTTCATTTGTAAGCAGCTGGTGATAAGTTTGGTAGCCGTGAGTTAAATTAATTCGAGGCATATAAATTATAGTTCGTTGTTCTGTGCTCAGTTTGTATCCCGTTTGTGTGTGTGTGTGTGTATGTGTGCACAGTATTCTCAACGGCTGTAGCCGACACTAAGGTTATATATTTTAAACACAGCAATAAAGCTAACCCAGGACAACTCAGCTGGCCTTACCCACTTCCTTGGTATATATTTGTACAGACAGAAAAAACATAGCTTGAAATCGATATAAATTTAGATTATTGGCTTTAAAGTCGGGTCTAAGTTGATTCGCAGTTTTTTTTTAATAAAAAAAAAAAACAATAACAATTATTTTCTATAAAACAAAATATTTCTATTTTTTTTTTAAAGATTTTTTCATAAAAAATAAAATGTTATACAATTATCAAAATATCAAAATACTTTTTTCAAAAAAATTTTTTGATAATGCACAAAACTTTTTCAAACTTTCCTAATATCAGAATAGTTTTTTCTTAAAAGCAAAAAGTATTATCTGAAAATCAAAATAGTTTATAAAAAGCCACAAATTGGTTTTATAAGACAGGAAAAGGGTAAAACTAAAATAAGATTGGATATTTTGTAGTAAATTTTTTGTAAATTCAGGAAAATTAAGTTAAAAATTTTGTTCTTGCGATTTTCTAAAATTGATGATAAACATTTTCTTTCAGTGTACGTATAATGGGAATGGCTTTGGCTCCTTTCTTCTTGCTTGTTGCCTTATCCCTTATCCCTTTTTCTTTGGCTTTTCATTTGTCTTTTCTGTGTCGACATTCGCCCCGCGCCTTTAATTTAATTTCATCGCGTATACGCCCCATTATGCGCCTGTTGTAGCGTTAAGCGCGCCCTGAAAATCAATTGGCAAAGCCGCTTTCGACTTCACTGACAAGTGTCGAGAGGGCTGCGAGAGCCGCATACTCCCCTACATTATGCATATATCAAAATTGGGCGGCATTTGAATTGTATCATAAGCAAGTCACAAGTCAATAAGCAACTCGATTGTTGCCGACAATGAGTCGCAAATTAGGCGTAACTAATTTGCTTTGTGTGCGCCGAACGAAACTCACATGAATTTTGAGTTTGCTGCTTTGCGTTTCATTTTCAGCTTATTTCAATGCCAGCAACAACATTTTGGCAACATTCAAGGCTCATTGATTTCGGCTAAAAGGCAAATTAAATTGACGAACGAGCTAAGCGTGTGGCTTATGAAAATGCGAAAAGTTGTAGTTTCTAATGCCTACATATATGCAAAGGAGTTCCTCCTTGCTGAACTTGTCAGTCAATTTGATGCTATAAGGAAGCCCAAGCAGCGACAAGGGCCCACAATTCAGGACATATTGTGTGGGTTCAAGTCTTGGGAAGAGCTAAGAATGCACACAATGCCTAACAAATGATGTCAGAACTTATTAATGCGCCATCATTATAATTAGGAAGCCAAATTATATAACTTTTCATAAGTTATATGGCCAGAAAGGAAACCCCAAAAGTGAGTCATAAAAAATATCATAAAATTCAGACCTTTAAATTGATGACTTATAAATTACCCTGTGCCAATGAAAAGGAAATAGCTTAAAAGGGTATTATAAAATTATGCTATACGCTTGCTCCCATTCGTTACATGTCTTTTTCAGTCTATTCCAACTAACGCTTATCTAATTCGATAATAAATATATCAAATAAAATCCTTATGATGTACTTGAAGTCGTGAAAATCGCATAGAAAGGCGATGATTAGTAGAGCGTAAGCCATTGATTGAGAGTTAGAAAGGGCGCGACTCTATCGCTTATGATTTTGTGGAGTGAACAAAATAAAGGATGCAGGGGCATGCAGCAAATAATCGAGTAGAGCACAAATCGTGGTATTTCGAATAATGTGTGCTGAAAATAAAACCTATGAACCCACTTAAGATAAAAGGAAGCAAATCGTTGCCATGCCGAAAACAAATTTCATTTCAATATTCATAATATACTAACAAGTAGTCGGGCAGCCAAGTTGAACTCAATGCACCAAACACGCCCACGCACACGAAAACAGAAAAAAAACGAGCTGTCGATGACGTTCATCGTTGTTGGCCACGTTGCCAATGGGGAGACACGCACAGCAATTGTTGTTGTTGTTGTTGTTTCTGCTGCTGTTGTCGTATTTGCTTGGTGTTCTTCCGGCATGTAAATAAATACTGAAGAGAAGCGAAAACGGCTATGATTTATTTTGTATTTTGGCATGCACATTGTCAATATTTGTGGAATTTATCAAAAATTTGCTGCCGACCCCAAACACGATGATTGCGTCGAAACACTTGAGCCGAAGGCGTCATCGTAATCCAGACCTCCCGCCCCTCCCTAGCTCAATATCAAGAGGAACAGCAGTTTAGCCCATAAAGTTGTCGACACCACATCGCACTGGCCCAATGCCGAAAACTTATAGCTAAAAATCGAAGCAGTTATTTATGGATTTGTACATTTTTTCTCTTTTTTGTTTTCTTCAATTGTCGGAGAGCAAAAATACGGAAAAAACAAAGACAGCCGGCCCATTTAAACAACCGAAAAGTAGAGAAACATTACGCCAAATATACAGACAACTGTTTGGGCCACACAGATGTACTAGCTAGACCAGCCCACCTGTCTTTCCCCCCTGTCCAGTAGACAAATAAAAGAAGAAGCAAAAATGAAAATCATACGAAAATATTTTAAAATATATGTATTCGTGAATGTGCCGCCTTTTTGGAACTCGCGCGTGTACCAATTCTATGAATGGGCCGCGTATCACCTGTGTTTTTTTGCTCGATCGGGTCAGTTCGGCTGGCTGATAGGCAACTTAGCAAGGGAAACACGCTCAAATATAAACTTATAAATACATTTTTATGTTTACGAAATATATCAAAAATTACCGAATCAAAGATATTTTTAACAAGTCGCTTTGTGCAACTTTTAATTGCTTTAAAGAAAATACAAATCTTGGTAAACTTTTGTTACATTACATTGAGTTGGTATCTGATAATATCGATTCCCCTGGAGAGTAACAAATTTTTATTTGATCTACAGATCATTTTCAAGACTCTGCCCTCTGGGCATAACGCATTTTGTATGTAAACATGGAAACACTTGACCTCATTTTAAGAAAACTCTTCAATTGTTTATTTAATTGTCCAGATGTTTATTTTACACATTTTTATTACTAATTAATTATTATTAAATAGTATTAAAGTATTAGTATTAACTGTTTTATTAAAATTATTTTGTACTATAAGTATTCTAATTATTATAATTAACATTATTTTTTTGTTATTATCATTATTATAGTTATCTTTTTATAACTCTTATTTATAATTACTGCTCATTTTTATACCCTGAACCCATTAAAAATGGGTAAAAGGGGTATTATGTTTTTGTGCAAAATCCAAATGTATGTAACAGGCAGAAGGAAGCATCTCCGACCCCATAAAGTATATATATTCTTGATCAGCATTAATAGCCGAGTCGATCTAGCCATGTCCGTCTGTCTGTCCGTCCGTCCGTCCGTCCGTCCGTCCGTCCGTCCGTCCGTCCGTCCGTCCGTCCGTCCGTCCGTCCGTATGTATGAACGCAAGGATCTCAGAACCTATAAGAGCTAGAGACTTGAAATTTTAGATGTAGATGCTCCTAGTTCCTACGCAGATCGAGTTTGTTTCCGATAATCGATAACTTGCCCTGTTTCCAAGTAATCGATAAAAATGTATATCGATATCCTGTTTTTTAAGCAATTTTGGTAAATAATAAGAGCTAGAGTTACCAAACTTGACATGTTGATTCTAGAAAAGTAAATATATATCGATTATCTTTCATTTTATACCTATCGCCACCTCCCCGCTACTCTCTATCTATAAGCGCGCGCTGCATTTGGTGTTGGAATATGAGGGTTCAGGGTATCCCCTAGTCGGGAGCTCCCGACTAGAACCTCTTACTTGTTATAATATCTTTTATTGCTATTAATATTATTATTATTAGTATTGTTATTATTATTACTATTATTTTTTCAATTATTATTTTTATGATTATTGTTATTCTGATTAGTATTATTCAAATCTATATTTTTGTTAAATCGTTTAACAGCGCATTATAAAGTCGACTATACCCGGTCTCAAATTTGTTTGGGATTTGTAAAAAACGCATGTTAGCAGGTTCCTCTGTAAATTGTCTTAACAAACAGTTTTTGGAACACGGCAGACGCGAATGTGAATGCGAACTGGTGCAAGAATATTGCATTCGCTCAGTTGAGTCAGAATGTAATCTCTATATCTATACAGACTGCATTGCACCATATAGAAAGTATAGCACGTGTTATATAAAGTGTCTAATAAAATAGTTTTTGCAGTTGACATGCAAAGGGTTCCTGGAACTCAGGCACAATAATCAGCAACTGGTGCTGCAATGTTTGTGTAATATGCATTGTATTTGCATTTGATGCATACAAATTGATTGCTTGCAGAGTATCTCACAGAGGGCAAAACATGTCTGCTGATTTGTGAGTGCCGCGTATCTGTTCGCATCATCCAACGCTGCGGATATATGCTAATTCTGCCGGACAGCACAGCTGTGTGAATTTTCGCAAAAATAAAGTAAGCTAGCCGTGCTAACTAAACCAAAACCACAACCAAATCAACAAATGCGGACCCCAACCTCAACCCCTTGCCCTTGTCGTCGAAGTGCTAATGGTGAGTGCCCGGGGCTGGCTGCGCATTTCTCACGCGTCAAGTGGCTGCCAAATATGATTTATATGCCATGGCTAGCAAAGTAAAAAATATGGCTGTAAAAATAGTATAGATAAATGGGCTGTTCGGCTCTGCAAAACGCGGAAAGGTTGTAGGGTGTTCCAAAAGCAAACAGAACACTCGTTGCAAATCGAAAGTGAAATTCCGAAATTCCGGAAAATTCAACTGAATCGTATGTGTTCAAAGAAGCCCTAAAACGTATATTTATCTAATGAATTGTTACATATAACAACAGTATCTGTGATAATATCATTCTGTTATGCAGGATTTCCTCGTATTCACTCGACATGCCAGATAGTTTTAGTTGGAACAATGGGGACATGCTTATTGGAGACTCGGCTTTAGCGCTTAATCAATTGTCAGATAGCATTGACAGCGGCCAGCGCAATAACTAAAACTAATCATTTGTGACAGCTGTCAGATCGTAAGATATATTAGCTTTGCGCTCTCTACAAACACACCCACGCAAGGTCAACTAGACAAATTAGCTGGCTTTGCTGGGCAATTAGATTTGGACAGGTGCATGTATTTGAATAATCTCTAAGAATTTTAGATATGCAAAAACTCATGTGTTATTGCCACAAGAAAACTAGCAATATGCTGAATGATCCAGGTCGATGTTTGATATTCGTTATATA
This sequence comes from Drosophila ezoana, assembly GCA_035045725.1. Lineage (NCBI taxonomy): Eukaryota > Metazoa > Arthropoda > Insecta > Diptera > Drosophilidae > Drosophila > Drosophila ezoana. The sequence continues at coordinate 4,904,137 of JAWNOU010000177.1, read as the reverse complement.
AGTATGATGAACAACAAGGCATAACCACCAAAATAATGAGACAACCTGTAAAGCTTTTTCAAAGACCATCCGATTATATCATAAGTTGACTTTGCCATCGACTCCAGGATTGTCAAACTTTCGATGCTTTAGCTTGTTGAGAATCGCAAGCGTCAAACAATGTAAAAAGTAAAGCGCGCAAAATAGCATGTATTTTCTCTCTCTCTCTCTCTCTCTCTCTCTCTCTCTCTCTCTCTCTCTCTCTCTCTCTCTCTCTCTCCCTCTCTCTATCTCTGTGTGTGTTTTACCCAACAAATAATATAATATACTAGCGGGTATACCCGGTTTTGTCCGTGGCAAGTTCTGTGCATAAAATTTCAAATGACCTTTTTTATCCAGTTCGCATCCGTGAAAAATTTAATTCAGCTCACACTATCTTGAACTCCGCCCCAATATAAAAATATATTTAAATTCCATCAAATTAAGATCATTCAGTCAGTCATTCAGTCGTTCAGTCATTCATTCAGTCGTTCAGTCATTCATTCAGTCGGTCAGGTCAAACAGGGTTATATTTTCAGATTATAACAATATTAGTCCAAATATTAAAAGCTTGTTTCAGATTTATTGTTTAATCGTTGAAAATTTAACACCTAACAAAATCCATATTGTTTTAACTTAACTTAACTTCTTTAAAAATGCGTTAATAGATAATTGCATTCTGTTAATCCCTAATTCTACTTATCAGAACCTTTTTTTTCGTTGCTCACTCAACAATTTGTAAACAGTCAAACTTTTGCACGATAAGTTAGCAAATTGATTTTTGTTTAATTTTTATTTAAAGCTTTTAGTTTGGCTCATCGCTAACTATTTAAATAGTTGAACTTTAGCTTAGCAGAAAGTTCGCTCTAACAACACAGACAACGCATTGCCAGAAATTTCGTTTTATTTTTTGGCCGTGAAAGGAGCAGAAACTGCCACCAAATTGCATGTTATAAATGCGAGCAAGTAAATTTTGGTCAAAGCCAATGCGAGCCCAGCACGTAGCTGGAGCTCAATTCCAGCTGCCGTTCTCGTTCCCGTTCCCGTTCTCGTTCCTGGTCCTGCTCCAAAAACAGCTCCATTTGCCGTTTTAGTTGCTCAGCTCGACCATCATTTGGGGAATTGTGGAGCTGACAAATACGTGGAGTCATCGCTGCCTTTTGCCTTGCGCTGCTTAGTCCTCATATTGATGGGCAACATCAAGATGGAAAGGACTTCAAGCACAGACAATGAATTCAAAGCTAGATTTGCGCCTCTTGGCACGAACTGCACTTGATTTCGTTGCATTTATAAATGAGACAAGAGAAGAAAAAAAAACAAAACCGAAAATAAAATAAAAATGGACACAATTTAGTGCTGAAACAACTGAAAGTTGAACGTTAATTTAGCTGATTTTCATGCTAGATTTGCCACAATCAAAATAAACATATAATCGACTGCACACAATCGAAGAAAGCTCCATAAACAGTTGGACTTTATTGTGATTTTATTGAACGTCTGTGTTACGCAATTGCAATCATGGGCCACGTATCGGGCGCCAGACTGGCCAACAACTTGACAGCAAGCAATAGGATAAACTCGCCCAGATCCAAGCTCTGTTGCCATTTTAGTTTTTATGACCCGCTCACTACTTCAGAGTATACACAAAGCAATCCCATTTCAATCAAACTTTCAGCACGTACACAGCACAGAGACTCGTCCAACCGCATTCAGATCAATTCCTCGAACTTAAGCCATAATAATGCGTAATATTCTACCAATTGGGCTAAGCATAAAAGGTTTCACTGCTTATAATAAACCCATATGTTGAGCTCGTCGTTGCCTTGGCCAAGCATAATTATCCAATTTTTAAATGGGCCTGAAGTTTGTGAAGAACTGTGTCTGGGTCAATAATATTTGAACCTGTAAAAATATCATAACCTCGTGCATGATAATTGTGATAGATAAGCCTTAAATGAAATAATTTGTAACCATTTAACACAACTCAATAAAATATCTTACGAACAAATATTTATTCGGCAGTATCAACTTTTGAATATAATTTTCAAGTTATGCTCTTACAAAATATTTGAATCGATTTCTATCGAGCTTATTAAACTTGTAATAAGTGCATGGGCATGGGCTTAAATATGCATTAGTTTTAAATTGTAATTAAGTTGGATATTTCGCAAACATTGTTATATGAAAATGATTTTCATTTCAATTTATGAAATTTTGTTTTAATTGTTTACCGCAAATTCATTTGCATTGGAAATACTGACTGGTCTATAGCAAAATGGTTATATTTATTATTCAGCTCCTTGTTGAATTAAACCGCACAAAAACTTTACACGCAATCCCACAAAGCAATTGAGAATTCGATGACCATTCACCAAACAATTGCGAGCCAGCAGAACAAATAGAAACAACAACAACAACAAAAATTGCATTACAATTTAAAAACTTTTCGCATATCGTACAAAAAAGACAGAAATCAGAGGCACACACACTCTGATTCGTTGTTGCACACGCTTTTTGTTAGCTTTTGTAAAACAACAACAAAAAAGAGAAAAAAAAAGTAAAAGTGCCAAATGGCTGACAGATAGAGATCTGGAGATGCGGAGCGGGAACTAGGGAAAACTAACAGAGAGAAAAGCAAATCAATCAAATCAAATCAATCAATTCAAAACATGTACAAAAGACAAACAAACAAATGCAAACACACACAGTTTGAGGCAGTTTAGCTTTGCTAAAAGTTCAATTGCCAATAGAGAAAAAAATGAGAAAAAAAATCTTAAGCCGGAGAAATATAATTGTGCATGTTGACCCATACGTATCGAGTATCTGATATTAAGTTGTAGAACTGGCCGCTTGGCTTTTAGCAAATTGCTGCCAATCCTTACACACACACACCCACATTCTTGGACAACCCTTAATTAGTTTCTGGCAAATTGATTTTGTTGAACCAACCACACGCTGGCAGTCAAAACAAACAATGGGTTGTCTCAAATGCATATGTTAACAGCGGCCAACCAGTCAAGCTGCCACAGCTCAATCTCTTGATTTTTTTGTGTTTTTATTAATTGACTGGGACGTGAGCTAGTCACAAGGAGCCATTAAATTAGCAGCAGCAAATTACAAATTACGCATACGCCACATTAGCCCGGACGTCACAGCTCATTTTTGCAACGAGCTCTTGCCGCAAGTGCTGGCAGCCACCACAGAATTTAACAGCATTACATAAAACACATCGACCCGACAACAATAATTCTTACTTCATAGTTGGTTGAGCAGAAAAAAAAATCTCACCATGTCGCTGGCAGGATATGCAATTACGTATGCATACACCACACACACAGGCGCACACACGCACACACACACAGGGGAGGGACCCTATGTGATGTGGCATAGAAAATTTGCTTATGACGGCAGCCGACAACAACAGCAGAATAAATTGATAAGAACTGCGTAAGTGATACAGTGGGCCACGCATCTGAACTACGTGCAAAATAAAAATGAAAGAAAGAACGGCAAAAAAATCTTAATGATTCATCATCGTTTTAAAAGTTGGTAGGAGTAGGAAAAGTGGAAAACATTATGACAAAAGAGAAAACGATCAGAAGAGGAGATTAATTAATACGCATAATAAATTTTTATATAGAAGAAAATATGCTTTAAAATATGATAAAATAAAATCGAAAAGAATCGATTGAATAGTATTGACTAGAATCGAAAAGGATCGAATAAGGCCGAATAAAATCAAATCGAATAGGAGAGAATAGAATCGAATAGAATAAAAGTGAATTTAATAACAAAGGGAAGGATATGATAAACAAAGTCGAATAGAATCGAGTCGAATCGGAAATGAATAGAAAAGAATCAAATAGAATAGAAGTGAATAGTACAGAATCGAGTAGTATAGAATTTTATAGATTCAAGTATAATAGATGTGAATGGAATCGAATAGAAGCCAATAGAATCGAGGAATTGGAAAACGTTTTAAGCAGTCAAATTTTAAAACAAATAAATAAAATAAATACCTGCATTAGCTAAGAACAATGTAACTTCTAATGTAGTTGATAAGCTGGTAACAGAAAATTGGGTTATTTTAAGCAGCTTTATGGTTATTTAAATTCAAGGAATATCATCTGAGAAGTAGGATTCTCCATAGTAAACCGTTTACACATATTGAAATATATATAATTTTATAAAATTTTCTGACCACAGATTCCGTATTGGATGCCTGCCAAGCGCATTTCTTGATTTCGAAGCCAAACATTCTTGGCAAATGCGTTGCTCGGGAGTCTGCAACAATGTTCGATATGCTCAGATCAATGTAAAATGCATATTACAAACGCAAAAATGTGCATTCGAGTGCAGTTTTTGACTGACAGATGAGGGCGTATCTGCGCGCGAGTGTGTGTGTGTGGGTGTGTGTGTGAGTGTGTGTATTTCTGTTAGCCAGTAGTTAACATGCCTGGTTTGCCTTCCTTGGCAATGATTTCCATGTTTATCCATTGCTCGTAGTCGTCGTCAATGTGTCAGGTATGCACACCCCTAGTCTACCGGCTAACTGTCCGTTCTCTCTCTCTCTCTCTCTCTCTCTCTGTCCGTCTCCCACGCTATATCCCTCTCACCTACTCCATATCAGTCTTGCTCTCGTCTCTAACTGGCTGACGGACTGTCTGTCATTGCTGCGATTGTGCACAGAGTGCATCAATTTTTGAATAGCTTGGCCCGCATTAAAGGCCAACGCTTCTGCAGGACTGCAAATGCAAATTGCTGACACATTGAACATGGGAGAAGAATTGATTGACGTCAGCTAAAGGGGCACATTTGCCGGCGATTAGTTGGTATTTTGGACATAAATTGCTTGTCTTTGAGCTATTTTGCCAATTGTACAAATTGGCACAGTTTTTTTTTGTAAAGGAAAAAGGGCGATATGAGTAAGTTTGAAAGATAGATAATAATATTATTATTACAGGATTATTTTAACTATATATATACATATCCATACTAGCCGAGGTTCCAGCCCAGGTTAAAAGTCAGATTAGGTATTAGAAAAAGGTGAAAAGAACACCTTTCAGTGAGTGAAAGAAAGCGATGTGTAAAGAGAAAGTGCGAGAATCGAAAAATTGAACTCCAGATCCATTCAACTCGGATTTGTCCCGCAATTTACATATGAAAAACCTTTTGGCAATTGCTGCTCTGCTGACACATCAATCGGATGCATTGTGTCAGTGGGAAAAGTTGCAGTCAGGAAAATTTTACACATGGCTATGCAAGGCACGCCCCAAGACGCACACAGAGACCCGGCTCGAAGCCCGAGACGAGCATGGGCAAACACAAGCCTGTATGTGAAAGACAAACACAAACACATACGCATCAGGGCAAACAAATTTGCAAGTGTGCGAGTGTGCGAGTGTGTGTGCGAGTGTTGGCGTTGGTGTTGATCTATTGCTGTGCTTTATAATGCATTAAGCTCACATCAAGGCACACAAAAGTGCAAACTGCAAACTACAAACAGCAAACTGCGAACTGTGCAAAGAGATAAAAGGCAAAGCCAAGCCGCCTCGGATTTCAGGATTTCACTTGCCTTCACCATTCAAAACCAGAGATTTGATAATGATATTAAAAAAAAAGCATTTATTTGCTCTTTTAGTACAATCTGCGCTGCGAATGTTAAAATTGCAGACAAAAACCGTGCAATAAAAGCCCAAAAATTGCATGCAAATAAACGTGTCCGAAAGCCTCCGCGAAATGAAACCCATCGATTTGGCATCGTCGAGCCTTGAATGAAAATCCGAATGGTTCGAACTGTGCCCGGCCAGAGAATTGCGAACTGCGCATTGAAAACTGCGGGTATGTGAGCGTGTGTGGATAAGGTTCAAGTATTGCGCATTTTCATTTCGCTGGACTAGACTTTATTGAAACAGGTCGACGTGCATCTAGACGTGGAATAGGCAAAGACCATAATGGGAATACCGCGATAGCCCAGAATGGCGGCTGCGTTACACAAACGCAGATATGGGCAAAACCACGAAAGGAGACTTGAAGTGGGCTGAAATTGAAATACAACTGGCTCAGTATCACAAATGCTGCCAGCTGTCACATATGGTCAGATTGGGTTGCGGGCGTGGCATAGTGAAGTTAATCCATTGAATTCGAATGAGACGTAGCTGAATGGTATCACAGTAGAGCAATCGGAAGTAGAGTCGCGACAGATCAAAGTGCACGAGATTTGAAAATACCATTTCAAAGTTTAAGTCTTTGTTGAAAGGCGAAGGTTATATTTGTTGGATTAAACTAGTTTTTAAATTAACACTTTGCCGCTGGTTCAATTCCCTTATCGAATCAGCTTTCTTCCTTTTGGTTCCGGCTTTGCACACTCTGGAAACCAGGTTTTAGTTCTAACTTCAAATATATAAATATTAAAAAATTGAACTTCAACTTATATTTGCCCGTTCTTCTGAAAGTTTTGCTAGTCTTGTGTATTTATAAAATCATATTTCAACAGAAATTTGATTTGGTTCGGTTTTCAGTACGAATGTGTGTGTGTTGGGTAACTGATTCAAATCAACTGGTTCATGTTAATATTGATGCCGGGCTCAAACTCTTTCATTTAAGATACGGTTAACAAAAAGTTTTTCCCTTAAGCTAATTCATTTACACTATTTGCAATTGCTTCCATTAAATTTAAATTAATATTTTCATAACTGAACAACTTTTTGGTTCATCTCGTTGCAATGTTCAAACCTCCTCATTAAAGTCCTGTCGTGGGGTAACTTCCCCGGATATAAATTTGATTGTTAGATTTAATTCATCTCACCATATTAAGCGTACACGCGTACAAGCGTGCACGCATCACGCATATTCAACTGCGTCTAAGAATCCCTTTCACCTGGTCGAACTACTCCCCGTGCCATTTAATTTTAGCCACAAGCCTAGGACTATTAAATATGTAAGGGCTTCTGTGTATCTTTGGGATAGAGGCGCAAACGAGCCTTTATTAATGGGCCACTTTAGGTTGCTAAAAATAAAACACGGGAAAAGTTGTTTTGCCACTTATTGTTTGTATATGGGTTGTAAATAAAACAAGAGGGAAAATTCGACAAGTGTCTTAACAAATTCCGTTAATTGGCACTTGGCGTCTTTTCCCATTTGCTTGTTTTCTTTCCTCTTCGTTATTGCTTGTCAGGTAACATTTTGATTGATTCCCTTGTTGCTTTCTTTTTTGCTCTTTTATTATTTATCCTCTCCATTCACTCTCTCTCATTTTTGTGACTAATACGCCGAGGAATTGTCGCCTTATAATTTGCTAAAAAAAACAGTTTGTTAAAATAAGTCAGATTCCCTTTTACGTTGGAGAAGCCTGCCTAAGAAAGTTTATCTGTATATAATTTATTTATAATTGATTTGTGCAAATGAATGTTACAGGCAGAAGGAAGCATCTCCGACCCCATAAAGTGTATATTTATTCGATTATCATTAAACGCAAGGATCTCAGTACCCATAAGAGCTAGAGACTTTAACGTATGTCCTCGTAGTGCCCGCGCAGTACGAAATTTAAAAGTGGGCTTAGTTATTAAAATTTGACACTTAATTGAATTAATTAATAATTAGGCGCCGCTTTTAGAGTATAAAAATATATTAAAGCTGTCACAAATTACATTACAAAGACAAATTAGAGAGCTTGAAATTATAATAGAAGGCGAACAAACAGGCTAACCACGTTTCTAATAGAGGAAAAACTTGGCAAGTTTTGCTAATGACAGCTCAGCCAAAAACCCAAGTCTTATATCTGTGTGATTGCGTGTTTATCTGGGTGTGGGTGTGAGAAAGTGTGCGTGTGTGTGTGTGTGTGCGTGTGTGTGTGTGTGAATATTATCATGCCATATCGCACAGAGCAAGGTCATCCCATGAAAACTTTTGCATAGATATGAATGTATGCAAAACCAAGCTGAAAAGAAAAGTGCAAAGCATTTGCGAAAAGAAAACTCAAGGCAACTCAACTAAAGCTTTTCATAGCACAGCCACACACATATAAAACCAAGTGTGTGTGTGTGTGTGTGTGTGTGTGTGGGGGGGCGCGTTGTAATCATAAACGCTCTCTTATCAGCTTATTGCTAAGCGTCCAGTCCGCAGCAGAGTTAAGTGTTGAGCTCTGCATTTATTCAATTATTGTGGCTAATCAGCTTAGTGATAGCAGACGGTCTCTCTAGATTTGGCACACTCCCTGCTCTGGTCACACTGCGCAGCTCAGAAAAAGCGATTGCAAAACTTTATGACTAATTCATGTTACCAAAAACCAAATAAAAAAACTTTGCAGACAAAAATCAAGGTGAGCTTCAGGTTCATGTGCGGAAAAGCCTCTAAAGCCGCCACGCAAAAAATACCCCCGAAAAAAAACGGAATGAAATACGAGGCAAACAGTTCTTGGCCTGAATGAAAATGTTTTTCCCGAACTTTTTATTTTTATTTTTTTTATTTTTTGGTCGCGTGCGCGCAGTTTATGAGCCGGTTATTTTGATTAATGTTTTTTTTTTTTTGTTTAACTGCAAATGCTGCAGCTTCATGTGGCAAGCTTGCTTCTTGCAACTGCTGCCTGCGGCGTGAGGCAAGAGGCTAAGCGGATAAATGTGTCAAGCGTTGAAGGCGGCAAAAATACGGCGTAACAATTATGTGCAATTTATAGACTCGCACAAGATTAGCCACTTGCTTGGCAGGGGCCAAGATTTGAAGGCCAAAAGTCACGATAACTGGCTGCCAGCAGCTTGTGTGTCCGCTCTGCAAGATTACATACTTCTTATGTCAACTTTAGACCCTTGTGAATTGTGTCATGAAATGTGTAACCCATAGATGGATTCTGCGATTGCACAACATATGTTTATTCTTGATCAGTAGCAACAGCCCAGTTGATTTATCCATTCAAAATAGGCCATCTGCAAACTAGTCTTGTTCATTTTTTATACCCTGAAGGGCATAATGGTTTTGTGTACATGTATCTAACAAGCAAATGGAAGCATATCCGATCCCATCAAGTATACATATTCTTGGTCAGCATCAATAGTCGAGTCGATTTGGCCATGTCCGTCCATTTGTCGATCGTCGATCTCAGAACTTATAAGAGCTGAAGACTTAACGTCGGTCCTACTATGGTCTACAATTTTTTTCCGATAATCGATAACTTGCCCCGTTTCCAGGCAATCGATCAAATTCGTTATCGAAATCCTGTTTTTGGGCAAATCTCTTAATCAACAAGCTTTACATGTAGCTGCTAGAATAGTATATACAACACATTGCCAGGGTATTCCCTAGTCGAGAGCTCCCGACTATTCTTTATTCATTTTATATTATTTATTATTTTAAGTATTGGCAATAGTTAACAATTTGAAATAGCCGTAGTATACTTGGTCTTTTCTGGCAAAGAGAATACTGTCTTTATAAACTAGCTAAGAATTGGATTCGAACCAGCATCCTTGCTAACGACTTATAATATTTTTGCCAATATTAACCCAATTCTCGAACACCGTCTTCCCTTCTAACATTTGACATGAAATCCTTGAGGTCAGCCACATAATCGGGTAGTAGCTGTCATATTATCTTTTATTAAAATTCTGTCGAGCATATTTTAGATAAATGTAGCTCGCGGTGTATTATTTTACAGCTGTCATTTAACTTTGGCTGGCGTTTTTAATTAGTTAGCTTCCTTTTATTTAACGGCTAATGCGAAAAATTGTCAACTACTAAATTGTTAATGGCTTTCTGACAAGACCCTCATCCGGAATGTCCACAAGCCTTTTTTTTGGTTTTGCTTCACATATAGTCGAATAATATTGAACCTTTTTTTGCTCATTAAAGTGTTTTGGGCGCTTTGTGCTCTAAATTTTCTCCCTCCTCCCGTTTTGCATGTTTGCGAACAACTTGTAAATAATTTGTAACTGACATGAGTTTGATTTGCTTCTTTGACATTTTCAACTGGTTTGCTTTCTCATAAGCGAACATCATAACGATTTAAAAGCGATAAAAAATTGTAATATAAGAAAACTTGAATAAATACGTTGTATAAAGTAATATAACTCTTAAAAATCTTTTTTGTTTTAAATAGCGATAATTAATATTTTAGTTTTATAATTTGCAATTTACTTTATTTACTATTCGTACTAAGTCTATATAAAATTCAAGCAATATTTCTCACATGAATATAATAAAGCATATCTTGTAAAGATATGACATTATAAAAGATAGATTGAGTAAAGTTTATATGGTAGATCAGCATCAACCCGAGTTGATGTAGCCATTTTTGTCCATCCCTCGTCTGTGTCTGTGGGAACTGGTCTCTGAGTTTTAAAGCTATCATCTTAATACTTTGCCAGTCTGATCGGATCGGACCACTATACCATATAGCTGGCACAGTAAAGATAAGTAGGTTGTATGGTAAAATATTATATTTTCCAAGATATTTTTATCAAACTCAGCTTCACTATTCTCATATATCTGCAAAAGGGAAATGTATTCGGCTTACCGAAGATATACTTTCCAATGACATGTTCTGATTTGATTATGTACATAGTAAACATTAAAGTTAAATTACAGGTTAAATGACACGTGTCTGCGTGTCTTATCAGCTTCAACAAATATCTATCTATCTACCAAATATATCCCAATGAAATGGTTATATTTTCTTAAACATAATAGTATATGTATGTCAGTACGATGAAATTGCATTTTCACCAAAAACTTAATTTTGCTTGTGCTTGCAGCAAACTAAAAATAAAATAGCAGAAAGCAGCACAGAGAGCGCATATAAGGAACAACCGGGGCAGGACGAAGGACGAGAAGGCGAGAAGGCGGCTGGGTGGCAGCGATAGCAGAATGTCAAAATGCCATCGGCAGATCAAATCTTGTTCATAAATGTCACCACAACGGTGGCCGCGGCAGCGCTGACAGCTGCTGCAGCCGTCAACAGCACGCCAGGGGTATCCACAGCGGCAGCAGCAGCAAAGGCGGCATCGGCGCCAGCATCAGGCAACGGACGCAGTGCAGCCACAGTGGAGACAGCAGCGGCAGCGGCATCCACAACAACAGCCGCCCTGGCGGCCAATTTATCGGGCTCGCTGGTGGACAGCCTGACAACGGCAACTGCCACAGCGACGGCAACGGCGACGGCGACAGCTGCAACAATTGTGGAGACAACGCATGATTGTGGCGCCCTGGCGGCGGAGGAGCTGCAAGGCAGCTTTCTGGGCGTGCAGCTGGCGGTGCCGGAATGGGAGGCGCTGCTCACGGCCCTGGTGCTCTCCATCATCATAGTGCTGACTATTATTGGCAACATTCTGGTCATACTGAGCGTCTTCACCTACAAGCCGCTGCGCATTGTCCAGAACTTTTTCATTGTCTCGCTGGCCGTGGCGGATTTAACGGTGGCTCTGCTGGTGCTGCCATTCAATGTGGCCTACTCCATACTGGGTCGCTGGGAGTTTGGCATACATCTGTGCAAGCTGTGGCTCACCTGCGATGTGCTCTGCTGCACCTCATCCATATTGAATCTGTGCGCCATTGCGCTGGATCGCTACTGGGCAATAACCGATCCGATTAACTATGCCCAGAAGCGTACGGTTGGTCGTGTCCTGCTGCTGATCTCCGGCGTGTGGCTGCTGTCGCTGCTCATTAGCAGCCCGCCGCTAATTGGCTGGAACGATTGGCCGGATGAGTTTACCAGCGCTACGCCCTGTGAGCTAACCTCGCAGCGCGGCTATGTCATCTACTCGTCGCTGGGCTCGTTCTTCATACCGCTGATCATCATGACCATTGTGTACATCGAGATCTTTGTGGCCACGCGCCGGCGTCTGCGTGAACGCGCCAAGGCGAACAAGTTGAACACCATCGCATTGAAGTCCACAGAGCTGGAGGCCATCAATGCCAGCGGTGCGGCGGCAGCCGGTGGCAGCTCGACCAGCTCCAAGGCACGCGCCTTGGGCAGCCTGTGCAGCAGTTGGCTCTGCTGTGGACGGGATCGCGCCAACTTTGCCACGCCCATGATACACAACGATCAGGAGAGCCTCAGCAGCGAGACACACGCACAGCCAGAGCCGAACAAGGAGCAACAGCAGCAGCAACAGCAGCATGTTGTTGTCCTGGTCAAAAAGTCGCGTCGTGCCAAGATCAAGGACTCCATTAAGCACGGCAAGGGGCGCAGCGGTCGCCGTTCCCAGTCATCTTCGTCGGCCTGCGAGCCGCACGGGGAGCAACAGTTGCTGCCACAGGCCAACAGCAACAATGCCAGCAACGCCGCCAAGTCGGATCCAGAGATTAGCACAGAGAGCGGCAGCGATCCCAAAGGTTGCATACAGGTTAGTTATTCAGACCTTTGTATAAAGCTGTTTCTTCTGATTGTTTGAATGAATGACTGACTGACTGGCTGATTGACTGACTAACTGATAGGTGGTTGGGAAATTCCACAAGCAAGTGCAGAAACTTTAGGAAACTTTATAGTTATCACCCAACCGATTTTAAGCTAATTTTCAGAGATTTTTGATCAACGCCATTTAAGAGGTGTTTCACACATTTCGGGAAATCAAACACTCTTTGGTGGTTGTTAAAGATTTGATCCAGTTTCTGTCTCAAACTTATTTCCAAGCAGAATACATTCGAGACATGGCTCAAAATTATAGCTACATCCACCCCGTCTCCATAGCAATTTCGTCCGATCGGCTTCAAAATTACTTTGACAATAAGCATTGAAATTTAATAATCAGTTTTAGAGTTAAAACTTATGTTTAAAGATCTGTCTTTACATCCATTGAAGCGATGTTTCGCACTTTTTGAAAAATCCACCTCCCCTTGGTAGAAATGGGTGCTAAGATTCGATCGGTGAAGTTACTGGTTCAAACTCATTTCCAAGAATCTTCATGAAATGTTGCTTGACGATTTTTTTTAAACAAAAGTTTTTATATTTCTGAAATATTTACTGAAATAACGAAACAGTTTTTTAGGAAATTTACGAAATTATTTTTTGAGTGTACTATCTAAAATTTTAAGAAAATGGACTAAGTCAGATGGGTATAAGCTCATGGCTCATAGTATAAATGACAGCACTCTTTCTAACAGAACACTCATATATCTATAATAATGTTAATGGGCATGACCTGTCCCAAGAATGAACTTTAACTCCACCATAAATATATGAATAAAATTGCTCAGGTGTGCGTGACCCAGGCCGAGGAGCAAACCTCGCTGAAGCTAACACCACCACAGTCATCGTCGACGGGAGCGGCTGCTGCCCCGGCGCTGCAGAAGAAACCGAGCACCGTTAATCAGTTCATAGAGGAGAAGCAGAAGATCTCGCTGTCCAAGGAGCGCCGGGCGGCCCGCACCCTGGGCATCATCATGGGCGTCTTTGTCATCTGCTGGCTGCCATTCTTTCTCATGTACGTGATCTTGCCATTCTGCCAGAGCTGTTGTCCCACAAACAAGTTCAAGAACTTCATCACCTGGCTGGGTTACATTAACTCCGGCCTGAATCCGGTCATCTACACGATATTCAACTTGGACTATAGACGCGCATTCAAAAGACTGTTGGGCATCAACTGATACGCTGATCTCGGCAGATCTGGACGGCAGAGGCAGCTGCAGCTGCAGCGCAGCGGAAGGGAGAGCGTTAGTCAAAGTTTGTGCCAAAAATTAATCTGATTTTGGATGATGTGGAAACACCTGACGAAATACTAAAAGAAAAAAAAACAATATGGTTTCACTCATTTGTACAAAGATCTCGAGTTTTCATCTGCAATTTATAAATATATTGACAATTTTAAGCAATTTCTAAAAGCTACGTGTTACATTAGTTTTATTAGACTTTAGCTATTTATTTGTGTTAAGAGCTTCTTGTTAATTATTTATTAACTTGTCGAGCGACTCTCGCTTAAACTTAGTCTCTTACTTTTGTCAGGTGTTTCTGGCATTGGAAGGGCTTACCTGGCCGTACTTGGATAAATGTAAGCTGTTAAATATACTCATCAAATAAAAAACATACAGCATACAGATAAGAAATTAAATAAAAAGCAGCAGCAAAAATTATTGAACATTAAAAAATATGAATATTAAAACGTAAAATACGTAAATAAAATAGACACAAATAAAAACTAAAATGAAAAGCTAATTGAATTTAAATAAATGTTTAGGCACAAGTTTGTTGCAGACTTTCATGTTTCACTTTTCAACGCATAAACTAATTATATAGAAAATAATATTATATAAAACATAAATTAATATTAATAAAGGTTAGTTAAATGCGCGCGCTCAACTTTAAGAAACTTCCAACAGCTGTTTTCTTAGGCATTACTTTAAATACTTGCATTAAATTTTAGGTAAATGAATTAATTACAAATAATCGAACTTATTGTAAATGTATGTATACTTTGAGGTACGCCTCAAAAAGATTTGTTAAATAAGTTAATTATACGTAAATTATTTTCATGACAAAGCATCAAATGTGTTGAGTGTGCAAAAGCACAGCTATAAGCTTAAATATCTAATAATAATTAACAGAAATGAAAAAAAAAAACAAATTAGTAAAATATGAAAAACAACAGCTTAAATGTTTTATTGCATTGTGCAATAGAGTTATAAAATATATATACTTACATTTATATAAATCGGTGTATCAAATCAAAAGAACTTTGATGACGTACGTTAATTTCACTAATTAAATTGTTTAATTAGCAAATGCAAAATGAAACAACGCAAATGAACAAAAAGACAGATTCGAATAAAAGTTATGACAGATAATAAAAATACATTCCCTTTGTTTGTAAATTGAAACTATGAATTTCGACCTTATTTATCGATTTTAGACCTGCCAATAATAAGCGGGGCAGCGTCTTACCATTACGTATAATTGAATATTATCTTTCTTAATTGCCTTTTGTAAGTTCCAATATCAATTAAATGTTGCCAGTGTTCCGTGTGCATACTATTAGGGGTGCATACTATTAGGGGTTTTGCATGCGGTCTAATTCAAGTTAGAGTAAAATCGCATTAGGCTCTGGCAAGGTTATATTCATATAATTTCTTCATCATTTCTTTTCTATTAGTTAGTCACCTTTTTTCAAATTAACATAATGCGTAACGGTTTAAATTTAAGACCAGCTAGTGCTGTAAAATATCTACCAACAGCACTTGTACTGTGTATATAAAATAAATAACCTGTTGCTTAACATATGACCGGTGCAGCGTTTTGCAGCACACTAACCTTTACACTGACTGCCATTAACATATGTCTCTTAGTTTAACAGCAGTAATCATAATGTTCACTAACAGTTTCTGGCAAGAGTGCTAAAAGAAGCTGCCTGCTAAGATTCGACTTATAGCGTTCCCTAGTCAGCTGCCACAAAACATTGAAATGTGTATTAACAGCTCTGTTAAATACATCAGCAGTGCAGTATTTTCTGATAATAGCCTAAATACTATTTTGGGGTTTTTAACATTACATTTTGAGCACTTGCCGCTGTTTACCAAAATTTATTAGTCATATCATTTTATATTTAGTTGCAGTCATAAGTGAAAACTAAATTAAATTAATATATTAAATCGTGCTCTTCATAAGCAAATAACAACTAAAATGCAGGTAAGTTAAAAGCTACTACATAACGCTTTATCATCGTCATTGCTTCATTTCTCATTGCTTATTTCTGTTTGTATATATGTAAATATCTTTAAGCATGTGCATTCTCTTACACCCATATTTGGTAAAAACACATCTAAAATGAAACGCACGAGTGCGCCGAGCATTTTCTGAATGGAAACCTAATTAAATAGTATTTTCTATAGGACTCCAACGAAGATACCGAATGGAACGATGTGCTGCGCGCAAAGGGAATCATCGGGCCAAGGCAAAAGGAGGCTGAAATCACAGAGGACCAAATTCAGGCAATGATGAATGACGTCATCCAGCGACGCACAGATCTGCCGCCCCAGGAGGGTCAGCGCGACAAACGTGTCGATGACATGTCGCTGGATGAGCTGGACGAACTAGAGGATTCTGAGGACGAGGCAGTGCTGGAACAGTATCGCCAACGACGCATCGCTGAGATGCGAGCAATAGCCGAAAAGGCGCGCTTCGGCAGCGTGCGCGAAATATCCGGGCAGGAGTACGTCAACGAGGTGACCAAGGCCGGCGAGGGCATCTGGGTGGTGCTGCATCTGTACGCCAACGGCGTACCCCTCTGCGCCCTCATACACCACCATATGCAACAGCTGGCTGTGCGATTTCCGCAGACGAAGTTCCTGCGCTCCATAGCGACAACGTGCATACCAAATTTTCCTGAAAAGAACCTGCCCACCATTTTCATATACCACGAGGGAGCGATGCGCAAACAGTTCATTGGACCGCTGGAGCTGCGCGGCGATAAACTGACGCTTGATGAGCTGGAGTTTATGTTGGGCCAGGCCGGTGCAGTGCCCACCGAAATCAAAGAGGATCCCAGGCCGCAAATCAAGGACAAAATGCTGGCCGATTTGGAAGACAAGAGCGCCGACTTCTACTAAATCTCATTTAAACATCACGTGTTCGTTAATATTAACCATTTCATGTTGCAGTACAACAATCTGGGAATCTATCTTCAGACGGTGTGTGCATATTTGTTAACAAAATAAAAACAATTTTTACTGCCAGAATTCACTTGTTATGCGACTTTACACTGCTGGTGGAGGACTTGTTCGTGCCCTTTGGCTTGCTGCGAAATATATTCGGATCGAGGATGTTGTACGGATGCTCGCAGGCGGGATTGATAATGCGTCCGCGCCGCAACTCGTTCTTCTCCAGCAAGTGTGGAGCTAGCAGCAGAAACAGCTGCTCCGTCCACGAAGGCAAGCCAAAGCTGGAGAAGCACAGCTCCCAGTAGGGCAGGCCCAAATGCGCAATGGCCATGCGCAAGTACTCGCTGAACGTCTCGGCCAGAAACTGCCAACTAAGGGTGCTCAGCTCTAGCAAATAGAACCTGGGATTGTTCGAGCTGGTCGAATCGTACAACATGCACACCTGCAAATCAGAGTCCCATATATATTTATGTACATACTAGTTGCAATTTCAAAGGACGTCTCACCTTGGCCAGTTCATTTATGTTATTGATTTCGAATATCTTGGTCTTGGCCGTAATGATAGGCGTGGCATTATCCCATTTGTCCTTGGCAACAACAGTTGCCCCACTGCCAATCGCAGCCGCAGAGCCGGAGCTGCTTACCGAGTGCGTGTTCTCGATATTCTCGCGCAGCAGCGTCACCTGCAGCAGGTGCGGAAAGTGTATATAGCCCACGCGGCGCACATCGTTAGCTGATGGGGGAAGCGTATGATGGATTTATCGGGATGCCGTAAAAACTATCTAGACTTACGCGCATATTGATAGCTCCATTTGAGCACGAAGCCATCGGTAGACAAGTAAAACTTTTTCATATCCTCGGGCAGATAGACACAGTGCCGCTGCTCCCAATTGACCACCTGGCAGGGATTCAGTGGCTGGCGACGCTCGAGGTTAACATTGCAGACCCGCGGCACACTTGCTATTGTTTGGAATTTGGAATTGATTCGATTAGTCAAGTGGCTCAGCTAAAGCACACTACTCACATAGAGTTTTGATGAGGCCTAATGTTAGATTTTCGTAGAATGCATCTTCCGGTGAGAGTTTCTTGTTCATATTTAAATGTAATTCTTGTCGTTTGAAATATTTTGAAGATCTGTTTGACGACGACAAGTTGGGGTAGTAAACAATTGCGTCCTGGCACTGGTTGTTTTGGTAACGGCTGCGATAACAGCAGGAAAAGCTAACTACTTAAAGGCTAACTTGTATATACATATACTTCTCAATCAATTGAAGGAACAGGTTTCTTTTGGGTTGTCAATAGGTTGAAATCGATTTTATTTTTTTGTTTTTGTAGATATTGCAACGAAACATGAGCACTAGTGTACAGATTAATGTACTTTATAGAATTTAGTTAAAATGGATCAATATCGGACTACAACTTTATCAATAATTTGAAAAACTAATACATTTATATTTCGATACGATTATAATATCTGAGGTATGGTTGTCAAACGATCACAAAGTGATTGGAGTATATTAGGTTTGTGCAATGTCCGTCTGCCTGTGTGGAAAATCGCAATAATCTTCATATACATTTCTTCTACTTCTCTTCCAAAGTTTGTTCCAGAAATACATATGTTGTCTACGCTCACCAGGGGCGTGACCAATTGGAAAAATCTATACATACATATTGATAAAGCTATTATTGAACTACACGACTCTTGTTCTAAAATAGAATTGATTCATGGGATTTGAACAGTATTGAAAGCATAAATGGTAGGAACATTTCTCTCAAATAATTCATAACATTAATATGACTACTATTTATTTATATATAATACATTCAAAACTAAATTTATTTACACAAAACACAAATGATGAAGATATTGATGCACGTATTGAAAAAATGAGAATGAAATAGCACGACATAAGGCATTGGATTTATAGAGCTGAGATCATGGCATATGCTGCCGCTCTCCTTCTTTAGCTTGACTTGGGGTTTCGCACTCGGCCTCCTCCTCGTGTCAGGATACCTCCCAAACGGTGGACTCCACCGAACGACGCGGACGTGCAGCGACCTCCACGTGGGCGTCCAGGCCATCGCTTAGGCGACTGAAACGGCGTGCCCAGCTGCCTCGCGCGTTCATTTGGCCACCAGCTATGGACGACCGGCTGGTGGCGTCTCGGAACAGGCTCATTATGTCTTGATTGTCTCCCTGCGCTCGCTTGATGCCGTGCTGGTATTTGGCCTCCTTGGCAAGCAGCTGCTCGCGCTGCATTTGTGTCTTCACCTCGGACGGTACATCGGGTATGATGAACTGCATGATGCCGGTTAGCACGAAAACCACATGCTATTACGAACGATAAAAATCCATGTTCATATATTGGACATTAGTTTTAATTTAGTTAATGCACGCGTTTACCTCAAACACCACGACGAACGCCAAGCGTGCGGCAAATACATGCCAATAATGGGGACTAAGTCCATACGGCTCGTAGTCCTTGGGGCCATTGCTATCAGAGGACGACAATCTCAAAATGTGACTCGAAATTGATGGGGTATGGTTTGGCTTACCGATAGCCTCGATATTTGCAGGTGTCGGGATCTCGTTCGCTGCTTGTCGCGCCCCATTCCTCCTTGTAGTCAGATGTATTGAATATGGACAGGGAGTGCTCTATATAGCCGGCCAAAGTATGCGACTCCGAGTAGACAAACTTATAAACGGTGCGCGGGATAAAATCGCTTGTGTAGGCGATCACAAAAGCATTGGACACGACGGCCGTATAGGTAATAATACGCAATATGCCATACCAGGCACCTATATCCTCCACACGCTCCGCCAAGGGGCGTCTGGCCTGTGTGACCATCTTGTAGGCATCCAAACGAATTTCGGCCACATTGTTGAGCAACGCGAAGAGCGGAGCCAGCGGAAATGCGGCCACAAACAGTGTGACAAATCCATACTGCAGTACTGAATATATACGAATATATGTTAAATTACTTCTGGATAGTCATCAAATGATACTGGACACTCACTCATTTCTAGGTACTCGTCAAAGAGTGCCAAGCGACCCGGATCCTGCATATGATAGTCCTGCTCCCAAGCCATGTGCAAATGCGACTCGTCTTTTGTGGCCTTCAATCAAGACATTATTACGATTCCCTATTGATAAATATCTTTAAATATATCCTAATGCATACCTGTTTGTGCTTTCGCTGGCGCCACCAGTTCCAGAACTTGGGAAACAGATACTCCATAAAGTTATTCCAGCACTGTTTGCCCACCATAATGATAGCCTATAGCATATAAAACAAATAATCCGCAATTCTTTTCAAAATCTTTAACTTATTGCCTACCAATTGTATGCATAGCTCGGAGAGGCAACCCGCCGGATCGCATATATCATTTTTGAGGCGAAAGAACTCACTCCGTCGCGCCTGATCATCGCCGGGATAGTCAAAGAAGCGACCCTTGAAGAAGGCTATGTATATGAGCGACGAGTAAAAGTTCATAAACTCAAAGAAGAATATCTTAAACGTATATGAATCCTCGTATTCGGTATGGGTGCGTGGATTCTCCAGATTTGTTAACTTAATTGCCATACGATGATAGATCTACAAATGAATTGATTAAATAAAGTTCCTTACTCGCGTCAATATTACTTACGCGTGTTAATATCATGATAACCACCAAATTGATTAAAGCCGCTGTCACCGTGGTGAACAGTTTGGCATGCTCCTTCACAAAGAAGCCGCCACCGCCATAGATGACCGAGACCAATGATATGCGATAGATGATGGTGCCCAGCACGGCAGAGAGCACAACGGCGATCTGTAAAGGATCAGATTAGATATTACAATTATACTGAGGTTATCCCTGTCAATGCTAGTATTTACCATGAAGAGAACCGCGCTTCCGGTTATGACAAATCGAATGGCACGACTCCATGTGGACATGTAGGGTTCCTTTTCTCGTGTCACTGGATTCATTCGAAATGTGGTTGCATTCGTCTCAAACTCGGGCCGATTCTCCTCATCCATTTCCACATTATGCAGGTCCCATTCCCACACTAAGACCGATTGCTTGCGTTTCCAAAGCTCCAGGAAGGTGGTAGCTAAAAGTAACGTTATTCTTAGGGTCTGGAATACATGTATGCATGTATACCTACCCCAAAAGGACATGAAGATGGCGAAAAATACCGTCGAGGGATTGTCAAAGAGGTAAGTCAGTCGTGAGAACAGGCATGATTCGGATAGTCTTTGGTAGCTGCAGGCCTTATCACAGAGCGGGCATAGCGTTATGTTACCGGTGCCGTACTCATTGCAGATCTCCTTGCTGGGCGTATTATCCTCCGACTCCAGTGTGGCCAGCCCATATATAAAGCAAAGAGTGCCCACAACGGCAGGATAGACAAGCATTTCGGTATAGAAGCCCAACCAACTGAAATAGAGTGCGATTTTGTCCCCGAAGTACTTGCGCACCAGGCACAGGGGCTGCTTCTTGTACCACTGCGAAGGATGCGCCCACGTCTGATACAGTACACGGCGATCCAGCGAAATGCCACTCGAATGCGGTCGATCGTAGCGACCCTCGTGCAATGGAAAACAGCCCAGATAGGTGCCATCATTGAGCAGTCGTCGAATGCCGCTCCGATCGCTCTCGTCGTAGGGTGTGCGTATAAGCACTTGCATGACCATAAGCGAGCGCTGGGCACCCGTGTACGCCGTGGCACGATCCTTAACAATGAACCTTTAAAAAGATGTTATGAAATTTATAAGCTGAACGAGAATAGATTTTTGTACCCTGAACCCATTGAAAATCTACGACCCTTGTAATTGTTTTTGTGTATCTAGAGTTAGTAGAGAGCAGCCCGGCGCTGGGTTCAGACAATCTCCTAGTGAAAACTTACTGCTCCTCTGGATTGCCATTGGCCGTTGCTGCTTTGAAAGTTGTCTCGCCCTCCAGCAGGCTGTGATCAAGCTGTATCTTTTTGGTTAGGCGTTGCCACACATCTTTCCAGTACTGCACATTCCGCATAACTACGTTCTCCTCATCCTATGGCATTTAAGATATATTGATGGGAATAAACACACACGCAATTAAGTCAACTATAGACTTACCCAAGATGGCTTAACGGATATGGTTATGAAGCGTTTGATGGGCAGCTTAAGATTCATGACCTCGGCCAGACGCGTTTCCAGGCGCCAAGGCAGATGGATCTTGAGGAAAAATGTTTTTTCATTAAACGATTGTGACTTGTCCTCCAGCTCCACTTCGAGGCCCTCTTTAACAAGATTCTCAATAAAACTGCGCCTAATATCGCGCCGTCGTGCTTCCGCTTCGGTCATAACGCCCAGATCCTCCTCTTCCCAGGCCAGCACCATGTCCACCTTGCGTCGCCCGTCGCGAAACATCAGAGACTCCGGATCGAGTCCCTCCCGATCCTGCTTGCTTATGCGTCGCTCCTCACTGCCATCGCCTGTCAAGCTGTTGCTTTTGCTGGCCTTGCGACTGCTCAGGTAGCTGCCGGTAACGCTGCTCTCCCCGGTGGAAGTCTTGCGTTCAGTGGGTAACAATTGCCTGTAGCTAAACTGATCAGTCAGCACATTCGAGTGCGAGGACTCGACTATTTCGTAGGGCTGATTGGCAGACTCCTCGGCCTGACTGGACTTGCGTCCGCCTAGTGTCGGGCTCAGGTTCAAGCCCAGCGTACGACGCATTGCGGTACCAGGTATATCCTCATCATTGCTGCCCACAACACGCGGCCCAAAAGCTTGTGTGGGACTCGGCTCCGCTGAGTCTGTCTCCAGATGCGTAGGCAGAGGCATGGCTATGGAGTTGACTTTCTGATAAAATGAGCCGTTGCCACCGCGCACCATCGAGGAGTTTAGCCATTTCTCCGTGTACGCTGCCGAGCTGGAGTTCTGCTCCAAAGGTGGTTTGGGCGTAAGAGGATTACACGCTGGCATTGGACTATGGCTGGCCGATTGTCGTTCTGCCTCCAGAAAGCTGTAGATATTATCAGTGGCAGTGATGCTGGATTCCATTGGTGGCGACTGCATATCCAATTCAATCAAAGGGCTCTCCTGCTGTGTTGAAACGTTACTATAAGTATTGCCAATTGGCGGGCAAACGGATGACTTACAGCATAACCAACCAAGCGGCCGGCCACTATTCCGCTGTCCTGGCTAAGTCTTCGTGGACGTATCTTGGTCTGCTTGCTGCGTATCATGCGTTCACTTTTGGCCGGACTCGAGACGACTTGGCGCCCGGAAGGGCTTAAAGAAGAGCTGTGATGAGAATTGCGTAGAGTGGGCACTGAAAGGAATCCTTTTGAATGGCAATGAGTAAAACGCTTTGTCTACATTTAAAATTTACTCACTTGGAAATTGAAACACCAACTGCTCAGCTGCTATCGCGCTCTCTCGCGCTGCACTGCCAATCAGATCCTCACGAGAATTGGCCTCCGTTATGGGTGCGATGCTCTCATCGTCAACACTGTCGATACGTATTTGAAATATATTCGATTTGCGACCCGAATTGCCCCTCAGCTCGCCATGATTGCTCATGTTTTCGTAATGTTGTCGTATCTGCGACACGTTGTGAGGACGTCACAGAATTCTATAAAACGTAATTGTACAGTTTACATTAATACTGTAACAAAAACTTTTCCATTTTCTTTTTCGGATGACTTTTAAGTAATTTGACCTACAATGCCAGCGCACGAGCTCCTTTCCATGTGCCTCTATTCCCATTATTAATTATGCATTTCAATTTGTTAGTTCGATCAATGTCGAAGGCATAAATAACACTCGACCGCAAACAAGCATCCAATATGCATAAATAGGACAAATAGAAAGGAATAAATGTGAAATGATTTGTCCGAAATATATCCAAGCACTTTCCACTATTCAACACATTTCGAAGGCAGGGTTGCCACCTGACAAAAGTATTTCGTTAATTCTGTTGCACTGTTTGAATAATTGCCATTTGATAGGTTCATGACCCTTGCCTTTTACATTTATTATTGATTCGTAAAAATGTTTTTATTTCTTAATATAACATTTCCAAATACTGTAGTTCTCAGAAGATGAGTTGTCTAAGTGACCCAGTTATTTGGGCAATTGAAAATCAAGTATTCGCTTTTGAATCCCAAACTATTATATATATAGGATGTAGAGAGATACGACCATATTCTATACTTAAAATTATAATAATAATATTTAATGTATAAATATAAGACAAAGTTGTCTCCTGATATAACTATTTCGCTACGAGGCCCGTGACCCTTGGTTTCTGTACCTATAAAGTAAGGTAAAGTAAGTAAAGAACTCTTCAAAATGATGCATTTCTTAGTAGATGAATTGCTTAAGAGTTTTGCGCACCTTAAAGCCAAGTAACCGCTTTCGAGTTTCAGTCTAGTATATGCATATAGTGTATCTTTAGCTACTTAAATAAACGAGGTTGAAGGTACATAAAATTATAACGATATATATGGCATATATATACCACCCGATATATCTATTTCGTTGATTCGCTTTACGTTTCGAAGCTTAGGTTTGTGAACCTTGCCTTCTGAATCTATAAAGATGAGTATTTATTTATAACATTTTAATTATTATTTTTTATAAATTGTGCAGTCTTTAGTGGATGGGTCTCTAAGTGATCCATGTATTAAGTGCACTTAAAATGAAGTAGCCACTTTCGAATCCCAAAGTCAAGTTTATATACTGTAACCATATTCTAAACTTAAGCCAATAACAACAATATATATTGTCCACATATATGAATGTGAGGTTATGAATCTTTAAATTTGTATGTTCAGCAATTGAGCAATTAACCATTTACCGCAGGAATACGATATTATTTTGTTTTTCTATTTTGGTAATAGTAGCTTACAGATGCATGTATGCGCCTAAATTTATATGTACATACATCGTAGTCCCTATGGGCCACTTATATTTGACATTACAATCCCCTGAACAAGCGCACAAATGAATGTGTTTGTTTGGTTATGTTTGTTTGAATACCTTTAAAGTGTAAGGGACTACGTACTTTCAAAAGAGACAACTGTCAAAGCTCATTTAAATTGTCAAGAAATTCAACTTGACAGGTTTTATCAAAAGGCGTTCAGTGTTCCCATACCAAATTGTGTCAACGCCAACTGGAACAGTTTTTGGCACCTACTTGTGGGTGAGGCAAACAACGAATCGACAATGAAAACCTGTTCTGTTCAGAAACAGAATTTAAGCTTAGAAATGAGACAGAAATCTCTCCCAATTGAACACTTCAATAAACCCAAATAAATTCCATTAATTCCGTTCGCGTTTCAAACTAACTTCCTGCGTTTTATGAAGCACAGCCTTGAGCTAAGATTTTTGTATGTTATAATAATAATAATAATATCTATTTAATATATTTAGGCCCGTTGACGTAAAAATATTAAAAGCTTTTGATATTTACTCACCAAAAAAAAGGGCTTAATTTGATTTCTACCCAACATTTGTTTCTACCAAATATGATTGGTTAAAGGCCATAATTGAGGCCAAATTTATTTATACTTGGGTTGGGGTCTGCCTCAAATGTTCTTTTTGCTTGTTTTTTAACCAAACTTTATCTTTTAAAAACAACTGGTTTGGTTCAAACTGAAATATTCAAAAGCCATTTACAGCCTTGCACTAAACTCTAGCCCAATTGATTGTTCTTAAATTGGTCTAATTTCTATCATATACAAGGCCCATTGACAAAGAGTGTGTATGAACTACTTACTATAAGCTTTATTGTACATAGTATAAAAAGGATAGATATATTCATGTATGCGTATATCTGGGCCTCAGCTTACGCATATGGGTAAGAGGCCAATTTCGTAGCGTAGTACTCGAGGACAAGGCTATAATGACCTTTTACCCGCATACAGTATGTTGGGAAATATATGTGATAATGCACATTGGACACAGGTCTGTCCAGTTGGGTCGATAAATGTTAAATAAATAAACTTGTTGCTGAAATAAGTGGCGACCAGTTGTTGATTGTCAATAGGTGAATGTCAAATATGTGTAATTTATTTATTTTCAATTAACTGAAGTTCTGGACACAACTTAGAAGAGTCTGGCTGCAAGACCTTTAGATTCCAATTGACCAATGCTGGGCGTCACACAAAAATATTTTGATATTTCTTTGACCCATTGCCGTCTATGTACAAAGGACCTGACTTGTAATTCGACCCCTATAGCCTTGCTGAAAGTAGCACGAAACTGAACAGATAGAAACATAGATACATATCGTACCTGGCTGCGCGTCCTACGCGTAGGACTTATGACTTGCTAGATGCGTCAGTAGTTGTGGTTGGCTTGTCAGTTGTGCAAAGTCCCATGCCCATGTCCCATCGAGGTAATCACAGCAATTGAAGGTTTATTGATTCGACTTTGTCATTTTTCAAGTTCTATATTGATAATCGATTATTGATTTCAAGTTAAAGCCATTCAAACGTCACCTAATTAATCCCAATCAAATTACCTCAGGCTCACTTAAATACTTAAATACGAGCAAGTACTTTTGTATACGTACATCCGATTTCATTCGATCTTTTTTTCGCAGATATATTTTATTTATTTTCAATTTAAATTATTTAAAATTCTTAAATAATTTCCCATTGATTTAAAAGGTGTGCAATCGTTGTCTCTTTTATATCGTTAACATTTTTACTGCACTCGCTCGCGTGTCCTGTATTAGTTATTAACACATTGCGTTCTGCATAATGGAACCTTCCGATTTCGACCGATTTGTTAAAGCACTCGCGCACGAATGACCAAGGACCTGGCACAAGCCACTGGACTAAGCAAGCTTGCAACTGTCGCCTGTCCCAACCACCACGGAGAGTATCTACCACAGGTAGACAATCAAAGCAATCTAGTTTCATGTGTTGCTCTCTCACCCACTCCCGAATAGAGCGTAAAACGAGGCTATTTCTGCGGTTGCTGGTTTAATGGTCAATTGACATAGCTGAATTCGAAATGGTAGCACACTAGACTCTAGTATATCAAAAAATTTCAAGTATTATTACGAATGAAACAAATGCTCAATTTGATTAGTTACCACAGACCAAAGGGAATATTCTACCCACAGACATATATATGTAAGAAAGGGCCTTATATGCCTTAATAAATGTACCCCGACCATTGGTGGTTTCTGAAGGGTTTTGCAGTATTAACTCATGACCTCACTATTAATTGCCCTATCACAATCGTAACGTAATTTTAAAAATAGAATCCCTAATCAAAAATTTTTTATATGCTACTATTATTGTACGGCAATACGTCTATTTTGAGCAACTATATGTACTTGCGTCAAACAATCGGCCAAGTGCGTCGTTTACCACCTTCAGAACAAGGCAATGCGTGATATGTGATAGTTGTTGTGTCGTTCCTATTTGAATTTACAGTTCTAAGAATATTAAATTGCTTGTTTCTGGTAAACAAAAGGTTATTGTATACACAATTGTGTGTCCCCACTGATGAACTGACCGACTGACTGACTGGTTGGCACAGACCTAACCACACGAGCTGGGAAGATGCATTTTTTATTAAGTTTAAATCAAGTTGACGTGCTTGGGGGGTCCTGATTAGGGGATTCCTTGAGCATCATAAACACAACGAACTTAACCTGCGCGTGCCATGCTTATCCATATCTTTCGATTACGCGTTTATGCTTAAAATTGCATGCATACTTTGACACACATGTTTTAATATATATATAAATAAAATATAAAATATATATATATAAATATATAAAATATATATAAATAAATATATAAAAATAAATTAGTTCTCTCAGCGGGGTTAAAACTCGTGCGCATTTACCGACAGAACAACCTCTCCATAATCACATTTGGCATGTGCGCATACAGATAGATAATGGCTGCGTGTTTGGCAAATGTAAAGAGTTCCGTCTGAGCCCATTTTTCAACAAATATGTAGTGTTATTTGAAAAATATGTTTCACCGATTGCTAGGTGCAAATGATAGAGGAGTGTACATAGACAAGCATGTAAGCATGCTTTTTTAAAGAAAAGCGTACTTTGAAATATTGCCCTACTATGCGATTCTCATGAATTCAAGTAAGGTTTTTAGATTTTCAGGCGTTGAATATAAGTTTAATTAGGCTATTTTCATAATTATACATTTTTTATGTCTTTCTCTTTTGCGCTAACTTAAACCCGCTTCTTGTTTTATTGTTCTTTCAGTGTTTTACATGTATGTATATAAAGGGGTATTCAAGAAAATGACAATAAAAGTAATTCTGCATGTATATGTGAATTGAGGGTCTATATGTTTTTACAAATATTAAAGTTACATAAATTTATATAAAATTGAAAAAAAAAAAAAGTTAAGACAATATATTTCTGTTATATATTTCTTGACATAATTGTGTCCTCACACCTTTAATGAAGCTTTTTCTATTAAATATATAATTCGTTTAGTTCATAATTGTTTTCAATTTATTTCATATTTATTCTATTCTATATCTGTATTTACAAAAAGCAAATATAGTTTCTTTTCCCATTGTTCTTGTCAAAAAAAAAGCGGTTACAACCATAGATCATTTTATTTAACCCAACACCATAAACATAAAAATAGATATATAAATCCGAATTCTTGTAGACATGTACTCGTGATTAGGATTGGCTTTATAAGAGACTTAGCCCAGTGGTCACTCTTCGGACTTCGATTTTCCCAACTCGTTAGAATTGTTGCTGCACTGCTGAAGAATATCCAATTCGCAAGTGCTTGTAGCCTTGCTGAAAAATTGGCCTGCCTCGCACTCGGCCTCGATCTTCTGGCCATGCACGCACACAAAGTAGCCGCGACAATTCTGTGTGTCCCGCGCTAATTGGCCATGCCTGCCATTGCAGACGCCTACACGCTCGCCATTCTCCATGAGGCAGGTGCCGTCGTTCTGCCGGCAGATGCCCAGAAGGCTGTCATAGCTTTCGCCATTGCGGCAACGCTGCGATATGGGCTCATCCTCGTCGCAGCTGATGTAGCGCCGACAGTCGCCTGGTTCGGCTATGGAGGCGCCCTCGCCGATAACCTCGCAGAGACTGGCGAAGTCGGTGGGTGCATCGCTGCATTTCTCTGCCGGTTGTGGATCAGCAAGTTCAGATTCCATGACCTGCGTCTTTAGCTCTGGACTTTTCCCCTGTACTTCCAGCTCCTCGTCAGTGGTCAGTTCGAAGGACTGGCACTGCTGCAGTGTGGCGTTGAAGAAGTAGCCCGCGTAGCAGCGCTCGCAGCGCAGTTTGTTTGAGACGCAAATGTAAAAGTTATTACAATTGGCTAAATCCGGCAGTAGGTGTCCATGTTTGCCCTCGCACAGTACGGGATTTGGTGGCTCATGATCGCTGCTCAAAATTGTATTGGTCGCATTCTGATTCCCCTCATTGATTACATACGGACAGGAGCCGTCGTCTGGCGTGCACAGCAGCTGCTCCGCATCGAAGTAGGCGCCAACGCCGCAGCGTTGGACAAGGGGCACACCCCCCGCACAAATATAGTACCTGGTACAGTTCCTATAATCGGCCACGTAGCTGCCATCCTGCAGACTGTCGCAGCTGAAGAGCGCACTATTGTTTCCACTTTCGCCCAGCTTACCACGCTGACAGAGCTGCAGGGCGCCCGCATCCGACTCGGAACTCGGCTCAGGCTCGCAGCGTCCCAGAGTTGTATTGAAGCGCATATTGGACTCACACTCGGCTAGAATGGCGAGTCCATGCACACAGGCGTAGTACTGGTTACAGTAAACCTGGTGAGGCAGCCGCGTGCCATGAACCATTTTCTTGCATAGATCTTGACTCGCCAGCGAGTCTGGCAGAGATTTCAGCAGACACTGACCCTGGTCCTGGCGGCACTGCGCCAACTGCTTGTTAAAGTACTCACCCGCCGGACAGTAAAGCAACTGGGCAGCATTTTGACCGGAGCTAGAGCTGAGGTTGGAGCTGTAGTTGGCATTGGGAGTGTAGCTGGAGCAGTTGTAATAGGCACGGCAGTTGTGAGCATGCGCTATCAGGCCGCCAGACGTATTATTTACGCAAAGCGATTCAATTTGCTGACAGCTGCCATCGTTGGGTCGACAGTAGCCCAGGCTGGCATCGAAATAGCTGCCGGAGGTGCAGCTTTGCAGCAAGGCGGGCTGCTCCTGCAGGCACAGATAGAAACGCGTACAGTCCTCCGCATGCGCCACGCTCTGGCCATCGGGCTGGCCCACGCAGCTGCTGCTGCTGCTAGTGGTCTGAGCTTGGCATATCGCCAATGGCTGGCATTTGTTTAGCTGCCGAGCGTAGCTTTGGCCACGCAAACAGCTGCCCAGATGCCACTCGTCCGTGTCGCAGTAGTAAAAGAACTGGGTGCAGTTGACATCTGGCAGGGGCAAAGCACGCAGCTCGCCCTGCTGGCAGGATCGACGCAAGCCGCTGCCCTGGCAGCTGCCGTCGTTGGCCACGCAGCCAAGCAAGGGCTCGAACTGATCCGATTGGCCACACGACTTGCCAATCCATCGCCCATTGACGCACTGTTCGTACGCGCGGCAGCTCGTGGCTAAGGCGCGTTTTTGTCCATGCAAGCAGACAGTGGACTCAACTTGACTCACATTCAGGCGGCACTGATTGGCGTCGTTTGGCAGGCAGTAGTTGGCCACACGGCTAAAGTACATGCCAAGAGGACACTGCTGAATCCACCAGGCGTTTTCCATGCACATTAGGAACTTATCGCAACCATTTGGATACGGACGCACTGTCAGATGCTGGCACGCAATCTTCTCTTTGGTCTCGCTGCGATTGAACCAGCTGCAAAAATCCTCGCCCTCAAATTCCGGAATGGGCAGACAGGTGCTTAAATGCGCTGCATAGTAGTGACGCCTGGGGCAGCTGCGCAGCCGCCATTTGCCTGCAGCACAGCGAAAGTATTGCAGACAGTTGCCCTTGCCATCTGTGGTCGGTATCGTCTCTGATTCGGTGCTCGGGCCGCAAGGCGGCAAGCCCGGCACTCGCGCATAGCTGCAGACCATGTCATCACGCGGCTCCAAGCAAAGCTGGTGCTCAGGATTGTAATAACGCGCCTCGGAGCAAGTGCGTCTGCGCCAATTGCCGTCCAGGCAAATCTCGTATTGGGAACAGTTCGCTGGCACGGAACGCTTCATATTCACCTCGCAGACGAACTGCAATGAAATGGTTGACAGATAATCAGATATACGATGTACATAATTGAGTTGAAGCTATTAAATCCAGGTAAGCACTGATCATGATGTTTAGGATTCGATATCCCAAGAAGCGGACAAAAATTTAGGAAGAAAAGTTAAGGTTGAAAGTGTGGAACTAAGGGGCTGATAGCAAAAGTACTTTCTTTTAACCCTTGATTGCCATCTAAAATAAGAAGCCAACTGAATAAAAGACCGAAATAAAAGTTCAGTTTGGGTAAATAAACATATATGTATATATATTTGGATAGGTATAAAATTTGGATCAAGCGGAATTTCTCATAATATATAGTAACTCATAAATAACAAACGTAATTATATAAGTGTGTAATTTAAGACATCGTCTAAGCTCTACATGGGTTCAAGTCATTGGCGTGGGGTCGCATTGTGTATGGTAAGCTTATGCAAGCTTCTGGAAGAATTTTTTAAGAAATGATAGTGATCTTACTTTTTCCTCCGGCTCCACGGATCTCTTCTGTATGCCATGTTCCTTGATCAGGCACATGTTCAAGGTGCGATCAAAGAGTTTACCGCCTGTGCATGTGTGATACGTGACAACTTCCGCCTTTCCATCGCACGAGCAAAATCCTTCGGACGTATTCTTCGCTGCAAATGCCTCGAATTGTGCACGATTCAAGCAATCACGAGGATCACAGGCAGCAACAGCCGCCGTCACTTCATCCACACAGACGCCCTGCCTGACGTCAAAGACGTGTCCAGCGGTGCAATGATAATATCTGGGCACAATATCACAGGAGCAGAAGCCCTTGGTCGTATTCCTTGCTGCGAATGTGTCGAATTTGGAACGAGTTCTGCATAGCTCCGGATCGCAAGCATCGACCACACAAACGTTAAAGGTCTGATCAAAGATGTGGAGATCACCACAGCTTTGATAGGTGGCAACGCCTACAGCCTGGCATGTACAGAAACCATTCACCGAATCCCTCGCGGCAAAAGAGGTTAATTCAGCGAGATTGTTGCACCGAGAGGCATCACAGGCCAATTGTAGATTGGCTTTAGTTTCTGTTTCCAGGCATAATTCCAATGTGGCATTGTATTCCTTGCCCAGTGGACAGGACTCAAAGATGGCGATTCCTTCAATACACAGGCAGAAGCCCGAAGTAGTGGTTAGAGCAGCGTAGGTGGAGTGCTCAGGCAGCTTTGCACATTTTCCCTTAGTACAAACGGAGCTAGGTGCCTGTCATATATATACACTCTTTAAGAATCCGCAATGATTACACATCCAATTAAACCCACCTCAATTAGTTCGCAGATTCCTTCTGTGGCATTGTACACTTTTCCGTTATCGCAGTTCCTATAGATTGCCGTGCCGTTAATACATACGCAAAAGCTTGTGTCATCCCCTTCGTTCGATGAGGGGAACGTGTCGTATTCCTCAAGGCATGAACACTTCTCCGAGTCACAATATTGGCTTGACAAGCAATTCTGTCGAAGATTACCAATATAATATTAATTATATTAGGATAGAATTGGTTGACTTACTGATTCCAGGCATATCTCCAGGATAACATCAAACTCCTTACCATCCGGACAAAGACTGTAATTCGGTAATCCTCCCTCACAGTAACAGAATCCCAAAGTGCCATTGCTTGCTTCATATGGCTGATTTTCGGCAAGAGTATCACACTTTGTCGCATCACAGACTTCTGGACCCTAAATTTCAAAGAAATTTAAATTCATCATCAATATCAATGGATATGGAATGCTCAGTCAGACGCTTACCGACTCCAAGCAAATCAGTAGTTCTGTGTCGAATTCTTTGCCCGGAGGACAAAGGGTATATTCAGCGCAGAAGTCCTTACAGGTGCAGAAGCCTTCTATAGTACTCTTAGCTGGAAAAACTATATTCGGTATTAAATTATCAGCACACGTTGTTGAGTCGCACTCATTGCAGATGCATGAGGTATCCGCCTGCGGAGCAAATAAAGAAAATAACTTTCGGAACGCAGAGATGGGAAGGAGATTACTTACAGCTGAGTCCAAGCAAATGCCTAAGGAGTCATCGTATGTTTTACCAGGCGGGCATTCACTAAACGTGGGCACCTCTGACAAGCAGTAACAGAATCCAGTTTCTGAGTTTAGGGCTGGGAATGTGTCACCATCTGGCTTATTAACACAATAGTTGCGACAGCATCTGGGCTATAATTTTTGGTGTATTAGCATGGAAGATCATAATTAAAATCTTATAAGGGAATCAACCTACATCTGGCTGTGGTGCAAGCACGCACAGGAGTAGAGTGCCATTGAAGCTATATCCAATGGGGCAGGGTACTGGTATGGGTTCGTTGGCGCGGCATAGACAAAAACTATCCGGATCATCATAGTTTACCGAAACGGAGTATTCCTCTTTGTCCTGGCACGCTAGAGGATCGCAAGGACCCGTCTGAAATGTGATTATATAATAGTACCGTAAATACTTCTTTACTCTATATACTCTTCAAATAAAGTACTTACAAATGTGCATACGCCTAGACTTTCGTCGAACGTATAGCCCGAATCGCAGTTCTTTAAGAATGCGCCATCGCTTTCGCAGAGACAGAATGTGCTGTTATCACAAGTAAGCGACGGGTAAGCCAGGTTCAGTGTGTTTTTCGTGCATACCGATTGATCACAGGAGCTCTGCAATGCAAAAAGAGTTTTCTTAAACTTATCCATAACTAGATTAAGTGTACTATTCCACTTACACTAGGCTGGGCCAGACAAATCAACAAGGTTGTGTCAAATATTGCGTCCTGAGGGCAGGAACGAATCGTGGCGACATTGTCAAGACACAAGTAGAACTTTGTGTCATCGTCGGCGACAGGGAAGGCGGCGTTATTGTCAGCTGTGGCGCACAAATTAGCACTGCAAGACACTTTGCTGGAGCATTTGCCAGTCGCTGTGTCGAAACCCTCGCCCACAGCGCAGTCAACCACTTGCGGAACTCCGTCGGTGCAATGATAGTATTTGGAGCAGATGGGATGTGCCACATTACCGGATCCACAGCTGCAGGGGTTTATGCACTGCCCAGTGACATCGATTCTGCAGGCACTGCCATCAAACCACTCGCCGCTTGGGCAGGTAGCAGGCACAGCCAATCCATCGGAGCAGGTTAAGTAGGAGGTACAATCAGCCGGGTCGATCATCTGGTAACCGTTCGGCCTGTTGCGACATATCCAGCAGGTGGCATCGGTGTCGGGTACACAGGCGCCCTCGCTATTGCTGAATATATTGCCCTGACCACAGGTGCCATCGATCAGTTCACCATCATGACAGAGTTGATACTTGTCGCAGTCCGTTGGATGCGCAACCATGCTACCCTCAGCCATGCCATTGGGGCAAGTGCAGTCACTCTCTGCTGCACGCTTGCTGCGCGAATTCGGCTGCAACAGCTTGTTCTCGGGGCATAGATTGTTATCATCCGTGCGACAGATGCCCACGGAGGCATCGAAGTAGAAGCCACCAATGCAGGATTCCTTCTTCCAGATGCCACTGATGCAGGCCAAATAGCTCCAACAGTTATCTGCAGCAACAGCTGCCTTGATATCCTTGCACACACCACCCACAACAATAGGAGTCTCTCGACCGGGCACGGATGGGGTAACGATGACGGTATTGTTGTCGTTGCCGGAGCCGGAGCCTGAGCCTGAGCCGGAACCAGAGTCAGAGTCAGAATCGCTGCCAGTATCGCATTGTGGACACACGTTGTCCACATCTATTACGCAAGTGGAAAGATCAGTATCGAAATAGGATCCACTTGGACAGGTCTTTGACTGCCAGTTGCCATCTTCGCACACGTAATACTGATTGCAATTCTGCGCATTGACAGCCACATCGCCATCCACGCAGTCCGAAGTTGAGCTGTCGGGGCAGCAGTTATTACTGTCGATCACGCATACTCTGATCTCAGGATCAAAGTAGTTGCCCCGTTGGCAATCTCCGGGCACCAGTTCACCATTTAAGCATGTGAAATATAAACGGCAGTTATCCGGATTGGGAACTAGCTCTCCATGAGTGGAGCCATCGGCGCAGTCACACTCTGTGGGTGGAGCCAGGGTGGTGGTTGTTGTGCCATTCTTGTCGGGGCATGTGCCGGGTATGCAATGCGGACCCGATATATCAAAGTAGCTACCAGTTGGACACTCTTGAGCGGTTGCCTTTTGCCCT
The DNA here is from genome assembly GCA_035045725.1 of Drosophila ezoana. Lineage (NCBI taxonomy): Eukaryota > Metazoa > Arthropoda > Insecta > Diptera > Drosophilidae > Drosophila > Drosophila ezoana. The sequence goes on along the minus strand of JAWNOU010000177.1, from coordinate 4,869,145 downwards.
GAGCACATGTAGAAGATAGTGCAGTTGTCCTCATCGGCCACCGCGGATCCATCGGGCTTACCAATGCAGAAGTTCTCCCAGCACTGCGAGTTATCCTCATCAACGACGCAAGCCGCTAGGGTGGAGTCAAAGTAGGTGCCACTGGCGCAGGATTGCAGCGTGGCCTGCTGATCCTGGCAGACGTAATAGTTGGCGCAGGATGTGTTGCTGGGCAAAAACTGACCATTTTCTTTGTCCGCGCATTGATTTTGCCAGCACTCTCCGTATGGGTCTGGAACGCAACCATTTGTCTGGATATCAAAGTAGCTGCCAGCATCGCATGTCTGGGCATACGCCAGCTGCTGATCACAGATATAGAAATCCTTGCAATAGCCAGTCTTCAACAAATAGGCGCCATTCACCTCGTCGGCACAAATGTTGGCGGCCTAGAAGTATATGATTAAATAATAAAAATATCAGAGCAAGGAATCACCGAAATCAGTTAGAGGCGCAGACTTACATCCGACAGGGGCGCGGCCAGGCTCAGTTTGCAAAGACCACGTCCTGCTGTTGAGCATTTGCCAGTTTTCGAATTATACTCCTTGCCGGTGGGGCAGTTTATGGAGCGCACAGTATTCTTGGTGGAACAACGATAATAGCTGGAACAGCTGCTGGGATTCGGCCAATGTGGTGAGAGACCACGTAGCTTGCGGTAAACGCATTCAGGATCAGCAGCGCCGGCAAAGGATGCCACTGCGGTCAACGTAACCACAGTAAGCAGAGTAACTATTGAAATAGAGAAAGAAAGTTAAGCAAATAGTTAACTTTTGTCAACTCTCTACGAGAGTCAATTGGTGTCCTTTGCTGACCTTTCATTTCTATGCACTAATATTCCACGTCTATTGCTATGATTGTACTCCGCCCAATTACCAAAATTTCAGACCCTTTATATACACATATTAAGAGATCGCAGTTAACATTGATTTCTGCTTATCAGCATCGATCGATCAGCGCGTCCCTTATCAGTATTGTAGTTTCTGTTAAACATGCGCCCATGAAGTATTTTTTAATTGAGTTCAAGAATTTTGCATCAATTCCGGGAAGACAACAAATCTTTATTGTCGTAGACTCTGTTCAGCCACACCCCTCATATCAATGTAATCAGTACTTAATTGCTTATGAATGAAGTGCATTATGGAACCATGGAATGGCAATACTACTGTTCCCAAAATATTTAAAAGCACATTTACAATTTTTGTTCTAGATATATTTGCATATGTATATATATATATATATATATTTTCATAGTATATTAGTATTAAGCGCATTCATGATCGCAAGTTAAGTTTTTAGAGTCCCAGTAGAGATCGCCTGAGCATGTTCTAATATAGCCCCAGTCCCCAGCGCACTGTATAAACTGGTGGCAGTCATAGGGATGGGGCAGGTACTCCACACCGGGATGGTTTTTGCACATGGAGTTGGCATCTACATAGATCTCCGTTGTTGTTGGCGTCAAGAGGGTAGACAATGTTGCTCTGGTTGATGTCTCTGACGAATCTGTTTCACCTGTTGGAGTCTGTGGCAAGTCTGTTGGCGTGCCCTGTGTGGAAGTTTTTGGCACATCGGTAGGTCCAACATCTGTTGGGGTCTGTGGCAAGTCTGTTGGTGTTCCCTGGGTTGAAGTTTTTGTCCCTTCGGTGGGTCCAACATCTGTTGAAGTTGGTGGCAACTCTGTTGGTGTGCCCTGGGTGGAAGTTTTTGGCACTTCGGTGGGTCCAACATCTGTTGGAGTCTGTGGCAAGTCTGTTGGTGTGCCCTGGGTTGAAGTTTTTGTCCCTTCGGTGGGTCCAACATCTGTTGTAGTTGGTGGCAACTCTGTTGGTGTGCCCTGTGTGGAAGTTTTTGGTACTTCGGTGGGTCCACCATCTGTTGTAGTTGGTGGCAACTCTGTTGGTGTGCCCTGTGTGGAAGTTCTTGGCACTTCGGTGGGTCCAACATCTGTTGTAGTTGGTGGCAACTCTGTTAGTGTGCCCGGGTCCTCGGTTGACACGGTAGGATCACTTGAAGTCGGTGATGCGTCAGTGGGTAATACGGTTGTTGAGGTACTTTGCGTCCCAGTTGAGCCATTTTCAGTTGGAGGCGGTTGAGTGGAGGTCGGTTGAGTGGAGGACGGTGCTGTGGGAGTTGTTGTTGCTGGACTTGGCTTAACACATCGTCTTGCATTGAGTGCTGTTATCAGGAGCAGCAGCTGCAACGATATAAATATCCAGGAGACCACTGAAACAAATACACATTTCCCTTGATATAGTGCTTGGGCTAAGGTAATTAAGAACACTTCACTTTTTACAAAACTCACATTTCATTTTGTTCTGGGATCAAGTATTTAGCTGTACTAGAGCAAGTGCATGCTGTTCTCTTTATATTTATATCAATTGGAACTGCATCCTCTATGGTCACCTTATCAATATCTAATTAGTATATAACATGGCACTTAAGTATTTATCTTATCTCAATATGAACACGATTTGCATAAAGTTACATATTTCAATCAAATTGACATTGTTATTGGCCAGAGTCAAGTGAGGGCTGTAAACAACAAATCGATATACTTGAACCATGGCCGGGAATACGTTTAGTATCAAATTTAAAGCCATATTGAAATTGTTACCAATTATATTTTAATGTGTCCACACTGAAGTCCAAATCTTTTGTATGAAATATTTATTCTTTTCTTTTAATACTGCCTAAAAGTAGGCAACATTGTTTGTGACAATTTCTTAGTTTATTAGCAGCATTCATTGAAATTGGGAGTAGAATTTAGAAGTTGTTAGTAGTTTGGGAGTAGCTCAGTAACCTCGTTTAATTTTATTAAACCTGTAATAATATCTGATAAGCTTTTTATTGTTTACACAATGTTTAATAACTAACAAGGGCATCTCTAACAAAATATATAAATTCTGTATCTGTATCAACTGCTTTGACTTTTTGTCAGTTTGTCCTGAGTGACAGGCAGCTGTAGTTTTGTTTGAAGTCACCTTAAGTGATGGAGGTGTCCTGTAAGACGAATGCGATTCAAAGATTTTTCGGGCAAACTTTTAAGTTTTCTCCGATGTATTCAAAGCAAATATATTTAAATTTTTCACGTGTAAAAATATTGAGCTCAGAACTTGCAATACCAGCTAGTCTGTCTATATTTTGATTGCAATGTGCGGCTCCTGTGGACAGACAGTACATAAATCTAGCTGCCAGACATCAGTTCTGTAATGATAAGAAGCCTATATATTAAATAATTTGAAATTAATTTGAAATATATAATTGAAATTGATTGATAACTCAGTCAACTTAGCCATGATCTTGTTGGGAAGTGAAATATCGTCATAAATAAAACAAATCGCTCTTATCTATTTCCGTCTATTGACGGCTGTAAACACGTTCAAATCGACTGATTGTTGTAAGTCCCACAAGAAACAGGGATTATATTGCTAAGTATATAAGGTCCGATAGTTCAGTATTATTCCACTCATACCTACACGAGCAGGCAGACCAATAGGAACAAATCGTAAACATGAAAGGTAAATTAGAAACCGAAAAATTACCCAACTTGAAACATCAATAAGTATAGGAGATTTTGTTTTGTATCCCACAAATTAGTGAGCTTAATTGGAATAATACTTTGCTATGCGATAACCGCTTTTGCTCTGCCTATCGATGAGTCGACCACATTGGCAATTTCAACTATTGAGACGACAACTGCAGAAACGGAGACAACCGAGACACCAACATCTGCAACAACATCTGCAACAACAGAAATAGAAACCACCTTCGAACCACCTGTTCTTTGTGATGATGGTGTCCAATTTTTGCCAGCGCCAAAATGTGATCAATTCTACTTGTGCGCATATGGTATAGGAATTCTAAAATCATGCCCCAGCGGACTTTACTGGGATCCCTCGCTAGACGTTTGCAATTGGGGCTCAGAACATTGCGAAAGCGATCCGCCTGCGCCTGAATCGCCGGAATCTGATTGTTCCACGGGAAATCAATTTGTGCCCGATGAATCTGATTGCACCAAGTACATTCAGTGCGTTTATAATATTGGAATTCAAATGAACTGTCCGCCAGGTCTATTCTGGAACCAACCACTTCAGAGATGCGACTATGAATGCAAGTTTTAGAATTTCTCCGTGAACCGAGGCAGTTTTGTTAAATTTGCAAAATACATTATTCAATAATATCAAAAGAGCAACCAAGCCGAGGTTTTTTCTACGGGACAACAATTGAAAACAATTGTTGATTAGCTTTCTACTAAAATGACGATTTTGATGCTTATTAAATGGCTTTATTTCCGTTCAACTTTAAATATGGCTTAGAAAGTTTACTAAAGCAATTATGATAAATATATGACTTTCTTCTTTTGAGAGCCACAATCACCCAAAACAATGCGCGTGCAGCCCTACTGTTTTATGTCTATGACATAGTTAAATCGTTATCTGTTATTCATTTATAAGTTACGCAAAAATTTGATAAGAAGTGCAGCAAGTAATTCATTGTGTTTCCACACGAGAAACAAACTAAATTCTAACAAACGTTAACTTGAAATAAGAAAAAAAAACAATGAAGATATGAAGAGACAGCACAAAAGATAAATTAATGTACTACAAGCAAATAAAATGCAACAGCCCTTGAACTTAAAGTCGATGTTAAAAAGCAACAACTCAGCGATAACGCTTTCGATAAAATGCAACAACTCAACGATAACGCTTTCTTTCGAATTACCCAGAAATATTTGCAAATTTTTATGTTGTGTACCCTCACAAAGGGTATTGACAGAGTATTGACAAGGACGTGCTTTCAACCGCCCGTCTGTCAGTTAATAAAATTGGAAACTAGGCTTAATCATTTTTCATTTTTGCCTGAGCTTAGTAAACACAAAATATTTGTACTATATAGTGATAAAATATATTAAGTTAGTCAACTATATTACTTATACGATTGGATTCGCTTCATTTGTATGTCTGCAAGGGTATGAAGTCTTCGCCATGCAGCAGAGACAGTTTTCGTTTTGTTCTTCTTAGGCAAAAGATTTCAAAAAATAATCAACAAGGGAATGGGTGAAAAGATACAAAACCATTTACCCATATAAGATATGAGAGCAATTGTAATTAAAAAATGATTCTGGCTGTCAACTTTGCTGAAAATCGTATAAAAGTCTTCAGATTTGGGCCCACAAAGTCAGTCGAAATAATTTGTGGGCAGAGACGAAATGAAAGCGTTTGGTAAGTGAAATTTAGATGGGTCAACAGTTTATTTGCTTCAATGAAATATTTCATTTATAGCACTTGCACTTGTTGGTTTGTTGGTTGTTTTGGGAACCAGAGCCCAAAGTCTGAGAGAGGTAAGCAAATGGCTTGAACCTTTGAGCGACAGTTATATCAGATAAGTGTTTGGTTTGCCCCTTAGCAATGCAAGGGCATTCAGTATGATTTGTTGCCTCATCCAGACAAGAATGACCAATTCATTGTATGCGCCTATGAAGTGCCAGAAGTGCGCAGCTGCATACAGGGCACTTGTTTTGATCCCATCTTAAAGGGCTGCAGCGATTCTGCCTGCACTCCAACTACTCCCAGTGACAAGGACATTGCAATTACGTTCTGCAGAGAATTGAAAGGAGGAGAAAAAATTCCATCAGTGGATTGCTTCCACTTCTGGATCTGTTTGACCGAAATGGAGCCCGTCTATGTGGCCTGCCCACAGGGCAAGCACTACTCACGCTCCGAACGCGAATGCGTATCGCCGGCACTGGCCAAATGCGCCAACCCAGAGAAGCTGTGTGAATCCAACTACAACACATATGCGGCCGAGACCTGCAATGAATACTACGGATGCACTAACAAGAAGCTGATGAAGCGCAGCTGCCCCTATGGAGAGGCCTACAGTGCAGAGAGTGCAGCGTGTATTAAGGATTTGGGCCACAGCTGTGTCACAGACGCCAAGCCGGACTGCCAAAATCCCGCCAATGCCAATGCCTACTTCAGTCACAGCGACTGTAGCAAGTTTTACGTTTGCATACAGAGCCAAGTCTTCGAGGGCAAATGCGCTGATGGCTATGGATTTGACAGACAGAGCTCCAATTGTAGGCCCGGCATCTGCAAGAGTAACTAAGCCTTCAGATCAGCAATAAATTTAATAAAAATACAGAACACGCAAATTTGAGCAATAAATATAACGCAAATGGTTTCTTTTATACTCTTTGTACACCGATATTTATCTCGAAATTGTAAGGGATCCTTAATTTTGTGAATACAAAAGGCTACACACATATTTTATCGCAAGTGAGCAGCTTGGAATTCCAAAACAAGTATGGAGGGCAAGTCTTCACGAAGGGTAGATAGTCGCACTGAATGAAGCGAGTGCAGTCACCGGGGTAGGGTATAAAAACACCCTTCTGAGCAGCACATAACGCAGCGAGCCTCTGATCATGACTATTTTCCGGTGGACTGGAGGTGTGGTGAGAAGATATTGGACAGTTGTTCAGTCCCATAGTTTCGCATCGCTGCAATTGCTCACTCCAGTAGGAATTAGCTGGACAGCTTAGAATTCGCGTCTCGTAGTAGCGATTACAGTCGCCTGAGTAGGGCATATGAGTTATGTCAGCCGATTGATGAGTTTGTGATGTCGAGCAGCTGTTCAGAGCAGACAGTGCAAAAATAATCCATATTTGAAATAACACTGCAAACATATAAAAGACAAGTTTACAAGCTTATAAATTTGCTTTAAAACGATTTTATGACTTACTTACTTTTGTCTCTCGCGGTCAAAATGGCAGCTTTGTAAAGCTGTTGCTTGGCTTTATATAATTTCACAGTGTGTTATCAACAATACTTGACACAAGGTCAATAACAATATCTAAAACAATATTGGATTATATCTAGGCATATGAATAGCATGTACTTTTTGCATATGTCTATGCCTGATATTGACCGCTTAAGTGGCTTTCACCAACAACATAAACATTTAATCAAAACACATATTTGGATAGCACTCGACACAACAATTTCTTTGGTATTTTAATATTTACAAATATTAATTCTTACGCTGATCAAGACTAAAAGATATCAGCGATAAAATTGATAAGCAATCATATAAAAAGCGTGAGTAGATTTAAAGAGCATTGAGTACTTTCTCTGGACTCTGCTGATACAATCAACAGTAAGTGTTCATTAATCGAAACAAGAAGAAAAACAGAAGTTGAGTATTAAATTTCCTTTAAAGCGATGAAATTCACGATCCTCATTTGCTTGCTTGGGCTTGCTATAGTATCGGCTAACTATGGCAACGGTATTGGCAATGGATCGGTAAGTCGAGGCAAGGATTGGTTAGCAGAAACTTTGAATAACAACATCTAACATGCAGCTCATACCGACTGAACCACCTATTCACTCACTCGGCCAGTGTCCAGCCTACGACGATCCCAATCATATTGTGATGTTTGCCTATCCCAACGACTGCCGCAAGTACTACACCTGCATGAATGGCCTGGCATATCTCAATCAGTGTCCCGATAACTATTATTGGAGCCAGCTGACCTATCGCTGTGACTACAGACAGTACTCCAATTGCGGAACTCCCGATTTCCCAGATAATAGTCAGGCTGTTAGGTATAGCGCATATCCGGGAGATTGCACCCGCTACTATGAGACGCGTACTCTGCGCTGCCCCAACAACTATCATTGGAATGTGCACTACGAGCGCTGCGATCTGCCACAACTTGCGGGCTGTACGGAATTCCCTGTGACCTTGCCACCAGGTAGCTCGCCTGCTCCTGTGGTGCCAACTGCTGCTACGGCGCCGCCTACATCCCAGCCAATAACGCAACCGGACTATAATACACCTTTTGACCCGGAATATCTCTGCAAAAATGCCGTTAATATGCCATATCTGCCATATCCAGGAGATTGCCAAAAGTTCATCTACTGCGGCCCAACCCCATCTGTGCTCACATGTCCCACCGGCTTGTACTGGAATCGCAATACCCAGTCTTGTGGCTCATCCAACATGGGCTGTACGCTGTAGGATCCGTAAACAGCTGGAAAGCAAATTTTAATATCTCCGATGATTTAACGCCTTTGCAGACATATTGACAAATTGATTCTATTTTAAATCTACCAAGTATTTGGTAATCAAATCGTAACCAAAATCATTTTATTTTCTACGCCCATAACAATAAAATTGTTTTAAATCAGAAAAATGTTCGATTGCTCCTTTCTATAACTGCTATGCAATATAATTTGTTCGAAATTTGCCAAAATATTAATAATATTTGAGTGCTTAGTCAAGCTATCTCAATTTCTAATAACTATTTCTAACAATCGATCGGATTGCTTCAAAGTCATTTGCAAAGATATTAATTCAAATTCATTCGAGATTTATTGCACACTTTTTCATAAATACATACTTATTTGGTTAAAATAGGGATCACACAATTGATGGGTGAAGTTTTGAGCTCTAATCTGAATGAAAATATATTAGAGACATAATTGACACTTTGTGCTAAATCCAACTCACTTGGATGGAAAATTTGGATAATGAATTTGTTGCCCAACTTTAAGTCTTTTTCGTCTGATAGGCTTCATAAAGTGCAACATGTGCCTTAATACATGTTTTGGAAATGCCAATCGCAAGTGTAACTATTTGCTTACTATCCGATCGGCTTCGGACTCATTTTCAAAGATCCTTATAAAATTCATTTGAAAAGTTGAAAAAAACCGTGAAGTACCCGCTAGTCTTTCATCAAAGAACCCCAAAAAACTTTAAGTTACGATTTAGTATAATTTATATAGCTGTAAATGATTTATTCAATGGGTTGTGGTTTCAAAGGTACCAAAATATTGAAGAGCTTTGTAGTCAAATGAAGTATGAACAGTAGCTGTAACAATACAATTATGCTTATCAAAATGAATTTTTAATGTTTAAATATAGTTATTTAAAGCCCTACTATTTATTTGACAGAAATTGAACACCTTCGCTTGCGGTCCAAATCCTTGTTCTGCCAAGGCTTAATTCCTTTTATTTGACTCACTAGATATAAAAGTTGACTGTCTTCATACACTATATTGCAGTCAGAACAGTTAGCAATGCTTGTGGAGTGCAATTGGCGAGCTGGGCATCCATGCAGCGCAATTCTGTCGGACTGAATTCCTCTTCATCTGGGCAGGCATAGCCCACCGCGATGGGCTCTTGGCACACAATATATTTTGAACAGTTGTTTGGATACGGCACAAGTGAGCCATCAGTTTTACCTTCACAGAAATCATGGGGTGATGGATTGGCCTCAGTTGTCTTGATGTCAGGTAACTCAGTTGTTGATGTCAAAGGAGCTTCAGTTGTCGGTGTTATTGTGCAATTTGCGAACCAGGGTGCCATGCAGCGCTTAAGTTGAGCACTAAATTCTTGACCCTCGACACAATCGAATACCACAGGGTTGGGGCTATTGCACTGAATGAACTTAGTACAGTCGTTGGGGTAGGGTACCAAATCGCCCACCGCGACGCCCTCACAAGGATCAGACTGCGGTGCACTTGTAGTAGAAATTGTTGTTATTTGTGTTGTAGTTGTAGTCAAATCGGTTGTGCTTATGGTGGTAGGGATTGTTGTCATTTCTGTAGTAGTTGTACTCAAATCAGTTGTGGCTGTCGAGTAATTTTCTAGACAAGCATCGGGCGATACGTTGGCACCACACTCGCCGCTGTTGGGATCGTAGTACTCGCCGCTGATGCAAACGCCCATCATGTAGACATTATCGTTAACACAACGGAAATACCATTGGCAGTTTTCGGGATATGGAAAAGTGCTGCCTTCGTTGTTCAAGCAGATGCCAGGGGCAGGCGTCGGTGACGGAGGCCACACGGTGCTCCCCGTTGTTTCGCAGTCACTCTCATCCCAGTCCACACACTGCTGCAGGGCTTCGCTGAAGTAATATCCGTGAGTGCAGTAAAATGCTATAGGCACTGGCTCCGAGCACACGACATATTTACTACAGTTGTCGGGATAGCTCACATACTGCCCGTGGAGTAGGCCAGAACATATTTCAGATATAGGTTCATCTGTTGCTGGTGTTTGGGTTGTAGGGGCTTGGGTTGTAGCTGAAGTAGTCGTTGCTGTTGTGGTAGTAGGTATGTAGCCTTCCTGGCACGCTGTGGGTGAGACATCCTGTCCACAGTCGCCCGTCACAGGATTATACCAAGCATTGTAAATGCAGTCAACTATGGCAGACTCTCCGTTGCCCAAGCACACAATATACTGCTTACAGTTGGTAACTAATGGATACGAGATGCCAAACTCTTGATCTGCACAGAGTTCATTTGGACTTGGAGTTGTGCTTGATGTGGTGCTTGCTGTCTCAACTTCTAGACAAGCTGTTGGCGGCACATCAGGTCCACAATTGCCGCTCTTAGGATCGTACCAAGAATTTACTGGACATTTGGCCTTAAGAGACTGATCATCGCCCAGGCATAGGATATACTCTTGACAGTCCTCCACATATGGAAACGAGGTGCCAAGTTCTTGGCCCTGGCATTCGTTGTGTGCTTCAGTAGTTGGCTTCGGTGCTTCCGTGGTTGTCTTTGCAGTACTCTGACCATCATAGCACACGACCTCATTCGGATCGTCACATACGTGTAAAGCCGGATTAAAAAGATAGGGCTCGGGACACTTATGGACCACAGCTTGCTGATTGATGCACAGGATAAACTTGTCGCAATGCTCAGCAGAGGGCATCACAGTTCCGTTAGCAACACCCATGCACCCCTCATCGGGTGTAGTTGTTGTCGGTTGTTCTGCTTCGTTACAATCTACTGCATCGGGAGTGTCACATATCTGCAGATCCTTATTGAAGAGTTTACCAGTAGTGCAGTATTCTAACTCTGCGCGTGAGTCCCTGCATGAAATATAGGCAGCACAGTCATATGGGTATTCATAATAGCCAGTCGGCAGGTTTTCACAAAAGGTTGAATCAGTAGATTCGAATAGCATGTTTACTTTGATGTTTCTAGCTGAAATCCATTGAGCAGCAAACACTACCAACAACGTTATCAAGAGCCATTTCCAGTCATGGGCTAAAAGAAAAGAGCAAAATATTAATATCATAAGAAATAAATCGAGTGTGCGTAGTAGATCCGAGCGAAGGGTAATTTCGTTAAATCCAGGCTACTTATACACTATTATTGTATTACAAAAATGTAATAATAATATTAATGCTAACAGTACAACGCGACCGTATGGTTGGCGGGCACCAGAATACTTCCACAGCATGTCATTGCTTGGGTCTTCATCCAAGGAAGACTGTGAGGAGATTTGCTTATAAAAGACTTAGTTTTGTTGTAATCCCCAATGAGGAATTTGGCGCACAAGTATATAGAAATATGTATATATGCACAGGTGATCCAAATAAATATAATGGAAATATGTTCATATAATAAGTTGCCTTTTTTAAGCAATTGCATATTTTATTGATAAAATAACATTCATATTAGAGCTTTCATTTCAGTTGGTCTCCATCGTTTTCGTATAATACTGTGCTTGCGATCAGGATATATTCTTGTTATCTAGTGCTGAACACATCCTGTATTCTCTGGAAGATCACAAATGCCCTTCTGGCCATTGAAGTACTTGTCACCACAGCTGACCTTAAGTGCCTGTTGGTGGCGGCAGATATAGTAGTCGTTGCAGCGGGTTGGGGAGGCCAACAGAAAGCCGTTGGGTTTTCCAACGCATATGAATTGAATTTGGTCGTCGGTTGATGAGACTCCATTCATAAATTGAGTTACTTCTTTGAGCGGGCGGAAGCTAGGTCGGGCACGGAAAGGTTGCTTAGCTTTTGCCGCTGCAGCTGCTCCTGGACAATTTGTTGTGGTTGTGCACGGAGGTGTTGTTGTACTGCACTCGGTTGTAACTGTGATTGTGCTGCAGGTTGTTGTTTTTGGTGTCGTTGTAATACACTCGGTAGTTGTTGTCGTTGTGCTGCAAGTCGTTGTGGTTGTTGTCGTGGTTTTGGTTGTGGTTGATGTCGTTGTGCTGCAAGTCGTTGTAGTTGTAGTCTTAGTTGTGGTTGTTGTCGTGGTTGTGGTTGATGTCGTTGTACTGCAAGTCGTTGTAGTCGTAGTTGTGGTTGTTGTCGTTGTAGTTTTAGTCGTTGTTGTGGTTGTTGTCGTGGTTGTGGTTGATGTCGTTGTACTGCAAGTCGTTGTAGTCGTAGTTGTGGTTGTTGTCGTTGTAGTTTTAGTCGTTGTTGTGGTAGATGTCGTTGTGCTGCAAGTAGTTGTAGATGTAGTCGTAGTTGTCGTTGTTGTGGTAGTTGACGTGGTTGTGGTTGTGGTTGATGTCGTTGTGCTGCAAGTCGTTGTAGTCGTAGTTGTGGTTGTTGTCGTTGTAGTCGTTGTTGTCGTGGTTGTGGTTGATGTCGTTGTGCTGCAAGTCGTTGTAGTCGTAGTCGTGGTTGTTGTCGTTGTAGTTGTAGTCGTTGTTGTCGTGGTTGTGGTTGTTGTCGTAGTTGTGGTTGTTGTCGTTGTTGACGTGGTTGTTGTCGTTGTGCTGCAAGTCGTTGTAGTTGTAGTCGTGCTTGTGGTTGTTGTCGTTGTAGTTGTAGTCGTTGTTGTCGTGGTTGTGCTTGTTGTCGTTGTTGTCGTAGTTGTGCTTGTTGTCGTTGTAGTTGTAGTCGTTGTTGACGTGGTTGTGGTTGATGTCGTTGTGCTGCAAGTCGTTGTAGTTGTAGTTGTGGTTGTTGTCGTTGTAGTTGTAGTCGTTGTTGACGTGGTTGTGGTTGATGTCGTTGTGCTGCAAGTCGTTGTAGTTGTAGTTGTAGTTGTGGTTGTTGTCGTTGTAGTTTTAGGCGTTGTTGTCGTAGTTGTGGTTGTTGTCGTAGTTGTGGTTTTTGTAGTTGTTGTTGTAGTCGTTGTTGACGTGGTTGTTGTCGTTGTGCTGCAAGTCGTTGTAGTTGTAGTCGTGCTTGTGGTTGTTGTCGTTGTAGTTGTAGTCGTTGTTGTCGTGGTTGTGCTTGTTGTCGTTGTTGTCGTAGTTGTGCTTGTTGTCGTTGTAGTTGTAGTCGTTGTTGAAGTGGTTGTGGTTGATGTCGTTGTGCTGCAAGTCGTTGTAGTTGTAGTCGTACTTGTGGTTGTTGTCGTTGTAGTAGTAGTCGTTGTTGTCGTGGTTGTGGTTGATGTCGTTGTGCTGCAAGTCGTTGTAGTTGTGGTTGTTGTCGTTGTAGTTTTAGGCGTTGTTGTCGTAGTTGTGGTTGTTGTCGTTGTAGTTTTAGTCGTTGTTGTCGTGGTTGTGGTTGATGTCGTTGTGCTGCAAGTCGTTGTAGTTGTAGTTGTGGTTGTTGTCGTTGTAGTTTTAGGCGTTGTTGTCGTAGTTGTGGTTGTTGTCGTTGTAGTTTTAGTCGTTGTTGACGTGGTTGTTGTTGTTGTCGTGCTTGTGGTTGTTGTCGTTGTGCTACAAGTAGTTGTTGTTGTAGTCGTACTTGTGGTTGTTGTCGTTGTAGTAGTAGTCGTTTTTGTCGTGGTTGTGGTTGATGTCGTTGTGCTGCAAGTCGTTGTAGTTGTGGTTGTAGTTGTTGTGTTTAGTTGTTGTTTTCGTAGTTGTGGTTGTTGTCGTTGTTGTTGTCGATGTTGTTGTTGTCGTTGTTTTGGTGGTTGTTGTTGTGGTGGTTGTCGTTGTAGTTGTGGTCGTCGTTGTGGTTGTTGTGCTGCAAGGTGTTGTTGTTGTTATGTCCTCCTTTTCGGTGCATGGCGGCGTTGTGGTAACAGAAGAGGTAGTTGTTGTTGTAGGCTGAGCATTTCCGGAGCACGGCGGGCGAGTGGTAACACATGGCGGAGTTGTTGTCAGGCAAGGAGCTCCCGCATCCCTAGCTGAAACTGATAGAGGAACATATTGCCGACTATCCAAGTTGGCACCAAGTATGCTGCTTGCAGAAACTGCTATAAGCAGTAAGGTTAAAGCTGCAAATGGCAAAAGCGTTAGGTCAATAATTCCGATATTTTGTATTCTGGCCGTTTACCATATAAGTTGCGCATGGCTGCTTTTAGTTGCTGAAGTTTAAAATTTCTATTTTACAGCTTTTCACAGCCTAGGCAGTACTGAGAGAATGCCTGCTCTCAATACCCTTTTATACACATTGTTATAATAACCAATGTGCCAAAAATAGTAATTTTCGTGTGGCTGCCTCATTAGCAAAGTAAGTTCCTGGCTCTTTCCTTATCAAGTATTGATATCGAGATCTTTATCGTGATTGTTGCAACCACAGCTGGTCCATTTATGTCTGTGGATTTCATATACCCAGTTCTTTCATTTTTGAAGGTTATTTCTCCTTTTAAGCCAATATTAGATATCCAATTGAAGAGGGCAAGCACATACTTTAGCAGGCTGCCTGAATAAAAATCAAGCATAATTGCTAGAGTTTTTTTATGTTGCAATTCTCGGGAGAAGATTTGCCTTATCGATTATTTTTAGACGAGGCATAATCGATAATCGATTTTTGTATACTTATAGACAATAATTATTTAACTTGCTCGTTAAATTAATATAATAAATTTAAAAAATATTCTAAGTTTATGAAATGTACAATTTCTATAACAGTCTTTGCTTGCGTGTGTCTTTGCTAGGGTATATCGTAGTCGAGCGTCTCGATTGCAGCATTTACTTTGTGTTATTTATATCATAGCATTTAATTATGATTATGAAAAGCATACGTCTCAAGGCGACACGTTTTTCATCATCATTAAATCAAAAGAAGAAAAAAACAAAGAAATGCATTGGCCGATTAGATAGTTAATAAACTAATTGTGCACTATTTAATTAATTAATTTCATAACAATACACTGACAACACGCGCTTCACAAACGAAGTGACATTTGTCTTAATATCTGATCTTTTATCATTTCATATGGACTTCATCCATAAAGAACACCAAATATATAAGTTTATTCATAAATAAAATTGTACATGATATTATTTACGTTTTTAGTTCACGTTAGGTATCCAAAATATAAATACATTCTTAACTAAGTCAATGTCAGGTTAAATACTAATATATTCATTTTACACCTAACGCACAATCTTACTACACATTTTGAATCCAATTTAAACGTCAAGGGTTTAAAAATTGTTTACCTTTCATTTTGATTATTGCGTTAACTTTTATTATTGTTCTTATTTCCTTCCTGGCAGCTCGCACTTTATTGTTTCGAATTATTTCTTAATATTTGTTTTGCTTTAATTTATTGTGTTGTTTTTAGTTCCACGGCTTGGAAGACACTAAAGTGACTAATGGTATTTGAAAAGATATTTCGGCAATAGAGCCAATTAAAGAAGGAAACTGATAGACAGACGTTAATCATATCAAGATATAACCCACTTTAGTGATAATGAATACGCATGGATAAGATTTTGGCGGAATTTCATTTAAAACCGTAGCATTAATTAATGAAATAACATTTTGGTCAAGGGAAAGAACAGATTGGGGTAAATCTTTGTTTTTTTCGTGTATTTGTTTATTTACTAGCAACTAATCATTTCCCCTGCTTAACCTTGAATTTTTGCGATAGGCTACTGAGTAGAAAAAGTGTGCATAATAATGAAGACACATCCACTTGGAGCCTATTGCCCCCTCAGCGCATCCTTCCTTCCTTTCCAATGAATGCACTGATATTATATATCAGAGAACATTTAAAATGTTTTATTTGGATAATTGCAGAAAAGAATATTCAGTATTCTAGTGGCTTCTATAGGCGCACATTATCTCCATGCATACTTGCGGGTGATAGTATTTATTTTCATGTTTGGTAAATGGCATACTTTTAGGAATATTTCTTTAATTACTTGTAATTTATTGTTAGGGGGTAGAATTTATTTTCAACCCAATTAAAATTGGTTCATTTGAAGGCTCTATATGGATGTTGAAAGTATTCTGCATAATATGCTTTGAGCTTATTATTTGAATTTGTTGGGGAATTTTGATTTTATAAAATTTCTAGTTAGATATTGGAATTCCAAACCTTTCATGGCCAACTGGCCATTTAAGTGCATTATATTGATATAAGATAATGTAGCATAAGACTTTAAGGATAATCCAATAACTACTCAATATATTTTTTTCTGTAGATGCCTTTTGTGATGTAAAAAAAGAGGGTTTGGAAAATGCCACCCTGCATTTGGTAAACTTTATTGAAATCAGTTTTATAAAACAATTTTCTTTACCACTTTTCATTTGGGAAGCGCTTCATATATTTAGGTAAGCCCAACCCCTGAGTGCAAAATGCCTGGAAAAGTAAAATTTAAAGTTTGAAAAAAGACTTGACTATGTTCTATGTTCTCTCCCAACACTAAGCAACTATACTCCACTTTTCTGGTAACTCCCGCGCTCTATTGCTAGTTTAAGGAACGAAAATTTATATATCGCCCTACTATGCAATTCTCATGTAGTCAAGTGAGCCTTGTACGTTTTCGTGCTTTGCTTATGTGTTGTCTTTTTTTAACAAGTTGTTCAAAATTGTGAAACAAATCAAATTATTTTTACCTTGTACTCTTTTTCAGTCGATCGTGTTCTTTCTTCCTCTCTACCCCTACTCCTTTTCCCGCTCTTATCCTAATTAACTAACTCTCTTCCCCATTTTTTTTTTTTTTGTCAGAAATCTGATAAAAGAGTCATATGGCAGTCAAATAAATGTGCGTGATGGTAATAATATATCTATTTCATGACAATTCAGACCTTAGCATAGCTTATCGACTAGTATATATATGTAACAGATGAAACAGAGTTTGGCGATAGGCTGTTCACCATTTTGATTCCAGTTTTTTCATTTGAAACAAATGAGCGATTTTATCGATTCACTGTAAAAATGATAGGCAAAAAAGTTTCCTACGTATCAGTCACATGGGAAGTGAAGATTTTACTATCTATCGCTACAATTTACATATTGGCACTACATTCATTCATTCATTTTCCACAACTGTTCAGTCTATAAAAACAAGTCTCTATGGCGCGTTCGTACAGTTTAAACGAGAATTTGACCGTGACTAGAGACATGAAGTCTCTTGTGGCCCTCTGGATAATTCTGATCCTAAATAAAACAGCTGTCGCCCAGTTTAAAGTTAAATATTAAAGTAATCTTTGTTGGCAGACTTATCGGTATTAATTAAATCTTACAGGATGGTTTTATGTTTCACACCTCTATCTGTAAAGGAAAAAACGGCGTCCTGTTGCCCATGTTTGGGAAATGTCGAGGATACTATATTTGTAATGAAGGCAAGGCTGTTGCTGGATCATGCGATGAGGACAGCCAATTCAACCCCCTAACCCTCCATTGCGATGATGCAGACAATGTAATCTGTCCATACGAAACACCAGATGACGACGGAGACGCGGACATGGATACTTCGGAAGCCGATACATCGGAATTCGACAGTGACGAGATCGAGGAGCCTCTTGTCAGTACGAAGCCACCTAAGCAACTGCCTAATCCGAATAAACATCATATTGCTAATTTGTGCTTTCACAAAAAAAATGGAGTAGCCTTGCCCAAAGCAGGATCCTGCACTGAGTACTATATGTGTAAATCAAGATTGGCCCACCTACGCCGCTGCCCAGGCCGACAACACTTCAGTCCAACTCGAAAACTCTGCATGAAAGCATCGGAAGCCAAGTGTTCCATAAGCCAGGGGCAGGTGCAGGTCTCGACAACGGAAGAGCCCAAGTCTAGCCCCGCCATAACAGCTGGTCTTTGCTCCGATGAGAAGCAAGATGCCCTTGTTCCCCATCGTAATGAATGTAGCAAATTCTTGCTGTGTAGCAATATGATGTTCCTGGTAATGGATTGTCCACAAGGATTGCACTTTAATGCCAAGCTGAGGCGATGCGACTATCCAAAGATCGCGCAGTGTGAGGTACAAAAGAAGCCGACTAAGAGAAATAAGAGAAAACTGTCAAAAAAGAGCAAGCCGAAAGGAAGCCCCTTCTAAATACACATATAATAATACAAGTGATGCAATTTTAATAGCTGTGACTTCTTTTGGTCTACCTTTGCGTTGGTGTGTTGGTGTACTATAGGAAGTTCATAATTTACAGCTAATTTTAGCTGGTATATTCCACAATTTCCTTTGCAGATTTTTGCGAAAATTCATTACAGCTATTCGCCAAATCTATCCCTTGGATGGTACCAAGGTCGTTAAGGTAAAAGATTGTATGACAAGTCTACTCGGAGCTTTCGCTATGATATTGCTGCAATTGAAACGATCTTTTATTCATCGCTCGATAAAACTACAAAGTTTAGCACGGTTATGCAGTTTTAAATGGTTTTATTCATGAATTTAGCGTTTAGCAGGCCAGTCGCATGAACGGATCTGCTCGTTGAAAACCAGGCCAGGTGAGCACGTGAAGTTGATCTCGCATTCGCACTGGCAAACAATGTAGCCTCCGCTGTTGCCAACGGCGAACATGGTACCATCGCGTTGTCCAACACAGCGACCCCCGCTCTCGCAGTAGGTGCCCGAGGGGCCGGCAGTGGGACCGCTGGGTGGCGGACTGCCATCGTCGCATTGGACTACATCGGGATAGTCGCACTCCTTTGTTAGATTATTGAACTGCAGATTGTTTGGACAGGTTTGCAGAATCATGTGGCCATAGAGGCAGTGAATGAATGCGGAGCAGTTCTTATCGACGGGGCCGATCCAGTCATTGGGAACATCACAGCACTCGGGATCGCAGACCTTGGGAATGCACACGCCCTCAGTGTCGATAACACAGGCCTTTAGGTTCGTATCGAAATAGGTTTGGCTGGCGCACTTCCTCCTGACCATCGTGCCACCCACACACTCAAAGTATCCGGCACAATCAGCAGGATT
Source organism: Drosophila ezoana (assembly GCA_035045725.1). NCBI lineage: Eukaryota > Metazoa > Arthropoda > Insecta > Diptera > Drosophilidae > Drosophila > Drosophila ezoana. The sequence goes on along the minus strand of JAWNOU010000177.1, from coordinate 4,850,272 downwards.
TACTTCAATTTCGCCATCTGTGCATGTTGTTGGAACGCATTGGCCATTATCCTTTTCACACTGGCCGCTTTGGGAGTTCCAGTAGTCTCCGCTATCGCAGGACGCCGACACAAACACTCCGTCCTTGCAGACCTGATATTTAGTGCAGTCTGTTGGGTTCGCTTTAGTCTCTCCCTCTGTACATGTTTGAGGAACGCACTGGCCATTATCCTTCTCACACTTGCCGCTCTGGGAGTTCCAGTAGTCTCCGCTATCACAGGAGGCAGATACAAACTCTCCGTTCTTGCAGACCTGATATTTGGTGCAGTCTGTGGAGTCCGCTTTAGTCTCTCCCTCTGTACATGTTTGAGGAACGCACTGGCCATTATCCTTCTCACACTTGCCGCTCTGGGAGTTCCAGTAGTCTCCGCTATTGCAGGAGGCGGATACGAACTCTCCGTTCTTGCAGATTAGATATTTGGTGCAGTCTTGTGAGTCCGACTGAGTCTCTCCCTCTGTGCATGTGCAGGGAATGCACTGGCCGTTATCCTTTTCACACTTGCCACTATCGGAGTTCCAGTAGTCTCCGCTATTGCAGGAGGCGGATACGAACTCTCCGTTCTTGCAGATTAGATATTTGGTGCAGTCTTGTGAGTCCGACTGAGTCTCTCCCTCTGTGCATGTGCAGGGAATGCACTGGCCATTGTCTGTTTCACAGCTGGCACTCTGTGAGTTCCAGTATTCTCCGCTGGGACAAGACTTGTGAACGAATTGACCAGTGCAGCAGGCATAATACTTGGTGCAGTCATCTTCATCCGCCTTGGTGTCTCCACTTTGGCAGCAATCGTCAGCCACAGCTCCTATGACAAGTGCCATTGCAATTAAAAGGAGATACCCTGTAAGTTTACAAGCAGAAGCTAGTTGAATGCTTATATTATATATGTGGTATGAGAGATATATCTTACCGTAGTTTAATTTTCGGTTGTTAGTCATTTTTGCACTCCACTTGTTAAACGACTTTTTCCTACTGAAGCCTTGAACGCCTTGCCTTCGCTTTTATATTTTCCGGCAATTAAAATAATTAAATGTTTCTGTTTCGGGTCGGATGCTTGTGCCAATGATAAAGAGAAATCATTGTCGATCATATCAGGCATATGCAGTAGTTGAACACAAGAATGTTTCTTTTTTATCGTGATGTTAAAAAGTGAAAATGAGAAAGTACAAATTTCTAGATTTTCAATTACCAAGTTCCTAAGGAAATATTATTTTATATAACAACAACAACAATAACATTGACCTGGAAAATATATAGAAATGGGCTACCTTTCGAGCCAATCGAAAAGGAATAATTGCTGTAGGTTAAACATTTCCAATCGACAGGAGAAGGAAAAGAGATGAAATTAAAATATAATAAATATTAAAACAATTATAAAATATGCTAACAAGCATTACCCAGCTTCACCCGGACCAAGTTTCCTCGCCCATTGTCGTCCATTTCGCACATAGAGGAATCTTTCAGTCAGCCTTTTCTATGTGACATATTGCTAAAATCCAGCTTAGACAAAAGATGATTGACATGTTTTCCTAAAATATGCTGCTTTACTTTGAAAGCATTATTTCAATCTAGACAGAAGCACACACAAATTAATTAAATATGTAGCTTTAAATTTAAACAGATTTCTTTTTGTTTTGGATAAAACTTTGCCAAGTTGAAGACTTTGCTTTCATTTACTTGCACCAAGCGCTAAAGCCTTAAACTTTTTCAAATCTATAAATCTAACCGGCAATACGCTTTTTTCTTCAGTTGAACGTTGCATATACTTTAAAATAAATTGAAGAGCAGTTTTTTTGTGGCATGTGCATAATTATTTATTTCTTTGAATTATATTTATATGAGATATAATTTAATATATAATTAATTACGTTCATTAGTTCGAAGGGCAATAACCTTCGGTATCGACAACACAAGCCTTGATTGTGGTATCAAAGTAAGCACCGCTTGCACACTTTTGTCTCACAAATTGTCCCATAACACACAGGTAATAGGCGGCACAATCTTGCGGATCGACTTGTACTTCGTTTTCCGTGCACGCGCCTGCACCGGGACAACACTGGCCGTTGTTCGGTTGACATGATTCTACTTTCGAATTCCAATAGTTTCCGCTTCCGCAAGTCTTGTGAACAAACACTCCGCTGCAGCAGACATAGTAGCTGAGGCAATCAATGGGATCTTCCTGGGTTTCGCCTTCTTTGCAGCAGCTTGCAGCCAACGATTCTGCGCTTTGCCAAAATAGAAGGCATACAAGGAGCACTGTATAATAAATTTTACTTTTAATCCTAGTTATGTTTTACATTATATTCCTTCTATACCGTATTGATGACGTATTTTTAACCGTGCGAGGTACATTTTAGAGTGTAATTTCCTTGGTACACAAACGTTTACTAACCAGCTACGTCTTTTATTACACCTTTTATATTATTCGCCAATCATCATAATGAGATTTCTGTCTGATAACGGAGCGTGATAAAATTTGGACAATGTCTAAGATGTTACAAGATACTGTATATTATGAATCATTTTATTACAAAAATGGTTTCACTGAAAATGTGAAATGCTGCAGTGCATTTACAGAGCTACAGTGCTGCTCATCTAAATAGAGAAATATTTTTATTAATTATTAGGTTTGCTTGGCAAACTCTAAATTAAATTAAGACGCGATTGACACTTTTCGGACAATCCACCCCACTTTTTGGAAAATGGTTTAACGTTGTCTCCGATCGTCTTCAAAATTGTTCACAAAGGCGCTTTTGAAAATTCAACTCTCGGCTTTGAAAATACCAGAAAACTGTTGATTTAACTTAAAGAACTTAATAATAAGGAAATTCTCTCGCTTCGTGAGAAAGTTATCTTTAAAATATATAATTTATCGTTGGCCCAAGCAAGGCCGGATAATACTCTCTATGTCAAGCAAGCATACATCTAACTTAAGAACTTTTATTATAAAAACAAAACAAATACCTTATAGCTCTCTCTCTCTCTCTCTCTCTCTTTGCCCAGTCTCTCTCCCTCTCTCTCTCAGTTACCCTTACTGTCTATCCTTCTTTATTTACTACCTCGATCTCTCAGCTTATTCTTCTTTCTTTCTCATGATCTTACTCTAACTAATGTCTAATTCTTTATTTTCAGAAATGTATGTAAATAAACGACTGCTGCTTTAAACATATAGATGACAGTAAACCTATCATTCATAGGGCTGTGAACTTTTGGGTAAGTCTGTAATTACAATTCTGTGTGTTTATTGGCTGGAATATATGCTAAGGCAATTCTTCTACTTAAAAATATTTTTCTTAAGTGTACAATCAGAAAAATATTATATTTCTATTGATTTAAAAGTCCGAACTGCGTTCATATTTTTTGTGTGGAATATTTGAAGCTTTCCTTATCTCACTCGCCTGACATACTCACTTCCTTTTTCTTAAATTATTATTGTGATTTTATCAGCAAGCCCAACTGGTTCACACAGTACTCGGACAAGTTTTTGGTAAATCCCATTACAATTAAATTTAATTGCGCCGGGCAAGTGAAGACTTTAATCTCAATCCTTATATGTCCAAAAGCTAATCCGTTTAATATCTCTAGTGGACAAGTCTCGAATGTCTTATCGTAGCGTACTTTTAGCTTTTTGTTGGCTGATAAGTGATGCCAAGAGGGGTACTTGATCTTTCTCAACAGCAGACTAACTTAATCTATAAATGTATAAACAACTGTTTATTTGTGTTAATCTGGCTACAAACATTCCTCACAACCATTCAAATCTTACCGAAATGGTGAGTCGAACAGAAGTACAGAAGTTTAAAGGAAACAAAAATTTCTGATTTTCATTTATTTATGTAACTCGATTATCCTAAAGAGAACAATCAACTTTGTCCGCATAGTTGCAAGTGGACAGTTTTTGATCCCAATATAAACCCTGTCCGCACTCCATTGGAACCTCGCACTCGCACTGGCAGACCACATAGCCGCTGCAGCTGGTCAGGGATGGAAACAGTGTGCCCTCGCGTTGTCCCAGACAGCGACCGTTGCTCTCACAGGATATGCCGGAGGGTCCGGCATTCGGGCCGGAGGGTGGTGTGTGCTCCCAGGGGCAGTCCACATTCTGTGGATAATCACAGAGCTCGGTCTCGGAGTCGTAGAGCAGATTGTTGGGACATACTCTTTTCCACGGCACAGTTGAAATTGCACTTGTAGAACTTATTGCAAATGCCCTCTATGGGAAAGAGCGTGCCCTCCGGCTTACCCTGGCAAATGGTGCTGGGGTTCTCGCAAACGACTTCCGGCACATAGCCGTCGGGATAGTCGCACTGATCCGAAGTGGCATTGTAGACCAGGCCATCGGGACAGATCACACTGCTGCTGCCGCCGATTGTACCGGATGTGCGGTCCCAATCGCAGACCTGCGCCGTCTCGTTGAATTTGGTGTTCGCATCGCAGGGCATGGCAACTGGACACTGGCACTGGCACACAAAGTAGCCATTGGTATCGGGATTGGCGAACATTTTGCCGTCCCGTTGTCCAGCGCAAACGCCCTGATCACTGCAGCTGGTGCCCGAGGGACCAGCCAGCTCGCCGTCGGCATCATCGGTGTCCGCTGGGGTGCAGTCCACGTCCCAGGGATGATTGCACGCATACTGACTGGGATCAAAGTACAAGCCACTGGGACAGGTTTGCTCCGTGGAGCAGCCGTGACTGCATTGAATAAACTTCGTGCAGACGCCAGTTAACGCGAGCAAGACACCGTCCGGCTGGTTGACGCAATCCGTGCGCTTGTCGACGCAGTAGGCGGGCACCTCGCCGCCAGTTGGGGGACCCGTTGAGCTGCTGGGAGCCTCTGTCGGATCCGGGTTGATGGTGCTCTCCCTGGTGGTGCTCTCCCTGGTGGTGCTCTCCCAGGAGGTGCCTTCACTGGTGGTGCTCTCCTTGGTGGTGCTCTCACTGGGTACAGTCTCTGTTTTGTTCGTCTCGTTGTCCGTCACGCTGTCCGTTTGGTCCTCATCTCTTGGGGTGGTCTTCTCCGCCTCTGAAGGGCAAGGCGTGGTCGGTTGATCCAGATTGTCGTCTGGACATTCCTCGGCACAGCATGTGCACACGCACTCCTCATCGCCGGCGACCTTGCCAAATAACGAAAGACCCCTGCACTCGACCCTCCACTGGAAATCGCACTCGCCCAGCTGCGCATTGAAATGCAGGCCACGTGGACAACGGCGAATCTCAGCCACCTCACGCTCCTGGCACACCACGAACCGTCCGCAGTCCAGGGCCACAGGCAAACGCGTTCCGTCCGCTTCATCATCGCAAATATCCGACCATTGAGCGACTGTGCGCTGAGCACCCATCAGCAAGAGGCACCCAATGAAGGCTGGCGATAGATTCGATATATGTAAGTCATGTCTCGGAGGTGGATCCGTGTACTTACCAATTCCTCCTTTTATTTTGCACATTTTCTCCGCAAACTACACCAATTGTTGTATCACCTGAACCGAGAGCCGAACTAATTCGCGTTCTTGGCAGCTCTGAAGCATTTATGGAGGTGGAAAATACTAATTTTGTTTCTTTTTTTTTTGGCAACAAGCATATATACAAGTGTGTATATCAAATCAGTAGTCAATCGCCTTTGATTAGACCAATAACCGTATTTATCTGTTGATTAATTCTCCCGACCTGTTATCTCACAGGCGCTTGGGCTGCGTGCATCGTGTGTGTAATTACGTACTTGTTTCTGGATTCGGGCCCTCTTATCGCTATCAGTAGCATAGAAAGTTTTCGACTTCGAGCCATGCTTGATATTCCCGACACTCACAACATTTACAGTAGTTCATTTATGTTCTTCCTATGCCGATAAGGCATCTTTCTTGAAGCCCATATTTGATATCAGCCAATGAATGGTTCATTCATTCGCCAATATCAATTATCAGCAACATTTTACGCATTATATTAAAGCTATTCGAATTAGGCGAGTTCCTACAGGAAAACAAATACCCTAGAGGTACAAACTATTATCCACATGACAGCCAAGGTATTACAAATAAGCTAATAAGCCTCTTTTTCTACTGTTTATGATAGAAGCATGTTTTGGGGTATTTCCTTAAATATAACTAAATCTTTTATATAAATATAAACAATTATTGACCAAAAGTATGCAATAGAATACATTTTACCTTGAATATGCCTTAAAACCATATTTAATTGTTATTATTTTTTTGCAGCATACTTTTCATAGCCCTGCAGAGAGTATTATAAGTTTGTTCAGGATATATGCAACGCTTAGACGGAAACATCTCCGACACCATTTAGAGTATTTATATACTCTTGATCAGTGTCAAAGGGCGAGTCGATATTTATTGCTCAGTCTATCATTATGTTAGCTATATCTTTCTATTGCAGTTAGTAAATCGAAGCTCTATATCATATGCCTGTCATAGGAATTATTGATTGAATATTTGCATCTTGTATGACAATTATTATATTATTCAAGATATCTTAACCGAGCCCGAGCCCTACTAACATATAAGCAATATCTTAACAACATCGAACGACTATATCATTAGACCCCCCAGTATTAATCGGTGCTACAATGTGTTTTTGTATGAAAAACTCTTTCAAGACATCTGCAAGTTCAAGACATATTCTAAAAGGCTATTTGAGCTTTAGTGTGTCTGAAGACAGCCGTTTTTTTTTTTAATGGGCGACAACAGTTTGTAGCTCATACATACCCTGTGTTGACGACCTTATTATTTTAATTATATAACAATAGATTATATTACATAATATTATAATTATCCGATCACGAACTTTAACAACAGATCAATATCACTATCAGGTGTATGTACACAACCTAAGTACAAGAATAAATTCTTTTAACTGTGATTCCTTAAAGATTTCTAGATTCAAGACTGATTGAGGCATGTTTCAAGAATAACTTAATATCTTATTACGAAACTAATATTCTTGAAATATGATTGGGAAAACTTGACTTAAATAATATGGTCCAAATTATTTCAAGTTCTATCGGGGCTCACGCACTTTTATGGCACAGCTTAATTGATTCAAAAAAGAAATTCTTAAATATTTTCTCTCTGTGCAGTAGAAAAATGTTTTTTTTTCTTTGCTGAAAATGTAAATTGCAAATAATGCCAAATTGACCCAGAATCTTTTAAGTCGCTATGAAATATATTGGTTTATGATTAATGGATACATTACATACACTTCCAGTCTTAGCCTGTTTAAAGGGTATTAAGAATGCAGCATGACACATATAAAAACTGATAGCATTGAGTAACTTGAACAACAGTCTGGCAGTAAGCGATATTTCCACAATTAAGACACAAAACGCACACATGCACAGAGCAGATGCAGAAAAGAAATCGTTAGATTAAATACATACGTATTTGCATGCCATGTAGTTAGAGGTATGACATGTACTGTTAGATTGAAATATATTTGTGCACCTTGATGCACAGCGAGTGCGGTGACAGGCTTCCTGCTTTGGGTCTAGTTAGATGGGATCCGCTTGAAACTGAAACCGAGACAATTCTAATTATTTTTTATGGAAACACACGCCGAGGTACGCTTGAATTAAATTACCAGGCCAAGAAAGAAAAACAAACCAACTAACACTTAAACGAAGAAAGAAAGGAAGAGCAACAAATGTACAATGGCAAAGCTTTTGGTCTTTGGGCCTAGACGCATCATGAGATTGATTCATGCTGGGCAAAGTTGGGCTTATGGGTGTACATTACATGGTAAGCGTTAGTGCAGGGTCGGGCCTGGCCTGGCCCAGGTGTGATGGCTAGGTAAAAGCCAAAAGACAGAAATGCGAGTTGATATCGACAATCGCTCACATACGTAGCAGAGCAGACGAGCAAGCACTGGGGTCTATTGTAAAAATCTTCTCAGGTGTAACAGGTTTCTCAGATTTAAGCAGAGGTTGCGCCTGTGCCCCACACAGTCGTCAACTGTGACTCGTTCGCTCGCCTCGTTATCAGTCGTGATCTCGATGGGTTAAATGTGACAAATAGTGCTCCAATATATAGTATATACTAATACGAAACACAACTATGCACCAGCCAGTTCAAATTGAAGAACTGAGATCGATTGGTGCATAGATATCGCCAAAAAAGTAATTCATTTCAATTCTAGCACCATTCGAAATCAGTGCTTTTTATTCGAACCGATCAACGGCGCATTAAACCAAGTGTTTCACGTGACTTACAGCAAATATTGAAAACAATTCTGCAGTGAATCGATACAAAAGTATTATGCACACAAATAAATTTGTCTATACTAGGCTATTTACATGCCTTTTTGTAGGTATTCGCTGCAAGTGATGACCGCGATCAAGTCGGAAGCCCTTCAAGTTCAACGAAGGTTTCTCTCATTCTCGACGTACAGCCGTTTATTGACTTGAACACAAATACTTGCAATATGCGTCACATAATTAATATATGTCTCCATATAGAAAGCACCCACAATTGACGTGTCTTAGAGAAAACATTTCCAGACTTAAAGTGACAATTTGTCTATCTATCTATCGATTAAGTCTTCTTCAGTTTCAGACGGAGCATAAAATCATATTTGCTTTCTTAAACAAAATTATAAACAACAAAAAAAAGTTAATTGTCAAATATTTTGCTCAAGAAAATTACAATTAAATAATAACATTGGACTCATAAAATAACCGGCTCGAGATTAATATTGTTTTTCTATAACTTAACTTAAAAGCTTATCTGTATAGCTATTTTAAGAAACCGCCGATTCTTTCATCAGCCAGCATTGCCTTTGATTCTAGGAACTCAAACGGCTTCAACTTGTTGAGAATTGCAAGCGTCGGGCAACGAAATAGTTCAGCTGGGAAATAAGGAAAGCGTTAGAGGGAGTTTGATTTAAATTTCAAACTAAATTTCTATTTAAATCGATTAAAATCAAAATCATATCAGCATATTTAATATTCAATTACTAGTTTTGAGCTATTTCAACACAGTTGCCAACTATACTTTAAATAGATGCCCATATGAATAGTTATTAAATTAAATAAAGCAGAAACATAATGCAAGGTATTCAATAATTGCTGTTCAGCTGTTCGTTTACCTTTGTGGGACCTGAGACGTCAGACATCCCTTATCAGGCATAGAAACACATGTATTTACTTCAAAATTGATATATTTACAACTGTTATTGAACGCGCCTCCAGTTAAGAAACAATTACTGTACACATTTATCAAATATCTTGCGTCATAAATCTTCTTTGGCTAACAATAAATTAACGCAAAGCATTAATCATACCAAAAACTCAAGACGTAAACGTGTTCCACATTTGGCGCCAGTGTCGAAATTCTGCGAAAAACTGATGCAGTTCTTGGGATTTCCAGGCCCTTTCAAAACTTGTCAAGGTCACGTTGCGCCGAAAATAAACTTCTTCTTTAAGTTTTTTGCAACTTCGTTTTCAACATGGCAGCAATCAGCGGGCAATTTTGGCTGAGGTGTCAATTGTCAGACGCAGGGGGATGCCGGCGGTTCAGCTGATAGCGATGCAATGTGACATGCCAAATCTTATCTGAGCTGAAATAGTAATTGCTTTCCTAATATATAGCCTACCTGCTTCAAATCGGAGAGTAAGAACTTACAATTTATTGTCTATATAATGCCGAATTCCCGTTTGCCGGCAGTTAGTCGGTTTTGTTTACCCAACAGACAAGGCGTTTTGAAACGATGCAGGGAACTGTCGGAGCTGCCAGTGTGCTGCTCCTGCTGCTGGCATTGGCTGTCCAGCTTCAGCACAGCAGCCAAACGGAGTATATAAGTAGTGGCAAGGACATATGTCGCCTCTTTCCGGACGGCACAGAGATACGCAAGCCCGGCTACTGCGATCGGTCGGTTGTGTGTCAGAATCATGTAAGCACAGAGGGCGAAATATGCAGTGGCAGCACACCATACTTCAATCTGGCCAAGGGCACCTGCTATAAATCACTGGAAACATCGGATAATTACTGCAAAACGCCGTGCACCTCGAAAACTACGGGCTATGTGGGCGACGATTACAACTGTGCCAACTATTACTATTGCGAGAAGACCAAACTAGTGATTAGTGGAGTTTGTGACTTCGACATGTGGTTTGACCAGGAGAGACAGGTCTGCGATTATCCCAAGTTCGTGACGTGCAATGCCAAGTATGATCTGTGCAATGTGGTGCCCGCCGGTGTCACGATTAAGGACGAGCTCTATTGCAATAAGTATCTTACTTGCAAGGCGGGTGTGAACACCACGACCGTTTGTGACGATGGACTCTACTATGATGTGGCGACAGCGACGTGCATCAAGAAGGCATTGGTGGACTGTGAAAAGCATCCGTATCCGGAGAATGTCTGCGGCACAAAGAAGCTGGCGATACGAGATAAATTTGTGGCCGACGGTGCCACCTGTCGCGGTTATTTCCATTGCCGCGATCTGGGCTCAGGTGTGCCGGATCCGGAACCGATGTGGCACCAGTGCCCCGTTGAAACCTTTTTCAACGAGGATATCCAACTCTGTCAGCCCAGGGCGGAACGCAAGTGCTCGGAGGATCGTTGCGACGGACGTGACTCTGGCTTTGAGCTGGCCCAGGTTGAGGGTTGCCAGAATTATTTTGAGTGCGAGAATGGTGTGGAAAAAACACCATTTAAATGTGACGACAATATGTATTTCGATGTAGCTACTCAAGCGTGTACAGCTGAGAAGAAGGAGTACGGTAGCTGCAGCTCTGAAAAAGACAAATACGATCCCAATAACTGGGTTTTATGAATAAATTCCAACAAATATTGACATCAATTCATTTGAACAAATTAAGCATTTATTACATGTAAAGCATTTGTTTTTTTTTTATATAGTTATCCATTGCTGGGAAACGACGCGGGCAATTTTTGAAAAAATGTCAATTTACTCAAAAGGAAGCAAGCCCTAAAAGGTGTTCACAATGGTGCTCCACATGCATAAAGCAGTGATATGGTGTGCACGAAGCAGTTTATTCAAGCAGTATATTGCGACGCACTGCTTCATGCGCTTCAGCTACTGCATGAACTGCACTGCTTTATTTATTTTAAGACTTTGGCGCGTTTATTTAATCAAGCTAATTTTTTGAATATTTTAACACAATTAAAAATTGTACAATACTATATGTACATCTTATTAAATAATTTAATTAACACATTTTACTACCTGAAATATATATGCACACACATATTCTCAATCCCTTTTCAGGCATTTAATTAAAATGTCACTTGACATGTAATTTAATGCGGCAAGGCCGGATATGTAATGAATGTTACTTTAAATAATGCTGATGCCTATGCGATTCTCATAAATATAAGTCACCCGGCTAAGAGCTTTGATTTAAAGTCTTATATTTAGCAGATTGTATACTTTTAATTTAACTGTTCGCGAATAATATTATGCATCTTTGTGTGTATGCATGCATGTTAATATTGAGGTGTTAATGTTTGTTCGCTTGATGAAACACAAACCAACTTTATTTGCGCTGTGCTAAAAATAAAAAAAAAATGAAGAGCGTTGACGAAGTGCAACCGAAATAATTCGGCGAAAAACGCATTAAAACAAAGTTCTTTCTTATTTTAGAAAAATTAGCTTGCTAGCTAATATTTTAAATGTCGCCCTTCTACACGATTCTCATGCATTCAAGCAGGACTTACAATTTTGATGCATCAATCTTAAATATTTTCAAATATCTTATTAAAATTATCATCGTATCCTTACTCTCAGTTATTCTCTCTCTCGTCTCCTACTCTTACTTACTTTCGATATCTTTTTTTTCAGTGATATGGATACATTAAAGTCTGTATTTGTCCATCTGATAGCTGGAGATACAGCTATGGGGGCTGTTCATGTGCATTTTTGAATAAGTATTTTTTTTTTTTATATTGTGTATAGCTAAACAGGGATTATCTTCTAGTTTATATGTGTGGTTTTTAATAAATAAAAGATACGCTTAGATTTTTCTAGTTAAGTTTAAAATTAAACAAAAAGAATGACTGTCAAATTGGGTAAACAAAATATTTTTATAAATTCATGTAATTTTAATTGCTCGTAAGCGTAAGTACTTACCGTGAGGGGAAGCACACTAATCATTATTTTACACTGACCCATTATGTTTTTGGGCATTTGCTACGAATTATCCTGAGCTTTGCATTTTCCAACGCCTGTGTGGATACAATGGCAAACATGAAGCATGTGAGCCATTATCTGTCAGACGGAAGAAGCTCCAACTCCGATGCACCAAAGGGGGCTGGCTGAACCCCCACATGGGAGAGAGAGAGAGAGAGAGAGAGAGAGAGAGAGAGAGAGAGAGCACAAATGCTGCAAACAAAACTCCATTTTGCAGAGCTGCAAACTGCACGCTGCAGCCGGCAAAATTTCGCTTTTTTCCATGTAGAGACTTTCCCTGTAGTTTTCATTTTAGACAACGATGTGACATGAAAAGCAAACCAAAGAGACAAAAGCAAAAAGAATTTATCGTGGGAGTGTGTTAGTAAGGCTAATTGGCTTTGATGCTGCGTCTGGCTGAACAAATTTGTAAAATGAATGAAGATGTAAAACGGACAGTTTTTATTTATGGCCAAGTATTTATTTATTATTTCTTTTCTTATAATTTATGAGCATTGTAACCAACTGGTTCTGTTATGTCTCTCAATTCCAGTTGATTCTTGTGCTTATATTTTATTTATGGCATTTAATATTTTTAAAATTTATTTTCTTAGAATTTCATAAGTGTATGTTAATTAAATGTATTTGGGGAAAAGGAAACTTTGATTCCAATTATCAACATTTGTTTATAAGCATATATTTATTCCCTTTACAACGTTCGTTAGTTATTGGAAATATCTACTTTATTTTAGTAAATTTACCTTAATAAAGTTGAGAAAATACTATATTTAGTTACTAAAAGAGCGCCAACTTAACCACATTTGGTTCATATAATTTCCGGATTGGAGTTAACCTTGTATAACTCCTTTCTTAGTACAATATATCCGCATCGAGTACTTTTAGCTATATATATCGAGTACTTTCCCATCGAGCATTTATGGCGGTCACTTGGTATGCTTCAAATTTCTGTTGGGGCACTCAGACAACACCCTCTAAGTTGTGCGCTCTCTAAGGGTTGTCCCAGCCGTTGCTCCCCATTGTTAAGCCCTTAAAATCTGTTGTTGTTTATATATCGGACTCTGTGCACGACATTTGTTAGTTCCTCACCTTGCTACAATTTATATGTAAACCTGCTGTATTTCCTTTCCTGGTAATATCAATTATAAATTTGCTCAGTTCCCTGCCCCATCGTGTTTTTGTTAGAAAGTTCTAGTGTGGCAGCCACCCTCTTCTCTGAGTGGATCTAAGGCTTGCTCCCCTGTTGGTTTCACTGCCACTGGCGTCACGTTTGCCGCATGCCGCATGCCTCGCGCCGCACGCTCTATGGCAGCGTCTGCCATTTTGGCTTTTCCTGCAGGAAGCTTGCATATTTTACGTGCTGCATGTGGTTGTTGCAAGTTGTTGTTGTTGTTGCTGTTGTTGCCTTGTCTGTGCGGGCATCTGTCTGTGCTGTGCGCTGTGCCGGTGCCCCAACTCTTCACTTTTATCGATTGAAATGTGTCTCAGCCTGTGAAATACAGGTCATTGATCTGCTCGTGCCTTTTTTTTCGCTACGAAATGCTTCTCGTTTTGCCTGGCTTGAGAGTGGGCCGAGCACCGAATCATCATGCCCTGAACCGGGAAGCAGCATGGAGTAGATTGTGTCAGCCACTCGACAGCTTGTGCAGCTTGTGTTCGGTGAAGTCTTTTGGAGTCGTTCCAGAAAACGTAATTGGATAAATATATTCTCCTGATATCCTTATGTAAGGATTTCAAGATCTGTGTACTATGCAACAGCATGTTGCTTACCTTGATGAAACTGATATTTTCCAAGAGATTTACAATTTTTGAAAGCTGGTATTCTGCATAATTTTCGTAAAGCTCAACCTATTTCAAAACGTTTTACAACACTAGAACGCCAGATATATATAGAGCAAATTGCATATAAAGATATAGCAACAATTAAGTATTATTAAAAGGAATACGTAATTAATTTAATTTTTAATTACATTGAGTTCTTCCAAAATTTCTTTGAATTCACATTCTAAAACTTCGTATATCGCTTCGGCATATCATAAATATTCCTACTGGTAGGATAAAATATGATGTATGCATACAGTTGTGTCGATTCAACCACCATTTCTGACAAAGAGCCAAGCCAAAAGCATCTGCCCCAGTCGCCATTGCACTCGCTTCCTTGTCACACGGTTTCCGTGTTGGACAAACAAACGCTGGGGGCAACGACGAGGACGAGGACGACGACGAGAACGAGGACGGGGACGAGGAGAGTGCTGTGCCGGAGAGTGGCGATGATAACGAAATCGTTTTTAGCTTTGGGGTAGTGGAGCAGCCGGCGAGTGGGCCGCGTCGTTTATGTCGTGTTGGGCACAAACTGTACCAAAAGTGCGCACAGAAATGCGCCAAGGGAACATGACGGGCAGCCGGGCGACCACTAGACCAGACCAGACCAGACCAAGCCAGGCCCGGCCCGACCCGGCCCGAACCGGCCCAGACAGTGGTAGAAAGAGAAACCAACTGCGACTTATGGCCCAGGATGTGTTTGCCAAAGTCGTAGCTGTCAGCATTTATTTCGAGGGTTGCACTCTGGCCGGAAAAAGGGAATTAAAATAACTGGAAAACAAAAAAAAAAAAAATAAAAAAAATAAAAACAAAAAAGCTGGGAAAAAAGCGCATGGAGAAGACGTCTGCTGGCCCGGTGCGGTTCAATGACCAAATGCCGCCGATGCTATCGTGAGTAGGTCCGCACCTTCCTAAATCGCGGCAAACGCAGAGCTCTAATGTGACTACGAGAAAATTCTCGTTGCCGTGGCCAATGTTGCAAACGAGTTGCAAGGTCGTTGAACGCTGTTACAGTTGCAGTTGCAGTTGCAGTCGCTGAAGAATCTGCAACTAAAGCGCAGTTAATATCTAGCGTTTCTAGCCAAACAAGTTTTCGTGCTCTGTGCAAACCACGCACAATTTATGCCTTAAATTCGCAATTGTCTGGCAACGCCAATGCTGACAATCAATCATAATCAGTGATTGGTTGATCTGCTCGCAGTTGAGCTTGCCATTTCAAATGCATTTTGAAGTATTTCATATCAATGCAGAGTAAAATTTTCAATTGTCTGGCAACGCCAATGCTTGTAATCAATCATAAGCTGGTTCCAGCAAATCTTGCTGTTTGCTTACATTCCGAAAGTATATTACTTAAATCTATAAGTAAATTAATTAGATTTCCTATCCTTGATTTTAAACTGTCTGGCAACGCTTATACTGCTATCTTATCCAGGGATTGAAGTGTCTGTTCCCAGATTAAACTTCCATATTGAGTGGAATAAGGACGTTAATTTTTCTCAATCGATACGTAAATGTTATATATTTTTTGGGTAGGGATTTCTGACCGTTATTCTGTAGCTCATAATCAAATTCTCAGTTGTCTGGCAACGCCAACGCTGTCAATCAGTCGTAAGCAGTGATTGAAGTATCTGTTCCCAGCTAAGCTTGTTAGCTGAAATATAAAATGATTTCGATTTTACGAAGTTGGGGATTTGTCACCTTTGCAGAATATGCCAGTTGCTGCAGTTGAACGCAGCGCATTCAAAAGTACGCGCTCAATGCAGTTGCCTGCAACATTCGAGCTGCAACAAAGCGCATGCGTCGTCGGGAATGCTCCCTAGCATAAGCATAGGATAATGGCCCCTGGAAACGCTCGTTGATGTTATAATCGTTGGCGTCGTTGCTCCCAACGAGGCATAACACAAAAGAGCCCTCGTCGTCGTTGTTGTCGTCGTCGTCGTTGTCGTCGACCCCCCAAACCCCTCCCACTCTCACTTGGCGGCGCTGCAGGCATTGACACTGACTGCGCCTCTGCGGCTGCATTTGTGGCAGTGGCAATGGCAATGGCCATGGCACTCTATAAGCTTCTCGTGCGTTCGTTTTGTGCCACACAGACTTGCAGAACACGGACACACCTAGCCTGACCCAACTATTTGGAATTTCTGTCTCTGGCTAGCAATTACTTTGTATTTTTAGAATTTGATCATATTTTGTTCGTAATTTAAAATTTGGTTTATTCAAAATTTTGGAAAGCTAAGAAATTCAAGGATAAAGGAATCTGTTTCTTTCTGAAGCCTCACAGATCTCTCATATAAAAACAATTACGAAAATACTTGATTTCCCGTACCAAAGCTTTTCATTTAAATAAGCTTGAATAGGTTATAGGTAACGGGGAGTTGAACTCCCACCGTTCGTGACGTATTATTGAATTGGATGATGCCCCTGTAGTAAAGTCATTTTTTGGTTCAAATGTTGCAGATGGACTTCTAGCTTCGTCTCCCAACATATCAGCGTCGTGGGCACATAGATCGACGTCTTGTCTTGGTACAGCTTCACTAGCCTTGGCTTTCGAGGCGGCCTGCCGTGAGGAGCGTCGCACTGGCTTAATTACAGCTTTGGGCTTGGATCTGGCCTGGGCGCTGCTTTTATTTGACTTTCGCCTCACAGGCTCACATTTGGAGCCCTTAACATTGCGCCTAGAACGCTAAGTGATGCACAGATGCATTTAGTCTAACATATATGCATGAACTGCACTTACCTTTTCCGGACTGGGCGGCGTCCGCCATGGAATTGCGCTAACTCCGTTTGGGAAGCGCAGAGATTGACGCAGTGCATAATCGAAGGTGCCTGTGCGGGCCAAGATGCCCAGATGCGTTAGGGTGCACAGCGATCTCATGACATAGTTCTCCATGTTATTCATCTTCTTGCTCCGACGCATCTGCAACTCCACCTGACGGACAATGCTGTGAGCGGGCACGAATGCCGATATGGAGTATTTGCCCTCAAGGACAGATAGAGCCTTCATCACATTTCGATTTATTTTCTTCGGAACGTTAAAGTTGTCCATTTTGTGCGGTACAAATAGACGATACAATAGACGATAGATGTTTACAGCTCTACGGATGTAGAATTTATGTTCTCAGGGTAGGTTTATATATACACAAAAAATCTATGTTAAAGGCAATGTCTACTAAGACGACTCAGAAGGACCCGTTATTTAAGGGATAACGAAATCTTATCCCGGGCAAGACAGGGTATATTTGTTCCCTTATACGAAGCGCAAACTAAGTAGTTTTCACTTTTCTAATAGCACACCCCTCGCCCACTGCATATTAAAAGAATTTTTTTTTTCATATGCGCCTTGCTATGCAATTCTCATGAATTAAGGTGAGACTTACAGGATTTTATTTTAAGATATTCTAAACAAGCTATCTTCAAATCCATCTCTCTCTCTCGATCTCTCTCTCTCTCTCTCATTCTGTCGATCCTTTGCTGGGTTTGAGAGTTACCAAATAAATCTTAACTAAATATATCCTCTTCCAGATAAAAGATTGTAATATTAAAATTAAGTGAAGAAAAACGAATTTAGTAACTTTAAATGTTTATTTTAAAATAAACTAATTTGGCGTTAGTAAACACTATAACAGCTTGTAGGAGTTCCCAGAAGTTGTCACCCACTCCAGAGGCTCATCTTAACTGAATGCAGCCATAGAGATTTTCACTTAATGATGAAAAGTGCATCACAATTAAAATGAAAAGCAACGAAAAGCGAAAACTTTCAACACATACATAAGTCTGCAGGGATACACGGAGTCGCATGCACACACACACACACACACATGCATTCACAATAGAACAATAACAGACTAACCTATTGTAAAGTGGTGAATACATAAATACACACACATAGACAGCGGCAAGCTATGCACATTTGACGTACATACAAAATTTTACTGTTGTGTTGGCAACAATTTCCAAAATGGCGTCTCAGCGTGACTATCTTGCCAATGCCTCCCCGCCGCCCGCCGACCGCCGCCCGCTCAGCCCCAACTAGCCGGCCAACCATGCAACCAAATACATGTTTAACCCGGGTGGAGTATCAGAGAGTGTGTGCGTGTTTGTTTTTATTTTTTTGTCTGCCACACAACTGCAGCAACAGAAAAGGCAGCAAAACAGAAAAACGGAGCCACTGCCATTGCCACATTGTGAGTGCAGAGCGGAGCAGGTCAATGATACCAAAAGTTAACCCACACCAACAACGTCTGCAGCGTCGCACTTGAGCAATTTTCACAAAAAAGAAAAACAACACACAACAACGAAAAATAAACAACAACAAAAAACGTGAAAACAACAACCAGAACTGTTCGCAGTGCTGCCAGGCCGCACCCTTTGGGCAAAGCCACCCACATCCACACCCACAGCCAGAGCCAACTCCAGAGTCAGCGCCAGTGTCAAGTTTACGCCGCACATATATATACACACACACACACATACATGCACACACACGCACACATGCATGCCAGCAAGCAAGCAGATCTGGTCATGAACTCCATTCTCCATTTTCAATGGCAGCCATAGGAGTCCCCCGCAGAACCCTAGCTGGCACAAAAGCTCTTTTATCTATCGCATGTTTAATTTGTGCACTCTGAAAAGCGTTTGCGGTGCGACGGGTAGAGAGGGGGGAGAGAGCAAAGAAGAGAACGAGTAAAAAGCGAATGCTACACCTAACTATCACCTCCCACTTGGCCTACCCACACCAAGCCAACGACTGCGATGCCAACTGCGACGCCTTATGCATCATTTATTGCCCCCCCTCCCCCACCACTTTATTATTATATCTTTTTATCTTTTTCCTGTGCAGCAGCAGCAGCAGCAGCAGAGGCAGCAACAACAAGAACAGCATGCGCCACGCCACAACTTGAACAACGCGGTGAAGGTCATTGCTACCAAAATTGTGTCTCCCTTTTGTCCTACTCTACTCTCGACTCAATTCGACTCGCATTCTCATTCGCCGCGCTGCAGACCAGAGCAAATACTCCAGCACACTCACACACACACACACACACACATAGCACATGCCGTCTGTGTGCTCGAGTGTGTGTGTGTGCTTGTGTGCGCATTTCTGCATTTAATCGTTGGCAACGACGTCGACTACTCCATTCGCACATCCGCACATGCAATGCGGAGCAAGGGCTCGCACAGCGTTGCCAGACTGTTGATTTTTGTACAGCGTAACAACGTGAAAGGAGCTAGAATTGAAGAACTGTGTGCACTGGCAACACTTGCCGCGCATATTACAACATACTACAGCAAAGAGTCAGACCAAAAAAGAAAGAAAGGCAACAACAAAGAGGGAAAAAAACTCGTTCAGCTCGGCTCGACCCGTTCCGCTCCCGTGCCAAAAGCAAACTGTGTCTGTGTCACTCAACCCACTAAACTCGCACACAATGCGGCGCTGATGACGACGACGACGACGGCGAAGTCGAACTCGTGTTTGCTGCCTGCTTGCCGTTGTTGCATGCAACATATTTTGCGCGACTCTGCTGCTGCTGCTGTTGCTGCTGCTGCTTCAGTCCTCCGTTTCTGCATGCTTTTGTCGCTGGAACGTGGGTTGTTGTTGACTCTATGCGCTCTTTTAAGCGTTGTTGGTGTTGTTGTTGTTGCTGTTCTTGCTGGCGCTGGGTTCAATGTCTGGTGGTTGACCTACCCGTACCAGATTTTCAGCGGCACTTTGCTGCTGCTCGCGCTTCTGCTGCTGCAATTTGCACATTTGCCGTTGACTCATTTCGTAGCTACCAACGCCCAACACCCATTCTCCCCCCCTCCCCTCAGTTGATTGTGTGGCAAGTGAAAACTAACGAAAAAAAGTAGAAAAATTGTACAATGTTGGCGTCTGTCGTCTCTAAAGTAAAAGTTGTGCAACTGAGTTAGTTGGAAGCTCCTCGATATAGTTTTATTGGGCTGAGCTGGGGGTTGGATGGGTTGGCTGCATTAGTTGTGCGACAACTGAAATTACACAACGTTGTTGTTGTTGTTATCATTGACCAGACAATTGCTCATAAAAATGTAGACTTGATAGTTGGTTTGGCTGATCTGTGGCTTCCCGGCATGGTTACATCAAGAGCTCTACCCTTGACCGAGGGCATGGCTGCCAAGAAGACGGCAAAGCTTTGCATTCGATTGCAGCGCTTTTCGTGCATGTTATCCAACTGGTTTTCCACTTGTAATTTCACTCGCTTGGCCAGTTTTCCACAAAGGGGCCTCACCTGGTGCAAGAAAAGCCAACAAACCACACTGGAAACTATTAGAAGATTCAAGGCTAAGGCTGCATGTCTCAGGCTAAGGTCATTGCCATGCTGCACGTCGCTGCTAACATTTACCCTGTACAATGTACAGTTGAAATGGGGTTTGATAGACTGATGACAAATATATATGTATATTTATGATGCTTAAAGCTAGGTCATGGATACGGATATCACCCTGTATATATATATTAAATGCGTGCTTTATTATTTCATAGTAACTCGATGGATTTAAACTATGTATTATTATTATTATTATTATTATCAATTATTATTATCAATATTATTATTAGTATCATTATTAACCTTATCATTATTATTATCATTATCTATATCATTACCGTTGTCATTATCATTATCACTTTTATTAATATTATTAATATTATTTCATTATCATTATCATTATCATTATCATTATCAATATCATTATCATTATCATTATCATTATCATTATCATTATCATTATCATTATCATTATCATTATCAATATTATTATCATTATCATTATCATTATCATTATCATTATCATTATCAATATCATTATAATTTTCATAATTTTTGTTTTTCTTGTTATATGTATGGTTATAATTATTTATCCCCCTTTTTACCATTATATTATTTTTTCCTGAGCTTTTTCTGGTTTAATCCCATACAATTTCTTGCTTATTCCCATCATCAATTTGTATTATCGTTCATTGACAGGGTATTTAAACACTGAGCATGCCCACATATTTTCCGGTTCTATCAATGCATTTTCGCATTTGAATGTAACTGAGGAAAAACTAGTTTTTCACCATTCAACTGGAAGACAAAAGCCAGTTATTATTATTTTCTTCAAAGGCAACGGCGACTGGCTAAGCAAGTTCTAACTTCTATGTTTACCTGTTGTATTAGAGAAAGTTCTCACTGTGTGTGTGTGTGTATTTGTGTGTGCCGTAATGTTGGCTCTTAAGCGATTCCATGGGAGAAAGTACTCTCGGTAATGGAGGAAAGTACTGTAATCGCTGCAATTGTCATGTGTAATGCCAATTGGAACTAGGTAAGGTGAGTCACAGTTGCAACCCTCCTCAGGTAACGCTGACTGGCAATTCTCAGTTGTTGCTGTTGCTGTTGTAACTGTCGTTGTTTACCCATTGCCAACAGCGGCAAGTGGCACGAATGACAAATTACCCTGCAGACGCCACATATGCATATCGTGCAGCTTGTCGGTTTGTTGTGCTTTTGACACAAAACGGCAAAGTCCCAGGTGCTGCGACCCAGAGTTTCCGGGACTCCGTGTACACATTGGCTAGAGGGGGCGGTGCGCTAAATCCTTGGCAATTGACGGTCTGGAATATATAATTTAAGCTGTCAATACGTGCGGCACAGGAAAAAAAAAGGAAAACACCCGCGACTTGCCTTAAACCCATGCCAGAGCGCTTGATTCCTTATTTGCTGGGACCTGTGTCTAAACATATTGATTGATAAAAAGGTTATAAAAAAAGCTGTAAATGGATTAGGTTCTATATTAACTGATTGACAACTTAAAAATAACCAGTGAGTATTCCCCCGACTTGCCCGTAGGATGTTGTGCATAACATTTTAACCCAGTGAAATATTTTATCTATTCGAAAATATGTTAAAGTCCATCTAATAAAAGTTGAATCAACGTTTTCTGCTAATGTTAGTCTTGCCTGAGAATCTTGATGTCGAAAAACAAACTTTAGTTCTTCAAAACTTAGAATGAAATGAAATAATTTTGGAATATTCCCTTCGCTATTGTGAAAAATAGGCGGAAAGCAGTTGTTTAACCCAACGATGAGCTTTAAGCTCGTCTTGAAAGTGTGTTGAAAAGTTTTTGGAGACATGTTGCACACTTATTGGCACATTCACAACACTTGTAAATGGGAATTCAATACTGTTCCATTTAGAAATCAATTCGTTTATGGCCGAAGTACTCATGCCATGAAAGCTTTGTTTAAGCTAATATTAATGTAATCCTAATGTATTCCAATATCAGATCAGGTGGGTAGCCTTGTAAGTTGCTGTTATTTATATTTATCGCTAAGGTCACCGTTCGCTCTTTGAATATAACTTCTGCACAGTTTTAACCTCAAGCACACACACACAGAGTAGGGCTGTGCTCTATAACCCCTTAATGGCAACAATAAGCAACGCGACGCCAACAAACTGTGCAAAGTTATATGAATGACAGTTGCTCTTGCAACCCCCGGTCAGCCCTCTTTTCGAGGCAGTCATCGTGATAAGCCCCCTGCCCCGTCCACCTACAAACTGAAATTGTGCAACAAAAAACCAGAAAACAAAACGGTCGCGACAGCCAAACTCTAACCCCCAATTTCCGACCAACCCACAAACTTTCGCTAATTTTAATGCAACGCCGTGGCAGCCAAGGGCCCAGGCTGGTGGGGCATGCACCACCGGCCTGCTGACAATTTGATGGATTTTGTGAGATAACAGACCAGACAGCATATGGTGACGCAATGTGCAGCATGAAGGTCAATAAACCATGAATTTGTGGCATGGACAAATGAAGCTTGCCCCGCACTTGACGGCAAGAAGTTGCGGGGTGTGACCAGCTCTTTGTTGCAAATGGGTTTAAATGTTGCTCCCAATTCCGCAAAGCGGCACTTAACTATTGTAAATCATTGAGACTTACGAAAGAGAGCTCTCCGATTACATAAAGAATATATATTCTTCATCTGTATCTCAGTTCACAAGCTTCTCCATAGAAAACATAAATATATATATATAGGTTCTCGATATGTATTTGTATGGAAGTATATTCTTGATCTGTATCTCAGTTTTAAAGCCCCTCCGAGTATATATATATATATATATATTATATTCTTGATCTGTGGATCTCAGATTTAAAGCAGCTTCGAGTATATCATATCCGACTCTATAAAGTATTTGATATATAGTATATATAAATACATATATTGTTGATCTGACTCCCAATCTCTAAGCTTTTATCAGAAATCTCTGTATTGGATGTCGAAATCAGAATCGATCTTCTAACTATCGTATAGCTGTCATAATTAAAGTTCTTGTACAAAAATTAGTAATAGATTTCTCAAGACACATTGACCAAAGTTGGAATTCACGAGCTTTATCTTGCGTCTTACATATTAGGAAAACATTATCAACATGGAATAACTATATCATGTTGCACAATGGGAAGAATCAGTCGAAAAATAATTGTTTCTATGGTCAACTTTTCTGTTTTTTATAAAAATATGACTTTTATATGATTTGACAACTATCGAAATAATTTCACACAAAGAAGCCTTTCGAATTGAAGCTTTTCCAGGGTATTTATCAAGGGATTTGTCCAGGTTATTTGACAAGTGTATTTCATCTTGAAGGCAATTTCATTTTATTAATATTTTATAATTGTATTGTTTTATTTGATTCAAAGTGGTTTTCGTAAAATTTAAAATTATTTAACACCCACGAAATAATTAGTCGAAAATAAAACTTTTGAATTTAAGTAATTTATGTCCAGAGTATATATATATGTATGTTTGTATGTCCAGGGTATTTCATCGTCAAGATAATTTTTTCTTCTTCGAGTTCTTTCTTTCTTTTCTGATTCAAAGTGGTTTTCTAAATATTTGAAACGTTACCACAAAATGCTTGACAAAGACCATAATCTGAAAATTTGATTTATTCGCTTTGAAGGATAATTATATTAAATAATAAGTACTGTCATAATCTGCAATGTTAGACATATGCCCCATAAAAGCTGTCTGGAAACATCTCGTTGAGGTTGAAACAAACGGATTATCCCTTTTTCATTATTTTATTATTGTCATAGCATGTTGAACGGAACACATGCTCATGACTAATGTACACAGCGGCAGAAGCATGACGAACTTTGAACTTGTGCTTAACCTGTCCCCCACAACGCCATCCACATGGGCATCAGGTGCAATGGACACAGGTTGTCGACGGCTCGGCGTAAGCCAGAAAAGATTACTCATTCAAGCCGAATGCGAATGATTCACGGTGTGCGCACCTTTTCTGTGTGCGCCTCTCGCATGTGAATAAAGCACAGCCCCAACGTGTCCTGGCAAACACCAGGACTGGCTGACGCCTCTGGCTCCCAGCGGCTCCTAATGAGTCACTGACCGGGCGCTGCTCCTATAACTGTGGCTAGGCTCCTATTGGGGGTTGTGCATAAATAAAACAAAGTGGCGTCCTTTTGTTTCATTGAACTGCGGCGGCGACTGACTTATAGCATACATTTTGGGGCCGAGCCGAATTAGCCCCGAAAATCGGTTCACTGCACGCACATTGACCTAATAATTGGCTACGATTCTGTTCGCTTTGGGGTATCCCTCGAAGGCCATTGTCTGTTTCTTTTGATTAGAGCCCACCGGGGAACGTCGATTGCCCCGTAAAAATTGTGCGACAATGGTAAATAGTTTATAAATATATCGTAATGCAATGTGGATGATTCCTAAGGGAAAACCAAAAAGAAAGTGGGTAATCTTTTAAGGCCTTTGGCCTTTGACACTTGCTGGAATATAGAATATATGTTAAGTACCTCTCAGGGATTGTTAAAATAATTGGAATTTTCAAGACTTACTAATGTTTTAAAATGTCAAAGGAAAGAGAAAGATTTCCATATAATGAAAGAGAAGCACTTAGAAAGAGTGCAGCAAAGGGAAGAAGATAGAAAGAATGCAAAATGTATCGTCACTGTCTATCAGATTAGCATTATCATTTCGCGCTCCTTCTCTCTCTCTCTCTCTCTCTATCTTAAATATCGCCTTTCTATTCGATTCTCATAATGCAACTTATGCTATGCGACTTTCATGCGTTTAGTTACAATAATAAGTAAATACGAGAGTTCTGCGATAAACTCGATTTTCCATAGAATATCAATCAGTATTATTCCAATGGTATAAGGCAAATGATACTTTGTCAAAATCATTGAAGTCTGTGGAAAGGTAAAGATAGCCATAAACTAAAAGATAAGTATTAAGAAAGTGGAAAAGAAGGAGAGTGGGACATCTAGAGAAAAGAAAAAGACAAAAGCATCGAGTGTGAGTAAATGAGAAATATAGGATAGGCTTTCTTATAAAAACATCTCCATATCTCTGTCTCTCTCTCTCTCTCTTTTCTCTCCCTCTCTCTCTCTCTCTCTATCTCTCTCTCTCTCTTGATCAGCGTTTTTCTTTACGATTCTCATAAATGCAACTAATGCCAAACAATTCTGCTAGTCTTAGTTATATAATAATCTAACATACCAGTCCATTGGTATAGAGAAAAAGGCTAAATGGACAAACAATGAAATCTTTATCAATTGCCGTGAAATGCCAAGGGAAAAATGTTAAACAATTGTCAATAAAATATAGTTTAAGGACAAAGGGGTTCGTTGATGGTCAAGCCATAATAGACAATGGCAGCGACAACCCTGAAATTAATGCCGCCTGCCCAGCAGCCAGACCCCAGCTCAGCCCTACCACACCCACGCCCACTCAATGTCATTTGCAGCATGCACCAGCTGCAGAAGAGCCGGCAGCCCGGTTCAGGCAGCGCCCAGTGAACACAGACCTTGGCATTGAGAGCGGGGGGCAGCCAGTGCCAAAGAGGAGCTGGCCCAGTCCCTACTGGAGGCCGGCATCGGCGCGGCGCGGCGCCTGTATGTATGCAACGAGTTCTGTGCACGCGGAAATGCGCATGCTTGCGTGTCCTTGCCCTTGGTAGTGAGTCCTTTGCATAGTTGTAGCGAGTGCCCCTGAAAACTGTTAACCTTCGTGCAGCGCGGACGAAGGATTTTGCAATGTGCAACGTGCGGTTAGGAACATGCGCCTTGCACTGCAGTTCTCAAAGCTGAGAATGCGAGAGCGACACAGAGAAAAAGAGAGAAAGAGAGAGAGAGAGAGAGAGAGAGAGAGAGAGAGAGAGCGCAAGTTGCATTTTGGAGCTGCAAGCTGTGAGGCTTGCCACCAAACCTAACCCACAACTATTTGGGGTGTCGTCTGGCTGCCCATGCCACGCGCTGGGCGTATTTCATGGTTTTGTCATTGCCATTGACCATGATATTAAGCCAATGTCAGTGAATGGACGCAAAAGTCGGATAGCCTTACGATTGCAGAATTTAGCTGCACTGGCCTCGCCTAATCCTTTAGAGCTGTCCAATTCGGCGCAAGGATATGAAGCTCATTTCATAGACCGTTCGCTTAAGGACAAACTCATAGCTACAAGGCGACATCTTAACTAACCAAGTTTGGAGCAGGGGTTGCGTCTTAGGGCAGACCTGCACTCACCGCTGGAAGACGGGCGTTGAAAAGGCTTTGCTCGAGGGTTGCAACTCCAGACAGACAATGGCCCACCCACCTTAGATTTTTGCAATTATACGTATATTTGTAATTTCTATGCTACGACAACTCCAGGAATTCTATGCCAAACTTTGCAACCCCAAAAAAAAAGCACACATAAAGGGGCAACGGCAAAAACAACGGTTCCAGACTCAACCAAACCCAACTACGCTTATTAATATCTATGTGTAGCAACTACGAGATTCCCTAGACCAAATGACGTCTTCTAGCCTTCGCGGATATCACATTTTAAAATTTATTTTTACCTCAAGATGAACTCAACTATAAACAATAAGGAACTGTGAGATTTCCTAATCGCTAATATGTATTTTAATAATAATACTGACCAACTACGAGATGCCCTAGTTTCAAATTCACAGCTTAGCTTATTTATTCGCTTACTTTATTGACACAGAAATACTCATCGGTTAAACATAAAAAACGGAAAAATTTAAAATAACCTTAAGTTGCTTATCTTCGATATACCCGTTTAACGTGTTTGCCTAAGGGTATAATAACAGCGCAAGTCTGCAGCCCAACACTTCCGTCCTCGTCGCCGTCATCATCGTCGGTCCCTTGTTCATTGCACCCCCAACGTATTGTACATTGACTTCTCTGGGCTACGCTTTGTTTTCTGCATTCGCCGACGGCAGCGTCGCAACAATGCGCTCTCACACTCGCTCTCTCACGCTCATGCTCGCGCTCTCGTTATCGTTCTGGTTCTCTTGCTGAGCGACATTCCCATACCACGACCTACCTTACCCACACCCACAGTGCGCTTTCAGCTTTCTGCTTTGGGCTTTGGCCATTCTTCCGTGCACAACTCCCGCCCAGCAGAGGCCGTTGTTGTTGCTGTTGTTGCTGATGGTGTCTGCTGCTGCCGCCGCAGTCGACGCTGCTGCACAAATTCGCAGTTCAGTTTTCATATTGAAAGTAGAATTTTTCACTTTTGCAAATTTCTGTCTCGTTTCAGTCGCGTTAACGACGTCATGTCGCACGTTTGTTCTGCATTTGGTTCTCTGCGAGCAGCTTCAAGTTCTCCCAGCCAATTCTTAGCTACAGATGCGCTCCGAATGTTATTGTTGTTGTCTGCTCTAGTCTGACGGCATATAAATGTGAGATTAACTTTCATTTATTGTGAGTGGCAAATCTATACTTAATTTTATATCGGTCGAACTGTATTTTACGCGTGTGTCTGTGCTTGTGTGTGTGTTGATCGACAGATCAAAATGATCACCGTTAAAAACTGTGCTTGCTGCAATGTGCTGACAATTGGAATACGCACTGCGAAGAATGGATAATAAAAGAGATTGCAAAATAGTATGCTGCAAAAAAAGGATGGAAAAAAAACTAAGTAAAAGTATATAAACTAGATATGTATATAGAAGAATCTTAAACTGTTCAGTGATAATGTTTAGGGATAAGGAGAGCTTTTGATTCAATCAATCGGTGACCCTGAACGCCGTCAATCAAGCTGACCTTTCAATATCAAGATCATGTCAATTGAGTTATTAAGGTGACGTTCCGAAAGGACGTTTCTCGTTTAGATTGTCTGCCCAAAATGTCTGACTCATTCCAGGCCAGCCCACAAATGGCGCCCACTTTTGCACAACTTCAGAACTCCAGACATTGCAACCCTCATTAGGCCCCCATACCTTCAATGTCTGGCACGAATGGGGCGGGCTGCAACTCCAATTACCCCCGCATAACCATCACCAGGCAACCAAGCATTGAATCTCTTTCCGTCTGGTTCTTAACAGGGCGCTGTTCGCTCAAGTGTAGCGCCGCTGTAGACGCGCTGTTAAGTGCGCCAGTGACACACACAGCGGCAGCCGCTGTTAACCTTGCCTTGGTATTGGTGAACTTGACTAAACACGCGCCAGCTGCTCTCCCGTTCTCTCACAGCATTGCGCTTTGTAGTTGTGTTCGCACGCGCTCTCACTCTCTCACGCTCTGACTCTCTCACGCTCTCTGGCTTTTGCATTTCTATTTCAAGTTCTTCTTCACGCTATGTATGTGGAGCGGCGTTGTCAGCAATGAGCATTCAGTGTTAAGGTCAATACGTTTGTTGTGTTTGCATTATGTGCACACACACACACACACACACACACACACACACAGGCACCACGACATGTATATCTGTTTCCACATGGCTGCAATGAGACTGCATCTATGAGATTGCATTTTGCTCGCTGATTACTTTGCTATTGAATTTTGTCACTGGCGCTTGTTAACGCGCACACACACAACTTGAACATGCACATGTTTTATTTTATTGCTCATTTGTCGTTGCGGTTTTTTGTGTTTGGGGTCAAATTGTGACTCTTGACAACCTGACGTTTGCGGAAGCTTTTCATGCCGCCCTTGTGTGTGTTGCTTTTGTATGATTTATGAATTGACTAATGCGAATGCATCACATGCGAAACGTGCTCAGAAAGGTGTTGACAATGCCAATTGAGAAAGTGTTTGAAATTCTAGTCTCTAGAAAACTCTTATACGGAAAGCCTTTCGACTGCAGCCTAAAGTAGAATGTGCCAATTTTGGCTAATTCAACTTCCCTTAAGTCTCCAAAACACGAACCTACCTCAATGCGTAACTCTGTCTGTCTGTTGTAGTAGCTTGTTACGCACATTACTCATACGCACGGTTGTCGTTGCTGTTTTTGTTGTTTTTAGGCGGAAGTTTCCGCCCACTCAAACTTCGCTTGAAATACACATCAACCCAGAGAACTACCCCTGTTCATTATTTAAATATTCTTGTTTTATTTTGAAAGCAACCCCCTGTTTGTTGGCGCAACTCCGTCAAATTTGTGGACCCTACTCATTCCATAATTTGTTAACCCCAAACGAAACTTGGTTTGTGCGTGTTTTGACGTTCGTCTGCTCATTCGCGTTTATTTTTGTTTATTTATGTTTTGCTTTTTGTATTCTTTACAGCTTTGCTTCCTCATTTGCTAGCGCAAGCTCACGCTCTCTCACACACACGCACACACACACAAGCGCGTCGCCTCTCGCATTCGCTCTCTTTCTCGCTCTCTCTCGCTCATTACGTTCGGTTGTCGACGCTTCCTCGCTCTCACAGACGTGCCCACTTTGCAGCCCCACACAACGACAACGAACGGTTTTCACTTTCATTGTGCAGCTTATTCGCCCACTCACACAGACTCTCACACGCACACACACACTTGCGCTCAGCAGGTTTTTTTTTCGTTCTGCTCTGCTCTGCTCTGTTCTGTTCTGTTCCGTTCTTCTCTCGCGCCTTTGCAGGCATTTGCGATTTTCAGTTTCAGTCAGAGAAAGTACGGCGCACGCAGCGGTCGCGAATTCGAGGCGCGTCCATTAATCAAGCTAAAAAACACCAAAAAATCGCCGTCGCTAATTTAATTTATAATTAATTGATTGCTGACAAAAAATGTGCAACAAATGCATGCAAATTAATGCAAATTCCAATAATAAGCTTACAAGCAAATAAATAGCTGTAAATGCAAAAGTGTTTAAAGCTCTTAACATTGGATCTTTGTCTGTCTATGTGCCTGTGCCTGTGTCCGTGTTCGCGTCGCGCTGTGTCCTTGTCCTTGTGCAGCGCCCAACGGTCGCATTAAGCCGCCCGCCCAGCCGAACAGCTGTTGGTTGCCAGTTCAAGTCCTCGTGCTCGTCCTCGTCCTCGCCAGCGTCCTCGTCCTCGTCCTTGCCGCTGTTGCTTCTCACCTTGCTCTTGAACGACGCCTAGGCCCTCAATGTCAGTGTCAGCCCCCCCATTGCCAGTGTCGCCGTATTGTCAACGTATTGACTTTTCGCAAAATTAAATACTCACTTTTCATAATTTCTGGTATATTATACGCCCCGTCCCGCTCCGCTCCGCCCCGCCGCGGTCGCAGCTGCGGCCAGCTGTTGCTGCAAAACTAAATCACAATTGCAAATAAATCAAATTGAGATTGGAATATGCTGCTGAACGAAACAGCTGCAGATTTTCTGTAAAAGTAACTGGCCAAATAGCAATGTGTTTCAATAAGCTGTACCTATTAAATAAATGCGTGAATTCTACGCCAGGTGCGCAGGTCAAATGTCAAACATAAGTGCTAAACACCAGAGTGCAAATCAAACGACGCGATATGCAAATGATTAATATACAAAGTGACATAATTAACTAAAAGTCGCTCGCTCTCTCTCGCGCGCGCTCTCTCTCTCTCCCTCTCTCTCTCTCTCTCTTTCTAAAGAGAGCCAAGGAATAAGAAACTGCAATCGGGCCTCAAAAGAAAATCCATTGCAAGTTAATGAATGATCTACACAACTACACACACACGCATGCACACACATATATGTATATACATATGTGTATATATGTATATATTTTTATAAAGGTGTTTACCCGTACGATTGTACAAGCAGAGTTTGACAACAACAATATTTAAAAAAAATTTAATGCTCAGGTGAAAAAATACTAAAAAAAAAAAACAACAAAACAAATTTAAATAATATTAATTAAAAGGCAACTATTGCGTTGTGTTTCATGTGCAAAATATTAATATATATACCTGTACAACATATACATACATATAAATATAAAATATATATTTTTGGAGATAAATCAAACATATATTAAATACACATTAATCGATAAATTAAGTGAATGAATTTAACTAAAAATGTAATTTCAACATACTCGTAATCTCGACACTCTAATTTATACGCCTAAATATAATTAATTAACTATAATAATACAAGTATTCAACAATAAATATCGGAGCATAAATATATTATAAATTGTATACTTTTGCATATTATTCAACAATTTTCAACAATCAACAACTCATCAATCAAGCTAACAATCAATCAGGTCCTTAAATTATTTATAAAAGTAAGTATGCTTCCCTTGGCAGATAATAAGTTAAATATATTATTGAAATTTAACAAAATATATTTATATTACATTTTTAATAAATATTTCAAGAACAATGAAAATTAATTTGAAAACATTTAAGAAAATCTTTGATTTAATCAACAGCAAAATATTTAAAAAAAATCACAAAATTTGTTCTGGTGGATAGGTATAAAATGTTTTAAATATATGTTTAAAGAAAAAGTTCTAAGGAATTTGAAAGAATTACAGAAAAACCTTAAATTTTTTATTTATTAATTATAATTGCTATAAATATAACAAAATATATTTATATGTACATTTTAATGAAACATTCAATCGAATTTTGAAGAATAAAAGAAAATCTTGAACCTAATCAACGGCAAAATATTTAAATTTATATATATATTTGATTAATACTTATATATAAATGTTAAATCAATAATTAAAGAAAAATTAAAATAAATTTGAAAGAATTAAAGAAAATCTTTAAATCTAACAGCAGCTAAATATGTAAATATATTTATACAAATGCAAAGCATATGGCTGCAATATACTCATACTAATTCTTATTCTTCTTCTTCCTCCTCTCTTTGTTAATCAAGCTACTTAAAATACCTACAACATACTCATATTCAACACAAAAAGCTGCTGGGGAGTCGAAAGGAAACCAAGAACAAGTATTATTAGTAATTAATATATTGGAACATCCAAAAAAAAAAAAACATTCTCAATCACAACAAGGCCTCACGATATTTAAATATATATACACTCATATATATATATATATATAGATATAGCTCTGGGCAGGTTTAAGGACAACGCTAGAAAAGTAAGAACAAAATTCTAGGATACCATAAAACGAACTACGAATCTTTATTGTAAATGAAAACAACTTTGCAACTTGAAGGCTGATAACATTTTGATAATCCAAACAATACAAAAAACCAAGAAACCTTGTGGATATATATATTTGCAACAAGTGTAAAGAAGAAGAGACTGATTTTTACAAGCAGAGCAGCAGGATAAATAATACTTAGAGGCAGAGAACAGCAGAGGCAAATCCGAAGGCGAAGGTGATTCAGGATCAAATCCAACAAGCGCAACTTTCCAAACGAACAAGCACACACACACACACACATACATATAGATTGAGATATATATAGATATTATATATTTGTACGAGTTGATTCATTTGCAACATGCTTAAGAAACTCAAGTGCATGGAGGCGGCTGCCGCCGCAGCTGCAGCAGCAGCTGGAAGCGCGCCCAGCACAAAGATCATCAAAACGGAGCCCATCGATTTCGAGATGCTGCATCTCGAGGAGCAGGAGCGACGCCAGACAGAGCCCAGCAGCAGCAGCAGCAGCGGCAGTGGCAGCGGGAATGCGGCGGGCGGAGGGGCAGCAGGTGCCACGGCGCCGCAGCGCTACACGCATGTCCAGGTGCAGACGGTGCCGCCGCGCCAGCCCACGGGCCTGACCACGCCCGGCGGCACACAGAAGGTGATACTGACGCCACGTGTCGACTATGTGCAGCAGCAGCAGGGGCGTGTCTCGGCCAGCTCCGGCAGCCTGGCGGGCATCAAGCACATATACGCGCAGAGCGTGGGCAGCCCCACGGAAAACGCAGCCGCATCGCCACAGATCATTATAACGCGCACGCTGCCCGCGTCGCAGTCGCATCATGGGCATCTCTCCCGTCGCCATTCCGCCAGCCCCTCCGCCAGCCACTATCAGCCGCGTCTAAGCGCCAGCCACGCCCACTCGCCGCCGCCACTGCATCATCAACAGCAGCAGGAGCAGCAGCAGCAGCAGCAGGAGCAGCAGCAGAGATCGGCTGGCCAGCAGCATGTGCGTGTGATACGCGATGGGCGTCTTTATGAGGAGTCCTTGTCCGGCAGCGGCTGCTCCAACGGTGCGCGTCGTCTTTCCGTTTCGCCGCCGCCCTTGCATCATCATTCGCGTTCCGCGCCCGTCTCGCCCGTAATACCCAGGCGCGCCTATGTGGAGCAGTCGGCACATGTGCAATATCAGCCGCAGTCGCAGTCGCAGCAGCGTCAGACTTCGCCGCCGCCAAACCAACAACAACAACAACAGCAGCAGCAGCAGCAATTTCTTGGTGGAGCCCCGCCCACAGCTGCTGCTCGCAAGTTTGTGGTCAGCACGAGCACGCGTCATGTCAACGTCATCGCGGCCAACCACTTTCAGCAGCAACAACAGCAACAACAACAACAACAGCAGCAGCAACAACATCATGTTATTACCAATGTCAGCTCCAGCAGCGCCGCCTCCGCCTCAGCCTCCTCCACCTGCCCAGCAACATCCGCGTCGTCAACGTCCTCGCACATCTTTCGCACGCCCATTGTCTCCAGCAGCAGCAGCAGCAGCAGCAATGGTTGTCAGCAACAGTTGCCGACACACCATCTTCACAGCAACAACAACAACAACAACAACAATAGTAACAACAACTTGAGCGGCAGCTCGGCAATGCGACCGCCTCCGCCGCCGCCGCCGCCCAAGGTGAAGCATGCCTCCAGCCTGGGCAACGGCAACAACAACAACAACAACAACGTCAACAACAACAGCAACAACAACAGCAGCAGCAATGGCGAAGAGCCGTCCAGCTCAATTCCTGATCTGGGTAAGTGCTCGATTTACCAATAGTATATATATATATATACACTCTACATACTCTACATACACTCTACTCTACTACATACATACATATAAATATAACTGTAACCCGTTGACCCTGGACGCGGCTTGTCGCGGCGAGTCGATAGCTCGACTTGTTCTGAAAAACTACCCTACAAAGTTACTCAATTACATAGCATTTACATAATATAATCAATATTAAGAAACTCTAATTAATCAAAATCCCTCAAAAATCAAACATGGGGAATTACGTATTTCGGACGTGAGAATGATCTGCAAATTTTAAATAATCGACAACAAAATAGATACAAACAGTTTATTGTATAATTTTGAATAAAGAATTTTAAAATTCTATTCGAAAAAAAATTAAATCAACACAATTTTAAATGGAAAATATAAAGTTAAAAATATATAAAATATTAAAAAAAAACAAAAAAATAACAACTGAAAGTTAATGTTATTAAATCAGTTTTAAATTGGTTGATGTCAAGTTAACTATTTTTGCTTAGAGTATCTATAAATTTTCTTATTTTAATTTATTTTCTTTTATTTTAAGAGAAAAAACCTTTCAAATTAGTCGAGTGGGTGCTTGAGTATCTATATGAGTATTAAATAATACATTTTAAGAAGGAAACTCGTTAATTAATTAGTTAATGTCAAGTGAATGTTAACTGTATTTCTGAGAATGTAAAAGTTTTTTTCTTAAATCCTTTTGAACAGTTAAAACCAAGTATAAAGCTTTCTTATATCATTTATCATTTATTATGTCAATTTATCTGCATGTCAAAAAATGACTGTTAATTCATTGTGAATGCTTGAATCACCCTGTAGCACAGTGTAAACCTATAATTGTGTATTATGTAGCGCAATCTGAAGCGTTCGACAGCCAAGTGAATCGCCAGTTTATGGAGCTGCAGAACAGTTACTTGGCCAAAGTTGAGTTGCTTTCACATTTATTGTTTATATATATATCTAGATATATCTAGATATATGCGTATATATGTAAAGACTAGAAATATCAGCTTACAAACGTGTTGTTTTATATGGCAAATAACAGTTAGCTTTACAGTTACAAAAGGTCATAAAACCCAATAGATAAACATATGTATACATGCATTAGATATAAGATATTAGATATTAGATATTAGATATTAGATATTAGATATTAGTTAT
Source organism: Drosophila ezoana (assembly GCA_035045725.1). Classification (NCBI taxonomy): domain Eukaryota; kingdom Metazoa; phylum Arthropoda; class Insecta; order Diptera; family Drosophilidae; genus Drosophila; species Drosophila ezoana. Next base: position 4,814,967 of record JAWNOU010000177.1, on the reverse strand, counting down.
TAGATATTAGATATTAGATACATATTAGAAATTATTAGCATTTGTTCTAAACATTTGAATCTTCAACCCCCCCCTTTGGGCTTAAATATTTTCTACACATTTCGCAAACCATCAGAATTTTGAATAGGCTTCAAATTAGCGCCTAATTCGCATTACATCACGCCCCGATTTTGTTTATATACATTTATTCTAATGACATTATAATATATATGTATATACATATATATGTATATGTATGTATATATTCGTTTATTAGAACGTTGTTGAACTGCGCCTCGAATTTGATTTCAATTTAATTATCAATTTAAATTTTAAATTGTTTTCATTCTGCGCCACGCCCATCAGCCCGCAGCGCCCACAAAACTGTCCATATACACAACTCGATTTTCGTTCCAATTTTTATTTATTTATTTTTTTTTTGGTTTTTTTTTGTGTGTTTTTTGTCAAGGCTGCGCATTTTTTGTTTGTGTGTTAATTTTGTATATACGATAATTCTTTTGCGTGTCTGTTTTTTATTGTTGTTGTTCTTTTTTTTGTTGCTTTTTTTTTTTTGTTTTGACTGCCGCTCTTACCTTGAACTTCAACTGGAATAAACTTGGCGCGCTCAGCTTTTGATTCTCAATTCTTGTCCAGCTAAAAATAGAATGCGTATGCTCGAAGCGGGAATACCCTAATATTTAACTGAGATCTTCTAGCATTGTCTAATACTTTTTTGTGGGAAACAAATTCTCTATAAGCTCGAGGCAAGGTCTTTGCCATTCGCCCAACTTCAGGTTTCCTTGTTGTCAAATATTCTATAAAAATAATAATAAAAAAACTGAATTTTCTCAAAATATATTATGTATATATGAAAAATGAAATTTTTAATAATTTATTTTATTAAGTTAAATAGCTTTTGACAAAATATGCTACGATTTTGTCGCGTTAAATTGGCATAAAAATTAAAAATTAATAAAATTTAAATAATTAATTGCGCATAAAAAAGTTACATTATGTTATTTAACATAGATTATATACATTTCTTTATATTTATGTATATTTCTATTTATATTTATGAAAAATCAATTTAAAGTTAAATTGTAATAAAACATATTATAAATATATATTAAATGTGCATTAATTAATAATTGATTATGTATATTTAAATGAATTTTGAGAAATTATGCATAGATTTTCGCGTATTACGATAATAATTAATAATAAAATATATATTCATTAATTGCGCATAAAAATAAATACTTTATGTATGTTTTATACATGATATATGCTGACTCTGAGCTCGTCATGAATGTATATATCTATCTATCTAATGCCTGTAATTTGTTAAATATATGTTTTGTTTGTTTCAAAAAGCAAGCATACAATTTGCATTGTTGATTCAACGTGGAATATCCGCTCTGTCTGCGTTGTCTTGAATACATAATCCGGGGGAATCAGGAAAACGTTTTCGTCGAATTGAAATGCATTCAAAATTTGTTAAAATTAAATTGAATTAAATTTATTTTTAATTTCATTTAAATTCGCTCAAATTAAGTTTGATTTGGCTGTGATTAATTCGTGTGTTGTTTCATTTCGATTGTGTTCTTGTTTGAGCTATTCTGGAAACCTGTTCGCTGCAGCCCGGCCGAAGAGAAGCGCGGAGAGAGGCCCTGTTAAGAGCGGCATTCTAATGATATCATTTGGTTGGCTTTCGCCTTTTTGGCAAATGTTTCGACTATACGACAATACGCATATATGGCCCGTCGGACAACTGATTTTTATTTATTTATTTGATTTTGTTTTATTTTGCTTCGCTTCGCTTTTATCTGGCATACTGTCGCTTGGCTAATAAATAAACAAGTCTGGGCGCTGTTGCTGGCCGCTTATTTAAAGTTAAGTAAATAAAAGTCAAGGCCAAGTCGGGCTGAGCCTTTGGCAGCACGAGATTTATGTTCGGGCTTCTAAATGGGTCGCCGCTAGCCTGTGAAATTGTGTTTGGCCAGCTCTGGCATCTCATACCTGGCAGCCCCTCAGCCATAGTCAAGAGCCCCGCAATGCAATCGAAGCGTAGCATATTTTCAATGTCAATGTCACGCACGCACTATGTCGTCTCTCTGATAGATCTCAAACACTCGTCTATCAGCTGTGCCCCCCACTCACTCTCGGACCTCCCCCTCTCTCTCTCGCTCTTTCTTTCTCTCTATGTGTGCGTGCGTATACTTGATTCCGCTGAATGTATCTGAATACGTATACTGTATATGTGCTCCAATCAAAAGCATTTTGTTTTCACTCTTGTTATTCGAACGAATGCCAGCAATTGTCCACGCAGTCGCATTCAAAGAAAAGCTCAATCATAACAAAAAATAATATATATATGCATATATATACATCTGAGTAAATTAAATGACATCGACTTGCCCACCTACTCCAAAGTTTTATATTCAATGCATTTGTTATTGTGGAAAAAGTGAATAACTTTATATAAACATTTACAAGCTTATTATTTCTTAAGCAATTCTATATAAGCACATATTTTCAGTCATGATATAGGCCACTAAATTTTTATTAACATATTTTAAAGTAAAAATATATATTGGGATTAACTGCAGCTATTCTTCTTAAGCCTGTATAGGAATTAACCTAAGTTAAGTTTAGTTCCTATTTTGAAGAAACCGACAATTATTCCCTTGCATAGACAGGCTTAGAGAGACATGCTGAGGACTCTTCTATGCGATTCTCATATGCTGAGAATTTTGAAAAGCTTTCCCAATAACTGAAATAGCCCACATCTCTATACAGGTGTTCATTTATGGCTCATACGCTCAGACTGTGTCTTCTGTTAATTAAACAATTTATAAATAAAATGCGCACTTGGAAATCTGTTGCCCTAGTACTAGCACATATATGTATATAAGCACATACTTGATAGACATATTTATTTAGAGATTCCGCGTACTGCGTTCTAATCAATTTTCATTTGATTCGTTGGCAACAATGAAATCCATTTGCCGGCTTATAAGATTCACATCAGCAGCCAGGCGGCTGACAACCCTGTTCAAAGTATTGCTTAATAATATTATTTACCTATTATATAATCTATTCGAGCGATTGTATAACAGTTGTTTATATAGCCCTGGCCCCGAATGGGTAATAATCGTATTTAAATCGGAGGATTGCATTTGCCAAATACTAATGAAAGTAATTGATTATGAACTATTATGCAACTAAATTAGTAATCACAATGTCCAGAGGCCTTGGGGTTATGCAAACGGAATGCAACTATGTGCACAATAGCTATAGATCTGATGACAATTGCAATGGAATGCATTCGATTTGGACAACAACGACAAAAAATGTCATTTCACTTTTGTGTTAAAAAAACGTTATAACATACATATATGTAGATAGATAGATACTTAATCTATTTAGCGACAATTACGAAACAATCAAAACAAAGTCACGCCAGGCGTTAGAAACGCCAATTGAAGTTACTTAACTAACTGGCAAACTAGCTACTTAGCCGTATTGTTGGGGAAACAGTTAGTCAAACGACAAACGCTAAAAAGGTGCAAGGTGTATCTGACGGATAAACAGACCAGATACAAAACCAGTTTAGAAACTGCAACAAAAATCAAATAAAAAACAATTATATAATGTGTGCTGTATAAATATGCGAATTACAAGTGGGAGAGCAATACAAACACACAACAACAATAACAATAAGAACAAAAGCAGTAAATATAAAAGAACAACAAAAACAAAACGAAGCACAAGGTCATTTAGCGTCTGACGCGGCCAAGCGGCATTAGAAGCGGAAGAGAAATAGCAACAAATAATAATACGAGTAATAATAAAAGCAAAAGGCGGCAACAAAAATGTGACACACTGAAAGCACACGAACACAGACACACACACACACACACACGCACGCAGGGAGAGTGAGCCAGAGAGAGAGCGAGAGAGGGCGATACAAATTTATCTGCTTTTAAATAGAAGGCAGGGGCAGCGGAGAGAGCGCGCGGGCGTGCACGTTAGACGACAAGTGCAGGCGTAACGTAACGTAACGTAAAAATCTAGCACACTTCCTGCAAGGCCGCGCGGCTCAGCTTGTGGGCAGGGGTAAGTGATGGGGCCGGAGAGGGGGTTAGAGACTGAACGCTGTGACAAACTGTGACAATTAGCGAAAATCGAATTTGATGACAATTACAGTTACATGATACAGTTACAAAGTGTGACGTGCTGCACTTGAAATCTTCAACCTCGCTAGCCCCCCTCCCCATCCCCCATGCGCTGCTAAGCTAACTCAGTCAGTTGTTAACCGTTAGTTGAGGCACAATTTGTTAGTTTTCAACCAGTTGCAGCCGCTTGCAATTACCGAGGCTGAGTAACGGACCTTGCGACTAGGCCAACCGAGCGTTGTGATTACGCGACGAGGTCTTCTGTAATCCCAGGCGCTGTATAATTTCATTTGATTTTAGGATTTGAATAGCGGCAACCTATGAATATTATAACTGCCAACTACAAATATAATACGCGCTAAGTTCTCGCCCTTCCCCTCCACCTCTCTCTCATTCTTTTATTTGTTTAGTTTTTTTTTTTTTGTCTCGAGCGTCTGAAGGTCGCTTCTGAGTCATTGGGCAAAAGTTTAAAATTTCTTCTCAACCCATTGAGTCATCCGAGCTCGGGTGATAGCCCCCAAATGGTCACGCAGTGTTCTACGTAAGCCGCAGAGACACTCGCATATGGCTTACAGATAACAGAGAAGGTCGAAAAGTTGAATGGAATATTATCCGTTAGCTTGAAAGTGCACAGGAACTATTCAAGTACTTGAGTATACATATTTAATTACATTCAACAGATGCTCTTGAATTTCCAATTTCACATTCCATATTAAATACGATACAGAAATGTTCTCTATGCGACCGCAATATTTGATGTACTCCCTTTCGAAGGCTGACAGGCATATTGTGGGCTGAGGTTTCAAATTTACTGCTAAAATATTCATACATATTCATTTACATACAAATACATATATAGGTGATTACATGTATATATAAGGTAAAAGCTAACTAATTGCCATTTGATTAATGTAGCTTGTGAAGGCATTTGATATTTATATACTATATATATATAAGTAATATCTATTAATATTACATGATATCAGCAAAGAAAGTATTACATGAATTGAAAAGGATGTTACGACAGAAGCTTATAAATTTATAGGTTAACATTTTATACATAGATAAATTGCAATTAGAAATATGCATTTCTTTGAAATTTGACTACAATATTCTATACAATTTCTGCATTTTTAAAAATCATAACTAGAATGGAACTTGAATGGAATATAATCAATCCATATACATATATATATATCAAAATCAATAGACTCGGATCACTGTATTATGTCATATACTAGACTTTGTAACACTCGCGTGCTACTTCAAAGTCTATAAACAAATTTTTGAATGTTGAGGGCATTTATTTCCCAAGTTTTGAATGTTCGCAGCATTCACAACCCATCTAACCAAGTAATGGTAATATAAATCGACTTAATATATCTTATATATACATACAATATGATTATATATTATAGTATATAGCTTATATGAAGCGTAAGTCCTTAGATATTTAGTTGTTTTTAAGGAAATGCAATTTCATTTCGGGTTAAAAAATTGCTTTCCATGCTTTTTAGTTATCAAATTACAATTTCATATATGTTTATGTATGTGTACATGTAATATACAATGAAAACTTTCCTAACGGACACTCTTGCTAGGCGAACACCTCTATAGGACATTTTCTCTTATGCCATTATAAATCAGGTCATACGTATTCCCCCTCTATTGGTCCCCTCTTGAACGGACAAACATTGCTCAACGATCGCTGTCCGCCCAAGGGAGTTTTTATTGTAGATTGTGCGACTGCACAATATGCATATTCATTGATTATTGCCGCCACCCTTGTGGACCTATAGAACACATTTAGGTCATGAACCGGAAACGTCTTAATTACCCAGAGAATAAGTGAGGCTCGAAAGTCAAATTGCAGGGGACAAAGGCAGAGGAGGATGCATATATAAAGCTGGAATCGAGTCAAATAATTAAACCGGGCAGCAGAGCAGAACAAGCGAACAGAAAGGGAACTTTTTGTTCATCTTTTTTTTTAATTCTATATTGGCAAGGAAAGAGTAGAGGAAAACGAAATCAAAACGCAGAGAATGGGCAGACAAAGGTCTGAAATCAAAAACAAAAACAAATTGAAGTGAAATCTGCGCAGACGACGAAAACGAAGAAGACGGAGACGAAGACAATGAACTGCACAGCGAAGACCTTGAACTTTGGCAAAGCAGCATGCAGAGCAGTCAAAGGGTGTCTGTGGCGGAGGGGGGAAGAGCAGGAGTAGATAACATGCACAAGAAGCAGCGAGCACAAAATCAAACTGAAGAAGCGCTGAATCAAGCCGTCGCGGCCCAACAGCGCAATGTAGGGCAGGGCGAAGAGAGGATGTCTGCCGATTAGCTGGATCAGCAAAACAGAACTGGTTAAGCGAGCGCGACTAAGTGAGAGCGAGAGAGAGAGAGAGCACGAGAGAGCGAGCGCGAGCACCAGACTCTCGACTGCAAGTGCCATTGACCCACAAGCAAAAGTCGTTGGCTTCTCGCGCAGGGATCTGACGCGACTGCGACTGCAGCTAGGGGACTAGGGCGGTGGGCGGGGCTGCTTGAGACTTGAGGCGGGCAATAAAACAACGCAAAGACCTTGATATTGTCAACGCGCTGCAAGTATAAAAATACAAATCAGGCGCAACAGGAACAGGTATAAGGAGTCAGGGAGAGCGAGTGAGAGAGTGGGGGAGAGAGAGAGAGGGAAAGAGAGAGAGAGAGTGAGTACGACAAGGGCGCTATTTATACCAAGCTATTTTTGTTTAGCTTGAGGAGCATTTTTCGCGCCTAAAAGAAAAGAGACGCCCTGGCCTGGCTGCGCCTGCGCCCTTGACTTGGGTCAATAACTTGGCTCGTATATAACTTGCGATCCCTTTGCTTAGCTAGCAAGGCTTGTCTTGTGGCACATTAACCTACAAGCGCCTCCCAGTGACCCAAAGTTTAACCCACGAACAGCTGTTCAGTTATTTATGTGCTGCTATCGGAAAAATGTCAAGTGGCTTGGCCCTGACCTGACCTCCAATTTACACCAGCCAACAACCCAGCTGCCAACAAATGCCAACCCACCCACATCCAGAGGGGGGCAACTATGCCGCTGCCCGCGCCACACGGAAGTCTCTGGGAAATTTTCATTGCCAGCACACATTCACGTTCAATGTCAGGTTCATGCACGACAGCTGAAATGCAAATGCACTTTGCGGATGCGACAGCTGAAGGGGGGCTGACTTGTGCTTTATGTTAAGGTCATAGGTATACTATAAAGTGGCATCTAGGATGTGTATGCAAGGGTGTTGGTAGTCTTCTTGGATTAACTGCCCTCCAGACTAAAACAAGCTGCCCACTTCGCTCAAGCCTCTTATCTTAAGTTAGACTTTAGTTTAAAGTTAAAATTAAGTTGAAAGTTTAACTTTACTCACAGAGTTCGATGTGTCCGGCACAACCTTGGGACTAATACAAATTGCCTTTTAAAACGTATTCATTATCTACACAAAACTTTCATCAGAGTTGAAAAAAAAACGGTGTAAAGAAAAAATTCTTAAACAATCAAGCTTAAGGTTCTTAAAGCCATCACAATGCGAACTTAATTTCAGCTAAGTTCCTCAATCAATAAGAAAAGTGTTTTTTTTTTAAAAACATACCACTTTCTGGTCATAAGCACTCAAGATAAACCAAAGTTAATTTAATTTAAGCTCAAATTTAATTATTTTCTAAAATGCATTTAGGTTTAAAAATACTTAGAGCAAGTATGTTCAAGCTAGATCTCTTAATGCAAGAGAGCACAAATTTAAGAGTATTGCACGGCGCTTTCTAAATTTAGTTCCAATTATTTTAAACGCAGTAGAGCTTAAAAATCTTAAAGAAATTTTGAATCAAGTTCGTTTTACCTAACTTTTTAGACAGAAATTGCTAGATTTAAGTTTAAGGTTCTTTTTGCTCCGTAAGGGTTTTGCATTTCTTACAAAACATAATCAACCAACATAAGCGGCTTCTCCCAGCGAGGTAGAGAGAGGTAGGTGGAGGTTGACAGCTGCTAACAAGGAAGGGGAGGGGGATGCGGTCTTACGTGTGCATTCTGGATAAGCGTGTTTGTTCGTAAGGACCTTCTGCAATTGACAAGTTCCTGTTCAGGGGCACGAACAAGGAAGTGGAACAACATGTAAGCAAAATTTCGTCTAGGCCAGGACAATGAATGTGAAGCAGGTAAAGGAGAAATTGGCCTGCAATTCGCGGTCCTGCGGCAAGATTGCGTCTCAAATTCGCGGAATTTAGTTGGCATAACGGGCTCATGGGGCGTATGCGTATTTATATAATGCAATGGACGTCAATGTGGCTGCATGAAAAACTGTTAAATATCGATTTGGCTATTTGGGGCCCTCGTCTAGTTTGGCCCAACTAGCCCAATTCGACCGAATTCGAGGCCAGCTTTTCACTTTCGCTTTGTCCTTTTTTGGGGCTATTTTTAAACTTAAAAGCTGTGCACAGGGTCAGGCAGAGGCATCATCGGCTGGGCTTATGATGAAATTTCTTTGCCATTGGCGCACAATTATAATTGGTTGGCCGAGAGTCTTGCCACTTGGCTCACTTCCGCGCATTTGGGCACACTTGGCAGTCTGCCCACTGTGCTGCCAGCTGACGTAGTTTCTGCCCAACCCCCCTCAACCCTCCCCGCACGCCCACACCTCATTTTACATTCACATTGGCCGCATTGACCTCACCCACATTACTTATTTTGCACAGTTGTGCGACATTGAAAATGTATTTATATGCATCTGGTCGCGGGTGGGAGAGATCGGGCGTCGGCTACTCGACGAATCGGAAATTTATTGCTTTATCGCCACGAACGCCTCGAATGCTTCCGCATTAAGGCACATTCATATAGTTCAGGTGCTGGTATTGCACAAATGCAATTAACCCTTTTACATACATATATACCCTGTACATGTGGAAAACGCTTAACAAAGGGTATGTCTTTGTTGTTTTACATAAATATTTGAATATACATAGATACATATGTCTTTAATATACATATTTATGACCAATTCGATTTTTTAATAATTTGTTACTTTCTCCTGTTTACAGGGTATCTCTTAGTCATGCACTTTCTACATATATACTTATGTATCTGCAGCATGTATCCGCATTTTTATATAATTTATAAAAATTGTATTCTGTTTACAGGGTATCTGCTAGTCATTACCTTTTTAAAAAAATATATGCATAAAAGTGCATTGAAAGCCAAGTCTTATTTTATGATTAAATTCTGTGTACAGGGTATCTGATAGTCATACACTTTCTGCATATACAATGTATACATACTCATGCTTCTATATAATGTAACTGCATTTAGAGCCAAGTTCATATCATTTTATATTATTTAAAGGAATTTTTTCCAGCTTACAGGGTATCTACTAGTCTAGCACATGTACATGTATCTTTATAATGTAGCTGTATCTCTTTTTATATTACTTATAAGAATTACAAAAAAGTTGTTGTTTATAGGGTATCTGCCAGAATCTATCGAATCTAATTTTGGTCTTAACAACCATCAATAACAGGGTATAAATCATGAGTGAGCAGGTTGTTTTTATAGCTATTTTAAGAGCCTTCCCTTTTCTCTCATCAGCAGACATTGCAATCAACTCTCGATTTGCAAGGCTTTATCCTCTGTCCGAAGCTATAACCACTTGAGAATTGTAAACAAGAACAAGATAATTATAAGCCAAAGTCTACTCTAGAGTGTAGACAAAAAAAGTGTTTTTCTGTTGTTGTTGCTTGTTTGTTTAACTTTAATACCTATCCCAACTAAACAACAAAAACTAACCTTTGTCAATTTAATTTAATTAAAGCTCTTAAGTTAACAAGCAACTACGTGTAAGCGCTAGGAAAGAAGTAAAAACAAAATGTCGCTCTCGTCATTCTTTTGATGACAAATTAATTAGCTGACATATAACTTCTATTGTTCCTAAGCAAAATCTGGTAATTACATAATTATAATTTATAATTGCTGGGAAATCAGATAAAGCGTAATAGGCCCTAAAACTTTTAGCCCTATCTATAAACAACAATTGCGTAGCAGGGATAAGCTCAGGCTACGTCTGATTGTTCCAATAGCAACGCCATTAGCTCGATATATAATATGTAGTACAAGGGTATATAAGAATCCTAAGGTTAAAAAAAAACAGAAAAAAAAAACAGTTTATATGCGAGGGCTTCGGGGCATGGGTCTTGTGTAAGCCAAATGAAAATGACACCTATCCATGTATGTGTGTGTGTAACTGTGTATGAGTGTGTGTGTGTGTGTGTGTGTAGTGGGTAATGTGTGTCACCAAGTGCTCAGCAAACGGCCGATAGAAAGGGAGACACACAGACGGAGGGACTGAGCAAGCGAGAGAGAGAGAGAGGGATGGAGAGAGCGAGCGAAAAGTAAAATGAAAATAAATTGTGATGGTCAAGGTCGTTGGCGTGCGCTTTGCGCAATAAAATCAACAACAACAACAGCAACAACAAAAGCAACAAACTGTAAAATGTGCAAACAAAATAGATACATAGATAGACCCAAGACGGCAAACTGAGGCACCTGACACAGACCCCGCCCTCCGCACCTTTGCACCCTCATCCCGCCAGCGACAGAGAAAAATTCAAATACTTTGCCTTAGTTTTGGTTCCTCGTAATAGTCAAGTTCCGCTGTGATTCTTTTGAACTAGTTCACGCTGTATGCAAATAAATGTAATTTATTTGTTTAAATTGAAAAATAAAACTTGGGCCATAAGGATTATATAATATAACTGCATATTTAAATATAGATCGAAAAATAAATAAATAAAATTTAACAAATCAATAAGTAGATTATTTAAAAAGGCAGCTAGCTGACATAACATCTTCTTCTTGTCATAAGTACATTTTAAGAAAGTGATTTTTATACCCTATTAGAGGCTCTTATAAGTTTGTCAAGGAATGTGTAACGCATAATAGGAGACATTTCCGACCCCATAAAGTACATATATTTCAGATCGGAATCAACAGTTAAGTCTATAGAGTCATGTCCGTACGTCCCTCTGTCCGTCTGTCAGTCCGTTCATCTATCCGTCCGTCTGTCTTTTTTTCATGCGAACTAGTCTCTCAGTCTAACAGCTTTCGCTTGGAGCTTTCCATCGGTCTTTCTTGCTGTTGCAGGCTTTAAATATGTCGGAACCGGCCGGATCAGACAACTATATCATATAGCTGATATAGGAACTTTCGGTCGAAAATAATGTTTTTGTATGGAAAACTTTTTGTTTATCAAGATATCTTCATCACACTCGGCATTAATAAGTTTCACTATTCTCTTCATACATATATATGCAAAATCTTATTAACATTGGATCAACATAGCTGCCATAGAAACAATAGGTCGAAAACTAGGCTCTTCTTCTAAAATGTTCTGATTTTAAGTATATTTTCATCAAACGCAAAAGGCAAATATCTACAAGGGTATTCCGACCTCGGCTTGTCCGAGACATCCTTACGCTCTCGTTTTTATTTAAAGCAAAATAATTAAAATTCATTTTTGTGGTTCCTGTTTTGTACCTGGTCAAACAGTTTAAATGAAATTCTTGCTAAAAGCCACTCAAAGTCAATTAAGTTGCAATTAGGTGGCAACTCTCTCAACACGTGGCAGCAATTAGTTTTGGCGTACACTGAAAACAAGAGAAGAAATAGAGACCTTCTGCCGCAAAGGACACGCGTGCAGTGGAAGGTTAATGACGATCAAGGGCAGCTCAATGCCACATGCCCAATGGGATCCATGTGGCATGTCGGCAAGTGCAAGCATATGCATGTACATAATGGGGCAGTAAGCGTTTTGATTGTCAAGGTCTCAGTTGTCCTTGCGGCAAGCTTTTCACTGGAACAGCTGTTCGCCTGTTACCAGGTGCCGCATTTGCCTTGTTACTGCAACTGTTGCGCTCTTTGCGCAGCTTGCAACAACTTGTAGCGCGACTTTACAGCAGGTTGCCGCAAAAAGCACTCAGTGCAGCTCTCATTCGCTCGCTCTCTCTAACAGCTGCCCAGGGTTGCCAATACTTGTGACTGCATTAGGAGCAAAGCTTTTGCGCCAGCTTAACAAATGCAACACACACACACGCTCACACAAGTGCAGTTGCATTGCGAAGCTTTTGCCTCTGCTCACGCACGGCTTAAGCTTTGCCTGATAGTTTGTGATGCAACCCAAAGCTTTGCTGCCTCGTGTGAGCTTTCTGTTGCAGCTTTATTCTAGCAAATTTCAAATGCATTTCGTACTTAAAAGGTTCTAACTGCAACACATGGCTGCATATTTTGTGAGCTTTTCAATTGCATGTAGAAAGCTCTAAAAAGTGTTCTTAACTAAAAACTTGGACAGTTAATGATTACGATTTTCTAGTCTATATTAACTCATAAACTCTAAAGTAATTTATATCTCTCATAAATAAGTTTAATATATTTTATATATTTATAAGCAAATGTTGAAACAAATAATTTATGAAAAGGTTTTGCTCTTGGTATGCCTAGAAAAGTTGTGGATAGATAGAATTAAAAGAAATTAAAGTTTTAACAAAAGATTACAATAGTTCTAGGTAGAGTCCGTAGTATTACAATATGTAATGCTGACGCATTCTATAAAGATTTTTTTTTAACTTTTAACAATGAATATTTTATAAAAACAAAACTTTTTTTATAAAAACATAAAGTCATACGCCCAAGGCTAACCGCATTTCTTAACTATAATATTATAAAATATAAATATTTGAAATGTATATAATAAAAAACAATATATGAACCAGTTTCTTTCAGGCACAATCTACGATTCATTTTATTATCCCTTCTCCCTACTGCAAATGCTTAATGCTAAAAACCTTTATATTAGTGACATGTATAATATAGTGCTATGAATTCTTAAACATTTAACAAATATTAAAAATGTATTCCTACTGACATTAAGTTAGTATTGAGAAATCCAACTGGAATTCCTATAGATATAGCCAAATCGATTCGCATGCAGATATCCTAGATTATATGCATACCTTGATATATATTCCCATCTTTCTGGAAAACCTTTATAATCTATAAAATCTAGCTATAAATCTCAAAGAAAAATAACCAAAATTGTCTGTTTTAATATAAATTAAATTATCAAAGATTTTTCACTAAACTTTCCGTTTTCCCGCTTTCATTAAATGTTGACCAAGAGATATAAAGTCTAAGCAGCTTAGACGAAGCCGAAATTAAATTGCCATTGGATGGTCGTGAGGGGTGCGGACTGTGTGTGTGGTGTGGAGGGGGGAGGGGGGTTTATTGCTTGTACGCCTACGCAGTCAGCTTCACACACACACACTCGCACATACACGCGTGCACGTACACATTTAACTCTCACACACATTAGCACTTTGTCAAGTTTATTATTTCTTTGACTCTCTTCTTTCGTTTTGCTTTTCTCTGCATACCCTGTAGCCAAGCTGCACAGGGTAAGCTGCTTTTGCAGTTTATGCTATGCTTTTTACTGGCCTTGCGGAATTTTGTATGGCAACTGGCGTGCAGGGTATCTGCTAGTCTGTACCGCGAAGTTTTTGGAAATTTTCGCATTTGTGGCGTGTGTCGAATTTCGCTCGTTGGCTTTTTGTTATTGGCTTATATTTTGATTGCCTGGCCTTGACTTTCAGTAACCTCTCGGTTAACTCTAGTGTTATTAATGGGCAGGCGCTCAGAATTCGCGGAATTCGCTCTTTCGCACTCGGCCTGCGTCTTTCATTCTATAATTGAATTTGTCAGTCACATTGATAAGCGGCATTCGCCCGCATACAAGCTAGTTGAGGGGCCTTTCAGCAATCAGCGCACAGCTTCAAGCTCCTTAATTATGATAAATGTATCTAAACTCACCGAGCCTACCTCAAAATCAATTGGCATTCGCATTTTATGCATATTTCGCATAAAACCTGCCCCGCGTAGAGCCTAAACAGAAGTCCAATTCTCTCATGCCACTCGGTTACATTTTTGTGCGGCGCAAAACTCAAATTCATGGTCAATGTGTCAAACCTCCAACCCCCCCAAAGAGGACTCTGTACATAAGGAACCAGCAACAGCCACCCCCATCTCAAGCCCAAGCTCAATGCACGCACTGTTGTGCTAGGTTTAGGCCGAGAATGTATACCACGCTTTCTCTCTCGCTCTCTCTCTCTCTCTCGCTCACTCGCTCTCTCGCTTTTCCCCGGCTGTTTTTCCGAGCTAAAAATAACTAAACGCACAACCGAACCAACTCTCCGGTTGCAATTGTGCCTGCCTAACCAACATTTTCTTGCGTTGGTTTTGTCGCCCTTTAGGCTCACACACACTCTCGCCCCTGCCCCCCCCCCCCCCTCCCCTTTCTCTCTCTTTCTCAAGTGTTTTTTGCCTCTGCTTTGTGTCAAACATCGATTTCTTGCTGAGCATTTTGTTCACACTTTATTACCCCTTTTTAACCCATTTTACATATTTTTGATTTTGAACTTGGCCTAGAGCAGCCTAAGTTGGCAGACATTTGGCTGGTCACACTTTCTGGCTCAAAATGCTTCCCTTATTGAAAGCCTACATTTTGTATTCTTTGTTCTTGATCAGAATGATGAACTGTTATTTATATATAGTATATACATATGTATATCTCAGTTACGTGCTTTTGCATATAAAAGTTGAGCCATTTTTATCCATCTATTATCTTATATAAGTTTTCAATATTCTATTTCGAAAATGGAATTTATGGGAATTAATACTTCTATAGTTGCATAATCAAATATTTCCTCTTTTGCAAGAAAATGTTTTAAAATCTTTATTTAAAAAAATGTTATGTAGGAATTGTGACAAAGGTTCTTGTTTATACATACATTTAATATAGGTTTTAAAATCTTATTACTTTGGACTTCAATTCTGAGAAATGTTATTTAGAAGTTGAGTTTTAATTTTTTTAAGCAAACAGTTAATTTAATAAAATTCTATAGATCTATGAATGTGTGTTAACTATGCGATTTAGGCTCAAAATTGTTTTTTCTTTCGAGTACTTTCTGTTATACTTCTGTTATAACACAAACGAGGTAACATCCCAATAAACATTTATCCCATCAAGATTTTCACAATTCAGGCAAAGCTTTGTCCGTCTGCCAATTATCTTATTTACATAAACATACTTACATGCATATGTCCATCATTCGATTATCAAAACTCTTCCACTGAATCACCCTCCCTCTCTATATACATACATATGTTTTTATGTTTATGTTTATTAAACCTTATATGCAGTATTGGTATTTATAAATGGTTTGTTTATGTCTTTCTCGAAGCAAATAATGCGTATTAGCAAACAAAACACATACAGGGGGAAAAACACATTCAATTCATAATAAAAGCCATGATAAATGAGGGAAGGGTGGGGCGGACTTAAGTCGTACGGTTATGGACGACTTCCTTCAAAGCTTTTCCGCATAATGTTGCCGAGTTGCCGTCGCCGTTGCCTTTGCCGCCCTAATAAAGAGCCAACTGTCGCACAATGTGCACGCGCCTCAATAACAACAACAGCAACAACAACCGCAACAACAACAACAACCGCAACAACAACAAAGCAAACTGCTGATTAAATATACACCTAACGCCACGGATGTGTCTTATGTACAGCACACCAAGTAAATGGGCCTAACAGTGCCGAAAAAAAAAAAGCTGGCGACACGAAGTGAAACGAACAGAGCCGAACGCTCGCTCGTCGGGGCGGCAAATAAATAGGTGAACGACCGTCGATAATGCGCGACCTTCAAAATAATCTGGGCCAAGTGGAATATCATCATCGTTGTTGTTGTTGTTCTTTCTGCTTCTGCTTCTGCTTCTGTGTGTGCGTGTGCGCGCGTGTGTGTGTGTGTATTAGTGTATTACTTTTTTCATGTGCCTGCTTCTCTGGCTGTTCATCCTATGAGGCATTCGCTCTGACTCACACACACACACACACACGCATACGCACGCAAAAACACTCACTCAAGTCTTTTCTCACGCTCTCGCCCTCTCACTCTTTCGTGCTGGGCCTAAGCTGCCTCTGTTAAGGCGCGCCTGGAACCGCGGAACCAAGCGTTGATTTCTTTGTGCGGCAATTTGATGTTTTAAATAATTCTGCTTTGAGAACATTTTTAATAGATGCATATTGCAAGAATCTGAACAATATGTATTTAGTTTATAAGTTAAGGTTCCCAAAAGTATCTAAACTTGTTAGGCATATTCAAATTTAAAGAAAAAAGTCACCAAAAATTACACTTGTATTTAGTGTATACCAAAATGTATGCTATATTATATCAGGAATTTAGATTGTATTTACCAGTTAAACACTACTTGAAGCTTATAAATTACAAACACACAAATTTCCATTAATCAGAAATCATTAATTGTCCAATTAGAATAGGTAATTGGTAAATACTAATTGGCCAAAAAGCCATTAACATTATTAACTATTATCTATGTGGATCTATACGCAAACTCTAAGTAATCACAGCAAAAGCTTTTGCTAAGCGTCTAAAGCTCTGCGGTAAGCTTTTAGGCTGCGGCTTTGGTGTTTTTTTTTTGTGGTCCGTTTAACATTGGCCTTAGACAAAGTCGTTGCACTCGATTCAGGACAATGACAGAAGCAGCACAGTTGCACACTCACACACACACACACAAAACCCACTCACACACACACACACACACACACACACACACACTCTAATGACTTTATGTAGGTAGCCAGCACATGGCTGGAATTTGAATTTTATTGCCGTTTTTAATTAAAGATCCACACTTCTTTTATGGGCTCCTCCTAATGCTGTCTGCCATTTATGGACGCCTCCTTCTGTGCCATTTGCATGGCTGCCAGCAGCGAGTGCGCCACGCGGCAGGCAGGCAACTTGTCAGCAGCCTGGCAACCCCATAGTTTTTGTCCTTGCCCGATTTTCCGAGTTCAATAGACGCAGAAGGTTACAATGGCGCTTGGGCTACGTCAGAGGCAAAGAGCGCTGTGATTCATGTTAACTTTTCGGGTTTTGGAAATAGAAATAACAGAGCAGTATTTTTAGTATATAATATATTCCGTAAAATTCTATATAGAAGAAGGATAATGCTTAAAATGAGGCTACTATAAACTGCTTTGTTTACTTCTTTTATTTATTTGATATCGTAGTTTGAAATATTGATATGAATTGAAATAATGTTCGTTATTTTAATTTCTGATTATTTCTTAATTTCGCTGCCTTCTTTCTATGTTTTTAAAATGCCAAACTTGACATAATGATAAAATACTTAAACTTATCTTTCCAACACTGGCTGTTGTGCATGTGGACTTTTTACGTTTATGCTTACTGTTTACAATATTAAACATAATTTAATTGAAATATATATTTATGAATTAAATTAATGCTCAATATTATTCATATCAATATTTCATCGTATCATTAGTTAATATTAATCAATTTAAAAAGCTACATTATATGAATTCTCAAATAATACCTTATGGTAAAACATGGTGTTTAAATAGATCACAACTATTTTATTAATACAATTAACTTAAGTAGAGTGTCTAAATGTGTACCCTCTCCGAATTATCTTCTCTTGCCACTGTCTAATGGCTAATGGCTAATGAATTCAAGAGCGTTTTGCATTGAGTGCATTTAGGTTTAACGGCAATGCAGCTGCCATTTAACTCGCTTAATGGACCAGCAAAACGAACAATCGAACGATCCAAGCAACTGAACGACCCAAACAAACGACCCGGCCAGCCCACACAGCCCGAACACCCAACAAAGCAGCGCATAGTAACCAGCAAATAGCTGCATGCAACTCGCTGCAAGAACAAAGTAAATGCAACGACTCGCTGCTGGGGACTGGGAACTGACCCTGAACTCGGGCGACGACACAGAAACTGAAACTTGCCACTGTGGTAGCAGGCGCAGTTTGTATAAAATACGGTGCAAAGAGTGTGGCAGGGGGGTAGAGGTGGGCAGGCGGTTTTCGGTTAGTGGGTGTCATCTGGGTCGGGGCTTGTCTGTGTAAGAGTTGCCAGGAGTATATGAAAAAGTTCAAATACGTTCGCTGACATTTTTGCTAAAGCTCTCAATGTCGCGCTGTTATTCGCCCGACAAACACCAAGCTGAGGCGCTTGAATATGTAGCTCAAGGATTACATACACACACATGCACACAACTGACACAGATACAAATACTCAGATTGGGCAACACGTCCCGTTCGCTGCTCAGGTATAGTTCGTTGTTCGTCATGCGGCCTTGAATAATTCTTCTGCCATTGGCATTTTTACAGTTCATTTAACTTTCGTGCTAAAGGCGGCAGGACAACGTGTTAACTACTGTTGCTGCCGGACAGAAGCCCACTATCCAAATAGTTAAATCGATATAGACAGCACAATCACTACAATGAATTGTCATTTTGGTAGTTCATTCGATTAAAATATGCATAAAAAAGACTATTGCAATCAAGTTTGTTCTTTCAATGTAACAATCATAGACTTAACTGATAATAAGGTAGTTATTTTGCACATTCCAAGTCGATTTCGCTTTTAAATCCACGCGCCAAAGCAGCTAGAGCTTGTTTACAGCGTAGACACAAAGCTTTCTGATAAGACAGTGCCATTTTGAGTATAGCATTGCCACCAGGCTGTTATATTAACTTTAACAGCGCTTACGCAGTTGTAAGCATGCCCATTCGAGTATAACATAGCAAACGATCGAACAGCTGCTTACCGTGGGCTCTGTTATAACTCAACCAAATGCTGCCTGTTACCAGCTGTTAAATGCAACTTCAGGCTAAGTGCACACTTAATTTGTTAAACAATGCACTGTTCACAACAATATTTTATCATATAATGGTTATTTATTTTAATTGAACCCAACTGTATGGGAAAAATGTGTTTAGCTTTTCATGTACGCAAAACTGAAAAGGCAAAACAAATTGATGCGCGCGCTGTTAACAACATTGCTGTAAATGTAAAAGCTCTGGTGTGCCGACAGCTGTGCTTGGCTGTTAGTGTTGGGTAAAACATTCATTGACAGTGTGTTTGTGTTGTTGTTCCGGTGCTTGGCGCTCAAAAAATTTTCGGCATTTTTCGCGTAAAATCCTATGAAAACTGAATGCAATAAGAATTCTTAAAAAACAGAAAAACAAGTGTCATAAATAGAAAATTATAGACAAAGAGCGAGCATTATAGCAAAATTTAGTGCTTAATGCATAAATTAATAAATATTTAGCCTGTTTGATTAATAGCGAAAGTGTAAAATAATGTTTAAACTAATTGTCGCATTTACCAGATGAAAATGCATAAAGACTTGTCCAAAAATAAAACCCGTAAAAAATTGTCATACCCAAGCGAGAGAGTTGTTGCTATTTTGTGATATTTCTGCACACAATCAAAAAAAGTTATAGTGACTAATTTAAATTCAACTACTTTAAATCATTTGCCAATACAACGGGTATCCAGAGACTAAACATAGTTAGTTAGCGTATTGAAATTTATAGAAAAACTTAAGCTAAAAGGTGCCATAAGAAATTGCTTAAATCAAGTGATATAGAACTTTGCTTAATAGTTGATCAAATATATCTATTAAATTAAGAACTCACAAGTTTATGCTTTAAATATCAAGCTACAAATAAGTGCACAGCCTAAAGAACTAACATTCAGTCCATCGAATCGAAGAACTTCCAGCCAAAAATGACTGTGGGTAGTCGCGAGGATCTGTTTGCTCAGGCCAAGCATATTGATGATACGGAACGTTTGATTGGACGTGTCTTAGCTGGTGAGTGGGAATATCAGAGTCGTATATTTTCAACTCTTTGCTGCGCTAACTAGGTTTCCCAAATTTCCGAAAATTGAGTGCATGTTGTTTAATTATTTGCCCAAGCAGCTGGTCTCATTTTTATCATCAACTTCGATTGCGATTGTCGAATAGAAGAAATACTTGCGCTTTCTTTGGCGTATTTTGTATTTTGTGCGCTTCCTCTGCGGTCGTTGAACTCATTAACCCAAATTTTCATCGAGCAAATCAACAAGCCGCAAAATGAGAGAGCATTCAAACGCGTCATAGCATTGATAGCGAACACATTTCTTGCCAGACTCATACCCTGCAAGGAAAGGGTATATCAGTTTACCCCATGCTTTTGCCTTAGATAACTAAGCCAAGTCCTTTGAACTCTGTGTCAGCTTTCATCGCAGGCCACGCTGACGTATACTTAATATTAATTAAGAGTCTTATGCTCCCAAATATTAATCATACGCCGCATATGCTCATTATCATGTATTTATACAAACTTAGTAAATATCAGAAGAAATTATTATAAAGAATGCGTAAAGAGCGAGATCTGCGAAACGAGCGACTCTTCGGCAAATCTAAACGCCACAGCCGAACAAACTTGCGAACAACCTAATGCACGAAAGTAAAAGCAACAACTACTGCAACAACAACAACAACGACGACAACGACAACGACAACCATATCAACGTTGTTATTGTAAAATCTAGGCCATGGACTCGTGCGGTCGTTGAACTTGGCGAACGCTGTTGACTGCTGCCAGCTAGAAATAGAACAGGGGGGTGTGCGTGTGTGTAGTGGGTGCAGGGGGCGGGCCATAAAGCCGGGCGAAAAATTTCGCTTTCAATTGATAGTCAGCACTGCGCTGAGAGTAGCCTATTAACAAGATATATATATATATATATACAGATGAATGCGAATATTTACGCATGCATGTCGTTGGCAGCACTATTTGCTGTAATATTGCGTATACGCCACCGAAGGTGCTCACCAGCTGACAATACAATAATAAGAGTAATATTATTAATAATAAAAACAATAATAGTAATAATTATAATGGATTAACCAACACTGTCTATTAGGGCATTCGACTAAGACAACACTACATCCATATTATAGCAATAGGGATTCGAACCAGCATCCTTATGTGTGAGTTACTCAACTGACTGATTTATTGGATAGCGAATCTACCGTGAAGTAGTTCACATGCATACTTCTATGCACTACATACTATGGGTTGCGACTAAGACAATACTATACAATACCACATACACATATGGTTCGAACCAGCATCCTTCTTTGTAAGTTAACCTGAATGCGAATGACTTTCCCACTTCGAGAACTATATATATTTTCAAGGAATATCTACTAAGGCCTGCTGCTACACATATACTTGCAAAGGGATTTGAACCAGCACCCTTCTTGATAAGTCATCATAATGATTGGCTTACTTGGATAGCTTCTTCACTGAGAAGTTGTTCAAATATGGCTTTCGTCTATACAAATACCAGAATAGGGATTCGAACCAGCATCTTTCTTGATAAGTTGCCCAAATGACCCAAATATAAATATTTCACTTAGACAACTTTTCCACCTAGGACTGCTCAAATATATATTTCCAGGCATATCTAGAGCTTTTAACTAAGAGAATACTACGTCCATATACCATTTATAGGGATTTGAACCAGCCTCCTTAATTTGTACTTATCTGCTTTATTCAAATATATATATGAATATATTCATAGATCGTGCCACACACGTGTAAACACAAAGCTGAAAAGAATGCTCGCAGCATCAAGTATTTAGGGCATTTGTTGACATTTGTGGCATTCATATATTTTATTTTATTTTTCTGTCGCTTGTTCTTTGTTTTTTTTTCTTTCTGTTTTTCATTTTTTGTTGCCATTTAGATTTGTGGCCGTTCATATTTTGCGGCATGACAAACGGCTGAGTGGCTATTTGTGTGTATTAGATAATGGCCAGGGCACAAACAAGAAGAAGCCGAAGGGGGAGGAGGCTAACTGCAAGAGTTATGTCTAAGCCTTAAGGCAGACTAGGCCAATATTTAGTATATATATATATTTTGCTTAGCTGTAGCCCAAAATGTTGGCTTATTTTAAGTAAACGTACTCGACTGAAATTCTTACGGCCCAAACATACGAGTTAGACATTTGCGATTAGATAAGTTTGCGACATAATTGTACGAAAGTTGGTTCACTTTGTGTCCATTTGAAACGGGGCCCACAGATAAATATATATATATAAATACCCAAATCTAACTGTAATAGGCTTTTCCAATAATTTCCTTTTACTTTGGCACTGCATAGTTTGGTTCACCTTCAACTTAGACACAGTTCCAACTGTGCCAACACGCTGACTCCCTCTCCCGCGCTCTACCTCTCTCTTCTCCCTCTCTCTACTGCTCTCTCACTCTTTGTCTTATCTTTATGCGCCCACTTCTCCCACTATCTAAAGCTCTTGTCGTTTTGGGGTTCTATGCGCCGTGGCTTTGGCCTTGGAATCGCTTTGCCTCTGCCTCGTTCATTGACCCGAGGCTGGTTCTGTGTTTTTTTCGTTTGCGAATTGCGCTCATATCTCTGTCTCTGTATCTGTGTGTGGCGTGTGTTCAAGTGTTAGTGTGATTGTGTTTATTTCTATTATCATCATAGTCGATGTACGCGGCGATATGAATCCCCCATGCTATGGCAGGCAGTTCGCCCGTCTCATGACCTAATAAAATTGGACTGCTGTGTGCGCGCTCTTGCCGAAGTATTAGGCAATGGGGAAGGGGTGATGGGCGGGAGAGGGGGGCTGGCGCTATCAATTGTGGCAGCAGCAATAGATTTTCATATAAACCTAGAGGGCGTATACGTTATATATTTACAATGTGTACAAACAGCTAATTGCTTGAATTTGTCGCTCTGTATTGGAGTTAATAAATCGAGAACAAATAAATGCAATTATTTACAGACATTACGCATACGCAGCGTGCACTTTAAACCGGGGCGGGGAGGGCGCGGCACGAGCACATGTTACACATACACAGCGTGGGCCGCAAATAAATATTATAAAATAGGCAACAATTGCAAAAAAACGCAATGAATCAACTTGGATTATTTAAGACCCTCAATATGTTGTTAATTTCCTATAAATATTTCGATATTTCTATATTGCAGCTATATAGAAATGTTCTTCTTAAGTTTAAGTTAAATGTTAACAATATTTACTGAATACATTTGATTCTTAACAAAACACAAATTCCTTGCTTTACTGATTGTTTTTTACATATTTGTTCTTTTTGTTTACTTCCAGGTGAGTTATTCAAGTTTTTTAACCACAACATGTTGCATCCCATCGCAAGTCGTAAGTAAGACAATTTGAATTGACATGGATTTTGATACAGATACAGATACAAATACAGATACAGATACAGGTAAACAAGCACAGCTCAAGTCAGGCGCGAGACGAATGTCATTAGAGGTTTTTCACCTGCGGTTGCAGCTGCAACCTTGCCAAGCAAATGCACAGAAACCGAGTCAAAAACTAACTCATTGAACTAAATGTCTATTTATTAATGCGCACACACTCAACCATTCTCGTGTGTATGTGTGTGTGTGTGTGTGTGTGTGTGTGTGTGTCGCCCATGTGTCATGTCAATGGTTAATGCTGCTGCGGCCTACGCGCATTTGCATTTGCATTTTGCAATTGAAATCAAATAAAAAAACCAAAACTCAAG
Organism: Drosophila ezoana; assembly: GCA_035045725.1. Classification (NCBI taxonomy): domain Eukaryota; kingdom Metazoa; phylum Arthropoda; class Insecta; order Diptera; family Drosophilidae; genus Drosophila; species Drosophila ezoana. The sequence goes on along the minus strand of JAWNOU010000177.1, from coordinate 4,791,277 downwards.
TGTGCAGAGCGAGCGAAAAGAGAAGGCAACAACATTCGCTTTTGTTCGTTCGCTCTCGCTCGCACCTGCACGCCTTCTATGCTATGCAATAAATAAAATGCAGCATAATTTTTCTTAATGTCATTTCTGTTTCGTTCTACGAAGCAAACGGCAAAACTAAACCGAGAGTTGAATGCACGGCCAGCATTGTAAAGCAATAGCCTCGATCTAAATTTACACACAGATACGCAACTGCACACACACACACACACACACACACACACACAGGCACACACGCTGCAGCTGCTGCAAAGTTTTGCAGTTGTGTTCGTTTGTGTGTGTGTGTCTGTGTTGAACTTGCACTTAATTTGTATGCTCAACATTCACACACACACACACACACACGCACACTCTCACACACACACACACACTCACACTCTTTCAGCTAGCCATTGAGCTTTTTGAGAAGCTTTTTTTTTTTGCCTGGCACGCTTTTGCGTAGCTCGCACGGCGAACGGAAATGACAAACGCTGCTCGCAAACGCTCGTGAGACAGTCCCCAATTTATTTCATGTTCAAAGACTATCAAAATAATAACAAACGATTAATTAGCAAAATTAAACAAAAATTACAAATTTATTTCATTTAAAATTAAGTCGCATAAGCGCTTTTCTAAGATTTCAAAATAAGCGCATAAAAAATGCGTTAAATTTTAACAGTTTTAGAATTGTTTAAAGCATTTTTTCTTTATAATCCTTACATTTTTAATCAAGAGCCCAAACAGATAAGTTAACGAATTTTAAAAGATTAAAGAAAAAGAAAAATAATCTTTTTAAGTCAAGACTTTAAAACGAGATCCAAAAATTATAAACGTTAAAAAAAATGCCTAAAAATATTAATATTTTAATCAAAAGCAATATCAATAAGCTTTAAAAATTTGAAAAAATTAAAATAACAATCACTTCTTTAATCAGGATCATATTTTATTATTTAGATTTGAAAAATTATTTAAGGAATTAACAAATATATTGCACAATATTAACAGCATTTTTGACATTCATTGAAAAAGCGACAAATTTCTATCAATTTTGTGCATGGAAGCAAAAAGTCTTTTTATAAGTTAAAGTGACTTTAATTTGACCAATATTTAGTACAAAATATTTAAACAAATCCAATTTATAATATGTCTAGAATTTAAGCCAGAAGATTAGTTTAGTTCAACAATCTGATTTGGCAAATGCATTTGCTCTGTTCGAGCACATTGAGAATGAAATATCGCAAAATAGAATCAAATTTTTAGAGGTTATTGCGAAGCGGGTCAATTCAGTTCATTCGCCCGCCTTCGCTCGAGCGCCATATTGTAAACTGCACGTGACCTCGTTGCATGCAGCACAGGCCTGTTTCTAGTTGTTTGTAGTTGTTGTCGGCGCCGTTAAATGTATTTGCTCTGTGTGTGTGTGTGTGTGTGTGTGTGTGTATTTGGGTGTGCATTTTATGCACATTTGCTGGCCAGAGAGCAAATTGAAGTCGACAAACGTTCATGAACTCAATTCGGGTTTTCCTTCAAACGTGCAATGTGTGCAATGACGTCAAAGTGCAACTGTAAATTTTAAATGCTCTGCGAAGCTTTCAATTGCTGGCAAAAAAGCTCAGCACCAGGCGCCTTAATTTGTTAATTAACAAAAGCAAACTATGCCTGAAACGTAAACGACTTCATTTGTAGCAAACTTACAAATAAAATGCATTTAAATCAAATTAATAATTAACAGCAATTCACGTAACTGGCTTAAAAAGTTTAGGCCAATTGCATTTCTGGCAGTTGCTTAAAAATGTTCAAACTCAAAACGTTGCATACTTTTCAGCTGGTGCCAAATAAAATTGCACCTATGCATGTAGCGACCTCTGTGGGCAACAACTGGCACTCCACTGCTATCTTCCCAATTGTGCCAAACATATAATAGACCATTTTAACAATAATCAGATTTATTCATTAAACTAGGCTCAGCAATTCAGTTTTGAAGACCTTACAATGACAAAAGTCTTTAGAATTCAAAAGTATTTAAGTACTAAGTAAATATGCCTCTGCGACACACATTTGCGCCATCTAGCAGCAGCTGGCAGCAATCTGTGGCGTGCTCGAAACATTCGCTCAGAGTTGAGCATTTTGGCCGCTGGGAGCGCCACTGTTGTCTCTTTGGCTATGTTAAGCAAAGCTTTTAACGCAGGCAAATTTTTAAATACATATTGCATATTTCTTGCTCCATTTTACATATTTATATTTTTTATTATAATTATTAGTTAATTATGTACATACATATATTATTTATTTAAAATTTTTTATATAGAGCCTTAGATTTTGGATTTTAAGATAAGTTTGCCTGTAAAATTTAAATTTGATAACTAATGTAATTGATTTGGTTATATACTCCTTACATGTTGAAAGTCCTTAACAGCACAGGCATGCATACATATACATATATACATGCATACACACATATGTATGTATGTGTGTGTGTGCACGTGTGTTGTCTGCGTGTGCTGTGCAAATAAATGTGCTGCATAAATAGTTAAAAAAAAAAAACAAAAACAAGAACAGACAATTGTAAGTCTAATGCGCAGTACACGTTGATCGCGCCCTTCGCCCTGACCCGCCCACTTTTGTGAGCCCGCCCTCAACACCAGGCCGAAGGCAGCAGGCACATCTGCAATTTAAATTGCCCTTAGATTTTGATAAAAATACATAATTAAAGCGTTTGAACAAGTTTATGCGCATTACAAATTTAGTTAGCCCTTCTTCAATACACTCACACACACACACACACACACACGCGCACGCACGCAGATACTCCATTTCGCCCTGCATGCGCGCGCTCTCTCTCTCTCCCCCTCCCACCCCTTGCGTTCACTCGCTCTCTCCACTCTCTCGCTCTCTCGTTATGTGTGTTCCTCCTGCGCTCTGTTCTTTGGCTTTGGTAGCTTTTCTCCTCTGACTGCTTTCAAGGTTGTTCGGACATTGACATTTTCATTATTTTTTTTGGGCAAAAAGCCGAAAAAAAAAAACAGTTTGCTTTTTGTTGAGTTCTTTTTTTCTGTTCTTTTTTGTTTTTTTGGTGCGTATGTGTGCGTTTCTCCATTTTTGCTCTTTGATTTTGTATGGTTTTGGGTTTTTGTGTTTTTGTTTCCTTTATAATGCCCGCATAAAATTTAACTAAAAGATGTTAAGCGACAGGGCGCTGAAAAGTTGTTTTGCTGCCCCGCCCCGCCCTGCCCCTCCACTCGCTGTCTTGCCTTTCATTTCTCTTTCTTTTGCTGCCCCGTTGGCTTCATGACTCCCAAAATGGCGGCAAACGTGCCGCGTGCCACGTAATCGCCCACCTCACATACCCCTCCCCCTACCCCATAGTCGGGGCAATCGAGCTATCAAAATTTCCAACACGTACCCCTTGGCCCTTGGCTTTGTAGAGCTTTTGTAGATTCTTTCCTGACCAAGTTCAAGTTCATTTAACGCATTTGTTATGCCAACTCTGTTGTGCATATCATTTAAATGTGGCTAGTTGTTGCTTCTTCTTCTTCTTCGCCAGCTGTAATTGACACTTGCGTATGCCCAACACGGCATACATATGTGTATGATAGAGATATGCCCAAACGGCAGAGATTAAGCCTAGAGCAAAGCTCTGTTCGTTTTTGCCAACTATTCCGCTTGGCAACTGAGCCGTGACATGGCCAAAAGTTACTTGAACTTCTCTAATAACCGCCAGCTGAGCAATTGTTATCTGACTGTGCAAAATGTTGCTGGAGAGCGAGCAAGAGAGACACGACTGCTAATTACCCTGTAAGAGAAGTGGAGTTAGAAGCGGTCGGCTAAGTATTTTCTATATATGTACATATATTCTAATAATATAATTCTTATTATAAATATAAATTAAATTAATATATGATTTTAAATTATAAACTAACTTTAATTATTTATTGGTATATGAGTATATATAATCATTTTTTCTTTATTATTTAAGTATAATTTATATACATTTTTTTAATATACACTAATGTGTTTTCCATAGTTTCGGCAACTTAATTCCAAATTCATTTCATTTCTTAAACACTTTTTTTAAAATGGGCTATTTGTAAGTTCAAACCCAGCTACGCCTTCCACTGCAAAATACAGGGTATTAAGCAATAACAAACTCTAGTTCTCGGCGGGTCGGTTAATAGGCTTTGCTATTAGAACTTCAACTTTAACTTTAACTCGGGCCTTCGTCAATGACATCACCAACATTACCTGAGCCTACAGCAATTTAATTGTTAATAACATTAATCATGTGCCTTTTAAAACAAACAACTGGCATCATTATTAACATAATTGCAACTATTAGGCAATCACTGCCTAACGAGCATATACATATATATATCAAAGGGTATTAAGCCTATGAGTTATTCCCCGACAAGTACGTTTGTCTTTGGGCTTTAAGCTAACCTATTTATAGCACTTATATTTCTTCGTTGTTCTTGAGATTACTTTATTAATAATACTAGATAATATATATTTATAATAGATAATAAACATAAAAACAGTAGTTAATATCATCTTATGCCCCATCCTCCAACTGTAATAGATAATATTATATATGATAGATAATGCACATAATACTAGATAATATCACATAGTTCCCCATATTCCAACCTAATTCCTTTCTACAACTAGCCTTTCATTATAGTTCAACTATATTCTTCCAAGAAAGGAATCAAAAGAGGGGTGGGGGATAGAAGAAAAGTTCCTGAACGCATTTCAGTCCCAAATCTCCATGCCCATTAACCCATTTTTATTGACCAAAAAAGAGATGGTCAAAAGCAGGCCATGGCCACAGCACATGGGTTACATAAAAGTCTAGCAAGCAGTCGGGCAAGTGTAAAGAAAGGCGAAAGAAAGCCGAAAAGCGAGACAAAAGAAAGCACTGCACAAAAGAAAGTAGCCGAGAGAGAGATAGAGAGAGAGAGAGAGCGAGAGGCAGTCGAACAGAACAAGCGAAGCGACTTTTGATTTCAGAATCAACAGAGGAACAACAAAAACAAAGAGAAAACAATTTTTCTTTGCTTTTGGAATAACATGTTATGTATTAAGGTTTTTCACGCTAGTTTTTTGGGGGTTTATTTATAGCTCTGTTTAGAGATATGTATATTTAACTTTCTTGATGTTTAGCCAAAGTAATTGGTAGTTTTCCTCGATTCTTAACTTTCAGTTTTTCGATTTTGGAATTTAATATCCACTTCGCACATTCAAATAAGTTATTAGTTATAAATCGAGGTATCACAGCCAATTAATATGGCCGACCTTCGGTGCGTGCTTTGAACCATGATATAAGTTTTTGGCCATTGTTTTGATCAAAATTTTGATGGCTCACAAAACAGATTGTGTGTGTTTTTTTTTCCTGAACAAGTTCTACAACAGTTTCGCTTAGAATGTTTGTTTTTTTGTTGATTAATGAAAAAAAATAGTGAACCGGTTTAAGCGCAACATAAGATCATCAAATTTATAAACAGAAACGGGCATCAGCTACAACTGGAAAGGAATCCTCCCCCTCCTCCTCCGCACAATGATGTTTAATAGTCTCACACCCGCAACAAAAACAAATGCAAGCATGGACTAATTCCCCCCTCCCTCCCTTCCCCTACTCTCTTTAGAATGTATTTTTGTAAAGTTTATTTTGTTCTTCACTTTTTTATTTTTTTTCTATTTTGCCTTTTACTGTGATCCCCGACCGAGCGACCGAGAGACCAAGCGACTCATAGACACAAAGCCGCTCAGCCCATTTCAAATTCGTTCTAGTTTCATTTAAATGTAGCTGCAGAGAGAGCAAGAGAGAGAGAGAGAGAGCGAGAGCGCGCATTCGTTCGCTTGTGTTCGGTCGTTTCTATTGCACGCGGGTTCTTTATCTCGCGTATATATCTCCATCTGTTTTCTGTATACACACACATACACATTTATTCGCCCGGCTGCTTCGGATCGCTGCGTGTGCGTTGCGTCGACGTTGGCGTTGGCGTCGCAGTCGCAGTCGCTGTCACCGTTGCCGCTGTTCCCATTGTGCGTGTGCGTAGCAAGTTTACTGACCTTGAACTTCGAAATAATTTTTGTTGTTGCTGTGTGTACCCGAAAATGCGAGCAGCGAGCGCCGCGCAGCACATAAATTTTAAATAGAGAAACACCAGCATACACACATACACACATACATATGTACATACGCACACACAAATTTGTATAAAATAAACATACACATTATTTGTATACCCTGCACAATAAAGTTATGCAAATGTATGTAAGCGGCAGAGCAAGGCAACTGCGGCCCTTTAAATACATATGTATTTATATATAAATATATATATATACATATATATATAGAGTTCTGTTTTGATCAGTGTTTAACTGGCAAAACGTTTCTTCCTCAAAAAGACTTTAACAGATTTGGTTAAAATACCCTTTAACAAAGATTAAATATGGCATTTATAAATCAAATGGAATTTTTTATTATATGCAAACATAAATAGTTGTCCTTGCGTGCAGGGTATTTGCCAGTCAGTCACACCATTTGCTAGCTCTGCTTACATACATACATGCTCGTACATACACATGTATCTAAATTTGCTTTGGGCTCTACCCCCTGACCGCGATCAGCTCTCATTATGCCAGCTTGTTATTTTAGTAAAAACTACAATATATGATGGATCTTACATAGATGTATGTACTTATATAGCTTGTTGCTCCCGCTGCGCAGTGTCTGGAGTTCAACGTAGTTCGTACTTTTTTCGAAATAACCTTCGCCATGTCGCATAGATAAAGATATTTGGCTATTATAGAGTGTCAGACTTGGGCTAAAACTTGTTTAACGTTCAGTTCACGTGCGTTTCAATGATAAGATAAGCTCAATATACCTAGCAGAGCATTTGCCTGGACAATCGGGGCTCTGAACTCTGGCAAGGGCTTTCAAATTCGAGGTCGCAGCCAATTTGTATTAGCCCTTCCGTCGGATTTAGTGAGTGCCGCAGCCGAATTGTGGCCTTATGTTTTTTATATGCATAGACGCGGCATCGAACTCTGTAATCCAATAAAAATAATATTCTTTCGAACCGCGCCCAACATAAACATTTTCCCTCACCTGACTCGAACACTTATCGTTCTACGTTTTCCGAAGCCTTCTTCCCGCTATTTGTCTGCATAACAGGTACCATAAAGCAGGGCTATAAACCCACCAGACTGACAGTTCATTCATCAAGCGACCCTTTCTCTCGCCGGCCTCGTCTCTCTCTCTCTCTCCCCCAGAAAGACCCATAAAAAAGAGGCCAACACTTAGGAACCCAGCCTAACCATAACCTAACGCACAAGCCACACCGAACGGACAGTCCAATTGGAATCGAAATAGAACGGGATCCGCTGTCCGCTGTCCCGAGGCCAAGAACGGGTACCTGTTAGAATTAATGAATCTATCCAGGCAGTGCTTCCATCCATAAACTATCTTGGGCGGCATACTAAATGGGTTTCTCACAAATTACCCAAAATTGCTTACGTCAGACATTAACTTCACGATGATCGCCAGCATAATGTCATAGGGTGTTACCTTTAAAGCGACTGTTAGAGCAATATGTATATACATATACATGTACACATGTAAGACGCAGTTAGAGCAATAAAATAAAATATTCCATTTACAAACACTTCCGTACAGCTTTTGCGTTGTCTACACACCATGCATACAAAGGTATATATATATCAAATACTACCCTATAGCCATAAATAAACATATATATATCAATATACAACTGCCTGCTTGCCTATATTCAATTCGTGCAAGGGTAGATATATTGCCGATAGATATCGCTAGATCTATAGAGCATGTGCCCTCGTAAAACCCTTGATCAGTTTGTAACATCAAACAAGAACGAACCTTTATTGAAATATCTACAATAACTAGATACCTGGTAAATGAATAAACATGTCAAAAACCTAGTCTTTTCTTATTTTTGGTATATCTTTATTTCAACACTCGACAATCCAACTAGATTAATGTCTCAATTTAAAGTATCCGTTGAAGTATCGATACCTCTGATATTCCCGATATCGATATTTCAGACACTTTAGGCTGGATTGCCTACCAACTTATCGCTACAAAACATTTCTAGTTCAAATTCAATTTGTTTCCGAATTAGGAAATTTGTAATAGGAAATTGTTTTGATTTTCCAACAAATGAACTAAGTTTGATTATTATTCAAATTTAATTGTTTGTTGATCTAACATATTACTATTATTTGTATTATTATAAAAAAAAAGAACTCTCGCGAATAATTTTTGCCAGTTTCGGGCTAATCCGAGTGCCAAAGTGCTCGGTCTGGCAAGCCAAGCGACAAAGTGTCATTCACATTGCGCCATGAAAAACAACCGTTTAAAAAGAGCCAAAAAGAAAATGGCGATCGGCGTCGAATGCGAAAAAAAAACAAGAAAAGAAAAAGTCAGTTGTCAAAAACACTCGCGGCCCAACAAGCCAAAAGGGAACTCATGATGAAATAGTAAAAAACATAAAACATAAAAAATAAAAAAAATATAAAAAAATATCAGCACAGGAACAATAATAAGGGGCGGGGGAGCTTCGCTCACGGTGTCGACGCCACGAATCTAGGTTATTACGCCGAAAATAATTAAAATATATACAAAGCCTGAGGAGGGGGGAGGGGAGGGAGGGTCACGCGGGGCTCCATTCGCAAGCCATGCAAATACGTAAACATACACGCCCCTCTCTCTCTCTTTCCCGACAGATTTTTTACCCATTCACTTGGCTAAAAGCCCGGCAGCTGACCCCCCTCCCCCCCGCACTTCGTCCCCTTGGCCAACAACATAACTCTTCCATTGCGTTCTCTAGCGCGTTTTGCGTTTTGGCCAGAATGGGCCACAGACTTATGCATACGGCTCACGCGTGTCTCAAGTTCATTGCCAAATACACGAGCACACACAAACACACACACACACATACATATATGTATATATTTACGCCATTTTATAAAGTAACGTACCGACTAGGCTATACCCTAGATTTTCTCACGCTATTTTCTGACTAATCTTTTTAACTATTATTTTAATTCAAAATGAGCATTATAAATAATTAAAATAATTAGTATAAATAGTTGTTGTTTAAATAATTATAGAAACAAATTATGAACAATTAAAATAATAGTTTAGATTTAGGTCATCATAGAAAAAGTTAAAAATAATTCAAATAATCGATGAACGCTTTAAGGTATTATAGAAAAATATCATAGATAATTTGATAATTATTATTAAAATATTTTGAATACTTTCTCAAATATCGATTCATAATTTGATATCTACTGTATGTGAGCTCTTAACACTTTTCATAATACTCCAATCGATCATATATAATGTTAGATATTGACGTATAGACAGAAATCTGCAGATGAACATTGAGTAACAATTGAGCACATGTGAAGATATAATTGTAGTACATTATAATATATATATATATATATTTACTTATAATATTCAAATTCTCTGGACTAGGCAATTGTGTTCTTCTGTCTGTCATTTTCTATCCCTGTCCTGTAGCTCGCTTTGACTCCAGGGTATTTTTACGTCGACTACTCGCGATTTGAAGTTTTTATTATTGGCTTGTTTTGCGGTTTTCGCTTTTTTGGCATTTTATTTGTTCTTGCTCGGCTTGCTTTGTGCCATGTAATTTGGCTTTGGCAGTTTTGGCCAACAAGAACTTTAGCTGGAAAGTTCTGAACCTGTTTGGAACAAAACTTGGCCTCTTGCCTGACTGACTGACCGAGAGCTAAACGATTGTTGATTATGCAGAAAATTATGTAAACTCTGAAAGACTTTTGCTTTATATATATATATATATATGTATGTATATAAATATGTATATATTAGGGGTATATATGCATATGTTGCGCTTACGGACTGATATTGAAAATTGGTATTTTTAATGGTTTTGTTACATGTACAATTTTTTGAAAAATTACTCAAAATAAGCATAAGAAAGTATATATATATGTATATCTGGCTATTGAACTTGAGAAATTCTCTACTTTATGGATTTTGTAACTTTCAGGTCATTATTATGTATACAATATATATGTATATACATATATTCTTGCCGATCCTCGACATTGATATTTTTTATGATTTTGTGCTTTATCCCCTTTTTTAAAAAATACCTTATAGACTTTTTACTTTATACCATTTTTTTTTGCAAAATAATGAATAGATTTTATAGGTAATAACTTTTGTAAGCTCTTAAATTCTTCTTGTTTTTGATTCAGAATTTCAGAATTGAATATTATCGAGATTAAAAAGAGATTTGCAAGGCACAAGAGGAACAGACAGTGTCAGCCTATAAATTGACATGCAGCGCTCTCTCTCCCTCTCTCTCTTTCTTTTTCTCCCGCTCTCTCGCACTTTTCGTGCAATCTTCAACTGTTTTTGCAGCCTCGCCGCGATCATTGCACTTTGCGTCTCGGTCGGGGTCTTGCTGCATGTTGCAAATTATTCGCTGAAACCAGTTTCACACACTGCTCCGATTGTGCAGCATGTACCGAGCCGAACCCAAGCCGAACCGAACCGAGCCGAGTCGCGACGAGGCGCGACGCGCTTTGATCGTGCGGCGTCTGTTGCAAGTTGCATGGCCGCCGCATCCGATGCTCGTCGTCGTGTTGCGGCTCCGGTCTCTGGTCGGTCAATGGTTCTCTGGTTCATTGCCATCGCGCTGGGGGTAACTAACCCAGCAACCAGCCAGCCAGCAAGCAGCCAGCCAGCCTTCCCAGCTGAGTCAAAATCGGAGGAAATACCAATCCGACTAAATCGACCACTTTTGCAGCGTCACTCGCTGCTGGTTTGGCTCGTTTGTTAACTGAAGCAAGGACGTCAGCGCCGGAGTTTGTATTGGAGTGTGTGTGTTGGAGTATGTGTGTTGGAGTGTGTGTGCTGGTGTGTGTGTGCGGCTGCTGTGCCATTCACTCTTCGTGGTGTGCGCAGAAACCAGCCGATAGATAAAGATAAAATACTTCATAGTTGGTTTGTCCGCTTGGTTCGTTGACTTACAAATGCTTTGGAAATGTTGTCTCGTGGGTTTCTCACTTTTGTGTGTTTCAAGAGCAATAAATGTTCGCTAAACGAATTGATCTGTGGGTCGATCAAGGTACAAAACAATATGTAAATAATTACAGTGAAAACTCCGCTAACGGACAGCCTAGACGGACAGTCTTAAATCTAACCTACTATCATTAACTGTCAACTTGTATGTCACATTTATATCTTGAAATGAGCTAAAAGTTCATCGATTTTTAAAAGAAGTTCGAATCAACGTTTTCCCCAATTTAAGTCTAATAGCGAGCAGTTTTATTCATATATACTTTCTTTCCTACAATGTGATTTTGTTTAGTATTAACTAAATTTAAAGCTGGTCGGCTTGAGGTGAATGTTTGTCATAACGACCAACTACAACAACAAGGTACAAGTTCCATGAGTGTGCAGATTCTCTATATAACTACTTTAAGAGCCTTCCAGTCTATCATCAGTAGACTTTGATATCGTCTCTAGATTTGTGAGGCCTCATCCGCAGTCCAAGGCTATAACCACATGAGAACTAAAGTCTGTTAAGATAAGATTTAAAAAAGATTTAGTAAATGTTGAAGAGTTTACCTTAACTTTTGATCTAAGAGAACTAATTGTAATATATTTATAAATATTATTTATAGATTTCCATTAGTATAATCTTTTAATTAGCCAATTTGCAAGTATACATTATAAGAACTGATGACTCTTGGCACATTGTTGTATTCCCTGCTGTTGCTTTTAAGCCAACTCATGACTCAATAAATCGTATGCCTTAACTTCCAAATTTTCGACAAACGTCAGCATTTCGACAGCATTAACAATGACAACAACAATAATAATAATGTTAACAACAACAAAAGCCATTCGAGAATCGGAACAGATTTCATATTTTGACTGCAATTCGAGGGCATTTCAATATTCATACTCATTCTGTTCTGATTCGCAACGCGTCACGATTGTATAATCGTGCCATTGTAGCGTAGATGCACAAGTGTGCGTGTATCTTTGTATCTGTGTATTGCACAAAGTATCTTTCGGATGCATTCGTCAGCGTTTCACACACTCGAAAACAGAAACAACAACAACAACAATTACAACAAACAATCTGTGACTGAAATGAAATTTCACAAACACAACCGGAGAAGAGTCAGAGGCAATTGACCGCTTGGCAAATACAAATCCTGATGACATTCACCCCGTTACGAGCGTCGAGCAAACAAAAAGCAACGCCAACAACAACAACAGAGCCAACAGCATGAGAAACATGTGCAAAAGCACGAAAGAGAGCTTTGAGAAAGAAAAAAAAAAACAAAAACAAATACAAAACACAACACAGTGTGCAATAAGTACAAAGCAAAAGTGCAACGGTCAGTGTCGCAACATAAGAGGGGCTCCTCAAAGGGGGCAGAGAGAAGAGTTCCGTTAAGGGAAAAATGAGAAAAACTCAAAATTAAATAATGAGATTACACAATAGTATAGGTGTTCATATAAGCATGACGAGTTGTAGATATCTGTATATCTATCTACATATATATCATTAGCTATCTGAACATATATTAACATAGTAATAAGAAAGTTATTCCCACACATAAATAAAAACTAAAACCCGTCTAAGTATTTACATTATTTTGAGATTTTATATCTTTTTACCAATTGTTTTGAATATTGGGTTAATCAAACTATTAAAGGCATGATAAAATATTATATAGCCATTAGGTATATGCCCATATTAAAAGAGTTTAACAAAAATAGTATGTCTTTTACATTAATAAAAATTGAATCCTGTCTAAAATATTCATTTATATTTGGGTATTTAACACATTTTGAAATCTTTACAAAAACTAAAATATCTGTTACTTATGGTAAAATTGTATTCTAAGTTTACAAATAGTGTAGTACCCTTTTACTTATTTTCAAATTAAAGTTTGAAAGTGCTTAAATAAAAAACAAAATATTATCAAAAATGAAAACTATCAGTCCTTAAAATATTTCCGTATATTCTTAATTTAAATTATATTTTAAAAATGTGCTTATTTTTATATCTGTATTAGAAAATGCTTAAAATATATACAAGCTATTATGAATACTTAGGTTTTCAACATTAATGTCTATTGAAGGCATTTTGAAATGTTGCAATAGTAATTTTTAATATGTTTGAACTACTTTAATCCTGCCTCAAAAAAAACGTATATAATTGGGTTTGTTGATGCAATAATGTCCCCTCTAAGCGCCGCCCAAGCAACTGCCTGCTTAGTCTCCTTTCTCTCAAACTCTTTCGCACTGCTTCTTCCTTTCTTCCTTTCTTTCTTTGCTGTTTTTCGTGTTGTTGTTATTGTTGTTGCTGCTGTTTTTTGTTTGTTAATAAAATTGCAATTGCGTTGCTTAAACGCTTTCCGCAATGAGTCCAAAAATAAAGAGGCACAAAAAAAAAGGAGCAAAAAGTTCTTTTCAACTTGTTGCTTCTCCTTCTTCTTCTTCTTCTTGTTGCTTATGATGCCGCCGAAAGGAAGCGATATTTTTGTCAGTTAACAATTTGAACTTGTTGCTGGCCCAGAAGTTCTCTTTGTTTGGGGCATACTTATGTATTTGTTATGTGTGCCGTCCTCTGGCCTGATTGCGTGCTCTCTTCTTCTTGGCGAGACGCACCTTTTGGGCCACACGCGCCTTTAATTGGCCGCCTCACTGATACCAATCTCAATGGCAACTGCATCTGCTTGCGTCAAGCTGTTCCCTGATCAGTTTTTTCGTGCTTGCATCAAAGTTAATATGGAGGATATTTGCGCAGTTTTATGGCATGTGAAACCAAGAGATATCTGTTATATTATATGCATATAATATATAAATGAACATATATTTTATGAGTTAAGATCCTTTTGTTCTTATGTTTAATCCTCAATATATAAAAGTGTGCCAACATTTTGACTTTCTCATCAGACTGTTTAAAAAACAACCTTTATCTTAACTTAATCCTTACAAGATAGATATGGTGGGAAATAGACATTTTGAAAGCCTTTTTCCATTATATCACAAAACCCTAACTAAAGTTGGACGAGTTAAATGTCAATCTCTATAATATAAAATAATCGAAATTAATAATATAACTTTTAGATAGTATTAGAATTTCTTCAGCAGACTTGATTAAATGTCAATCTTGTATCTTTTACAATATAACTTTAGCATAGTATCTCATTTAATCAAAATTTTAGGAATATACCTTTATTGCAATAGGAAAGAATTCTTGAAAATAGAAAGTGTTTATGATTATTCCATAGAAAACGCTTTACCCAGCAAAATTTAGGTAAATTTCGATATTTTTGTCTGCTTGAAATAAACTCCATTTTGTTCGAATGGACAAAATATATCTAATTTTTGCACAGTTTTTTGCGGCTAGCTTTTAAGCAGCTTGAGCTAAATACCGTTAATTGGCAGCGTGTAGAAAATTTGCAGCTTGCCTTTTTTGGCCAAATTGTTTTGTTTACCAAAGAACTAATCAACCAGTCGAGAAGTCAGCGACAAAAAAGCAAAACTAAAACTTCATGTGGCAAAAACAATGCGCATTACATAAGACGCAGAGCCCGAGCGGAGCCTAGGTTAGGTTCAAACCCCCCTCGAGGCCCCTGCTCACGCAGCTTTCTTCCGCTCAGGCAAAGAAGAAAAAAAAAGTAGAAAGTCATTAAATAAGCAAACGTCGCAAAAAAAAAAAGAAAGAAAGAAAGACAGACAACAATCTCGAAAAGAACCCAAAAACCGACAGAAAAAAAAAATCAAAAGTTGTAAACAAATATGAGCGTAAAAGAAAATGAAAATCCCGTCGCTGGTGTTACATCAATAGTGGAATGGGTACGTGTCTTTGCCACTCTTCCTCTCTCTCTCTCTCACACTCCCTCTTTCCCTCTCTCCTTTCCCTCCCTCTCTCGCAGTCTGCCCGTCTCTTACCGTTCATTCGAGTAGAATGTTCGCGCTGCCAGTGAACTTGTCCCAAATAAACAAAATTCCACCGGCCAAAGTCAGTTAGGTAATGTTGTTGTTCTGCTTCTTCTTCCCCTTTCCCTTCCCCTTCCCCTTTCCATACTTCTTGTTGTTTTGTCTGTCTTTTTGTTGACTGGCTCTTTCTTATTTCTTTCTAGCCGCCATTTTCCTTGTTATTGTTAGCTATTATTGCGCTGGTTTCTATTTTTTTTTTTTTCTTTCTTTTCATTTACACATACTTTCAAAAGGTGTTGGGGGTTTATTTTTATTTTTTATATTCCTTTTTTTTCTACTTGTGATTTTTTCGCGGAACTTTAATGTCTAAGCTGTGTTTCTTGGACCTGATTGAGTCATTCACGGGAATTATTTCAACAGCCAAAAGCTCACGATCTGAATACTTAAATGTCGATTCTTGCCCCAACTTCAGTTAGATAGTTTTTTTGCGAAGTAAACATCTTTGAAGCCACAAAATATATAAAGATTTGTATGTGCACATACAGTGAAAACTCTCTTGTCCGTCAGCCTAATAGAAAACCCTTTAGCAGAGTCTTCACTGTATTGGAAATCAAAACCCATTTGTTTAACAGAAACTTTTTTGATCCAATTGAAATCTTCCATAGTTTTTTGCTCGGTTCAACAAACTTTTGATGAAGATTGTTTGTTTTTAAATTTAATATGATATATAAAAACGATATGTCATAAATTAAATGGAATCCCCAGACCAAACTCTCGCAATATCTAGTTAGCATTTAACTATAATTTTTCTCCTCTTTAATTGAAGAATTGCACAGTTGAAGATCATCTTAATATTTTTATATTTTTAGTTATTGAGTCAAATTATATTTCATTTCATCTTCAATAAATATTCGCTCTTTAAAAAAATACCAGCAAGAAAGTAATATTGGCTTAGCTAGGGATCATATGTTCTACAATTGCTTAACAAAGAGAGCGAATTTTTATAAAAGATAGAATACAACTTTCTTCAATTATGTAAAAGAATTGAAGAACATTTTATTCCAGCTTGAATAAATAATACATTTTTACCTTTAACAGAATAAACGAATATTCGATTTCATCTTCAATAAATATTCACTCATTTTATTATTTTGAGGTATATTGTTTATATTTTTCTCCTCTTTATTACACAATTGAAGAACTTTTGATACCAAGCTACACAAATATTAAGTCCCTTCAGCTTGTGGCTTGCTTTCTTTGAGATCCTTCCCCTTTGCAACCAAAACTCACCCGTTTCGGGCGACTTTCACTGCCACCCACGGCATTTGCATGACCTCCAAAAATGAAAGAAAAACGAAAAACAAAAAAACAAAAAACAACTCGCAGTGGCAAAGCAAATACTATCCAATCAGATGGCTTTTTTAGTTGCTTTCCAGTCGTTGCACTCGCTCTATAAAGTTAATAAACTATAAATTACACTGAAAAATGCCGAAAAACAAAAAAACTTTCACAAACTGATTGTGCGAATTGATGTTGCTGTTGTTGTTGTTGTTGCGCCAATTTTCCCCCAGAGCGGCTTTGTGCAACACGTGGAAATTCCCAATTCCCGAACAGCCCGAAGAAAATCAACGATTTGGCAACTGGCGACTCTCGGCTAGATGCCAGCCAACAATTTCACTTTGCCTGGGTTAAAGTCCTGCCGTCTCGGTGTCAGTCAACTTTCAAAGCTCAGTTGTTGCAGTTGTTGTTGCAGTTGCAGTTGTTGTTGTTGCTAGTCTCACTAGCATAGTTGCCCAGCAAACACACTCGAATGCTCCACTGAATGCAACGGCGCTCGAAAAGTGCAGCGACCTGCGTTCAACACACACGCTGCATACTGAATCATGCCCTAGCACCCCCCTCTCTCCCCCTACACACACACTCACACACACCCATTTGACGTGGCAGCTTCATCAGCTGTTTGTTGGTGGCTGCCACACGACGCCACGACGTTGCTGTTGCAGTTGCATGCCAGTTGCTGTTGTTGCGCTATTTTGCATGCCCCAACCGAGGCCCACATGTGGTAGAAAGTTCCGTCGGATCGACCGACCGACAGATCGACCGACCGACCGACCGACTGGCTGTCTGTCTGTTTAGTTGCCCGGCTGCCGGCAGCCGCCTGGGCTGAGGTAGTAATGACCTCTTTGCACGGGGTGCTTGACTTATGCCTGGGCATGAATCGCATGACTCTTGTCGGATTTCGATTGAAAGTGCTTGCCGCAGAGTCGATCGTGTGGCGCTCTGTGCGGATCACTTAAGTTGCGCTTGGCTAACTTTAAGATATTCTTAAATTTAAACAGGCAACAAGAAGGAGCCCTTCGCCTAGTTCAAACCCAAGTAACCTGGGTTAAAGTTTAGTAAGTGCCTTTTGTTTTAGTTAGACTATTAAAAAACAACAGAAACAGACAGTCGGATAGATGGATAGACGTATAGAAGGACGGACGGGACGGACGGATGGACATAGCTATATGAACTCGGCTGTTGATGCTGATCTAGAATACAACAAAACTTTATAGAGTCGGATATGTCTCCTTTAAGACAAAATAACAATGCCCAAAAAGGTAGATAAGTGTACATCAAATCTTAATCAATTGTTAAATTTACTTAAAGATATTCCTTCAAGATTTTGCAAACGAGTCTTAGAGATGTTTAACTGAAACAAGAGGACCACAATCTGTGGAGCTTCTCAAGTTTTAGCCTCTTACCTTTATATCTAATAAAATACCCTAGAAACTTTGAAAGATTTCTTGCCAGACTGCACATCATCATATGGCATCATATGATAACTCTTCCTGTTTCTCGAACTGTGCGAATATTTTGCGGTCTCACGTCATCTTTGGCATAACACCCGCCCTCTAATTTAATCGGCCTAGAGGCGATCAACAAGTTTAGACTCAGCACCTGTCTGCCAACGACCGCCCCATCCTCCTCCCCTGCCCCCTCAGCACACTACTAACCCCCCATTTGCACACTTGCCTGTTTGCGGCCTGTTTGGCATTTGGCCTGCACGTTCTATGGCCGCGTACGCGTACATTAAACCCAGTCCACTTCCTAGTGAGGAGGGCACTGGCGCTACGTTTAGCTCGCATTCATAAATTATGGCAGCAAACATTAACAACAACAACAACACAGCAACAAAAATTATGCTAAGCGCGTACAAAGTTCGCTCTTCTTCTTCTTCTTCTTCGTTGTCGTTGTTGTCTTTCAAACAGGTTTCAAATTCCTGGCCAGTTGGTCGCGACTTTGCTCACCTGACAGCGCACCAAGCGAGGGCCATAGAACAAAGCCAAAGCGAACCAATAAAAAAAAAAACAAAAGCAACAAAAACAATACACATTTCGGCAACGCCCGGACTCAGCTCCGACTCCGACTTCGAGTCCGACTTTGACTTTAACTCCGGAGCCGGCTCCAGATCGAGCCCAGTTTTGGCTTACTAATTATTATGCTAAGCTTGATATGAGCAGCGGGAAAGGGTTCATGCGAATTCAGACGATCACGTCGAGGCAAACGCATGTTGCTACAGCAGTAGAAGAAGAAGAACAAGAAGAAGAAGAGGCACAGAAGAACAGTCCGTAGTGGAGCTGTAGGCTGGGGCTTTTGTTCTGGCCTCAGTCCCAGTCCCAGTCTCAGTCTCTCTCGGTCCCGGTCTCGCTTAATGGCGGTTAATGGAGGTCATTCACTTTCGCACGAATTGTAATTTTTGTGCTTTAAGTCAATTCCAGTTGCCAACTCAGCGCGCATTGGGTTTCATATGCTGCCTCTTCTCCTCCAGCGGGACACGCTCTGCTCTTGCCACTTATATACACAGAATATCGCATAATCTTATTATGCTGCCCCCCGAAAATATCTGTGGTACGGCTTTTGATTTGGTTTTTTATTTATTTCGTTCTCGTTTTTTTTTTTTTGGCCTGTTTGTTATTTTTATGGCTTTCCACACTTATTATGCCAAAGATATCAATCTTGTGTCCTCCTGCGCCAGCTGTCCGCAATGTGTCTCGATCTGCGAGTTCCTCTGTACTCAAGTGGCGAAAGTAACGCGTCGCAGAATGGTAGTTAAAAAAAACTCCAAGCATCGAAATATATGTATTTACATTTTATAAACTTAGTTAGAATAAGTTAAATGTATTTAAAAAGCAGCAGTAAGCAAGCCCATAGAGTATCAGGAGCTTTAAGACGATCTTCACCTATATGAACTCGTTAACTACAAGAGCTATACCCTTGAATTTTGAAATGTGCTAAAAAATTCATCATATCAAAACACATATCAAACCCCAGGGGTCTAGCTTTTATATTTCTCGAGATAATACAGATGGACAGATAAATATATGGCTTATGCGCCGCAAAATGGTAGCTAAATTACTTTAAAGATCGAAAATTGATTTAAGATGAAAAAAGAGATTTAACAGGCAGCAGGAACCAATAACATAGACTATATTAGTAGCCCCTCCGTACGAACTCGATAACTACACAAGCTATTTACTTAAAATCCTAAATATGTTTATATTTTGCTTATACCTAATCACATTTCAAGACCCAAGTCTCTAGCTTTTATATTTCTCGAGATAATACAGATGAGCAGTTAGATAGATGGCTTATCTGGAACAACTGCGACTGCTGACTATTTGTGGCCATAAATTGCTAAGCGAGATCGCTTCCGCTTTGCTCAAAGGCCCAACGCACAGTTCCCCAATCAATAAATCATAGCCATAGCATCCATTAACATAGGACCAATCAACTACCGTTTGAATCTATTAAAATGCTAAAGCTATAATTTGGGCGCATGTCTCTTACCGATTGCCAGCTTACCAAGTGCAAATTATCAATTAACTCTCCCAGATACACGGCGATATTCAGCAGCCAGATGTTTAGACAGCGTTTGGACAGGGCGTCTTTCAGCAGGCCTCTCTAGGCAGGGCCGCTGACTTGCGGCCTGCGGCATGGCGTAATCATAGAAAGCACGTGCGGCAATTTCCAATTTCTGCAGTTGCAACTACTGCTGCTGCTGCTGCTGCTGGCCAAGTGCATTCAACTTGGCCAACTGTGCACATGCGTGGCCGTCCGACCAACTGACAAGTCAATAAACCCATTGCAAGCTCGCTCTACCTCACTCTAGCTCGCTCGCTCACCCTCTCTCTCTCGCTCTCGCACACACACTCTCTCGCTCGCTCTGCTGGCTGGCTTATCAGGCATACTAAGCACGATCTACGATCATTGGCACCAACTAGCAGCTAGCAACACTGGCAACAGGCAACTGGCAACAGGCAACTGGCAGAACCAACACGGACTCCAACTGCAACTGCAACTGCAAATAGCCCTCAATAACAGTTACAAAACTGTATGCAGTCGTTAAAAGAGGCGGCGGCAGAGGCAGCGACAGCAGCGCCAGCGTCGGGCGTCAATGTACGCAACTAGGCCTAGGCCCAACTCACACATAAATGCAAAACAACAACAACAACAACGCACATAAAAGAATGTGCAAGAAGAAAATTGCAGAAACACACACAAGCACACACACACACACACACACACACACGGAAATAAAGCAAAGACGAAAAGACGACTAAACTCAAAGGTGGGTTGGGGATGTGGCGAACTGAAGTGGAATAAAGTTGTGGCCGTTGTCGTCGCCGTCGCCGTCGCTGTCGTCGCCGCATCGAGTGCATTGCACTGCGAAAGGGTTAAAGACCCTCTCAGCGATCGGCGCCGCCGCGCACAGTGAAAATGTGTGCGAAGAAATGTGAGTGGAAAAATCCAAAGCGTTGCAGTTGCAGATACGAAAAACAACAAATCTGTGCAGCGGAAAAGCAAAAGTGCAGCAGCCCCCCATTAGAAACGAAGACAGGCCGAACCTACATCAACAAATACCCAAACAGACACACACACATGCGCACATGCACACTACAGAGTCAGCAATAGAGCGACCAGCGAGAGCGATAGCGAGAGCGAGAGAGTGCAATAGAGCTTTCGTTGAGTTGTTGTTGCTTGAGTGCAGTGGCTTTGAACTTCACACAGTTAACAGCAGTGCTGCTCGCTCAGTCGCAGTCGCAGTTGCTCTCTCGGCGCATGCTTTCTCGCTCGCTCACCCGTTGATAATTGTTGACGATTGCTTTGCTTTTGTTGTTGTTCTTGTTTTTTTTTTTTCAATGTCGAGTTCGCTTTTCAAAACGGGGCATGTGCAAGAGATGCTATTGGGATAGATCATTGAACGTTCAATGAGAAGCGCGCGTATGCATGTGTGTGTGTGTGTGTGTGTGAGCTGATGTGTGTGTTTCTGTGTGCGTGGGTCTCTGTGCCACACTCAAGTGGAGGCGTCTGCTGCTGCACTTTTGATTAATTTTCACTGCGACCGGGGCCAGGCCAGCATTTTCCACTGATAAGCCAGCCAGCCAGTGTCGGCGCAGCTCCATTGTATTAAATTGTGCTGCGCTTCCTGCCCTTGCATGTCCACTGATAATAACAATAGAGCGGGCGTCAGCGCAGAGGATTACGCCTGCATTTCTTTTTGATAAACGAGCAACGTCTCACTCCTATAATTATACATACACGCTTGGGCCAAGAAGTTTTTCATTTAGACGGAAAGACGGCGGAAAAACGAGTTCAAGTACATGGAATAGTTCTGGAAGATGCAGACAAAGAGAGCGAAGAGAGCTACAAATTTGAGAGGGAGAGCGAGAGAGGTAGAGAGAGCGCACTTAGAAATTTTGCTAGAACTTTTCTATGAAGAAAAAAGAATGTGGGATAAGCTGCTGAAGGAAGCGTCGAGAAGAATTGGAAGATACTTTCTCAAGCTGATCAGGAAGAGGCTGCTATTCAGGTTTTGCTTAACACAATTTAGCTCCAAGAACTCTGAAACTTTTCATATATCTATCTATATCTATATATCTATCTATCTATCTATCTATTCAAAAAACAGTTCCACGACTTGCGAACGGATCAGGGTCAGAGCCCGAAAAGTCATACATTGGACTTTTGTTTGCCTTAGAATTTAGCGAACCAATAAAAAAAATATTTAAAAAAAATAATAATAAATAAAATAAAAGCGCGAACATATGAACAAATTTCACCGACCTTGGCTAATAAAGCTTTGGACGCGTTTCCTATGCGAAATACACGCTAAAGAAGAAGACAACAATAGGGCGCATCTAACTGCGTCTCGCTCGGACATTGTGTAATAGCCAAATAGGCGAAATTGCACGCGCTTCTTTTATTTGATAGTGCTGGGACCTTGAAAACTCTTATCGAATTTTCACCTTTTGCGCGAAAACTACAAAAACTCGACCATTGATAAGCCAAACTTAGCTGGCAAAACCCCAAAACGACTATCAGTTGCTCTACACGAATAGACGACAAGCTCGAATACGCTCACTTAATAAGTTGTGGCTAGTATTAGATACTTCTCTTCTCCCTTTTAACTAGATAAGTTCGGTTTATATCCTATATCTATTATAGGAACTATGGGAATTGACGAGTCCGAAACTTGGCTAGAGCTCCCGACTATTTCCATCTATTTTTATCAGAGTGACGCGTTTCGCGTTTGTGTTTGCGGTTAAAATAAAAAAATAGATAAGCACCCATCAGGAATTTGTTCTGCTGACCTTCATTTTTCGCCGCTGCTTGCTGATAACAGCGATAACCGATAAGCGTGTGTGTGTGTGTGCGAATGTTTATTGTTATTTAAGTTTTTCTAGGCACCCAATTGCCATTACGAAATTCTAATGCAAATGTTTATACAGTGTCATATTTTTATTTACAATTCTTATAATATTATTACATCTTAAGAGATTAGAGCACATTTGTCCGAAAGCAAAGTCTCCTAATGCCATGGGGCCTACAAGATTTAGATATAGAGTTTTCGGGGAAATATACTTGACGTGCTTTGCTTTTCTTTCTTTCTGCCATATGACAGCTGTTGGCTACTCTTCAGACAGACAGTTTCCGATCAATTGTTGCTATCCCCAATTGGCCATATCTCAGCCTTGGAAAACCATTTGACTTTTCCGATTCTCACTCGCTTTATCTCTGACTCTCGCTCTCCGCATGACATCATGAGTTCTCTGGACAGCCGAAAATTATGCGTAATCGCCAACCCTGCAAAAAAAACATACACACACACTTAACATCAAAATCTGGCAACATAAAAAAAGAGCCAAGCAAAAAATAAATTGCTCGAGTACAATCGAAAATCGGAAGAACAAGAAAGCGCCGAAGTTTTGATACTCTCTCTCTCTTAGTTAAAAGCTGAACAGCGAAGAAATGGAGTTATGATGAGCTAGAAAGAAGGGAAGAGAGAGAAAGATTTAAAAGAGAACTTAGTTTAAGCAAATAACTTCTTATATTAATATCACTTTTCAATTTACTTTATTATGATTAAAAAAAGAGGACTATATATCATATGGAAGATAGAGAGGAATGGATAGATAGCTAGCTAAGAAATTCTTTTAATTATATAACTATTAAATTTAGTTTATTATGATTAAAAACAAAGGGGACAGAGAGCTATGGAAGATAGAGAGTAATGGATAGATAGATCTCTAAGAACGTATAGTATAGGTGGATACAAAAGAGGGACAGGGAGTTATGGAAGGGAACATAGTTAGCTAAGAACTTATATTATTTATATAACTATTAAATTTTCTTGATTATATCATAATCATAAAAGGAAGCTGGATGTGGAAGATAACATTCGCTATGAACTTCTATTAATAATTTTACTATTAAGCTAACTTTGTTATCATTACAAATCATTTTAAACAAAATATAAGTAGTAGATTATATTATTATATTAGATATTACACATAAACCTGGGCTTCGTATGTTCGTCGTTAAATGAGGTTTCCAGCGAGAACAAAATACTAAATCTTCGTTTATGACAATATGCTGATCACTTTTGGTTAGGGTAAACGCACAAAACTAAACTGAGACAAAAAAAAAAAACATTTTTTATGCGTATAGCGCAAAATTGTTGGCCTTCAAATTGACCGAGTTCATGAACACGAACAAAACGTGGCGCAGACGAGTCGGGACGGAGGGGACAGATGGACAGAGGGGGGGCAGATGGACGGAGGGGGCCACGCACCTTCTCATTGTGCGTTAATTATATAGTGAGAGCGAACGATATATTATGTGGTATGTGGATAAAACAGAAAAGCCAACATAGAGCAGATGGCAAATGTTCTAGAGGCGCCGTCCTCAGAATTCGAACCAGTCAGCGGGTTCAAAAGTTGCGCAATCGCCGAAAACTGGTTTCTCAGTTCTAAACTCAACGAAATTACTTGCCCAAATTGTTAACAAGTTATCAAGGAAGTTTATTTTGTCTCTTAATCACACAGTTTTTGCCAAAAAAAAAAAAACAAAATAAATTAAATAAATAAATAATAAAAAAAAGCGACAAACTACCAAGGAAAAAGTCATCAAGAGTCGTTCAACTTACGCGCAGAGCGCAGCCAACGCGTGTCACCGAGAGAATCGAGAGTGTGAGATGAGAGAGAGAGAGAGACAGCGAGAGAGAGAGAGAGAGAGGGATCGAGACCGCAAAGTGGAAGGTCGCTCTGATTAAGCCGCAATCAAAAATAATGCTGACTGACTGTGGGCATAACCGATTAACGAGTTGGGGGCGAGATGATTTGCCATCGATTCAATATCATGTTCGCATTACATAAAGTATATCTATATATATACATATATAGGGATCGATTAACTCTCGGAAAGTATCGTAGGAATCTTTCGAATAGAACTTGTGCCAAAAATTAAATATTCCCCAATTGGAATTACACGAATTCACGAATTCTACTTAAGCTGATGAAGAATATTATTTGCTTCAATACAATTCGTGAATTCTGAAATTCAAATCATAAAATGATTAAAATTCAAATAAAAATTGAGATGAAAATTGAAATTAATTTAAAATTAAATTAAAACAAAATGATGGAAAATGGAAAATGCGAATCAATAAAATCAATAAAATGCGAAAAATAAAATTAAAATTTTGCACATATGTATATATGTATATCCTTCAAGTAAGAATTAAAGCCTTTGTATATTGCAAATGTAGCCTTTAGGTAAGAATTAAAGCTAATATGTGCTTAATTTAATACAATTATGTCTTGACCAACTTTTAGGAACAGTGAACTGAATTTAAGTTTCATTTCTGAATTCAAGCAAGGTCCATATTGAGCTCAGGTCAAGAATATTATGGCATCGTAATCGTAAAATATCCAAAAGTTATTATAGAGGATTAATGTAGACCGATTTTATAGTATAAGTTATACAATTGTGTTTTGACGATCTTGCAGCAGATCAAGGTTTATCATAATATATGATTTAAGGGCATTTATTATAGATATTTCATTATCTTTGCCTGATTCGAATAAACTCTCGCTGTCTCTAGCTCGCACTCTCGTTTTTTCTATCTCTCTGCCTCTCTTCCTCACTCTCTCTCTCTCTCTCTCTGGATGGATGGCCCTGTTTTAATTATCGGTCAACAGTTTTGTAGAGTTAACATCGAGTCATTTCTGCCTCGACTCGTCCCTGGACTCTGGACAGCCGGGCATTGAGGACTTTGATCATAAGTTAATGCCACAGACAGGCAGGCCAACAGGCTGATAACCAAAAAAATGTATTGTTGCAAAACAAGAGCCCGGCCTATGTGGTATATCCATTCGGAGTCGAGAAGCCAATGACATTTGGCTGGGGTGCATTCGCCTCGCCGATCGTCGAATGCATTGTTCATGACGCAGCCAAAAACTGTTGCTGCTGCCGCGGCTGCTGCTGCTGCTGCTGCGGCTGATGCTGCTGCTGCTGTTGATCATGACGTTGCGAATCGTTGGAATCACTTGTAAACTCCCCTCAAATTGGCGCTTGTAAAAACTGAAGAGCGGAAGGGGGGGGGTCGGGGAGCTAAGAGATTTAAATAATGCATGTTGTGCCGTGCGATCATGAAATTTAAATGCCTGGCTCAAGGCACTTGAAAGCCATCGACATCAGCTACCTAATTTCTTTTCGAGCGTCTTCTTCCATTGAACTTGACCTCCACTTGAACCGAGGCTGATCCGGCCAGGGCTGCATTGCCCCTGTTTGCCCCTGGCTGTGTGTGTGTGTGTTGTGTGTGCTTGTGTGTGTGGGGGCACTTTCGTTTTGTCTGCTCATTTATTTTTAAACGAACTTGTTATTATTGAAATTGCATTAATAAGGAAGTTAAATGTTTATTTTCGTACGGTCTGGACTGTAAGAATTTTTAGTTGAGCTTCTTGTGTGTTGTTGACATTATATGTGGAGATACTTTGGCACACATATGTACATGTATGTGAATCACAGGGATTATCGAATTACACGAATGCAATTCGATAATGAGTATCTGTCCCTCAGTATGTGTCACATCTAAACAGAATATCAAACTTTCCATATCAAGTTGAGTTTATGAATGTATACATAAGGCTGGTATATTAGCTGGAAACACACCCACAATTCTAATGAATTTTCTTATTGTTTGTCGAAAATGCCATTAAACATAGATGCAGGGAAAAACAAATTCTTCACACCCCCTCCTCCCCCCTGAAAATACCATAGCAAACAGACAAATGTGCCGAAAAGCCGAAAATATGTCGACAAATAACTCGCCCGATGATATTTTCGTCTCGAACAACTCCCACGCAAATGCTGACTAGAACAATGCGAGAGTGAGAGAGCCAAAAAGCCTTAACCTTGGTTGTGTGCGAGAGAGAGAGAGAGAGAGAGGGAGAGGGAGGGAGAGCGATCGTTCGATGTGGCCACACGTGGCATTTTCTCGTTTGTATTTGGAGTTGGCTGCTACAGGAAACGATTTCCACATTGACCTAGGCAGGCCCAACGGGTTGATCGGCTCCCCAATCATGTATGTAAATATTTATTTACATTTTTTTTTTGTTTTCTGTTAAATGTTATTTCTTGCGACTCGAAATGTCAACGGCACGATGTCAATGACTGCAATGCAACGCTCGGGCCTGCATTGTGTTGTGATATAATTTTAATTATACACGCAACAAGTAGTAATTAAATAAATTGCATTTAATGAAAACAAAAATCGAAAACGAAAAAAAAAGCTGTAACGAAAAAGAAAACAGCATTTCACCGAGCGCATGAACTTGGATAAAGTTTTATTGAACTTTTCGAACGGAGCGCCATGAACTAGCTCATGTGAACCGCCCAGCATGATAATGATTATCATGTTGCTTGTGGCAATGGGCAGGCGGCAGGCAGCATACGCAAACGGATTCATTGCTAAAAGAAGAGTACAATAACCGCTGAGCAGCGTTTACCTTGGGCCGGCTATCGGTTTAGTCGCGACATGTGTTTCACTCGGCGAGCGGCAATCAGACCCGACTGCCTGTTGCCAGGGTAGTTATGGGCCAGGCTGACAAATTGGGCGCTGGGGTGGCAAATCTATGTATGTGTGTGTGGTTTTCTAAGCAACACCCTCACCTCAACTACATAAAGTGTGCGTGCAGCAGTTGGATCACGCTCTCTCGCTGGCTTACTCTCTCACTCACACACACACACGAACACAGCTCGCTCTTGTTGATGTTTTGATTGCTCACGCTCTCCGCGCCACCGCCACATGTTTTATTATTTTCAAGAGCACGTGAGCACGCAAGCACACAGCATGGCGCTCTCTCTCTCTCTCTCTCTCTCTCTGTGGTATCTGGCTCTCGCACGCGCGCTCGCTCTCTCAGGGTCGAGCGTACGACAACGACTGGCGGCCAAAAACTGAACAAGATCCAATGCGAATGTTGATTTTCCTTTCATTCAACGTCGAAACATCGCAGCGAACAGATCGTCGTAACTCCGTCGCCGTCAACGTCGTCGTCGTCGTCGTCGCCTCCTCCTCGCCTTTTTCGTTAACTTTGACGTGTTTCGCGTTCCGCATATCGGTTAAGTTTATTGAATTTAACAACAAAATCAATTGAAAATTGTTTAACAAGCCAAGTGACAACTGCAACTACAACAAATTATCAAAGTATCTGCAGGATACGCCAAGTGTTTTGTGAGATAAATATATGCACGCGCGCACCAACACACACACACATATGTGCATATGCATCTATCTGTGGCAAGCGCCAGCTTCTAACAAGTGCACAAACAACAATATGACCGTTTAGGCCGCATATTATACCCAAAAAAATAAAAATCAATCAATATCTAGATAACAAGTGTGTGGAAGTTTGTCTTCCGATCCGTTCAACACAAAATGCTCATGTCCGCGGACAGTTCCGATTGTCAGCCCAGCAGCAGCGCCATGGAAGCCACGTCCATGGAATCGACAGGCGCCAAGACCTCGGTCATCTGCCTGGGCCAGCCCGCCCAGGTGGCGGCCAGCAGCACCACCAGCAATGCCCAACTGCTGATGGCTGGCCGCTCCCACCTGGAGAACGCTCTCAAATTGCCGCCCAATACGAGCGTCTCCACCTACTATCAGCACAGCAAACTAATTGTGGGCCAGCCCCAGCAGCAGCAGCTGCAGCAGACACAACAGCAGCTGCAGCAGCAGCAGCAGCCCAGCGGCAGCGCCGTCATCTTCCAGACGGAATACCATCAGCGCCAGGTCGCACCTGTCACAGAAATGGATACTGTGCCGCCCACAGGTGTGCCCATGGCCAGCAAAATGCCGCACAGCAATGTCATCTATGTGAACAAGTCCAGCTCCAGCGTGGTGGTCAGCACCACAGAGGCGCCCCAGGGTCTGGGCCTGGGGCAGGCGCACTTTGATCAGTCGCCCCATCATGCCCAGCACATGGCCGCCATGTACCATCATCATCATCAACAGCAGCAGCAGCAGCAGGCAGTCGAGGCTGGCTTTCATCATCATCATCATCATCTAACGGTTGCGCTGCCCGCTGGTCAGCCAAATGGCGCCATTGTGGTTATGCCCGCCGATTCGCGTCCACAGACGCCGGAATATATCAAATCCTACCCAGTTATGGATACAACTGTCGCCAGCTCGGTCAAAGGCGAGCCCGAGCTGAATATTGGTGAGTCTCTGAGCTCCAAGCTGCGATGCTACAGTGAGCACACGCTAGTGAGAACTAGCAAAAATAGTAAATAGAAAGGGAAATGGACAATTTCTGTTCATTTATTAAAAAAAAACTCTTAAAATAGGGATCTTTAAAAAGTTCACCAAACTACTTTTAAAATTCTATAAGAATCAACTGAGCAAGTATTCCATTTGACGAGCATTCACTGTACTTGAATGTAAGCGCTAGTCAAAACATTGAGCCTAAGTTTTCAATTTGAAAAACCTTGGACTTTTGATTAATATTGCAATAGGCCTAAGCTATGAATTCGATCGCCTCGCAGTTGGCAACAGGTGAGTCGATCGTCGCGGAAGCATTTTGTGTGTTTTTTGTTTTTTTGTTGTCGGTGGGGGGCTAACGCCTGATGGGTGTATTGACTTTTTGACGTCATCTTAATTAGCCAGTCAGGTAACGCTTCCGAATTTTTGCACTCAGTCAGTCGTTCACTCATTCACTCAGTCAACAAGGTCGTTCCGCATACGCTCTGAAAATGTGCCTTGGGCCCGGATCGGAGTTCAATTAACTCGTTTCGTATCTCTGCCGATGCGACAACGATTAAAATAACTGTACCAATGTCAGGAAGGGAGTTAATGCACTTTATGTCGGTTATCTACAAAGTAACCGGTCGCTCGAGAGCCTCGCTTATAAATCACCGATGTGCTTCAGGTTCAAGCGATGACTCAAGGTAAACCCCTACCTCTCCTCCTCCTCCTCCTCCTCCCCTTCCCCTTTCCCTTACAGGGTGACATTACGAATACCAGGTGCTATATTATGGGAAGTATCTTATTTATTACGCTTGAGCTGCAGTAAGTCTTCTTGATATGCCAGCTTTTATTAAATTACATTTCTCTGTAGCCTGGCTAAGACAAAGATTTTCAGAAAATTCGGATTATATCTTACTAAAAATATCCCAAGAGGGTAACAACTAATACTTTGTATATCTAATATGTATGTATAATTATAATTATTATTAAAAGTTGCAAAAAACGCACTATTCTCTTTAGACAATCCTTCAGTATCCGAAACTTCGTTGTTCAGCTAAGAAGAACTTTCAGATAATCTTGCTAAAAACTAACAGATATACATATTTGAGTCCTATCAACTAAGGCTTTCTTTTGAGTTTTTATCAAATTCCATGTTCTCCAATCTTCCTTTAGCTTAGACAATCCTTCATGCTTAGACATTAGTTTGGGCTTCGAAACCAAAACTTCGTTTTTGAGCACTCTGCCAAAATTAGCCTAGTATATTTAGTCCAATCATCTCAGAGACAATCTTTTAGCTAAGACAATACTAGAGTTATGCAATACTGTGAGCTTCGAACTCTTAACTTCGTCTTTATTATAGTCCAGCTAAAAGCTGTCATATATTTGAAGTCTTATATCTCAATAGACAATCCTTCAGCTCAGACAATTCGACAGCAAGCATTATTTTGGGCTACGAAACCGAGAGTTCGTGCTATCTTTAGACCTGCCAAAATCTGCCTTGCTATTTTAAGTCTTATTATCTCTGAAGTTTGTTTTTGCTTATTGTCAACTTTTAAATTTAATGCACTAATGCTTATGTTACCCGTGGAATTATCTAGATATATTATATTATATACTTTCAATTTCGAAGCTTTTGGCAACGTTTCTTTACAAAATGATTCGAGTCTGAACATCTAGATACATTATCTTCTTGGGTTAAAATTCGATTTCTATGCTCTTGATAACTCTTCTCTCCAAAACTGATTTGACTTTGAACATTTCAGGATCTGAGCTCCTTGTGACTTTCTTTCCATGCACTGAATATCTCTTTACTTTAATTTACTCTTAACTCAATTTAGTTATCTGGATGGCCAGTCACATGGATTTCACGCCCTGTCAACGAAAGTGAAATTCGGCCCGCACCTAATGCCAAGAAATAATGTTTATATGTCGTCTATTATGCGTTTGCATATTGTTTCTCCATGTTGTTGTTGTTGTTGTTTATTTTACAAACTCTTATTTATTTATTTGTGTGTCTGTTGGCGTTGCATTTCTCCAAACAAAAACGAAAAACTGGGCGACTGGGCGAATGCATTTGATATGCCAAAGAGTGCAAATCCAAGTTCATTGCTACCCAGCGTGCAGCTCTATATGTGTGTGTGTGTGTGTGTTTGTGTGTGTGTGTTGGCATTTGTAAATGCATCCGTTAGCCAAGTTTTTAATTTCAATTGCGAAAACGAAAGTGAAAAGCAAAACAGCGAATGCAACTGCAGAAATTCACTTTTAGTTTTCACTGCGCATGCGCAGTCAATTTATGGCCAAAACGCAGCTCAACTTCTCTTGAGAGTAGGTGCCAACCTCCCCCCCACTCCCCTCCCCCCTCTCCTACCCCCCTCCCCCTCGTCTAGCGTTCGCGCTTAATTTAAATTCGCTGTCAAATTGTCTTTTGACATTTTTACATTGGCAACGGCAATGACTCGTCCGGTCCGGTTCCCGGCCTGGTCCGGGGTCCGGTCCCTGAGACGAACCCCCCCGACGGCCCCTACCCTACCCTACCCCTGCCACACACTGAACTGTTTGCCTTTGTTGAATGTCGGTGAAAGTCAATGCAGGCGTCGCATCGCGTCGCGTCGCGTCGCCTCGCTACAATTGTGCAAAAGAAAAGTTATTTGCTTTGCAGTTTTTCGTTTCGTTTCGTTTGGTTTTTTTTTTCTTTTTCTATTTTTTAGAGTTTTGTTTTTCGTAGGCGGCGTTTGAACTTTTGCTTGGAAAGTTTTCCATCGGCGACGTCGTCGTGTTTATTTTTATTGGCACAATTATTTGTGCATTTTAGAAATTTATTAAAACGTTCAAAGACCCCCCGATTCGGTCGCCAAGACTTTATGCAGAGGGCCCGGGCTCTGGCTCGGTCTGGGGCTCGTTTTGTAAAAGTGAAAATCATTAAAATTGAAAGTAATCCCCTATTTATTTTGTAATTACATGTAGTGTGCATTGTATCTTTGAGATACTTTGCGCGAAATGCTTAGAGCTGGCAAATACTTTTACCTTAGTCCAAATAGTATATCATTTTTATGCTCAAGATATTGTAAGTTCTTAAGCTCTTGAGATCTGAGAGATATGCAGTGTATATTGTATCTTTGAGTTACTTACTGCTGGCAAATACTTATACCTTAGACTAATCATCTATTTTGCTGAGAGTATCTCTAACTCTTGAATTTTTAACTGATTTTTGAGAACACGAACAGTTATGGCAAAGCATGAGGATTAGATTTTGAACTCAATGAAAAGTATCTTAACTAGCTCAAGGAATAAAGACTATCAATCTATACAAATGGACAATATAACAGCACATATCTGTCAATATAACAATAAAATTGTCAATATTATTAAACAAATCTGTTATATTAATGCTCTTTAGTTCTTGAACTAGTCAATTTGCTTATAGTTGAGGTTAACAGTTAATCCTCCTTTTGAAGTTCTCATGTTCATCTCCTCTGCTCGATCTTCTCTTATTGCACTCACATTGCCGTTGATTTACACATGAAGTAATTCTTGTTCTTAGCCCTTTGCATTTAAATTCGAATTTTAAGCTGATGTTTTATTAATACAACCGATCCCCGCTCACTTTGACTCAAAATCTTCTTTATGGCAGCCCCAGAACAGTCTGTTCACCCCTTTTGAAATGTCGACTCCGAGAAGACCACCCAAATGAATTCCTTAAATGATTCATGCACAACCCCTTCCCCCTCCCCCCTCACAATCTTTCGCTCTGTTCCCAATGTTGCGATCTGTTCCCACGCCCGAAGCCCAGCTCGTTCGTTCAACCTTGCCAGCTGCTCCAGAAAGTGCAAGGCACCTAAAAAAACAAATCAATATACATATGAATGTATGTATGTATATATAAAACAAGTCAATGCACGCATTTTGTGGATCGGTCGTTTGCCGGTCATTAATTTGAATTAAATTAATAAAACGCTACTGCGATTGCATAACCGATGTCGATGCCGCTGCCGAAGTGAAGAGACCGAACGGAACTGTGAACTGAACTGTGCTGAACCGAACCGTGTTCACGTTTACGGTTTGCTCACATGTTTGTCGATTCAATGAACCAGCAGCAGCAGCAGCAGCAGCAGCAGCCTCATGGGCGGCTGTGCACGCCCACTTTACAAGGTGCCGCATTTAAATTTGCGTGACCTCAGCTGCGTTTTTTGAACCCCATGCAAAAGTACGAGCAACATTTTTGTCAAAATTTTAATTTCATTGCACGATACGTTGAACTTGCGTCTGTTTCGGAAAAAAAAACAAAAACAACAAAACAAAACCTGTACGAACATTTCCGCATTGGCGCTGCGAGAGAGCGAGAACCGTTTGCATGCTCGCGCTCTCCCGCTTGCACTCGCTGGCAACACGCGCTAAACTTTTATTTATTGATTTCGCTTGGTGCGAGCGAGAGAGCGCGCGAGATACGAAAAAAAATTTCAATGTCAAATTTTAATTTAGTAGAGTTTTTGACTCAGAACATTACCAATATGGCAAGCACACCTCTCCCTCTCCCTCTCTCTCACGCTTTGCCTCTCCCATTCAAACACACGCGTGTGTGTGTGTGTGTGCGTCTATTTGGCTTGTGCGTGTGTGTGTGTGTGTGTGTATTTCATATCAAGCGAGTCAGCCGAAAATTTTCGTCGAGCTGTCGGAATTAATTTGTTTGTATGCCATATGCATACATACATACATAACATAAAAGCATACATACACACACATTCTGTGTGTGTGTCAGCTATTGGGGCTGCTATTTGTTTGTTTGTTGTTCTTTTGGCGTATTTGCTAGCTGATAGTGCCGCCTGCCCAGCAGCAACTGCGCACCCCTCGTCGCCCGCTGCACTCCATGTCTGACTATTCGTGTGAAGTGAATGAAACTTTCAAGGTCGCCATTTGTGTGGCTGTGTGCGTGCGTGGTGCGTATTAGATAATACTTATGCTTTTGTTTTTGCTCGACTATAGATTCTCGTATATTGGCTGGCAAAAAAAAGCTGCTACCCATTGTCCTTGGCCGAAGCGTATTCTAGGCGATAATCCAAAACTTTTCGATTTGTATCTTTCCTCTAACACAGCCCATGAACCGGTTAATCAGCTTATAGCCAAGCTCTACTCTAAACAGAAAAACGGTAAATTTGCTAAATATAAAAATACATCAACTTTTATCAGCTTTTATAACTTGAAATAATGGCTGTATATAAACTGGAACTCTAGAATTTCGAACCAGGAAGCATTCGATTTTGACCATAACCATAATTTTCCTTCGTTTAGTTATGCAGACAACGGTTCATAAAAACTCGTCTTACAGCTGTTTACAGTTACCTTTTGTTATTAAATATATACACTATACATACATATGTACATGTGTTTTGTGTGTGTGTGTGTGTGTGTGTGAGCATGCGCCAATTTGTGCCTTATCAGTTCAGCTTAAACAAAAACAAATGTTTTTATTAGAAAAATTCCTAATTTTAAATATAAGTTTTAATATTCAATAAATTAGTTTGCATATGAGGTATAAATAGATAGGTTGGTAGGCTGGCAGTGCTCGTCATTTTAATACCCTGTAAGTTTGACAAAGAGCCACATGAATACCCTACATTTGCCGTAGCTCCCCACATAATTGTAATTTATATTCTTCATATTTCTATATGCACATTTACATTTAATACACTCCTTAATACCCTGCAATTAGGGTATTCAGCAGTCGTTACCCCCCGTTTATACAAGTTTCTTCTGTGGCACATATTTAAAAATACATAAGTCAAATGTGGGCGCAGAAAGAATTGCGCCTCTGCCTGGGCCCTGGCCCTGCCCCCCTTTCGCTGCCAGCGCATACCCTGTAGACATGTGTATTTATGATTATCTGAAAGGGGATTCTGTGCGGCAGCTGACGTCATCTGAGAATGCCAAAAAAAAGCCACTTTGGTTTATATATTTTTGGAAAACTTGCTTTGTAATTGATTCACAAGCGATTCTATAAACAAAGCAGCCGCAGCGACAAGGTCGATACTCGCCGTCCCCCCCTGCCCCTCCTTCCGCATTGCTAATCGGCGACACGTGTAATGGGCTGATAAATGCTTTTTGCGGTAATAGTGTAATATTAATAAAAAAGTTTAAAACAAAAACAGAGAGGTGCTAAGGAAGCGGGCAAACAAGGTCTGATAGAGCCGCCGAAGGAGTGTGAGAGAGAGGGAGAGAGGCAGCCAAATACTTGACAATTATTGGCGAAATTCACTTATCAAAATTCACAGGTACATATGTATGTAGATAGTCGAGAGCTCAAAGCGCAGACACTGCGTCATCTTGATTTTGTAACATCAGAAATAATCAATTTATTTTTATTACAAGCATTTGAACGTTTCGAGGCTATATACAAAGATATCAAGCAGATTATCAAGTATAATCGTAGCTGTAATTGGAATCTGTTATTTAACGGAAGATATACATACATATAAATGAAATTTGAATAAATGAATGTGCATACAAATATTACTTAATATTGTTGTTATTCTACTTAGTTGCTTAACTGTTTTCATCAATACCCATTCCCATCAATTTTAACTCTACTTAACCACAACATTCTGTTTAGAGGTTTACTGTTTTTTTCTTGTAACGATCGATAAAGATTTCACACGCACTCACACACACGCAGGCACGCATATGTATATGTCTATACAAGCAAGATCTTGTTGTTGCAGCAAAAGTGCAACGATCTGCAGTGCAAAATGTCAGTGAACTTGTCGAGACGACAACAACAAGCACAGCCAACAATAACAACGACAACAAAAACTACACAACAACAACAACTACTACAACAAAAACAACCAACTGCAAAGACTGCAGAGGCAAAGCGTGTCTGGCACAGAGACACAACAAGAAAACAGAAATATGCATGTATGTGTGTGTGTGTGCAGCGTCGCGACTGCGACGTCTTCGGCGAGCATGATCATGATCATGAACACGATAATGACGATCAGATAATGATGGCCATGGCAGCGCGCAGAGATCATGAGCATGCATGCGAGCATTTTGCAATTGTTTTTGGTACGAATGCACGTTCCGATTGTTTACAATGCGCCGAATGCCTGCTGCGCTCCCCCTCTTCTCTTGCCATCTCTCTCTCGCTTACTCACATTTGGCCTAGCGTGCGCTTGCTTATCAGTTTTTTATACATAATTGAATTATTTGCTGACATGTAATATGCTAGTGGGAGAGAGGGAGAGGGAGAGAAGATTGAGCTATGGAGTGCGAGTAAAAGACTTTCTTGCGTGAAAACACGTTTATCGACTGCCAAAGAAAGTCTTTCTCCGCTCAACAGAGTCGTTTGACGAGTGTCTCTCTCTCTCTCTCACTTGTTCGCTCAAGATTCTTGTTCTGCTTTGTTTACTTTCTTCTTGCTTGGCCCGGCTGGCTTTCTTTGACGCCGTCATGCGGTGAAAGTTACGTAACACTTGCCTGCCTGCAATTGTCTCTACCTCAGGCCCCAACACTCTGCCGCTCGCGCGCTGCGCTTGGCCAGAACAAGCTCAAGTTCAACAAGTTGCCCATTTTGTTTTGCTGCTTTCTTCGCGTTTTCGTTGCCTTTACATTGACATTGGCATTGGCCACGATCAGCGGGTCTGCGTGTCTGTAAAGAAAGTATTACGTCTCTGTTTACTTTCTTCGGCATTGGCCTTTTTTGTTGCCGTTGCCGAGAGTAAAAGTTGCGAGTGGGATAAGCCTTAATTTATCACTTACCAAGAATATTTACGTGTATCTTGAATTTTAAGTGAATCTTTAAAGCATTAAGTTGTAAAAATTATCGTTTATCGATAAAAAAAATTGTTTGTTATTCTTTTTGACTTCTTTTTATTTTTATCAAGTTTTTAAATTAAATTCTATTTGTCAGTAATTAAGAATGTTTGTGTTTATATATCTCGAATTCTAAATAAATCTTAAGTGTATTTATCGTTTATCGATTAATGTAGTTAAACTATAATCGTTGAACTTTTAAAAGAATCTTAAGCTCCGCTTTAATCTGTCAGTTATCAATAATGTTTCTGTGTATCTTGAATTATAATTGTTTCGACTTAAATTGAATCTTATTTACTTAAGAATGGCTTTTCATATAATTTCTAGAACTATAAAATAAATCGATATAATCATCGATTTTGCATATTAATCGATTTGTTTCGCAATTCAACTCGAATGTTTATCCTAATCGATTTTGAATTTTCCTTCTTTTTTGCAGAATTCGATGGCACCACCGTGCTCTGTCGCGTCTGCGGGGATAAGGCCTCCGGTTTCCATTACGGCGTGCATTCCTGCGAGGGCTGCAAGGTAAGTTTTAATCCCGTTCCTATCTAAAAAGTGTGGCAGTGGGAGGAGCGAGGGGGTGTGGGGCAGCCACGTGTGTGCTCAGTCTGGCTTCTGACGGCTGCAGCCACCACCAAGCTGCAAGCTGATGAAATTGGGCTGACATTGAACTCAGATGACCTCCGCAGGCAGGGGTAAGCCATGCAGCCAGGGGTTGTTACAGCGGCAACAGGCGCAGCCAGAGGCAGAGCCAGAGCCTGGCAATTGGCAATTGCGTGGCAGACATGAAACCTGCGCCTCACCCGCCCCACCCGTCCTTGCATAAATTGCGTCGCAGTTAAATAAATCAAAAGTATCCTGAATCCACCACCAACAACAACAAGAAGAAGAAGAAGAAGCAGCAGAAGGGCAACACCAGAGCGGGCTGCCCGTAGCCCTTTGTCTGTGACATTGAAAATCTGCGGCAAGTTCATTCGCCTGCCACAGCGCGTATCTCGCCGTAGTCCAGGCTGAAGTCCAATGCCAATGATCGTGCCCGCCAGCTCGTGGCGTGCCTACACCCACCCTTCCCTCCCCTCCCGACCCCTCCTCTTCCCTCCTCTTCTCTTCTCACTCTCTGCACGCCGCATAACCTTGGCAAAGTAGTTTGCCCTATTCCCTTATATTCGCAGCGTTGCCGCCAAAGTCGGGAATAATGTCTCAATGACGTCCTTGAATTAGGTTAACAGCCAGTTTCCAGTTCGCCCTCTCTCTCTTTCGCTCTCTCGCTCTCTCTCTGTCTGCGCCGCGATCCTTTGTCGTTGTTGTATTTATTTTTATTTGTATAGTTTCTGCATCGGTTTCTTTCTTGCGGGCTCCCGAGACGTCTGCACGTCTGAAATTTCAAACTTTCCAAGACTTTTTAGCCCGCTTCTTTTTGCAAATTTTCTGCTTCTTTCCCTTGTGTGTGTGTGTTTTTTTTTGTGTATTTCGTTTGGGTTTTTGGCAAGTTCATTGACTTGGCTCTTGACCAAGCGTCCACTCTGCGGCTTTGGGTTTCTCGGAACGTTTTTGGTGCGGATTGGTAGCTTTTTTTTCTTTTGCCTGTGTGTGTGTGTGTGCGTGTGTATTTTTGCATAATGATATTAAGTAGCTCGCCAGCGCGTCTCTTTTATCAATGTGCCAGTCACACACATGCGCTAATTTAAATACATATCTGTGTGTGTGTGTGTGTGTGCTGTGCTGGGCAGGTAGGCCTATTAACAAGCTGCTCGTACGCGCTTTTTTTTTTATTTTGAAGTTCAAGGTTAAGCAAAAGGCACAGGGTCCCAGCAGCAGCAGCTCTCGATCTGGCTCGAAAACCTGTCCTGCCTTTGGCTGCCCTTCTTTGGACACGCACTTTTGCGCGTGTGTAAGTCTCCCTCTCTCTCGCTCTCTCTCCCTCTCTCTCTCTCGCTCTTTGGTCTAGAAGTAGGAAGCAAGTTTTAGAGGTTCTTTGCCATTTTTGAATTGCTCATACGACGCGTTGACGCCGTCATCTTTTTGGCATGTAGTTTTTTTTCTCGTTTGTTGCTGTTCGTCATTTGGCAGATACTTCCGCCCAGGCCCGGCCAGACCAGCACCTGGCCACAGTCAGCCTTCAGTTTGTCTATTGACCTCTATTCTCTTTTTTAATAAACACACACACACACACGTGTATTTCTAGCTTCTCTCAAATGTTTACTCAGCCCACACTCTCTGTAAGCCAAGCCCAGTCATCGCGATCAGTTAGAACTTTGCTGAATTCCTTACCCAACACTGATTTGCAGTATTATAATATAAAACGAATTATAATCAATAATCAATTAAGAATAATAATACAATCTTATCTTATAAAATCGATATGTTCTATTTTTCGAGCATTTAACACTATTTCTAGCATTCGTATTACGCCTATTGTTAAACCCCTTTTAAGCCTGTTATTTTGGCATTTTGCGCATCCCGTTCCGTCGGCCTGCCCATTACCATATTCGCCGGGCTCTTGGCAACACGATGCTCGACACTTTTCAGCCGCTGCCTAATGACCCAATTTGTGTCGAGTTCGAGTTGTGGGAATGCTTTTGGCTTTGCTTCCAGTCGAGTCTGCGATAATTCCTTTAAATTTGAGCATAAAAACAAAACGTAGCAAAAAGCAAACAGAGGCAGAAAATAAATTAAAGGCAACGTATGTATGTATGTACAGTCACGGACAAAAGTATTGGCAATTGTGGTGTTGTCAACTAAAAATTCGAAATTTGAGAATAACCAACTTATTATTTTATTGAAATATATTTTTTTTATGATCTTTTAAATATCTAACTCACTTAAAAGTATTAAAAAAGGAACATTTTTTGTTGCTTCAAGCCTTACAAATAAAAAACAAAAAATATGGTAATTTTCATAGGGACAAAAGTATTGGCAAAAACTTAAATAATTGTGTTAAAATTTAAAAAAATAAAACATGAGATAAAAATTAATACTTAGTCGGCATGCCTTTTTGTTTTATAACGCTTTCCAGGCGATTTGGCATCGAATGCACCATTTTCGGGCAACATTAGGCTCAATTTTGTGCCACTCTTCCATTAGGGCTTCTTTAAGCTGTCTTTGTTGAAAATGTATGCTTTCTAAGCCCCTTTTCTAGTTCCTCCCATAGGTGCTCGATTGGATTGAGGTCTGGTGATTGAGGAGGATGTGGAAGAACATGAGCTGTATTGTATGCAAGCCACATTCGCACATCATGGGCCGTGTGCTTTGGATCATTGTCCTGTTGAAAAGTGAACTGACTGCTTAACATCAACTTTTCAGCGCTTTTTTTTAAATTTGCCTTCAATATTTCCAAGTAAACACGCTTGTCCATTGTTCCTTCGATGAAAACTAGTTCACCCACACCAGCTGCGGACATACAACCCCACACCATAACACCTTCACCACCGTGCTTTACTGTGGGCATTAAGTTGCAACTATTGTATGCCGTATTGGGTTTTCTCCACACTTTAATGCGGCCATCTGAGCGAAAAATATTAAACTTACTTTCGTCGGAGAATAGGACATCGTTCCAGTAAGTTAATGGCTTCGATTTAAATTCTTTGGCGAATGCCAATCTCTTCGATTGGTTAACACTCGAAATGAGTGGTTTGCTCTTGCAATTCTCGCATTGTACCCAGCCTTATGTAGTACCCGCCGTACCGTTTTGGAGTGAATTTCTTTCCCAGTCTCTTCTTTAACCTTTGATACTATTTGGGATGATGTGATTTTTGGGTCTTTCTTGATCTTTCTTATTATTTGGGTGCAATCACGATCGGTTAACTTTCGTGGCGGCCGGTGCGTTCAGCGTTTTCTACCGTAGGGTCGTCTGAAAATCTATGGACTATGCTCCCAATGGTAAATTGACTTCTGTCCAATAGCTCGCCAATTTCTTTAAGGATTTGCCTTGTTTGCGTAAATTTAAAATAATTTTTCGCTGCTCTACGGTGGTTTCACACTTCTTACCGGCCATTTTTGCAAAATAATATATAAATTGATGCTTAAACAATTTTTTCTAAGTATTTTTTTTTAAGATTCAAATAACGGTGCTTACAGAGTTGCATTTTGGCAAAGAAAAGTGTGACCATATAAAAATAATATTAAAATAACAACTTTATATTGAAAATTGCCAATACTTTTGTCCCTATAAAATTACGGGTTCTTGGAATTAAATAATTATTAAAAATTAACCATGCCGCCAAAGTTTATAAAAATAATTAGATTGCATGCACAAATAGCTAATAATCGTATGAAAAATATAAAATTATTAAATATTAGACGGTATATTGGACAAAACCGACAATAAAACAAGATAATATTAAATTGCCAATACTTTTGTCCGTGACTGTATGTGTGTATATGCACATAAATAGGTAAATACATACAGATGTATGTTTGTCTGTCTGTATGTACGTATTTGTTGACGTTAGCGTTTTTGAGCGTGATTCTGTTCTGGTTTGTCCCTCTTTGCGCTGCTTATTTGCCATTCGCCCATTGTGAATGGCTTGCTTTCTTTGCTCCACTCGGCTACTCTTCGGCTGTTATACAACATGTTTTTGTTCTTGCACATTATTTAGCATATTTATTTATTGTAAATTTGTTATTATTCTTTTCCTTTCCACACTGACACACACACATCAACTTTGTTTGTTGTTGCGCTTTTTGTGCTGTGTCTCTTTTTAGTTTCGCTGCCCGGGTGCTTGTTGTTTTTGTTGTTGTTGTTTTTTATGCTTCGTGTAGTTTTCGTGTGCAGTTGTGTTGATTGGGTGAGTGAGCGAGTGAGTAAGTGTGTGCATATGCGTGTGCGGGCAGTGCGAGTGTGTGTGTGCGTGTAAATGTGAATGAACTCGTTCAATGTCAGCGACGGCGGCGAAGCAGCGTACGCAGCATGGGCCACAAGAAGCAGCAGCAGTAGCAGCGACAGCAGCAGCGGCAGCGCCAACAACAACAGCCAAGAGCATAAGCCGTGAGAGAGCTCAGTGTGTTGCGCTCTCTCAATCTCTCCCGCAATTGCAGCGGCGATTGTGCTCTCTGAAAATATATATATATGTACGTATTTAGTTGCTGGTATTTTCGCCGCGTAGTTTACGTTAATTGTTTTTGATCTACTTACGTAGATATGCATGAGTGTGCGTATGTATGTACATATTTAAATATGGTAGGGTATGCATTTACGTACGCCTGACGATGAATGACGTGCAGAAGTTGCATACATATGCACATGTGTATCTACCTTCCTGGTATCCAAATACTGAGTCATCTATCTCTGTTGAAAGTTCCATTTTTAAAATTTGATTACATTCCTAACCTGCATCAATAATGACGTTGCACCCATATGAACACACACACACACACATACACTCACTCGCATTGATAATGCATTTAATAATCACTTTGAGCATTGACCAAAAGTTTGTGTGTGTGTGGAGGGTAGACATAAAATAAATACAAAATACAAATGTATGTGTACATATGTATGAATGTAAAATGAATATATCAACAACACACACATGCACACACATAGGCATACAGACAGTTCTACAAACAAACATAAGTATAAGACCAAATATGTATGTACATTTTCTATGATTTCATGTTTAAACATGTAAGACAGTAGAGGCAAAAACAAGTGAACTTGTTCAATTCCCGTTTAGATAGTTTAATTCAATTTAAAAAGTGCACCCATTGCATGCACGCGATTTGAAGCGAACTCATTTCCTTCTCATCTCTGCCATTTCACTTGATTTCCCTCCGCTTTGCTGCTGGGGCGCACTTTCTGCCTGCAATCAGAACTCTTCACTCGAATTGGAAAAAGTACTGAAAAGCGGCATTAGGGCGCAGAGAGCGAATGCAGCTCAACGAGAGCGCGAGCTAACAGAGAAAGAGATGGAGCGAGGCGAGAGCGCACACTTATGCTTGTATGCGTGTTGTGCTAGGACCCAAATAGAGCAACTCACACACACTCACGCACACATAGATAAATTTATATACAATACATGCATACGTAATCAGAGGTTAATGCTCTGACATGCACTTGAACGACTGACTCCGGCCGCTCTGTGTGTGGGAGTGGAGTGGAAAACCGCTGATATACACATACATACACATACAGTACGGCTGTGTGTAGGTGAATGAGAACAAGAATGTTCTGGAAATGCTTCAGTATTCGATTCACCAAAAAATGTTTCGTTTCTTTTGTTAAAAGTTGCATTAAATTTGTGGTTTGTTGTGTTTTTATCTATTTTTATTCCATTTATTTCGAAATTCTACTACACACACACATTTACGAACATACGTAAACTCATCCCTATGCATTTTGCCCACAAACAGTTCAATGCACTTTGCAATTTAGGTCAACAACCTGCGCGTAATTAGGTTACGAATTAATCTAACAAAAAATGAAGAGCAATTCGCATAAATATCAAAATATATTAATCAAAGAAAAACTACAACAAAAAATATTAAAACGACTTGAAATAATAATTAGAAAGAATTAAATAGAAGACAAGCGTTGCTGCTGTTAAGCGTTGAGCAGCGCTCTTAACATGAACGGCAAGCGCCATCTAGCGGGCTGTTAAGCAAAACAGCGCAAAAGTATGCAACAATGTTAACATTCAGCTTTTGAGAGCGAGCTTTAGGCAGCGCGCGCAATTTGATAACTGTTGAAAAACTGTTAAATGATTTTATAAAATTTATTAATGTTAAAAATTTGATATTTAGGAATAGCAAGAAGTTTTTGAATGCAAATGCCAAAATGTGCGAGCAAAGCTTTAGAGTTCTTAACAACAGTAAAAAAATGACAAAGCACACCAAATGCTTGAGTCCAAGGCAACACACACAAACACACATACACACATGCCATAAGTCAACTCCAATATTAAATTATATTTTCTAATGCTCAGGCAATGACTAATTAGTGCTGCAATAAAAACAACAGCAAAAATATAATTTGCAAAATAAACTAAATTAATATCTGGGCAAACGCCCACCAGCCAAGGCAGCAGCAATAAAACGAGCAACAAGCACGGCGCTTATCTAACAATTTTGTGTGTGTGTGTGCGAGTGTGTGTGTGTGTGTGTGCTTGCAACGGCTGGCAAAGAGAACGTGCAGCTGCAACACAACAGCAACAACAGCAACAAGAACGACAGCATTGAGTACTACGAGCTGTACGTAACTGGGGCGAGGGCATAGTGCAATGAACTGACTGGCTGCAGCAGCAGTTGCAAGTTTATGTGCTGCCTGCCACACACACACACACACACACACACGCACACATGCAGACAACTACGAGTGATAGTAAAACGTGAACTGTGCGTGTGGCAAGCAGCAACCCCTTGCGAGCAGCCCTTCGGAAGGGGGGGCTTTGTTTGGGGGTGGCAATTGCCACTTTTGCTGACCCAGTTAAGTGTCATTCGCCGCAGTTGCTGCTGCTGCTGCTGCTGCTTCTGCTGCTGCGCCACGTGGCTTTGCTTTCATTCGAGGTTACTTACCCCTTTTTGGGGCTACGCTTTTCTGTGGGGGTTGTTGCTGTTCTTGCTGCTGTTTGTCTTGTGGCTTAGTTGTTGGCTTTTACAATGTTTGCTTGTTTGTTTGCTGCCTCGAATTTGGGCTATAAATTCAAGCATTTTCGACAGCCGCTTGTTGACTTTATTGCTAATTAAATGCGCTGTTTGCATTTTGCTGCTGGCCAAGTAGCCAAAAAGTTAGTTCTCCGCCAATCGGAATCTAATTAGTAACATGCTGAGCAACATGCTGCTAAGCAACATGTTGTAAAAGTCAACTGGTTTGGAGATGCAGCTAATTAGAAGTATCTGCACAGGAACATGTTGCCAAATATACGTATTGCCTAACCAACATGTTGCTAGTCATTGGTCTTGCTATCTTAAGCATTTGCAGCATCAAATATGATTTGCTTGCATGCTAAGCAATATGTTGACAAGCCTTGAATATTGTTGCCAGTGTGACCATTTTGAACGCATAAAACCTAATGTTTCAGCAATGCTTTCTCTTTCTCTGCTGCAACTTATTGCGCTGCTCAATTGGCGGGCAACATTCTAGAAAAAG
Source organism: Drosophila ezoana (assembly GCA_035045725.1). Classification (NCBI taxonomy): domain Eukaryota; kingdom Metazoa; phylum Arthropoda; class Insecta; order Diptera; family Drosophilidae; genus Drosophila; species Drosophila ezoana. Next base: position 4,746,292 of record JAWNOU010000177.1, on the reverse strand, counting down.
CTCAACAAGAATAACAGCAACAACCAGCAACAACAACAGTTGCTGCTGCTGCTGAGGAGAAACGTCAACGAACTCGCGAGCTCGCTGCAAAATAGTTGAGTGCAGCCGACGGCGACGTCGACGTCGACATCGCTGTTGAGCAATGAAAGTACCGCAACAAAACTGCAAAAACACACACATACACAGGCACACATATACACACACACACACACACGCTGGAATAGAGGCAGGCAAAGTGCATTGACTTTGCTTTGCTTTCTTCGCTGCTGCGGCAGCTAATGTTGCTGCCGTTGTTGTTGCTGTTGTTGTTGTTGTTGCTGTTGCATGTCGCTGTTGGGGCCCGAGTTGAATGCACTTTGCATGCAAATGCCTCTTCACATTGCACCAAATGTTGCCCAGAAGCAACTGGTTGCCCACAAACACACACAAACACACACACACACATATAGATATATTTGTAGTTGTTGTTGTTGCACCTCGTAATTGTCTGATGTCATAAGTCAAAATGTTGTGTGGCATTTGTTGACAGTTTTATGTGTTGCAGCCGCAGCAGCAACAACAACAACAACAAGAACAACAACATCAACAACAACTGGCTGCATGCCCCATAATTAACAGCGCCAAAATGTTTGATAAATTATTTATGAGAATATGTCGCAGTGCCTCCTGCTGATTGGGGGCGTGGCATTGACTATTTAAGGCCTAATACATAGGTGTGCCTATCAACCGTTAAGCGCAGCATTTATAATTGCTTTTACTGTTAATTAAAGATATTACTACAAAAGTTGCTAACAAAACATTTAGATAAAATGAGAAATATACTAGATTCTCTTCAATATATTTCTTGGAGTTCTAGAAGATTCTACATATACCATGTACATATATGTATGTATATGTATGTATTTGGAGCCTAAAAGCTCCTTTTAATTCCTATACAAAATTTTATTCAAAAGAAATTCTTATTGGAACAACCAATTAAAAATGATATAAAATTCTAATTGAAAAAACTGTTAAATACAATAAAAAATAAAATTGATAATAAGAATAAGAAAAAATTATAAAGAATCAAATAATAAATAATAAAAAATAACAATAAATATTATATAATAAAAAATAGAAAAATAAAAATAATAAAGAATATAATAATAAACAATAATGATAATAATTCTTATATATTAATCCTAAAACAAATACAATAGATAACACAAAATAATTGAATGTCTGTTGATAAACTTATAAATTTAAACTCTCACATATATATTTTAAATAATTATGTTTATTTCACAATAAGCTTTAACAATGCTATTGTTTATATAACATACCTTCCATTAGGGCTTTGTAACCTTTTGTCCAATTATTGTCAACTTTTGCCGCAGCTTCGGAGTTCAAGCAACCTTCGCAAGGTTCTCTAATTCAATATAATAAAATGCCGCCTTCTAATGCACGCCCACGTCCATGCCCATGCCCATGCCCTGGCCCGCTAACTAATTGATTTATGGTGCTTTGGCTGCCCATTTGACGCGCGATAGCCAACACGAAATATGCCCCAGAGGCAACAACTAACAACAACAACAACATCAACAACAACAACAACAACAACAACAACAACAACAACAACAACTAACAACAACTAACAACAACAACAATAGAGGCTGCAGCTAACAAGCACGCGAGTCGAATGGGAATGGGAAATGCTTCGCTTTGGTTCGCCTCGCCTTGCTTGGCTTTTCCTTGGCTCTTGCTGAGGTAGCCAAAAGAGAAGAAGAAGAAGAGGAAGGGGGAAAATTTGTTGCAGCCCGCAAGTGGCCAACGGGCGCTTAACTGATTTTCGAGTTTTATTTTTGTTATTGTTTTTGATTCGCTTTGGCTGCTAAACTCAGACAATGAATGCCAGCTTGCGGCAGGGCGGCCTCAGTAGCATAGGGTGGGGGGCACAGGTGTGCGTTGGGTGGGAGCAGGGGGTGGAGGGGGAGTGTGGTACGGCCCGGCTGCATTTATAGACCGTTCACATACGCCTGCTGCAATTGGTAGCCGCCACAGTAGTTGCTGACTTTGCAGCCTTTGCTTTTGGCCAGGTTAACGCGGCCAGGTTAACTTGGCCCGGCCAACAGCTGAAGTGCAGCTCTTGTGGAATCAGCTTTGGCTGAAGTGGGCTGCTCGAGCAGCTCTTGATTAATAATTTATTTTGGTCTACAAGTGATTATTTATTTGTATACATGAAAATTTCCTTTGGAATTCAGCAAACTTTTCGTTTGACACTCGCTTTAAAATTGTGCGTAAAATGCGTGACTCAAGCGAAATCTCTTTCTCCCGCCCTCTCTCTCTCTCTCTCTCTCTCTCTCTCTCTCTCTCTCTCTGCAGTCGTTAGCCCACAAAACGTTGGCCACAAATCTGGACACTCGTTGGCTTTGCCTGGCTTGTTGTTGTATGCCGCATGTTGCATGATAATTATGCAAGCGGCAAAGTCAAATGCAGCGCTTAGAGCCGCCACAGCGGGCCTGGCTAACTGCTACCTTATTTTGCCCCCTCCCCCCTCCACCTACTCTCTCGCCCACCCTCTCGCCCTCGCTCTGTAGCTGTCTCGCTCTGTCACAGTCCATTTATGGCATGGGGCATGGCAAGCGGCACTAACTCATTTCCGTCACAAATTCTACGAATGCGTCCACACACACACACACACACACACACACACACACATAGCCGACCCAAAGTTTTGGGCCTGCAAATATTTTTTATGCCTATTTTTATGGTAATTAATGTGGGCCAGCCGCACTTAATGCTTGTGTGAGTGTGTGTGTGTGTCTGTGTGTGTGTGCTGCGTATGAGTAATATATTTGCCATGCCCATTGCCCATTGCATGTTGCCTGTGGTACGCGCTTCTCGCATTGCTCGCTCGTGACATAAGTCAGCAAAATGTTGCATAAATTCAATGCATGCCCCCGAGTAGCGCAGCTGCCCCAAGGCAAGTTGTGGCAAGTTGGCGCGTTGCAAATGCAATTACCGTTAACAGTGCGTATGAGTAATTCGGTCAATAAACTCCATCTGAATATGCTGCGAGTTTTCCCGAATTTAAAGCTTTGCAGCTACAAGAATTTTCATTTGCACGGCGCCCAACGATCTCCATACTGTGTAATTTTTACTACGCAAATGTAGGTCTTAGTCAGCTGAAATACACTTCGATTGACTCATTAAACATAAACATAAAATTGTTTTAATAGTAAATTGTAAAGCGAGCCAATTGTTTTCTTCTTAATGCTCGACTGGCGTCCAACGATCTCCTTATAATTGAATAATTTTTATTACACAAAAACGTAAGCTGAAATACACCTGATTGGTTCAATTTTGATTAGCAATAAATATTAAGTTTATTAATTAAAAAGGGAGTTCAAATCTTATGGTTCACCTGGCGCCCAACGACCCCCCAAATAGAATAAGGTTTATTACACAATTTTAAGCCATAGCTGGCCAAAATAACCTCAATGGGCTCATTTTCGCTAGGCAATTAAATATAAAATTGTTTAAATAGAAAATTAAAGCCAAGCCAATTGCTCCCAGGGGTCGCCTGGCGCCCAACGACCTCTTGATTGGGCCATTTGCGATTGTTTTTGGCTCTTTGGCATTTGCACGTGTTGTTGTAGTTGTTTTTTTTTTTCTGCTCTTTCTTGGCCATATTCAACTGTCGAAGACCCTTTGGGGCCTTAATGGCGTCGTTGTCGCTGTCGCTGTCTTGGTCGCTGTCGTGTCGTGTTGCAGCTCTTAACTGTTGTCATAACCTCAAACTGGCAACTGGCAGCATGCAACGGGCGAAACGTTGACAGCTTCGTTTCGCTGCGAAAATGTCAAAGCATTCGCTATAGTAGCCGATCTCCAAGTCGAGTGTGTGAAAATTAAGCGGGCATGTAATTTATGTTGACTCTGAAAAATCGAATGTAACTCAATTTCAAATAGATTTTGACTAGCTGCTGTTGCCTGTTGCTGTTGCCTGTTTAACTCGTTCGGCAGCCTTCAGAAAACTACACGTACTTGTTAACCAGTACAATCACCTTGTTGTGGCATATAGTTGTTGCTATAGTTCTCGTTGTTGTTGTTGTTGTATCGCCTCAGCTACGCTCTCTTGGACTAGACCAAAAAACGTGACTCGACAGCAGCAGCGGCAGCGACGTAGGCCCAAGTCAAGTAGATGGAATTGCATTTAATGGGCGCACCAAAAAATACAAAAAAGAATAGAAAAACAGAAAAACCAATTCTCTGCCCAGGCATTAAAGTTGTTCAAGTTGTTCGAGTTGTTCGCAATGTTGTTTTTGCAGCAGCAGCAGCAGCGACCGCAGCCTTTACAATTCAAATTCACAATTCGCAATTGATTTTTATTTGATTTTTTTTTTTGTTATGTGTGCGCCTTTGTTTGAAATCTGTGTTCCATTGATATTTGAATTTTTCTCGCTGGCACCAATCCATAGACATTAGCCCAACAACAGCGACAAATGGCTGGGCATTTTCCGAATGCGTAGCAGCAACAAGGGGCAACTAGGTGACAGATGCAACATGTCGTTCAACTCGGCCAGCTTGAGGGAACTTCGTCAGATACTTCAAAATACTGAAAGCAACAATTCTTAATTATAATATTGCTTAATCCAAGAAAACTCTACTTTAAAGAGGTTTTCTTAAAGTCTGGAATTCGTACAGGAATTGACAAATATAAAACCCACATAGCTCCAACTATTCTAAAATAGCATAAAAGAGGTTCCTTTCTTAAAGAGGTTTTCTTATAGCCAAGAATTCTTATAGGAATTGAAAAATATAAAAACATAGCTCCATCCATTCTTAATTAGAATTAACCAAGAACAAATCTCCACTTGCTTCTTGCAACTGTCTGTGCTTTATCTACTCAATGTTTCATCATTTCATGAATCCTTCAGAACTTGATAACTCAATAAATAAACTGAGCTTGTAGAAGCTCTAAATCAAACGAACTACTTATCAATGTTCAGAGAACTTAAGATTCAAAAAATTAACTGAACTAATGGATACTCTGAAAGGAACTAGCAAATGAACTACTTATCAAATCTCCTCTAGCTAAATATTTGAGAATCTCAATTGCTTATTAAGTCATCAGCTATAGCAAATAAGAATATATACCAAAATATCTTTTGAGAACTGGTTCCTTTTTCGAAAACCAACAAAAATACAAATTTGCCAACTAAGAACTAGTTCAATTTTCTTATTTAGCTGCACAGACAAACCCAAAAATGTTTAACCCATTTGTGATCCCAAAAATAGGTGCGTAATTTGTCGCTCTTAGAAAAAAAAAAACGAAGAAAATTAAAGAAAATAAAACTCAATTCCCAGCGACTGTCGCCTGTATTAAACTCAATTTTTATTTGTTCGCGTTATTTTTTTTCCTTAGTTTTCCACCAACAACAAAAATGTTCTAATAATACGACAGGCGGCGCTTTTCACATGCCTTAAAATTGTGTGTTTCCGTCAGAACTGTCAAGTCCCAGAAAAAAAAGAAGAAAAACTATAAGAAAAATTGAAACTAAAACTCAAACTAAAAAAAAAAGAAAAGAAAAGAATTGAACTGACGGCGACTGTCCGGAATTCAGTTGAGAGGCGCAGCTATTTTTAATTGCTTTTAATTAACAGAGCCTACAAAATTTTACGTGACAAGCATAATTTTCCCATTTTCCTTGCACATTTTCCTTTCGATTTGGTGTGTGCGTGTTTTCGTAATTAATGCAATTATTTAGACACAGTTCGAAAATCTGTGCCAAAAAAAGAGTGTAAAGGCTCGGTCAACATGCTGGGCGGCTGGTGGGGAGTTGTGTGAAGGGGGTGGGAGGTCAGTTTGTGGAGTCATGCGAAGATTTGTGGCGCATTGTTTGGACATTGGCTCAGAAGTGAAGGGGGGATGGGGCAAAGAAACGTTGCAAAGCAAACGCGCTGCACAAAGTAAAAGGCAGCCAGAAATCGTGCCAAAAGATAGGTCGCAGAAGAGACAGCAGGATGGAGCATGTGAGAGCGAGAGGGGGCGAGATTAATGCAAAATATGCCGCTACGCCACAAGTGCAATGAACTTAACGAACGACCAAGTCAAGCAAGTTCTAGTTGAGGCAGTCGCGTAGTCCAGAGAAACAGACAAAGAGCGAGCAAGAGAGAGGGCGAGAGAGAGAGCGCGCCAAGAGCTAAGCACGAAGAATCGAGAACTAAGCAAAGACTGAACCAGCGCATATGGCGCATATGCATGTCGTCTGTGTGCGTGTGCATGTGTGCGTGCATGCAAATCAAAGCGTTGCGTATGCGCCGCAGCGCTGATTAGGCTCGAGATTTACAGCTAATCTATATTTCAGAATTGTAATAACTTGATGCGGCCAGCGCAGTCGAAGCATGTACAAAAATATTGTAGGTAGACTTGAGTCGCAGCGATTGCCCTGCCCCTCCCGCAACCCGTCCCCCTTCTTCTTCTACACCGCCCACTGCTGCGTGCTGACGACTGCTAGTCGTTATTTTTTTTGTTCCTCGTCTCGTTCGTTCGCTCGTTCGTTTGTTCGTTCGTTCGTCGGGTTATTGAACTCAACGAGCTGGCTTCGAATTGGGTTAGCGTAGGTTAGGTTAGCTTTGGGTTAGGTTAGGTTAGTTACTTGCGACGCGACTAGACCTGACTGCGCTGTTGCTGCCTCTGCCGCCGCTGCTGCTGCTGCTGCTGCGTTTTTCTGACTCTTTTATTTGTTCGTTTTGTTTTTGGTTTTGTTGTGTTCTCGTTTGTGAAATGCGATAAGCTCTCCAAACGAACGACGACTGCAACATGTGAAGAGCTGAGTTTTGATTCGCCTTTAATTGTTTGGGCCTGGCCCCGAAACTGTTTGGGAATGGTCGAAGCAGAAACAGGCGGAAGCAGCAGCAGGTGTAAGTCAAGTGTCGTAACCGAAGTTGTGATGGGTCCAGTTATGATTTAATCGGGTTTGTTAGGCCCGTTGTTATATGTATTTATGTGGGTAGTTAGCGAGCTGATGCCCTGTCTGATAAGTCGGTTGAGTGTCTCGAGTGACAGCTTAGAATTCGATTTTGTTGGGTTCGATCAACAAGTTCGATTGGGTTCGATTAACAAGTGAATGCACTCGTTCGAAAGCGACCCACTTGGGTGCTATATCTAGACCAAATAAGGGAACAATATTTGAGCTAAATACTTTTCTATACATTTTAGGTTGATTTCTAGAAAGAAAACTTTACTTTGAAAGTCTTTTCAAATTCGAAGTAGCTTCGGCCTGAGTTTCTCTGTTATCTTTAAAGTCTAGGACTTGTTAGGGAAAACTGTGTTAAAATTAGTTTAGTATTTTGTTAATTGTTGACTTGTTTTTTAAACACACTTTTGATCTTGGTTCGAAATATTTGTACTACGATTAAGAGCATTCGGATTGTTTGGGCTTTTAAGCTGGTATGCTATAATTGGCTTAATTACTTAACAGAGACTCAGCTAACATTGCATTAATATACTTATTATAATTAACTAAATATGACAGCTGACAGCTGGCTAATCAGACGAATACCTAACCGAAGCCTAAATAGTTTATAATATTTTATAATAGATTTTGTTTATTAACAACTTTTAATATTTGACTTGAACTAATTATTTGTTCTATTCTTTTCGTTTCAGGTATGTCTCTATTTAATTGCTAGAGTTACAAAAAAAACACCCGAACAAATGAACGCTGAGTAAGTCATGGCATTAGAATGCGTTAGGCCAGGCCCCGCTCTCTGCTGCCCACCCCTCGCTCAGGCCAAGCAGCGCTGCCCAATTACCAACAAAGCGCATGCATGGGCCAGCGAGGGGGGGCTACGCGCCGAGAGCGCGGGTGGGTCTAGGTATGTATGTATGTATTATGTACGTACGGACGATTAGTGCGAGGCGACGGCAGCGTTGCCAAGTGCCTCGTAGCCATAGGCTTTACACGCACACACACGCATGCTCACACTCACACACACACTCACATGACATGACACTCGAGTGTGGCAGAGCTGTTGTTGTTGTTGTTGTTGTTGCTATGCGCCAACGTCGTCGGCGTCGTCGCTGCTGCTGCTGCTGCTGCAATTGCGTAGCTTCAGTCAGCGCTCGAGGTTATTGAACGGCAGCGACCTCACTTTGCATGAGCCACAACAACAACAACAACTACAACTGCAACAACAACTGCAACTGCAACACAGATTTTGTGCTGTGCTGTGCAATTTTCTTGTTGCTCTTGTCAAGCTATGTAATTTTAAAATTAATAAAATAAATTATTATTAGACATCAGCGTCTGCGCTGTCAACATTTGATAAAGACTCGCAAGTTTATAAACATTTGTATATTGTGCAACACTGCTGCGTGTGTGTGCGTGCATGTCTGTGTGAGCGGGAGGGGGGTTGCTTAACTGCCTACTCGTATAGAAAAAAAAACTATATATGTATATATGCAGCACACTTAACACACTTTAATGCAACAAGGCAAACATGCAACAAGAGCTCAGCCAAAACTATTAAAAATGCCCCTCCCCCTCCTTACCACTACTCACCTACCCCCCCGCTGTCCAAAGCTAGTTGAGTTATTTGTTTGGAAATTTCTAGAACAAAACTGAAATTGAATTTCCATGATTACCTATGAAAAAAGTTTGTATTGGGAAGCTCTTGAACTAGAATTTGGGCTGGAATATTCTAGAGCAAAAAACAGTTAACCTTAGTAAGAGAATTAGTTTTGATTGATTTTTGGAAATGTTCACTTTATTTTTATAGACATTTATAGTATTGCATATATATAAAGTTTAAGACTCTAGAGAATTCTCTATGCGAATTATACGACCAAGTATTTTAAGAGATATTTTAAACATAAAACTTTTTACTAAACATTAGTAATACTTTTTATTTTACAAAGCCTGTAATTATGCATAGATAAGACTAGAGAATTCTCTAGAGAAAAACACACAAGAATGTAAATTATTTGCACAAATTTTTGAGGGATTTTCTTTGAAGAGAAGGGAAGAGAATTAGAGAAAAGCACTTGAAATATGCAAAAGATTTGCTCAAATATTTGAGTAATTTGTGTAAAATCTTATAGATATTACGATTATTTATTTCCAATTTCTACAATTTTGCATAGATAAAATTTGAGGTTAGTTTCGCTTCGGATAATATTTCTATATAATTTAAGCTTTTTGTTAAAAAAGTTCTCGAAAATTGTCTACAACTCTTAAAATCGTAAGCCCAAATGGCTGCCACGCCCACTTCCTGAGGGTGTCTGCGGCTTATTATAGTCAAATACACACACACACACACACACGACACGCACACACGGATAGTTTTTGGTCCGCTTCATGACTCAATATTGAAAATAATTTGCCGCCACTTTTGTCATAAATAAAAGCGAGCGTCATAAGGCAACAAATATGCAACTGCAGCAGTTGCATAATTGAACAAACTGCAAACGCAGCTGCAGCCCCATTTAGTGCAAATGGCTGTCGCCGCCGACGCCGCAGTCAGCGTCGCTGCCCGTGGGCGCCCACTTACCAAAGGAGTGAGATTTCATGCGTTTCGGCAGTAGCTGAGCTGAGCCGAGAGACTCGAGAAATCAAATTAAGAAAAAATAAAAGAACTAACTGCAACAAATTCGAACAGCTCGACTTAAGTTGGGGACTAGCTGAATACCCTAACGTGGGATACTTAAATGAAGTTATGTCAGATTCATGTCGGTAGGGCTCTAAAAAATATATCTATAATAATAAAAAATAATAATAATTTAATAAAAATAAGTTTTAATGTTAATAACAACTAAATAAATACAACTAAAATAGAGTTCAGCTCGAAGCTCTTGGTTTAAATATATATTTTAGTAGTCGGTAGGGCTCTCAAAATCATATTTAAAGCTAACTAATTACAATTATTTTTATAAAACTTAAAAATCAATAAATTAACAAGTAAAATTCCTACTATTTTGACTTAAATCTGTCTTAATTATATAAATGATATCCCTAAAACTGAGCTTAATTAATATTTATAGGCAGAAATTAACAACTTATTTTATATAATTTGTGACCATTTACCAACTAAACAGCTCGCTTGTGATCAGGAATATTTATATAGATCTACAAGAAGTTACATAGTCTCTCACATGGCCATAATACCCGCAGGCATTTGGGTAGGGTATCTGTGACAAACGGCCATATAAAGACATTGCCAGCGGCACGTGAGTTGGTTTGTGGTCTGCGCCACGAACGGGGTGTTCGGGTGTGGGTGCGATGGACCTTGGGGAAGTGGTGCGAGGGGGGAGGGGTCAAAAATGATCTGTCGGGTGAGTCATTTAAAGCACCGACGAAACGCCAACAATTTATATGACAGTTTTTCATTTGGTTTATGTTAGCCCGGGGCGTCATTAAGAGTCCAAGTGGCCAAATATGGAAAATCCAGCAACGATTGAAATTACATTAATGGTGGGTGAGCTGAGCACCGTTTGGGGCACGTTCAGGTGTGCAGAGTGCGCGGAGTGCGCGGAGTGCGGGGCGGGGGAGGGAAGCTTGAAGTTGTGCCTGGCTAGCTGGCCGCAAAGTTCAGTGCACTCTCGAGCTTCACCTGCCTCTGCGCGCTCTTTCTCGCATTCTCTACCAGTCTGGGGGTCTCTCTCTCTCGCTCTCTCTCTGTCTCTCTCTGTCTCTCTCTCTCTCTCAGGCTGCTTGTCAAATGGCAACGACCTGCGCAGAACTGCAGTTAGATTTTGTTGGCAGTTCGTTGCATTTGCACGCAAAAGACCTTGCGTCTTCTGTGTATAAGCCACATTGCGCTATGGGGCACATTCATTTTGTCTTTGGTGGAAACTCGTTTCTGTTGCCCCAACTGTTTTAATAGCATTTGCGTCAAGCCGTGACGCCAATGGCCCAACATGGATTAGATTCTTTTTTGTTTATAGTACTTTTTGGCTATGTACACAACATATCTATATACTCATATATATATGCGGCCTGTTTGGACAGTCGACAACGCAAAGGCAACCCTGTCCAAATAACAATCAGCACATAATGGCTCATAATTGTGCTCCAGCAACAACAAACACAACGAACACAACAAACAGGCGCCAGTTGTCAGGTTTTTGGTCACAATAACTTTTTACCGCGGGGGTATTACGACTGTCTAATAAGCCTGACAGCAAATCGGAAGTATTCAAACTGGCCAAAAATTGAGATTTCAAAGCTATTTACAAGTTAGAATAATGCATAGAACTAGCTACTGCACTAAAAGAGGTTCAAATTTATTTATGTTTTTAATAAAGTTTAAAATTTAACAAATATTATTGGAAGTATATTATGAGTAGCATATATGTTCTTATATTTATGAATATTTTGTAAGTGTATTCGTTAGTCGACTTGCAGCTGAGATATTTCTCGCTTGTGGTTTTAGCAGTTTTGGGCCAACTGAGGTCGCAGCACAGACGCAACTATTGAAATAAGATAATCGCGAAATAATTGCGCGGAGTTCATTGAACTGGTTCACCGAACTAGCAATAGACAGAAAGAATATTATATAGAAACAAATAAAAAGTACAAAATAAAGTGCAAAACAACTAACGCACGCAGCAGATGGAGAACGAGATAAAAATATGCACACACACAAATGTATATATATATATATATATAGTATGTATATAGTTTGTATGTATAAATATGAGCTGACAAAAAAGTGGAGCACACACTCGACACGACGCAACGGCATGAAATGTGATTGAATTTGGCTTGGAGCTTCGAACCGCCAACAAATTGCCGGCCAATGGGCAGGCAGGCGTTGGCATTTTAGCTGGGGGTCAGCTCTTAATTATGGGACGTCTTTTAATGCACCCAGCACTAACCAGCACAAAGGCTGAGCAGCCCCTTCGCTTGGGCTATCCTTCAACTTTGTCGAGCTGCGGTCATTGCTCCAGCTGCAGCGCGCAGCGTCACATGACCAGCAGCAGCAGCAGCAGTCGCAGCAGCAGCAGCCGCAGCCAGTCAGCAATTTTTAAGGTTAACGCTGCTGCAGCGCCACCTAGCGGGTGGCCAAACACTTTCGTTGTACACACACACACACTCTCTCTCTCACACACACACACACACACACACAGCTCGTAACCCCTAAAATTATTGCACACTGGCCAGGCCGCACGTTTCGTTTCAACCATCCCCAAAAAAAAAACCCAGCGTTTAGCATAGACCTGAGCTTTCATCCGGCCGCAGCAAGAGTTCAATGCACGCAATGTGGGTCAAAGCAAACCCTCTGCGGCGGCCCCTCTGCAAATGCCAACCCCCCTCACTCCCACACACACACACACACGGACAGACGGGCTGCACCCTGTGAAGCAACAGCAGCAAAAGTGAAACGTTTTCTCGAGGCGGTGGGCGGCACTTTCTGTACATTGTTTGACATGGCACAGGTGTCTTCCATTGCGAGCGCGCCAATTTTAGCGCTAAAAGCTGCCCGAGCTGCACCCACCACCCGCACCCCCCCAGCCTTGCCTGGCCGACAATTTGCTGCTCGGCACGCTTCGAGTTCATTGGACTGGTTAAAGGACAGCCTGGGTTTTTCTCTGCTGACGGGAATTCTAAATTCAAGTGGCTTTTGTGCACAGTTAAAGGTAATCAAATTTGAGCATATAGAGAACAATTAAAACAGAGAAGAGCTACAGAATCTTGTCTAAATAGAAGACTTCTCAGTTCAAGGCATGCAAATCTGATTTCTGAGAATAAATTATCGCAGGTTTTCTATTTTTGCTAGACCATATTTCCTTTCCACTCACGAAAACAACAACAACAACGATCAGCAGAAGAAGAACAATAGTTGTGCATATTGCACACACATTTCACCAATTAAATGCATTGCATTTCCTTCCTGAGGTCACTTCCTCTGCCCACTACAATTCGCACACAGTCAAACTGGAGCTTTCTAACTGTGCACACTCACCTCTCGCTCAATTGTTCCTAGGCACAGTTCGTTTCATTGCGTTGTGTTTCGTCTCGCCCCGTTCCTCTGCTTATGCAAAAAACAGCAAATGTATGTTCTTTGGAGCAAGCACAGTTTTGCTGTGCGCCAAGGCAGCAGAGAAAGAGAGAGAGAAGGAGACAGGGAGAGCGCGCACATGGGCTGCTCTCTCGCACTCTGTTGCTCTCTGTCTTTGTTTCTGATTCCGATTCTGACTGTGATTCAGCCTGTGCTGCTTCTTTAAGGTTATTGCGGTGCAATGTCCTCAATCGTTGGTCTCCTTGGCTCTCGCTCTTGTTGTTGTTGTTGTTCTTCTTCTTGTTGTTGTTCTTGTGGTGCATTTTGGGCGCCCAGATGCTGTCCCTGGCAGGATAATTTGTCTCTTTCTGTACGTTCTTGTTGTTGTTTTCGGTTGCCCTTCGCAGCGCTTGGCTGTTGGATGTTGAGAAATGTGAAAGGCATTTCCTTTTGGCCCATTAGCGAGTTCAATATGTATTCATGTTTATTTTGCATTATGCTGGCCTCATACATTTGTGTGCTTGTTATCGCTTAACATTTGTCATTGGAATTTCTGGGAATTATTCTGGCTGATAACTCGGCTTGTTAATTTGCCATGAGCTTAGCAGCTTGTAGAGTCTCTTAGTAAGGCATATAAAATTTAAGACTGGGTTGTCCAGAGCTAGCTTTTAATTATCCAATCAGTTGTACATTAATTTTGATTGCTGATAAAACAAGAAAATCAGAAATAAGTCATTAGTTATTGCCCCAAATTATTTATTTATGTCGGTAATTGCCAATTTATCGATTAAGTATCGAATACCTGCTGGTGATTAATGCCAATTCAAGTTATATTTTCACTTAACCTCTCGATAAAAGCATTTCCTGTGCACCGTCAAACCAAACCAACCAACCAACCAACCACCCAAACAAACAAACCAACCCCAAGCCCGAACTCAAACCCCAAACTCAAACCCAAAGCACAATACAACCAACAACTACTCGAATGCAGGCGACCATGAGGCAACGAGTTGAACGAACTCAGCGGCAACAGCAGCGACTGCAAAAGTGACGTCAATAGGCGCGAGGCCAAAGGGAAATACTTCGTGCTTTTTGGGCGGATAGGGTGATGGGTGGGTGGGTGTAGGGGTGGAGGGGCTGCGCCTGGCTGCGTACGTGCGCCTGACCTCGTGTTCCTTTTTACTACGACTACAACGTTGTGCCTTGTAAGTGGAGGGCTGGGTTGTGGGGTGTGGGGTAGACACTCAATGCTTGGCCAGGCGGACAAATATCCTTGCACGGTGTTCGCGCATGGGGCACTGAACTTTGACCTGAATACCGCGCTGGCAGGCGCTGCTCGACTTGTAATTTAGGCATCATTTATTTATTGTACATATTTTCGTCAACTAATTGCTGGTCACCTGGGTCCCGGACTCTGCCCTAATGACTTTCCCAGCCCGGCCAGCAGCGAGCCGTGAAATACGAGCCAATAGGTTTTGCCTCTAACTAATTCTAATTCTAAATAGCCAACCGCCGGCATAACTCAAGCTCGTCGGCCCCGTCATATAAACTCGTGAGCCGAACATGGCCAAAACGTCGACTGAACTGTAAAGCGCCATAAAGATCCGGGATTTCGACAACGGATAGGCACGTGCTAATTGCTTACGCATTGGATGAGCCCAAAGAAAAGTAAAAAACAATAACAAGTCAACAGTTATTGTTGGGAGAAGCTTAGAGAAGCTTAGGCACGATCGAAGTTATTAAGTGGGCGCGCTAAGAACAGAAGAATAGAAGAACAGAAGAAGAAAGAACATAAAGACAGAAGGCAGAAGAATTGAAGGTGGAAGATAATAAAACTCCAAAACTTTCCAGCTATATACACCACTCCATCAAAGGGGAATAGATTAGTTTCCAGTTTATGCAAACAGAGCCCAACTTTGATCTTAGAAATGCCCTGCTCATATTGATGTCAAGTTCTGACAGTAGCCCGCAAATTGAATTCTAGAATCTACGTCAAGTGGCCCAGCAGCCCAGATCAGATGCGGGTCAAGTGGTCAAGTTGTGCCACAGATCGAGCATTGCTGCCAACAGGTAGGCCTTTATATAGCCTGCCTCGAGATCGCATTGGTTTTCATTCATGACTTCTTGTCGATTGCTATTTAAAAAAAGCTCCGACTGATCCCCCCTAATGATCGCCGCCCCCCTACACACAAGCGGTGCCCACCCCCGTCCAAACAAACAACAACAAAAATCTTTAACAAACAAACAATGAATTATAAGGCTTTCAATAATGCTCATGGTTCAGGCGATGATGATGTCGAAGGGAGGGGAAACGCTTGGCTGCTTTGCGGCACGTTGCCTAACACACACACACACATGCACACACGCACACTTACTCACACTCACACACAGGCAGCTAGACGAATGTGTGTAACGTGAAATGCTCTCACTTTCCTTTGAAACTTGTTATTCGCATTGCAGCTGCCAGCAGAGTTCATTCACATTTGGCAGCCAGACCAAGAGAGCAAAAGCAAGAGAGCGTCGCGATGAGAGCTCAACGTGCAGGTGATAGAAGCAAATAGACTGACAGAGCGAGAGCGAGAGAGGGAGAGAGGCAGCTCGAAACTGGCACAGCTGTTCCCGAAAGTTCTTCGCACAAAGCAAAGCCCGAATTGGCCGCAGTTCGTTTGCGGGGGCCGTGAGGCATTGAAATGAGTGCAAATTGTCGCTGCTGAGTGCATTGAACTCTCGCTCACTGAATGGGGCTCGAGTTATGTTTAGCTCAATTAGTTTGTATTTATTGTTGATAATTATATAATGCTCAAACTACAGCTTGAGCATATCGCCGATTAGTGGCCAATGGCCGATGGCTAATGGCTGATGCAATTTTCCGGGCCTATCCCAAGCCACTAAAGCTACATTTTTAGCGTATTGCATTGCCAAAGATTTCCTTGAACGCATTTTAGCCATAAAGTCGCCGTTGCATTTGCCGTCGCCCGCCCCTTTGGGCCAAGCCCACAGCTAACATGCAGTCGTCGTCCGCCTGAGGTTTCTGTGTCGTTGACCGACCGCCAGCTCAAATGAACTCCAAACCAAAAAGCTAAACCAATGGCTTGCAAACTGCAGCAGCAGCAGCTGTAGTTGTAGCAGCCGCAGCAGCAGCAGCGCCGACCGACAACAACAAATTTGCATGCAAATGCACTGAGAGAGCGCTGAGCAATTGAGAGCAATAGTGCACGATGTTCGGTTCGCTCGCTCGCTCGCTCGCTCGTTCGGCCGTTCGCTTCGTCATGTTCGCTCACTCGTTCGATGTTCGGCATTCGGCGCTCGTCGCTGGCGCGCTGAGCAGCTCCACATTTGGAGGTATTTGACCGAAAAGTGGGTCACGACAATGGCTGGGTTCGTTGAACTGAACTGCCAGTCAGCCAGCCAACCTCTGCTGACGTCGTCGTATTATGTTGACGTCGTCGTCGTCGTCGTCGTCGTCGACGTCGTTTGGGACTTTTTGGTTACGTAGCCTTCCAGCATGTGTCGTTGTGCAGCGGGGAAGCGGGGTTGGGCAACGCATTTCTGTGTTGCCTCTTACGTTTTGTGTGGCCTCAAAAATATAAAACAGAAGAAATAAATAAAAAGAGCGCGGCACCGAAATACATATTATTTAATATTATTAATAACGAGGCGTTAAATTTTTATAGTTCACAAATGATTTGAGCATATTTTTTCTTTGTGTTAAATAATCGGGCAGTCTTCCCGCCTAGCTGCACACTGGGTCATAATTGGGGCAACATTGTTTGGCCAGCGATTTGTATCGTCAGTGATTAATAGGTTGAGTTGGGAAATTGTAATCCCCCACACTTGACAGTCTCTGGAAACATGCTCGCATTCGAAATCTACACGGACTGCCCACCTAAAAAATAGCTTACACGGGCGTTGAGAGCTGTTCCACATCTGAGATCCTCTTATGCCTGTCATATTTATTGATAGCCCTACCCCCCGATATCAATGTGACCCCCCTGCCGCCCACACTCAATATCAATTAATCTTATTTGTCACTCATGTTTGAAAACAAGCACGCCAGACGCACACACACACACACACACACACACACACACACACACACACAGAAATGTTCTAAGCCCCTTTCCGAACGCAAAGCATCAAACAAACTTCGTACACCTACACACACATGCATATGTATGCACATTTGTTTGTGTGTGTGTACAACATGTATGCTGGCATTGTTGTTGCTGCTGTTATCAAACAAAGCTGATCAGTCAGGTGGCAGTAGCAGAAGCTACCTAAAATCTGCGTCGCGTAGGTGTTCCAAGAATTGTTTACAATACAACAAAAAAAAACAACGAAAAAAAGCGCCCCCAACAAATGCAGCAGCAGCAGCAGCTACAGCAGCGCCAGCGCCAGCGGCGTCTATTGTTAGCTGCCCGCGTCGACGTCGGCGACAGCGTTGGAGTGAATGTCCTCAGTTGGTGCACAAAAACAAAAACAATATGTGGCGCGAGGTTGGCAGCAGCAGCAGCAGCAGCAGCAAGTAAGCGAGAGAGCGAGAGCGCGAGTGGGCAAGAGATAGAGCGAGAGCGAGCCGACGCCAGCCAAAGCTTGAGCCGAACCCGAACCTCATCGAGCAGCCATGAGTTGTTGGAACTGTTGGCGCTGCTTTCATTCGCAAATTGCTCGTCGTTGGCAGCGGTTGTGCAGAGCAAGAAAAGCGCGCGAAACAGAATAAACTGAAACTGAAACTAAAACTAATTCTTTAAAAAAAAACGGCAAATAAGAGCAACTAGAACAACGTTACAACTAAAAAGCTAGCAACAAATAGATTAAATAATCATATATCAATCATATTGTTATTTTTATTGGTGCCAGTGCAGTGAAGAGAGAAAAGAAAGAGTGCACAACAGCGATTGAGAGAAAGAGAGAGATCATTAAGACTTCCATTTCCGTTTCTTGTGCCCGGAAAGCGCATGAGAAATTTTGGCGCTCAAATTGTTGGTGAAGTGCATTCGAAAAATTGAGTTTCAAGTTGAAAGCAAACGCAAAAGCAAAAGCAAACGCAATGTTCCTTATTAGCAAATTGTAGAGCAAAATCAACAGAGATCTAGATCGGAGAAGAGCGCAAAAGAAAGAGCGAAAGAGGGAGAAGTTCAAGTGTCATTGTGGTACCAAAAAGAAAAGTTTAATTTTTAGCAAAAATGGTTTGTGCAATGGATCAGCAGCAGCAGCAACAGCAGCAGCAGCAGCAGCTACAGCAACAGTTGCCACAACAGCAGCAGCAGCACAGCACAACAATTGTGCTGCTGACAGCCGGCAACAGCAATGTGCATATTGTCAGTGCACCGCAGCAACATCAGCAGCAGCAGCACCAGCAGCAACAGCAAATCAAAAGCCAACAGCTGAAGCAGCAGCACTCGGCATTGGTCAAGCTGCTGGAGTCAGCGCCGCTCAGCAAACAACAACAGCAGCAACAGCAGCAGCAGCCACACCAGCCCAGACAAATTGTTTACCTGCAACAGCAACAGCAACGCAAAAGACTGAAAAACGAAGAGCAACAACAGCAACAACATACACCTGCAACATTAGTAAAGACAACCACCAACCAGACAACAAGAACCACAACAACAAATAGTATTAGTCAGCAGCAGCAGCAGATTGTATTGTTGCTGCAACAGCCAACTGCAACAGCAGCGGCAGCGGCAACAGCAACTGTGACAGCAGCAACACCAAAGCCATGCGCCGATCTCAGCGCCAAAAATGACAGCGAATCGGGCATCGATGAGGACTGTGCGAACAGCGACGACGATATGCCGCCCAAGGCCAATGTTGGCGGCGGACCAGCAACAGTTGCTGCCGTCGACTATGAGCAGTATCAGTGCCCCTGGAAGAAAATACGCTATGCGCGCGAGCTCAAGCAGCGTGAGCTGGAGCAGACGACATTGGCGCGGCAGCAACACGAAGACAAAACAATCACAGCGGCAGCAGCAGCAGCAACAACAGCGGCAACTGCGACGGCAGCAGCAACTGCAACAAGACCCACCAGCAACAAGCTCAATCAACTGCATTGTGATAGTCCTTTTTCCGCGCAAACACACAAAGAAATTGCCAATTTGTTGATGCAACAAACTCAGCAGCAGCAACAGCAACCCCAGCAGCAACACCAGCAACAACAACAGCAGCAGCAACAGCGTCGCGATAGCTCGGACAGCAACTGCTCGCTGCTGAGCAACTCGAGCACCCAGTCGCTGACAAATGGCATTGGCAATTGTTGCACGTGCAACAGCAACAGCAGCAGCGACGAGGATCACCAACACAAACAGCTAGAGGACATGGATGCCCAGGACTCGGGCTGCGATGATGAGCTATGCGAGCAGCATCACCAGCGCCTCGAAGCCTCACAGCTCAATTATTTGTGTCAAAAGTTTGACGAGAAGCTGGACACGGCATTAAGCAACAGCAACAACAGCAACAACAACAACAACGCAGGTGCAACCAAGTCGACAGCAGCAATTGAGGATGTCAGCGCTGATGTAGGTGGCAAATGAGTCTAATTACAATTGAATTCTCACTAAACAAATGCATTTCAAACGTATTCTGATAAAAAGAAGGAAATATATTTGATTTGATTCATATATATCATATGTTTCTCACATTTTAAAGTTTTGTCCCCAAGAGAAAATACAATTTTAGTTATTATTCGTTGTTAACTTATATTAATGGTACATTATTAAATTGCAAATATTTGATTCATTTCGTTGCAGGGCTTCTTCCGTCGCTCCATTCAGCAAAAGATCCAATATCGCCCATGCACCAAGAATCAACAGTGCAGCATTTTGCGTATCAATCGCAATCGCTGCCAGTATTGTCGCCTGAAAAAGTGCATTGCCGTTGGCATGAGCCGTGATGGTGAGTACTCTATTTTGATAATATTTAACTCTTCTAATCGTGTCCTCGCGCGCTCTTATACACGCATATTTGTGCGCCAGCGAGTCAAGCTCAAACATAATAAATAAGCAATAGAAGAAACAAAAAACAACAACTATTAAGCTAAAAACCGAAGCATAACGAAACCTAACGAACGACACACAACGAAAGACGAGCGCTACAGCCGATAGTCGTTGAGTTCATTGACCAGCCATGAACGAAATTTTAGTTGGCTGGGTGTGCTTGTATGCGTATGCGTATGTGTGTGTGTGTGTGTGTGTTGCAACATTTGTGTAGCGCGCGCGATTTCACGGCAAAGTAAAAGTTGTTAGCAGCCTGCCCTGAAAAAGCACACGCACAAACACACACACACACACAAGCGCAAACTATATGTAAATTTTGTTTAAACAAATTTCCAACACCCGCATGATAAATGGGAGCAGCAGCAGCAGCAACAACAACAGCAACAGCAACTGTGCGCCATTTCGAAATTGTGTTAAAAGTTGAATGAACGCACTTAACCTAAATTCATAAAGGCAGCGAGGCCATGCCTACAACACAATCCTCTCTCCCGCTCTCTCACTCGCCCGCTCTTGTTCTCTCACACACTGTCACAATTACTCATTGTGTTACGCCTGAAGCATTTGCTTTTATTAAA
Source organism: Drosophila ezoana (assembly GCA_035045725.1). Taxonomy (NCBI): domain Eukaryota; kingdom Metazoa; phylum Arthropoda; class Insecta; order Diptera; family Drosophilidae; genus Drosophila; species Drosophila ezoana. The sequence goes on along the minus strand of JAWNOU010000177.1, from coordinate 4,725,738 downwards.
TTTTGTAATAATTTGTTTAAATTAAGCGCAAGCCCGGAAAATTGTACAGGAAATGCCGCGACGTCCATATCGATTATGAAAGCAGGCAATATAAATGCATATAAAAATACAACAACAAAATATAAAGAAAAATACAAAAGAGAAATAACTCACACAAACACACGCACATGCACACACACACGTACACGTTCATTGACTTTTGCCAGTCCGCCGTTGAGCTCTTCTTCTTTCTGTAATGGCGGCCATATTGCTGTCGAAAACGAAAGTGGTTCATGCAGCGTGCATGTGTGCGGAAAAGAGAAAGAGAGCTGCCCAGTCGTCGCTGTGGCTGTTTTGTAGGCAGCACGCAGACGCAGCCTGTGCCTAATAACATTGTAGTAGCTGCTGCTGCTGCTGCTGTTGTTGTTGTTGCTGTTGTTATGCTACTTGTACATGTTATGTTGTAATTGATGAATTGGATTTTGTTTTCTTTCTTTTTGTTGTTGTTTTCTATTGTGATGGGGCGCGTGCTGGACAATTGGGAGAAACGACAATGCAGGGTTTGGGCTAAGCACGCATAAATAATGTTAATGAGAATATGTTAGTAAAATACTCAAGTAAAGTGCTTATTGTGTATTTTATTTAATATATATTTTTTTAGATATTTTTGTACTGCTTTTGAATACGTTTTCTACTGTAGTATACATTCATTTAAAAAAAAAAGCAGACTAATAAACCATTGATTATACTTTTTAGACTATTTAGAAATTGGCAAATCCTTGAACTAGTTCTACACGGCACTAATGCCAAAAATCTCAATAAAAAACTAAAACTAAAACTAAAAAAAAAAGATACGGTACGAATGCCATGAAAATAAACAGCAGCGAACTCAAACTCGGCAACAGCTACGAACAAATTTCGAATTGTTTATAATAAAAATGACCGTGTGCTATTTAAGCGCAGTCGCCGCTGGCGTCGGCAGCGCTGCCCTCGCTTGCCTTATCTTTCAAGGAAAATTAAATTTATACACACACACACACACACACACATACATGCATGCATGCATGCATATGTGGGCTGTTGTCGAAATATTTACAGTTACTTTTGAAAACAAGCACTGACCTAGAAATTGTGGAAGCCGAAAATTGATAATTTTTGTGTTTTATTTAACGCATCTCCATTATGCACAGTGCATAATATGCAAGACTTTCACTTATCCATTTGGCCATTTCGAAACACTTTCTTTTTACGGCTTTCATAATTTCTTTTCGTGTGAAGTAATATTATTAGGCGCCATTTTGTTTGGCTTTGCCTATTGCAAAGATACGAAAATAAACGCAAGACGCGCCGTCAAAATGAAAACGAAACCGAAATTTAGCGCATACACGCACACACACACACCACACACACACACCTCATACAACACACTCACAGACACTCTCCCATGGATAGAGCGCCCCCCAAAAAATAAAAGCAACAGCAACAAACAAACACGAACCAGGCGACAGCCGCTGCCCGCGCTCTCTTTCTCTCTCTCTCTCTCTCTCTCTCTCCCCCACAAAGCATTCAGCCTCGACAGCAGCGCTCAGTTCATTGACCGACGAAACTGGGTCACCCAAAGCAGCGACGCAGCAGCTGAGCAGCAACAGTGAAGGTGCTTGAGAGTGTGCGCGTGTGTGTGTGCGTGTGTGTGTGTGTGTAAGTGCGCTTGATAGTAAACAAGCTTTTTTTCTACTCATATTATTCGTTCATTTTGCATTTGCTTTATTTATATTTTTTGAATTGTTTAAATTTGTAGTTGTCGCGGAACAGGCATAGAAATATTTGCAGTTATTTATTTTATTCTCTTAAAGATTTTTATTAGTTCTCATATGCAGCATGTGGCTTTTAATTAAAATGAACTTAAATTAGCACGAGGCTAAGTAAATTGAAAGTAAATATGCATTCAAATCAAACAGGCTCAGTGTCTTAAGCAGGGCAGTGCAAGACAGAGAGAGAGAGAGAGAGAGAGCGCGCAATATGTAAGCTGCTTTACAGTTATGATTTTGGCAAAAGCTTTACAATTTTAAGAAGTATTCGACTCAAATTGGCCAAAGCTGAACAAATAATTAAAAAAACACACAACAAATTAAATTCAAATGAATATTCGTGTATCTCAACAACAACAACAACAACAACAAATGGCTAACAATTATCTTTGTTGTTAAGGCAAAGCACATAAAAAAAAAATAATCAGACAATTGTCAATTATCGAAAGCACAATTTTATTTTTTTATTATTTTTATTATAGTTACGTATAAGTCTATGCATGTGAGTGTGTGTGTGTGTGTGTGTGTGTGCACATGAACAACAGCTAGGCAACTCAGTGACGTTTTTGTTGTTGTCGCAATCATTATTATTTTGAGGCTACACACACACACACACACACACGCACACACAGACACAGAGGCATGCATACACATGTAGATTTCGCCTTGCCGTCATCGTTGCTGCCGCTGCGAGTGTTTTGAACTTTATTCAGGTCAATTACAAATACATTAAAATGCCAGTGCTACACACACACACACACACACACTCACACACACATACACATACATACGTGCAAGGCGAGGTGTTGACTAAAATAATATTGGAGGCTACCAAACAAAATGTACAATATGACAATAAAAGTGTTCGCCCCCGGGGGTTGCATGGGATTTGAAGTCTGGCTGGGTTTCTGTGCGGGTGACCAGACCCCTGGGAGCCCAGGCTGAGCTTAAACGCTGGGGTCAAAGCTTCAAGTACAACTAGCCAATGATTAGCTTGCAAATGCAAACGATGATAATGAAGCTGATGATAATGATGATAGTGGCGAGTGCAATAAATGAATGTGGGCGAGGTTCGTTCTCAATGCAATTCGATTCAAGTTGTGCAGTCGTGGGTTTCTAAGGTGTGAGCTCTAGCTGGAAGGTTAACCAAACGTTGCGCTATTGAAATGCGCATTTGCGCATGCATAAGAGATGTCGCACTCAGCTTTTTGGTTTACTTATTATACAATTTACTTTTGTTTCTTGTCATCAGTGAAATCATTTTACGCGTGACACGCATCATCAACACTTAAATGAACAGCGACAAGTTTGGTTGCTCTGTCTCTGTCTGTCCCACTGTCCCACTGTCTCTGTCCCTGGCTGTGTTACATAAAGTCGTGCGTCGTGTGCGCTTCACCTGCCTTTGGTTTAACGGTGAAATTGCAAAGGAAAGAGCGCAAAACAAGGCAGTCAAAAGCAGCGACTGCACAAAACGTAACAAACTTGTTTTACACGGCGACGCTGACGTCGCGGTCGACTTCGGCGTTGCCTACTACGCAAGTTGAACCTTCAAAAGGTTCATTTACCTCGGCGAACGAGCGTCCAGCGAGCGCCAAACGAAAGAGCAGCCGCCACTAGTCCCAGTCCCACGAGCACGAACGAAACGAGCGCCACACACACACACACACACACACACACACACAACCACGATGAGCGACGGGCAGCAGAAAAATGTACTTTCGCTTTTTCAATGCCTCGGCGTCAAACTAGTTTCAAGCTCCAAGTGGAGCCGAGCCACAGCCAACATTGCTGCAATGCCTGTGATGTCGACGACAGCGACGCCGGCGTTGCTGCCGTTTTGGGGCACAGTTAAACGACCGACACATGGCGAGTTCAACGACTCTTGTAAAATTTCTCGAAGGTTTCGCATTGCAACATTAGCGACAGCGTCGCAACTTGTTCGACTGCAACAGCAGCAGCAGCAGCAGCTGAGCAGCACTGCATTTGCATAGGCTCTCCCACTCTCTGGCTCTCTTGCACACACACACACACACACAGACAAGCATGAGCATACACGTTGTGTGCTCTCTTGTGTGTGCTGAATGCTGTTCATTGCACTCGGCCTCATTTTGACTGCGCGCTGCGCTTTTCTTGCTGCAATTTTGTTTTTGCACGATGACGACGTCGACGTCAACGAGCTAGCGAGTGAGCGTGAGAGCGAGCGAGAGAGAGAGAGAGAGCGAGTGAGCGAGCAGGCATTTGTCGCCTTTGTTGGCGAGTGCAGCGACTTTTATTTGGGTCAGGCACGGTCATTCGCCTCAGTCGCAGCGCAGCGTTCGAGTTCGCGAGCTGCAATTGCAATTGGCGGTTGCCTTGGCGCGCATTTATTTGAAAATAATTATGAGCAGCAAAATCGAAAAAAAACAAAAAAATGAGAAAAACAATATGCGAGGTCCGCTCGCTGCTGACATTCCCTTGGTGCGTTTGTTGTATTTCATTTTCATATACTATATTTTTTTTGTACCATTTTTTACAAGTATTTAAATATTTACTTGTAGCCTCACCTTAATCCAGTCAAAAACATATTGCACTTCAAAAATGATATGCCAAAAAAAAGTAGCTTTTGTTTGACTTTGCCTTTGTTTTATTGATTTAAAATACAAGAATATATATGAATATGCCAGCATGTATGTATGTATGTGTGCATGTGTCGAGCGTGACCTTTTCGTGCGATCTAAAATTAATAATTGTAATATGGCACAGGGTCCCCCCGCCCCCTTTAAAATGTATGTGTTATTGAGCGTCGCCCTCGTCGCTGCCTTCGCTGGCTGACCTCCTCAGCACTGGTCGTTTTTGTGTGTGTGACCCACAAAATCAAAAATACATGCACACATACATATGCATATGCATATGCTTTAACTGTTCAGGCGATCTCTTTGCAAACAGAGCTTTCTTTTGTCGCGCTCGCACTTCCACGAAATTTCAGGAAACTTCAAAACAAACTCATGATGTCTTTATTGCGCTTGTTATTATGTATTTCTACACATTTCTTCACGCCACTTCTTCTGCTACCGCTCCCCCCTCCCCCCTCCCCTTAGCTATTGTTGTTTGTGTGTGTTTTGTTTTTATTACATTTCGTTGAATTTCTTCTTTCTACGCCCGCTAGCTTATTTTCGGCGTCTCTTTTTGTGTGTCTCTTTCTGCGCTTTTCGATCATTTTGTAAACAACTTACGCAAGCAACAACAACAACAACAGCAACAACAACAATGGCAATTGTGTCGCTTATTTGATTTTACGTAAATCGGACGCATTGCTGTGAATCACCAAACTAACAAACAAAAGTAGGCCTACCTCACCCTGCCCCTCGCTCGCTCTCTCCCTCACCCTCTTGTACACTCTTCCGCTTCTCGACGTTTCGTTCGGTGCATTGAACTTTTGTTGTTGTTTGGCTCAGCAAAGCCCAGAGAAAACATAAACAAAATATTGTTGTTGTTGTTGTTGTTTCTGTTTTTTTGTTTCTTTCTTTTTATTTATGTTTTTTATTGCCTTAGTTTTTGTTTGCTCAACAACTCAACTGACAATTAGCGCCTCGCCGTAATACGGGAAGTCTCGGGCCCATAACACTAGCATGGCATATAAGTAATAATAACAATAATAACAACAATAGTAACAACAATGCAAACAATTGCTACTCAATTTCTCATTAGAGAAAGCCAGTGTAGGCCGACCCAGGGGAGGGAGGGGGGCTTTCGGCTTGCGGCTGTCAAACTGTCAGCACGAATTGAGGTTAGAGCCGAACTCGAGGCCCGCCAAGTGAAAGTGAAATGTTGCTGAAGACTTGTTAATTGGCTTTTAATTGTTGAAAAATATTGTGCGCTATTATTATGGCACACTCGACGGCTTTTCGAATGGTAACACAGTGAAAACTGTGCCCAAGAATCAGCCTTCTTTTTGCACATACATATACCAAAAGGTGGCTTTACATTAACATAACCTTTTATTTATACCCCTTTATGGCGTTTTATGTACTTTCTTTAAGCGTTTTATTGGCCAAAACTTTGGTCGAATATTCCAGTTTTTCCGCCGCGTCGCGCTTGCGCAATAGCCCAACATTTCTTTGCCCTACACAACACTGTGCCCAACTTGCTCAGTTTTGTTGTTGTCTTCTCCAACACTTCTCCAACAACACGCACGAAAATTTCTACCCAAAATGCGGCGCAACTTTCACTTTTACTTTCGTAGCGAGAAATATGCGTGCCAAATGTGAGGCAATGACGTCCAACAACAACAACAACAACGACAACAACAACAAAAACAACGTAATAAAGCGTCGCTTCGTTTCGCTTATATTATTAAATTATTTTGTTGTCTTTTGTTTGGCTTGCGTTGTCGTCATTGTTTGTTTTTTTGGCCTCATTTCGAAGCCTAAGTTCAACGACCGTCTGTTTGACAATGTTGTTGTTGGAGTTGTTGTTGTTGTTGCTGCTGCTGCTGAGTTATGGCTCCTTCTTGTGCTTCCTCTTCTTCCTCTAGTGGCTTCTTTATAACGTGCGAAATACGCTGAACTGTTGCTTCCGCCGCATTAGTTTGCATTCAATTTGAATAATCAAATGACTCAAATCTCTGACTCAGCCACAAAGTTGCCCTCAATAAATCACAAGTATTTTCAATTTTGATTGAATGCATCGCCATGAATCATCTGGAGCAACTGCAGCAACTTCAGCAACTGGGGCAACTGTCCCTGACATAGCTCCTGCCACACGTTGGCTACGTGACTCGATGCACTAGCCGCAATTCCGATTTGCATTGCATCTCTCCATCTCGCTCGCACCGCAACCCTCAGACGCTGGGCCGAGACGGGGCCAGCGTAGTCATAAATTAAGCGAGCGTAAACACGTAAATGACAAAAATTGTATTTTAACGGCTCGTCAAACAAATCTCATTACAAAGCTGCCTCCTGCCTCCAAATGAATTCATGTCGCCGCTGACGCTGTCATACCGGGCGTATGCGTGATCCGTTTCTTGGCGCCATCCACAGAAAAATGCTACAAATTGTTGCAAAAAGCTCGCCAAAGCTTTTGCGCGCTCTCTTAACTTGCGGCAAACTCAACACAGTGTGTTGAAAAGCTTTGCAGCATTAAGAGCGCACGCAAGAGAGCATGCGCCAAAGAGCGCAAAAGTTGCACCTCGCTCTTTATTTGCGCTTGCTAGCTTGTTGTTTGTTTTTGGCGCCACGAGCATTGAACTTTCGTTGCGCTAGATGTGGAGATAATGATAAAGCGCTGCTCAAGAGCTTGTTGCAAGCTTATCAGCGCTTGAAGCTTATCAGTTCTTGAACTTGCAAACTATGCTACAGCTTGTGTGCTTGGTATGGAAATTTAAAGTTTATCAAATATAAATTGCAAATTAAACTGTTTAATTATAATTTATAAACTATTTTTAAATAATATCTTAAATATAAGTTTTAAACAAAGAAATTGCTTCTCTATAACTAAACTCATTTGGTTCTATGACTAACCCGCCTGTTCTTATCAGAATTCGACGCTCGGCGCAGTTGTTTTCTGGTTTGTTGGCCCCTTCCAATTACTCACTGAGCTTTGTCACCGCTCTCTTGCGCGCGTTCGCTCTCTCTCTCTCGCTCTGAGTCAGCTCTCTTTGAAACTTTGCGTTGGTCGTTGGCTCTACCGCTTTTTTGTGCTGTGAACGGTGGCGGCTTTTTCAGTTGCCTTTTCCGTTTCTGTTTCTGTTGTTGCTCGACTCGACTCAGTCTCGGTCTCAGTCTCGCAGCTACCTTTGGGTATATTCGTAACGTGCTTTGCTTTTTACAGTTAGTCGCGTTCGAGACCTTGTCGAGTTTTGTCATGTTAGCGAATTATTTCAATAAAATCCAAAATACACTCTACCACGATTTATGTGTATTTCAACGTTCTTCTAACCGTCTCTTAAACAATTACAACTAGTTTAATTCAATTAAATAAAACAAATATGCATCTTGCAAATATAATTATCAAAATGCAACTCTGTTAACGTGAAGAAAAGTCGACCTGTCTCAAATCTCAAGTTCCAGTCCCAGAGCCCGAAACACGTTTGTTGGATTACGCGGTAAAACATAAGAAGTTCAACCCACAAATTGAAAATATAAATCAATTCTGCAACTGCAAAGTTCAGCGAAAGAAAATTCCAAAAATTATTGTTATAACTAAATATTTACAATAAAAGTTAAATCTTAAAAAAAAAAAAAAAAACAAAGCAAAGAAAGTTCCTGCATTGATAAAGAAAAAATAAAAATAAAATAATATATACGTGTATGTTTAGAAAATATTAAGTGAAAATATTTAAAGAAAATTTTACAAAACAAATCAAGCAAAGGAAACAGAAATATTTTTGCAATTACCTGTGGAGTACCTGAGCTACAAGTTGAAAGTTGAAAGAATATCAATAAACAAAATCAGTTACCCCAAAAGAGAAATACTTAACCAAAGTTTAACAAAAAACATAAATTGTGTGTGCCAAAAGAAACCAAAAGCAAATTTAATGAATATTCCAAACATATTTTAAATGCGCACCAGTGTGCAGCAAAATCTTGAGAATCTTGAATCTCTCAGTGGGTGTGTGCCAACTCTGTGAATGCAACAAGCCCAGAGAATAACAAAATCAACTCAAACAAGCCCCAATACAAAACAAAACACATATTAAAATGGGCGAAGAACTACCAATATTGAAAGGCATACTCAAAGGCAACGTGAACTATCACAATGCGCGTAAGTTGACAAAACTAGCTCAAAGAACTGACTCGAAACTCCAGGTCCAACTGGGTCGTCCAGCCACATGACACAAATTCGCTTTCAATTGCCCGTCGCAGAGCACAACAGCAGCAAATGCAGTTATGAGCAGCCCAGCAGCTAGCCAATGCATGCTTAAATAGGTGTAATAATAAGCACTTTTTACATGCGCACGCAACAAATTTGATTTTGTTTTGTTTACATTTGTTTGTGTTTTTTTTTTGTTTTACTTCGCTGTCAAGCAATAGCAACTAACTCTTTAAGCGCCATTGAAGTGTTGACCTCGTTTTTAAACGCACACAATAATAGTTTTTTTTTTCTTCTACTATTTTATTGTTTTGTTTGCGCGGCCGCGGAAGAGCTTTAAACTTGAAATGAAACTCTGGCAGCGACGCAGTCGACATGCGACGGCGTTGCCCACTTGTGCGACTTTTGCTATTTTCTAAAAAGCAACAACAACAGCAACAACAGAAACAAAAACAAAAACAACAGCAAACAACGAAAGCTGCCTCTCTTCATGTTTGACCAACTTTGCAGCGTCGAAAGTAGACGCAGGCGTCGCTGCCGCTGCTGCTGCTGCTGCTGCTGCTGTTGGCGCAGGCGTCGCTGGCTCAGTTGTGCGCTCGCTCGCTCCAATTTCTACGCGCAGTCGCAGCTGCGTTCATTTTCCATTTCGTTTGACCTGAATTTCGCTGCCAGCCAACTGGGTCATTCAGCCATTCAGTCCGTCATTCAGTCAGTCAGTCAGTCAAGCGATTTCTCGGCTGCTGCGCGGCTGCTGTGGAAAAAGTAGTGAAAAATCTGCACAGCCTCGTTTGGTCTCTGCCAGTTGCTGCTGCTGCTGTTGTTGTTGTTGTTGTTGTTGCTTTTGCTGTTTCACTTTTGTTACTGACTTTGTTGTTGTTGTTGCTGTGTGCCAGTTATTTGCGGCAACTGAGTGAAATTGTAGAAATTGCATTGACATTGAAAAGTTGGCCAGCATTTGTTTTGGGCGTTTCGTCGGAAATGAATAGTTCAGGCCTAAATATCTCAGCTAATCACGGCAAAGCATTCAAATTAGTTTGATTAATGATTAGCTTAAGGCCTCTGGCAATTTGCAAAAATGTGCTGTCTAATAAGAAGCAGAGAGCTTAAGAGAGAGATTGAAAGGAAGAGCGCAGTTTACAGTGGGCGCGCGCTAATTGGAACGCTGCAATTAGATTTTCATCTTTTAATGTTAGCAAAAATGTAAAATTAACTATTAATATAGATGAAATAATGTTTATATGCTTAAAACATTTATAAGTCTAGCTTTTTTCCTTGACATATGCATCTTGATGCAAATTTCTGGCAGTTCTAGTTAGCGAGTGCTCACCGTAATTGCTTTCTGCACAGAGTAGAAGCTTGTTAGTTTGGCCTATGAACAAATGGATAAGTCTGCATTTGCTCGGCTGATCTCAGCTTAACCCACTTCAAACACTTCACTCAATTAGCGACTGCAACTTTGACAGCTTTTGGCCCAGACTCTGGCCCAAACGCCGATCGCTGATCGCTGCAAAACGTGACCAGAAACGTGTCTGCGGTCTTCGCTAGCTTGGTGAAATGTGAAAGTTCACCCACATACAAATTCGTTAGTGCAAATTAAAATCTACAAACTCACAAAAGAAAAAGAAAAAAGAGAAAGTGTAGCAAGCGTCAAGAACGAGTCCAAAAAAAAAAAAGAGTTGAACGACAGCTGAGCGCAGGCAATGACCCAGTTGGAAGGGCAGCGTCTGTCGGGCTCAGGGTTCGGGGATCGGGGCTCGGGGCGTTGCAGGCCATAAATTACAGGGCCGCCTGTACAGTGAGCTCTCTGTACAGGTATGACAAGAGCTTCCTGCGTGACAAACAGAACAACAGCTGCTCCTTGCACCTGTTCGCCGAAGTGTGACACCTATATACATAAGCTACTTTATATATGTATATATATATATGTGAGACTTGTAACTGTGCGTGTTATTAATTTGCCCCTCTTCTGCTTCTTCTTCTTCTCGTTGCAGCTGTGCGCTTTGGTCGCGTGCCCAAGCGAGAGAAGGCGCGCATTTTGGCCGCCATGCAGCAGAGCACACAGAATCGCGGCCAACAGCGCGCCCTGGCCACCGAATTGGACGATCAGCCACGCCTACTGGCCGCCGTGCTGCGCGCCCATCTGGAGACATGCGAGTTCACCAAGGAGAAGGTCTCGGCGATGCGACAGCGCGCCAGAGACTGCCCATCGTACTCAATGCCAACCTTGCTGGTAAGTGAAAGCAACTCTTCAAGTCCAATTGGGAATACATCCAATTAGAATACGCATTTCCCGATCCCATTGCGTAGCGTGTAATTCAGTTTAGAGGCAGCTTTTGTGGCAAAAGGTTGTCGCGTAGGCGAGTGTCAAGCACATTTCCGGGCCACATTTATTGGCATGCACAGATCAACAACAACAACAACAATGGCAACAACAACAGTAGCATAAACAACAACAAACTAGTTGCTGGCGCGCGTTACTCATACGCCAAGGTGAACCAGTTTGCATGATTCTAAACCAGGAAATCGACGGCATCGCACGTAGACGCGTCTCCGTCTTTCTGTTCTGCTATGCGGCAAGACCTCCACCTCCGGCATGGACAGAGACAGAGTTAGCCATAGATCGGGGCATTGAAGCTTCGTGGTTTGGGGTCAAGTTCTTGATGGCCCTAAAACGTTTGTTGTTGTTGTTTTTTCTCTTTCGACTTTGGCCAAAAGCTGTCAATGTCAAATGTGACTGACGGACTGACAAACAAATGATAAATGGGTTGTAAATTCTGTCACTGACTCGATTCGAATGTTGGTTGGTCTGGTGAACTGTTTGTCTATCTGCTTACAACTGACGTCATTGTTCAGGTGCGGGGGCTTCACACACACACACACACACTCACACACAGATATCTGGGCTCACAGAGATAAGGCAAGGCCTTCTATGATAGAACTGGGATGCATTACGGCTGGGAATATCCCAATTCTAATTGCATATTTCTGGAATTTCTTACTTGCGAGCGTTGCCTGTCTATTTCCAGCAAAGCGGTACTTTTTTTTTGAAGTGTAGTCCCCACATTTGTGGTCCCTATCGAGCAAAGCCCCTAGCATTATCGAACTGGACGATAAGGAAGCCAAAAACCTACGTAAAGCCAAACGCGAAACGTGTTCCGACAATAACAAAATACATTTCCGAAGCTCAAGGTCAAGCGTAGCGTCATTATTAATGGAACAAAATAGCCCACACACACACACACACATGCATACTACAAAGAGAGTGGGAAAGAGATGGCGAGCATGGCATGGAAGGGGCGAAAGTGTTTAGATAGTCAAGCACATGTGGCGGCTGTTTAAATAAATTCGAATCAAACATTAACATAATCAAACGCAGGGGGGAGGGGGTTGCGCGCGTCTTTCTATTTGTTTTTAGCTAATTATCAGGCAGTTGCGTTAATGAGTGTGCGATAAGGTGTGCGGCCAGAGAGCGCGATAGTAAACAAAGAATTTCCATTGTCAAAGTCAAGTGCAAGGCTCTAGCAGCGACAGCAATGACTATGTAAGAGCTTTTTACATAGCCAAAGAGAGTCCAAAAACGATCAGACAGCAAGAGAGAGAGGGAGAGGGAGTGTGAGAGCGACGCGTCGCTGCCAAAAGAATAATTTGCACATGTCTGCAGCGTAGAATAATCACACACACACACACACACACACACATGCATGCATACACACGCACACACTTAGAACGCTCGCATGCGAGTCGCGAGACGACCTTGTGGCGAGTTATTTTTTAACCTTGGAATGAATGAAATGGTTGTGCCTGTGTGTTGCTTTTTTTTTGCGCATGTTCGTATGTATGTATGCATGTAGTTGATATGGGTATTATATATAGAACTACTTACGTATGTATGTATGTATGTATATGAGTAAGCAATAATACTTACATAATAATATACATATAAAAATTATACAAATATGCATAGAGCTAGGCACACGAGGGGTTCGCAACTGTTAATGCAAATGTCATCAGCATGAGGAAGCGAATGCAAAAGGCAGACCACAACGACTGACAACGGCACTTTTTACGACAAGCGCCGCCAAAGAGAGAACGTAAAACTAAAATGCCAACAACAATTAGCACAACAACAAGCGTTATTAGTAATTTGTAATGCGCGAGCGAGAGCAAGCGCTGGCAAGCGAGGCTGTGCCGAAAGCGAGTGTGCGAGCGAGATAGCGAGAACAACGACGCAGTTCATTTGAATAAGTCAGGTGGTTATATTGCAATATGTATACATACATATATTGCAATGCTTATAAGGAAGCGCCAGTTGCGCATTCTATGCAAAGTTCTATTGAGTTATGACTGCACATGAGACAAGGCGGAAGCGCAACAGCAAGTGCTGTCGGGGTTGGGAGGGGGCTCGGTATCAAGTACAAAATACAAAACTAATAATATAGCAATTTCTTGATTAGACTTGGGATTGTATCAGCTACAAGAATTCTAGGAATTATTTTGGCAGCCAAAAATTTAAATTGAAGGTCTTGTGATACGCATGACGGGCAGCATACAAGAAGGGGGGATCTAACAGCAAGGGGGTAGTCATAAAGAGAGCACACACACACACACACGCAATAAGTATTTTCGCAAACTATTTCCGCTTTTGCGCAAATGAAACGCAAATACAACAAGAAATATATTTTTATAAAATGATACGAATCCCATGCCGAAGGCGACGTCGACGACGACGCCGACGCCGACGTCAAAGTGCCGGCAAAAGGTGCAGAAAATAGAAAAGAAATGTCTTATCGTTGTTGTTGTGCCGGTTGCCGGCATATTGTTGTTGCTTTTGCTTGCACTTGGCGAAGGCCAATATTGTGAAGGGTAGGTGGGTGGAAGGGGAGGGAGGCGACTATGGATGGGCCGGCATTTTGGGGCGCGAAATTTTCAAGGTTAATCAGACAAATTCAGAGGAAGTCTTCGACGTGTGCTCGTTGAAACAGAACGATTGTTGTACAGCTATAAACATATGTGCATATGTACATATGTACATCTGTGTGTGAAATGAAACATAATTTATAAATTAAGAATCAAGAGCAACAAGGCTGCCAGATGACAATTAGTGGGGAGTGGGAGTGGGAGGGGGGCATGTGATTGGCACGTTCGCGCTTGTCTGGCGCGTGCATGTAATTCGAAACCCGGAAAGCGAACTAGCGAAATAACATGAACAGTGTTTGCAATAGACAGAACAACGGCAGCAATAGGGTCACAAACAGTAAGCGCGCCCTACCACACCCCTCACCCCTCCTCAGACCAACCCTCTCACACACACTCGCACACCCGCTGCACCGACGACAATCTAAAAGCCCAGCCGGCACACGCGCAGGCGGATAGAAAAAAATATATAACAGCGACAACAACTAGCCGGAACCTTGAACTCTGGTTCGTCGACCTTGGTGCTAATGTCAGCGACAGGCGACGCAAGCACAAAGCAACGGGGAAAAAAAAAATAACAGAACACAGCACAGAATTGTCAAAGTATGCGAGAGAGTTGGATAGTGCGAGAGAGTGTGAGCGAGAGAGGAAGAGAGGGAGAGAGGCAGAACCGCCCCTAGAAACTAAAAACTAACCAGCGCGCGCGCTGACGTCGACTGAGCTTTTGTAATAAAAAAGCTTCCAGCGAACGTATGAGGAAATGCGACGTTTGACGACAGTTGGGCAAGAGTTGGTTGTGCGAGGGATGAAGGGAGCTGGTTGTGCGACTGGGGGCGTGCGGAAGTACTAATAGTTATGATTATTGATTGCAGTTGGAGGTGGAGGTGGAGGCCAGGCGGTTCGGTGACCTTCGCGTGAATAGTGCCTATAAAATGCCGATGACGATGTGGGAAATGCAACAGTTTGCCTTGCCGCATGCTTAGCAATTAAGTAGTCAGTGGGGCATGCTACAGTAAACACAGCCTAAACTAGAACTAGTTTCGTTATTGATGCTTGGCTCTTGCCTTGCTTGCCTACGTTTTAAAAAGGGAAAAGTTAATCTATTAGTAAAGAATATATACCCAAAACAACATAGAATCCATATCCCATCCCTTCTAAAACAGCCATACACATCCATACACACTCATATACTATCGTGGGATTCGAAACAATACAACAATACAACATCCACATTCATACATATCCATACACATTCGTACACATTCATACACATTCATGCTCATCCAAACATTCATTCACAAGCGTGGGATTTGAAACAGTACCCATCGAAAATGAACTCTTGCGAATTATTCAAAAAGTGGGAAATGTTTATTGTAATTAGCATGGGATATAGCTAAGAGCTAACAATATTACACACCAGTCTAGGATTTGAACTAGCTGCCTTCTTAGACCAATGGGATCTTGGCGATATAATTTAAGTTTGTAAAAACTTGAAGAGGAACACATAATTAAGCTCTCGAATTTTATTCTCCTTTCATTGAAGGCCTGTCCGCTCAATCCCGCGCCCGAACTGCAGTCCGAGCAGGAGTTCTCGCAGCGCTTCGCGCATGTCATACGCGGGGTCATCGACTTTGCGGGCATGATACCCGGCTTCCAGCTGCTCACCCAGGACGACAAGTTCACGCTGCTGAAGGCGGGTCTCTTTGACGCGCTGTTCGTGCGGCTAATTTGCATGTTCGACTCGTCGATCAACTCGATCATCTGCCTGAACGGGCAGGTGATGCGCCGCGATGCCATCCAGAACGGGGCGAATGCCCGCTTCCTGGTGGACTCGACGTTCAACTTTGCGGAGCGCATGAACTCGATGAATCTGACAGACGCCGAGATCGGACTCTTCTGCGCCATTGTGCTGATCACGCCGGATCGTCCCGGTCTGCGCAACCTGGAGCTCATCGAGAAGATGTACAGCCGCCTGAAGGGCTGTCTGCAGTGCATTGTCTCCCAGAACCGACCCGATCAGCCCGACTTTCTGGCCAAGCTGCTCGACACAATGCCCGATCTGCGCACCCTCAGCACCCTGCACACCGAGAAGCTTGTCGTGTTCCGCACCGAGCACAAGGAGCTGCTGCGCCAGCAGATGTGGAGCATGGAGGACGGCGATGCGGCCAGCAAGAGCCCTGCCGCCAGCTGGGACGCCATGGACGTCGAGGCGGCCAAAAGCCCGCTCGGCTCCGTCTCCAGCACAGAGTCCGCCGACCTGGATTACGGCACACCCAGCAGCACCCAGCTACAGCAGCAGCAGCAGCCGTCGCAGCAACAGGCCGCTACAACGCCCCAGTCCCATCATAATGCGCCCTCGGCGCTGGCCAGCTCCGCGCCCCTGCTCGCCGCAACGCTCTCCGGCGGCTGTCCGCTGCGCAATCGCGCCAATTCCGGCTCCAGCGGGGACTCCGGTGCTGCCGATCTGGACATTGTCGGCTCGCATGCGCATCTCACCCAGAACGGCCTGACAATCACGCCCATTGTCCGCCACCAGCAACAGCCCCAGCCGCAACAGCAGCAGCAGCAGGTGAATCACCATCAGCAGCATCCGCAGCTGCACCATCACCTGACCTCGGGCGCCACACGGTATCGCAAGCTGGACTCGCCCACAGACTCGGGCATTGAGTCGGGCAACGAGAAGAACGAGTGCAAGGCGGTCAGCTCAGGCGGCAGCAGCTCATGCTCCAGTCCACGCTCCAGCGTCGACGATGCGCTTGACTGCAGCGATGCCGCCCAAGCGGCCACAGCTGCGGGCGTTGCCCAGCTGAGCGTCTCGGTGTCGCCCGTGCGCTCGCCCCAGCCCTCGAGCAGCGCCAATCTGAAGCGCCAGATAGTCGAGGACATGCCGGTGCTGAAGCGCGTGCTCCAGGCGCCGCCTCTCTACGATACCAACTCGCTGATGGATGAGGCCTACAAGCCGCACAAAAAGTTCCGGGCTCTGCGTCATCGTGAGTTCGAGACCGCCGAGGCCGATGCCAGCAGCTCGACCAGCATGCCGGCGCACAGTCCGCGCCAGAGCCCCACGCCCCACTCCGCCCACATCAGTGTGGTGCAAACGCCCCCACCAGCCGGCGCAGGAGCAGCAGCGGCTGCAGCGGCGGCCAACAGTCAACTGCACATGCATCTGACACGCAGCAGTCCCAGCCAGCAACAACAACAACAACAGCAGCAGCAGCAGCTGGGCTCGATGGCCAGCACGCACTCGGTCCTGGCCAAGTCCCTGATGGCCGAGCCGCGCATGACGCCCGAGCAGATGAAGCGCTCGGACATCATACAGAACTATTTGATGCGCGAGCCGGCGACAGCGGCCAGCAGCACAACGGGCGGCGGACGCAGTCCGAGCAGCCATTGCCCCTCGCCCTCGACCAGCTCCCCGCCGCCGCCGCCCCAGCAGCAGCAGCTGCAGCAGCAGCAGGCACGTTGGGCCACCACCAGCTGCCAGCAGCGACAGCAGTCCGTCTCGCCGCACAGCAACGGCAGCAGTTCCAGCTCCAGCTCCAGCTCCTCATCCAGCTCAACCTCCAGCAGCAGCAGCAGCGGCAGCAACGGCAGTTGTCAGTATTTCCAGTCGCCGCACTCGACCAGCAGCAGCAGCAGCAGCAACAACTTGGCCTCCTCGAGCGCGGCCACGTCCACGTGCATTGTGGCGGCTCCGCCGCGTGCCTCGCCCATGATCGAGCTGCAGGTGGACATTGCTGATCCTGCCCAGCCGCTGAATCTGTCCAAGAAGTCGCCGACGCCGCCGCCGAGTAAGTTGCATGCGCTTGTCGCTGCTGCCAATGCTGTGCAGCGTTATCCAACACTGTCCGCCGATGTGACCGTCACCGCTGCCAGCAGTCCGGCTGTCTCTGCTGCCACGCCCAGCGGCACACCGCCCACCAGCAGCAGCAGCAGCAGCACCAGCAGCAGCGGCAGCAGCAGCACGCCCAGCGGTGTGCCGGCCGTGCACAAAGTCATGTTGGAGGCGTAAGCGCCGCTCCGGAGCTGAGCTGAGCTGAGCTGAGAGACTGAAGCGCGGGGCGTGGTCGAACTTTCCTTAACACTGCAGCTGCCACGCCCCTGCCCCCCACCCACACCCGCAAAAGGGGCAGAGAGACCACACAAAAGAAAACGTCATTTGATGCGGCGCAACAAACAACAAATCCCACAAAAAGAAAGCCAGCAAAAAAAAAATATGAAAAAAAAACAAACAAATTTAATTAAATTATTTTAACTTTAAAGAAATTCACAAACAAGAAAAAAAAACAAAAACAAAAACAATGAGCAAGTGTACAAAGTTTCAAAATGCATGCAATTTAAATGTTTAAACTAAAAGTTATTAACTAAAAAAAAAAAAAAAAGAAAAAGAAAAAAAAACAAATTTGGACGCAGCTGCGTCGAGGTATTAAAATGTGGGCAAAGGCAACAATGCATATAAACCATATATTTTTAGCAGTAACAACAACAACAACAACAACAATAAGAAGAAGAAGAAGAAGAGAAAATAACAACAACAACAACAGACACACACACAATTGAAAATCATGATATTTTCCGAGAGGTTTCCCTTTGCAGTCGCCAAAATGCTTTTCAAATTGATTTGTCGCACGTTTTCTATTTTCTAATTTCTAAGCAAGTCTTTGCTTTTCTTTGATTTTCTATTTTCTTTTCAATTTTCCGATGCTTCTTTCAATTGTTTTTTTAGTTTTAAGCACTTGTTGTACATACTATTGAAATAATATTTACATTTTAACTATAATTATTATTATTATTACTATTATTATTATTATTATTATTACTATTATTATTATTATTATTATATTATTATTATTACTACTATTATGTAGGCAAGCAAAGCGTTCAACTACTTGCTTTTTAAAAATGTTTTTTGAAAAAACTGCAAATTTAAATCAACTTTTTTTTGTCCAATTCTTTGAATGCCCCAAAAGAATATCAAAAAAAAAATGAAAGAAAAAAATGGTGTGAACTTTTTTTTTGCGATCTCCGTTAACAAAAGCTGTTTTTTGACATGAGAACATGCGAGAGAAATTCAACTAAATTTAAGTTAAAAATTCAGTTTTTTTGAATTACAAAAGTTTAAGATCATAAGCGTTTAACTTTATTGTTTTCTAATTTTAAAAACGAAAAACAAAACAAACAAAAAAAAAAAACTGAAGAAAAACCCAACAAAAAATACATATACTTATACATATATGAAAAATGAAATCAAACAAGAAAAAAATAAATAAAAGAAATGCTTGACGAGTTTTAGCAGCAAAAACCCAACGTTAAACATATTTGTTGTGTACATAGTTAAATGTTAAATTAACGTATTTAAATTATAAATAATAACAAAATATGCTTAAACAATTCAATGTTTGATTGGCGTCAAAATACAACAAAAAAACAACAACAAAACTTAGCAGCTGATTAAAAAACTCTGCAAAAAATACAAAAAACACACAAAAAAAAAAATAAAGAAGAAGAAGAAGAATATTGATATAAATATTATTTAAAAGTAATATATACACTTGCGGTAGCAAAAAACTATTACATTAATTATACATATTATAATTATGCAGTACTATTATGATTATTCTAATTCTTATGATTAATTAATTACTATTTCTTGTGGTAAGCAACAAAAAACCAACAACAAAAAAAACAAACAAAGAAAAAAAAACAACAAACACCGGCGCAGAAATTTGTATGTCAAATCAATAAAAGAAAAATTGTTTTAAAAAAAATATAAGAAAAATCCTTGGTTCTTATTATTTCACTTTAACTTTTCTTTTTCAGTTTTTCAGTTCGACTTTTTATTTACTTATCTATTTAGACCAAGGTTTGGTGAGCTCCTTAGTTGCAAGTTAAAAAGATTTCGGAATTTGACAGTAGCTTTTATTATTTAACTACCGCTTTGAGTACTATTTGTAATTAATTTCCAAGATTTGCAAATCGTATTGTATGTACTTATATATGTATATCAAATTTGAGAAAAAAAAAACAAACGAAAAATGAAAAAAAAATATTGTTTTGGTATTTCAATTAAAGAGATTGACAGATGAATACAATAAGCATAAATTAATGAAATCTAAAATACATACAAAATACATATACATATACATATAATAAATATATTCTTTTAAAATTTATGCAAGAAGAAGCATCGTCGAATATTATGAGCAGGAGAAGAAGAAGGTTATAACAAAAACCATAAATAAAATATCACACTTCAATAATAATATATATAAATATATATATATCATACATACATATATGTACATACCTATGTATGTAACAATTTTTTGCGTGTGTGTGTGTGTGTGAAAAATGTCCGTAACTTTTAGCAAGCAAGTAAAAAATGACAACAACAAAAAAAAAATAAAAGTTATGTATTAAAAAACGGAATATTTTATGTATTAAAATAAAACACACACTTTGTAGTGCACACAGCAGCCAGCCTGTGTCTGGGTAACTGTTAGTGTTAGTCTGTGTGTGTATGAGTGTGCGAGTGTGTGTGTGTGGGTCTATCGATAGGGATAGGGTATTCCGAGGAGAAAGCAGGAAGCAGCGACAACTGAAACAATGAAATTGCGACAATTAAGCGTATAATTAACAAAACGTAAATGTTAAACATAATATATATATATATATATATATATATATACGATACTTGGCAGAACGAGTATATATATGTACATACATACATAGTACATATATTTTCATCAGTCACAAAACAATTAATGTGAATTGAGCCAATAACAGTTTTTAAAGACAAAGAGCAAAGTACATGCATACATACATACATATGTACATGTGTATATCCGTGCACTTCGGGCAGGTATATTAATAGAGGTGTATCTGGAATCTGACAAAGAGCAACTCCACACACAAGAGAACGAAATTTGTATTTGTGAAATAAAATAATAATGCAGTTTGTTTTAAAACCAGAATGGAATATGTGAATAAAATATGAAAATAAGTATTTAAAATATATCAACAGAAATTACAAAAAAACCAAACGAATTTTTCGTTTCAAGTATATTTATTTATTTCGGCATGTGTCATATCCTCTACATTAATAGGGCTTCTGCTGCTGCTGCTTCTTCTTCTTCTTCTTCTTCATCTACTTGTGCTTCTTCTTCATCTTTGGCGATAATTTTCAATGTCGCCGCCTGCATGTGCTTTGGAATTTTGCCCGTGACCTTGAGCGATAAGTGTCGCAAAATGAATTTGGCGAAATAATGAAATAAGCGTCGGCTCGTCGGCGGAGGGACGCGTCTAGAGGGTGAACGCTCGGAGCGTGAGTGCCTCGTGCAGATAACAGAGAGTCAGATAGCGCCAGGCCCGGCTGGATACGGGCAGGGGCAAGGGGGGGAAGTGGACGCTTACATACATACATACATATACATGTACATACAAATATGTATATTTCATGCAATATATTCTTATTTTAAATAATGGGCGCACAGTGATCGCGTGGGAGAAAGAGAGAGGGTGACAGAGAGAGAGAGACAGAGGGAAAGTAGGGGAAATTTGTTATCTCTAAAGTCAATGTCAAAACTGAGGCCAAGGGAGTTGGAAATGAAAATGAAGAGTGAGATACAAGAATAGATAAGGTGACAACAGGCAGACAGCGCCACTTATTTTCAAACTGTACCATGCGGCGTATGTGTAATATATGAAGACTACCAGCAGAATACGGTTGGAAAATCGATTGGCAACTAATCGATAACAAAGCGACAATAATCGAGCGAGAAAGAGACCATATTTGAACGGTCAGCTGCTTAAAATATGAATGAACTATGCTCCTGTAACAGGTAGACAAAGTAAAAATGTTTCTATCGCATAAAAACATCTCCTCTCTATGCGATTTTCAGGCATTCAAATCAAGTCTAGAGATTCTAATAAGTCGAAGGAGTCGACGAGCAGAAAGAATCAGATCGAGTGGGATGAGAAAGGGCAGAATGATAAAGGGATAAAAAGAAAAAGGCAAAGTGAGTCATTTGAAACGCAAAATGTATATATGTACATATGTAGGTAAATCCCCTTATTTAAATACACATCATTTCAATCTCTTCTCATTAGCTGGATATAACATATAGAGTCTTGTGGAAAAGCCCACTGATTTAGCCATCCCCCCTCGGGGCTGTCAATATAAATGCCATGATTTCTGAGGCAATAAAACCTATCAATTTGTGATATGCGTAGGTTCTCGAATGTCATGCGAATACAAATGTGTCCCCGGGTGTGTACCTTAGACCTGGGTACAGGGTATCATCTGATCGAGTAAATAGGTGCTTGTTTCATTTCAAATTTCCTGCGATATATGTATATATAGTATTTTTGTTGGTTGATTCTTATATTTTTTTGCGTATTTCACCTTGAAATCAAACGAGCCTCAAATAAATTAATGCACACAACGCGCGCAAATTCCACGACAACAAATAAAAATACAAATACAACAACAAGTTATACAATACGCCCGTGTGTGTGTGTGTGTGTGTGTATGTATTTAGAAACAAGAACAAATACCGGGAAAAAACAACAACAACAACATTTCAAGGTTAACTGATTAGACGAAATTAGCAAAGTTCTAGCAGATGATTGAACGAGCCAACAGAGCGAACAGAACAGTGCAGAGGAGCGGGGTACAACAAAGTGCTGCAGGGTATGGGATGGGGGAGGGGGGGGGAGTGGCTGATGAGAGCACGCGCTAAATAAAAGACCCACGCAACGCGTTTGCGTACGGTGCGTGTGCGTAGCTCGGCAAGCCGAATCGTTCCCGAAGTACTCAGCGCCAAAGCCGAAGTGAGGCCCGTCGAACTCACGCACACGCATGTTGGACTTCCCCGCCCCGCCCCGCCCCGCCCGCTCTAGCAACATCTCTGGAGTCCCGCAACGAAATGCTATCGAACACGTCAGATCCAGCCATAATCTGCGTTTTATTATTTACACTTGTTGGATCTTTCTTCTTTTTTTGTTGGTTATTAAATTGTTAACTTAATTTTAATGAAATACAATAGATACTTTTTTGGAGGTGGTTTATATTTGATTAACATAAATTATTATCAGTCTCATTTTGGCTATAAGTCTCTCATCATAATTTTGGTAGCATAAAAGCTTTGGAGAATGTTCAAAAATGACATAATGCTTAACTTTCACACTCTTAGGTAGGCCCCTTACATATCTTTAGCAAAACCAACCTCTCTTCGATAATTCCGTATCCAAATATAGTTAATTTGTCAATATAAATCTGTGTTAATTTGATATTTATAGAAAAATGCAACAGGATGCAAATAAAATAAAGCTCTGCTCGTTGTTGGCCAAAATGAATCAAAGGTAATTTTACAACTCGGCCATAAGGCAGAAAACATAATAATGTGAAAATCAACAACAACGAGAGTGCAATAAAAAGATTAAATTGGACTATAAACAAAAAAGTTGTTCGTTTTTGGAATAAAGTAAATACAATAAAACAAACACACATTTACACATCTATATACGTATATGAGCACATGCAATACAACAGTTCACACAAAGCACTAAGCACACACACACAAACACAAACACACATATATACACACACACAAACAGAAACAAATACAAAGCGAAATGCGCTTGACATTGAACTTGAACTGCAGTGCAGTCGATGACGATGACAGCGGCTGCGACAGCGGCGGCGACAGCGACGTCGACGTCTGCTCGAGCAGAGCTGATAGCAGAATCAACGACAGCGACAACAGCTGCTGTTATTGTTGTTGTTGTAGCCGCGATGATGAGGCAGCTGCTCTGATGAGCAACTGAAATGGTAAAAACTCAAGTAAATATGTGAGAAAACAATCACAACAACAACAATAGCAACAACAACACACGAGAATTACGTGGAAACAGTAATTGAATTTACAAAGCTCTAGGTAAAAAGTTTAGCTGGAAGACCACTTAGACTTAACTAATCGAGTGTGCTCGACTAGCAGGCACCATGTGCGCCCCGATTTGATCTCAGAATGTAAAAATAGATAAATTGATCGAATGTGTATAAAAAAAACCCCTATTTCATACCTAAATATATGCTAGAGAGTTTTATAGTCTTGTCACGTATCATGTAACCCATTGAAGAAGTCGTCTTCGGCCCGACAAATTACAAATGCTATAGGTTCATATATTTGTGAGTATGTATGTACGTATGTGTGTGTTTCTTTTTACCAAAAGTAGACCAAGTCCGCTAGCCTGCAAATTAAAATTTTAGAATGCCTTACTATGCGATTCTCATGGATTCAAAGTAAGGCTAAAAGCGTTGTGTGCTTTGCTTAAAAGTATTACATTAACAAGTTGTGGCGCATGTTTGCTTTATTTTATCTCTGCTCTTATTCTCTCTCTCCCTCTCTCTCTCTCTCTCTCTCTCTCTCTCTCTCTATCTCTCTCTCTCTCTTTCTGATTTGTTTTATATTTTTCTTCTGCTATTGTTCTTAAGCCGCTCTCTACTTCTTCTTTTTATACCCTGAACCCATTAAAAATGGGTAAAAGGGGTATTATGTTTTTGTGCAAAATCCAAATGTATGTAACAGGCAGAAGGAAGCATCTCCGACCCCATAAAGTATATATATTCTTGATCAGCATTAATAGCCGAGTCGATCTAGCCATGTCCGTCTGTCTGTCCGTCCGTCCGTCCGTCCGTCCGTCCGTCCGTCCGTCCGTCCGTCCGTCCGTCCGTCCGTATGTATGAACGCAAGGATCTCAGAACCTATAAGAGCTAGGGACTTGAAAATTTAGATGTAGGTGCTCCTAGTTCCTACGCAGATCGAGTTTGTTTCCGATAATCGATAACTTGCCCCGTTTCCAAGTAATCGATAAAAATGTATATCGATATCCTGTTTTTTAAGCAATTTTGGTAAATAATAAGAGCTAGAGTTACCAAACTTGACATGTAGCTTCTAGAAAAGTATATATATATCGATTATCTTTCATTTTATACCTATCGCCACCTCCCCGCTACTCTCTATCTATAAGCGCGCGCTGCATTTGGTGTTGGAATATGAGGGTTCAGGGTATCCCCTAGTCGGGAGCTCCCGACTAGAACCTCTTACTTGTTTTTAGTTATGTGTATAAAAGACTGCTCCCTTTAACAAACTTGTGACATTTTAACAATCTTTTGTAAGGATATTTGGGTAAGTGCTTATACGTTATAAATACAAATAAATATGTATTTAAGCAATTTAGACTAGGGCACAGGTTATCTCTCTACCATATATACACAGCTTAAAGATGAAAGATCCGCTTTCAAATAAGCTTTTATATGTGAAATCAGCGTTGGCTTAAAGAACAAATATATAAACAATCAAATGGGTCACTATCTGCATACATATGCAAATGATTAAACTATTCCGGATATCTGAAATATATAGTCAAATAGAATTTTAGTTGCAGCTGCTAGTGAACTGCTATTCGGGGCGTATGAGTAATATTCGCTGTAGAAATCTATTGGGCGCCAAGTTGCAGAGAAAACTCGTGACTCACGTTAGAATAAATACATATGCATATAGAACGTCTGAACGTCTATACAAATTAACAGATGACCAAGACAAAGGGACTTTTTCTCTGTAAGCATTTATTCGGAGTCCCCCTAGGGTATTTTGAATGGGCAAAATAATAATCCATCTGCATGGAAATGGGAATAGGGATTTTAGCAAGCAAAGATCTGTCAGGAACATGGCACAAAGTTTTGCAATAATAATAATTTGCGAAAGTTGTCGTGACATACGATTTGAGTGCCCATCTGTGAATGGGGCGAACCTATGTGCAGCAATATATTTATATGTGGTAAAGTGGACTTATCCTTAACCCTTTATTGGCCCCAAAGGACGGGCTAATAAACGACCAACATGTCGTCCGTTTGATGAGGCGTAAAACGGCAAAGTAGATGGCAGATGATGGACTAAACGCGAAGCAACAGCCAAAAGTCGAAATCAAAATACACTTACCAAGTTGTTGAAACTAAAACGAAGCTCAACTTGTGTATTTTAGGAAATAGTTGGAAGATCTTTGGAGATTTATCAGATGTTTTTGTAAGCCGAACATAGTTCTCTAACTTGTTGCAGTAGAGTGTTAACAAGTCGGTGTTCGCACTTTGGTTAGACGCCTGAAAATATGCTAAGGGAGCAAATTGCGTGCGTTTGGGGGTTGGTTGGCTGTCTGCTGGCATTGGCAGCTGCCAAGGTCACATTGACAAGTGTTGCACGCGCCTGCGATTGACAAAATGTGTAGGGGATGGGGAGGATGGGGGGTGGGCCGGGGTGGTTGGCTTGTGTGGGGCAATGCGTGTGCTCTGCGTTTGGCACTTGCCGTTTCTATTGCGCTCGCTCTTGTTTGCGTTTACCTTCTTCCTTTTGCTTTTCACTTGATTACAGACACGCGCCTGCCACACACACACACACACATACAGCCACACACCCACACACACACACACACACACACAGTTGTCTCAAAGTCGGAGTCTGTTTGTTTGCGCCAAAGTGATTTTTGGTCTTAAGCAGATTTATTTAGAGAAATTTCTCGATTTGTTTGTTTTCTTTGTCAACAGCAGCCCGAGACAGCAGAATATGCAAAATCTCGACTGGAATGCCTCTTCGCTGTTTCCATCACATAAATCTGGTGCGATACTTATTAAGTATATATTATTTATATTTCTTTTAACATTTTATTTTATTTTATTGCGCTCTCTGACAGAATATTCAATTGCATGTTTGTCTTATCGGCGATCAGTTTTCATTAGGTCCACTTTCGGGCCTAAACAAACTTTTTGCCGGGCCATCAAGTTGCCAACAAGTAGCACAAATTTCACAGTTCAACAAATCTCCTTCAGAAAGGTCAAAAGCGAGTCCCAGCAGCATCCAGGGGATGATGAGCTGCTGACGACGACGACGCGTGTGCTGTATTGAAATGTCCTTGACAATAACATTGGATGCCTTTAGCCGACGCTAGCCTGGGTGGGCCTCCCGAATGTGGCGCGTGGAGAGTCACCTTATGCAGAGTATTATGAGCGTGGGAGCACTTGTGCCGGGCATGCTTCATGTGGGCACACATTCGGGATTCGGGCTACGCACACCTACCCAGCCCCAGCACCTGCTCCTTCTCTTCTTCTCCATCCGCTCCTGTTGCTCTTCTGCCTCTGAAACTGGAGATGCTTCACGTGGCACCTGTCCCTGCTCCCCATCCCCGCTTCCCGCTCCTGCTGTTCTTCTGGAACTGGAGGCTGCAGCAAAAGTCATTCAACTGAGTTTCCGCACCTGAAAGAAGTTGAGCTAATTGAGTTTCAGCTTGGCAAGTGAACAACCCTCGAGGGTTGCCTGAATCAGCCAACTAATTTTACAATTATTAGGCAAATATGGGTGCAACAGTATATAATACAAACCCCCTCTCCCCCTCCCTATCCCACCCATCGCCACACATTGGTTCGGGTGGGCGCCAAGGCAAACAACCGCACAAAATACACGCGTGCTAACCCCACAAGCCAATAACCTGGAGCCATTTTTCTATTTACACAATTACACAAAAAAAATATATATATATAAATTTACCCTGCTCGGCCCCGGTCCCTTCTAGCCTGGAACCAACCCCAAACCAGACAAAAGCCAAATTGGAGCGCAACGAAATTGCGTCGAAAATGTTTTTGGCGCACATTTGGCTCGTTTACAGCGGCAGGGGGGGAGGGGTTAAGTGAAGGGAGGCAACTTTTACCAAAATTGTATTTTGTTTCGCCCGACGGCTGCAGGCTAACCAAAGCTCTCCTCAATGTGAGTGTGCTGCTTCTTCTTCTCTTTATTTGGGCTAGCATTCAAGGTCAAAGTTGAGAGCTAGCCCTAAAAACAAAACCAGAATATGTATATCCAGACGCATAGCGCACTTTAAATACGCTTTCCGACAAGTCGCAGGAACTTAAAATACTGCTTAGCGAATGTTTGAAGTATGGGGTAGAATATGTATATATATATCTTATACATTTTCTACTCTCCTTAACTGTATTCAATTCCCAGTCTAATAGTCAACCGACCCTTTGCACATAGGGTATACATAAATAGGCCTTCAATGCGCAGAATCTGCCTGCGTTGGTTTTAGCCTGTGAGGCCCGGGAGGACCACCGCCTTATTTGACAACCGACCCGAATCGCTCGAAGCGACCCGCACAAATACTTTTTGATTCAAAATTTTAGCTGTCACTTGACCTAAATCAAAACAGTGCTCAGTAAAAATATATAAAGGTCGACATTTTGTTTAATTGTCCAATTAAAATCAAGAAATGTTCACAGCCAGCACCATTTTAAGTGCTGTTACTGTAAAGGGAGCTACTCAAAGTTTCAATAGGCCGATAAGTATACGAGTTTGAGTATAAGTTGGCCAAATCCTGGCTCTAACCACATCAAACATGGCACTCACAATTCTACAGACTAGAGCTGGGCAAGGGACGAAGCTTAAATACTAAGGAGAATCATTTAAATAATTGATATAGAGAATATATCAAGCCGTATATATTTTTATGAAGAAGTTGTTAGCTATATTTAATCTGTCCCCAAAACAGGCGTCTACCAATTATGGTTAGATAAGTCAAATGGAGCTGAGTGTTCCACAAAAGCTTCTGATTTTTGACCGAATTAGTCAAAGTAAGTCATAGTATACATAAATTGAAATTCCAACGTAAATTGTAAGCAAAGTAAACGTGAAAAGATTTAATATTTGGTCCATGTCGATTGATGTCTATCGGAAAAGCTATCTATTTTCATAAAACTTTAACGTATAGAATTCTGATTTTGATGAAGTTAAATTTAATTGACTTAAGCTAAAGTTCTTAAAGCTTCAACTAAGTTTATTGAAAGATGTGAGTGTTGGGGTACTTCCGAAGTGGCTTTCTTTATTTTCTAGTTTTTCTAGCATACTCGACAAACTGTTCTTCTGTGGAACACAAGGGCATATTCCTGATAGCATAGGATCCCTTCTGTCGATTTTATTATAGATGTCTGATTTTGAAACAATTAAGTTTGAATACTAAATTTTTACAGTTTCCACATAGTTTACCGATCAATGTGATTGTTATGGTTTTTCCGAACTGGCTTTGCATATTACCTAGTCAAGTATTCTTGACTGAAGTATCTTCATTTGTGAATATAAATAGCGTATTCCTGACAATGTGCATACTCTTGTCACGATTCCCGCATACTTCAGCTGTATAAAGACGGATCCGGCGTCAACTTCGTGTCCGTTGCTGTGGGGACAGCTTTTCAGAGCCTTGAGTGATGGCAAAAGCCGCACAATAAATGCGCCTAAAGCGCACTTCAAGGACTGCTCTCCGCTGTGGTGGGCGTGTAGACGGGCCCAGTCGAGTACTTGAATGTCTGGTCATAAGCAGCTTGAGTTTCAGCGAACTCAGCAAATGTGGCAGCTACTGTGGCAGATGCTGTTGCGCCTCGCCAACTGGCCGCTCGCCATGTGCAATTGCGGCCTGGCATTGGGTCTACGCATTGCTGCCTATGAAAATGGAGCAGAAAGACTCAATAATGTACAAGTTTAATGGCGCTTTGTGCGGCGCGACGGAGGGCAATCGATTATGGCACATGGCAAAATATAGTTTCATAATCCAGCCCAGTCGGAGCGTCGATCGATGCGATATGTTAAGCGAATCGAATTACGAATGAAATGTAATTTTATTATATAAACAGAACAGAACTTGCCACGTTTGTCAGCAGCCACGAAAAGCTGTGGAATTACGTTTCATAAATATTTATACATGTTCTAGATATTTATACGGTCCGAGGGTTCTGATTACTGCGACTCGAGCGTCAAGAACAAATGCTGATGATGTCGATATAGTTGAAGGCAACTGCTGGCATTGGGAATCAAAATGATTGCGGAGGCGTCAGATTGTTTACCATTCGCGCCCTCACAAATCAGACACATGATGAACGCCAATTTTAAATACTGTCAAGGTTACTTTTAGTATAAAGCGCTCGGGGAAGCAAGTGGGAACAATCTCTCTTTCTCGCCTTCTTCCAACCAAAAAATTAAAATAAACTAGATCGGCGACTGGCTGTATACGAAAATCTGTATACCGAATTTGCTGCCGGTTTTCTGAAGTCTTTTAAATCGATATTTATCGAACATCACAATCAGAGACAATCATTGGTACGTTTTGGCATGTTCTTGGTAGCTTATCTCAGTGTTCGATTCGTTTACTTGTCAAATATTTTACATTAAGTTCGTCAACTGCAATTCGATGCAATAACGATCATTATAGATTATCAGAATCAGTGCTATAAGTTGTCATGTGCCTACTTAGAAAATATTGAATACGAACTTGTCAATTTTAACTCGATTTAATATCGATTATTACAATCAGATATGCAGTCTTTACGCTTACTTGTCAAATATTTAACACGATGTTTGTCATTTTAACTACATTTGATATCGATATTTGTCGATTATTATTATCAGAGTCAATTAATGTTCACATTATTGGTTGCTTATCTCAGTATTCAAATTGTCTGCTTGCTAAACATTCAACATGCACTTGGTCTATAACAAGAGCCTTAGAAATATTCAAGCGCACTTTGACCTCTTGTATATTTTTTCAGTACATTTGTTCGTGGAGAGACTAATATTCATACTAATATGCAAAGGACCTTGGGCCCAACAATGACATCGACCGTTCCCTCTTTTATGGTATCCATGTGCGTGTCTAGGGAATGTAGTAATAGCAATGGCAACCAACTGTTGCCAGCGATAAATATCTTAGAAATGACGCCGACAGTCGACGGGGGGGGCGGTTGGTGGGTGGGCGGCTTGGTTAAATTGCGGCGCCGCCTGTCTCCAGTCGCCGCCTGTCAAGGACATCGCTCGCATTACAGTCCTCAACGAAATGCGCATAAAATTTTGACGGAGGCGGAGGCCTCTTTTCTTTGGCTCTTTTTTTTGTTGTGGCAAACATTTTGCTGCTTCAATGTCAGAGGGCTCCTCTCAAACTGATCGTTTCAGGAAGTGCTGCTCAATATGCCAAACTTTGGCCCGTCGAGCGGTGCATAAAATGAATAACTTTTCAATTCAGCTATTGATCAGCACTTGATGTCTGGATATGAGTGCTGCGAGGTATGCGATAGGGGATGGAAACGGCGGATCTGCGGAATGTTTAATTGTATTCAGTTGGCGACAGGAAGCAGCCACGAGAATTAAGTTTAATGTATTCTCCAAAAGTCAGCCCTGAAAATAGTGGAATATTATGAATATCTTAACATTTACTTTTTTTACTTTTTTTTTGTGAATGGAGAATAACCTTGAGGCAGCATCTGGAAATGAATGTGTCTAAATTATAAGATATGTACTGACAGCGAATGGAAGTTGAGTGAGAAGCGCCGAGAAAGGTGGAAAATATGCGGCACAAAAACGGTTTCAAAGAATTTATTAGTGTTTCACTTCTAGTTCATTTAAATAAAATGGAATGTAAGGGCTTAGTGCTTGAAGTACTCCAGCTTTTGACTACATTGTACTTGATGAATTTCTTTGAAGCTTAACTCAACGACAGATGTTAATGGCGGCAACTTATTGTTATCCTGCCTCTGCCATAAATCCTAGCCCTATTTAGTAGCTCCCCTCTTACTTACCCTCTCTTTTTTTATGTTATCTATTGTGGCCTCAATTCATGCATAAAATCTGCAATCAAATGTAAATAGAAAGCTCATAAGCTTTATTTTATGGCCAAATAAGCCCGAGCCTTATAAAATTTAGGCCAACTCGCAGGATGTCGACAGATATGAGACATGGCAGAACGTAACTTCATAAAGTGGGTGGGTTTTTAGCGTTATGCTTATTTATTTATTTTCTTTTCTTTTTTGGCATTAAACGGTGCCAAGGATGCGGCGCGTTAGAGAATTCGTCACGTATACGCCGCATACACCAGCAATTATGTATAAATGTGCGTGTGGGGCCGGCACAAAGGGGGGTTGCACAGAGTTTCATAAAGTTAACCAAAATAAGCCGAAGGTTATGTAATGATAACAACAACAAAAAAATGGGACCCGCTACGCAATTCAATCAGCTGCCTGTAAGCGTTCTTTGGGCCTATAACGAACCTAGCCCGGCTTTTGTTTATGTTTTGGGCCATAAAATGCGAGTCTGCCTAATGACAAGCAAATGAATACCTTTAGAGCTGCGCATACGCCTCATCAATCAGCATATTCCATAAACTCTTTGATCCTTGTTACTTCTTTTATTTCTAACCAGCTACGCAATTCTCTCTAACTGCTTTTCTGCTCCCCGTTGCCCACATTTCAGGGTTATATTTATCCTGTTTAACAGGCGCTGATTAACAGCAACATATATATAAATGGAGAGGGGGGAGGGTGTTGCTTCTTTGGCCTACGTGTTTAGACAACTGCGTCATAGTTGACAAAACAATGTGGGAGTTAGAGCCTGAAATGCCGAATACTTTGTACCCTAGCTGGCTTCTTAATGTAAAGGTGCTTTGATAAGAATTGTATTTCGACCAAAAACCAATTTTTGAATATCTAAATCATATGAGAGAGCACATCTTGAAGAGTTGAGATTAAATGAAGTCACTTGTAACAAGTAACAAGGCTTCAACTATAAATCAACTAATGTTATAAAAGAACTCAAGTAAAATCAGAAATATAATTATATGACTATACTTTTATATGGCTGACACTTTTTACAACAGAATTATCATACCCTCTGCTGCAATATGTGACAGAATTCATAGTAAAAGCAAAACAATTGGTCGGATCAATTTACTTTGTCCCGTGCCCTGCTCATTGACTATATTGATAAACTGATAGCGTGTAATTAGTATTAAGCGTAGTCGTTCACAATGTTTACTGGGAAACAGCTGTTGTTGTTGTTGTAATTGCTATCATTACCGTGTTTTATAATAATTCTTGGAACGAAATCGTAGGCTGTTTATTTGTAGGAAAGCTGAAAATGGAGACATAGCTTTTCAGTGGAACTCTATTGTGGGGCCATGAAAAAGGATAGAAATAAACAGAATACGCGACTGAATACATGATAACTGAGCAAATGAGAATCGCATAGAAGACCGCTGCTTAAAGTCTTCCTATGCTGTTGTTATTTGTCGTGATTGCTTCATTTAAAGTCTATTCCTGTACATTCTGATATTTGGGCTCAAATGCTTGATTATTAAATAGATATTTATGGTAAAGCTGAGAGTAAGAGTTAGGGTATGCTTATGAGGTACTTAAACATACAGTTAGGCGGCCTTAAATAGATGCCAAATTATGTTAACAGTCTAGGCCAGTATTATAATTCACAACATTTGTCACTCCACCAAAATACATTTGTTCAAAATATGAAGCAGCACGTTTAACTGAGGGCACATAATAAAAAATATTTTCACTTTTAGTTGGCCATACTTATTACCACCAATAAACATTTAAAACAACAGCAACAACGACAACCAGCTCTAAGCGCCGGCAATTTGTCACAGCAACGACTTCACACACACACAAAAATATATCGAGAGGGGGCCACTGAGCGACCCAATTTTGAAATTCACTTTCTTTGCTTTTGATATACATGTATCAAAAGTTTCTCTCCTTTATGTTTTACAGTTCAGTCAACTTAGCCCAACTCTTTTTTTTTGGGGGGGGGACCTCTAATAATTAAATGCTTAACATCAAATAATTGAGATTTTTTGGGTAACTCAATCATTTCCATATGGGAGACAAAACACGAGGGGGAAAAAATCAACAAGAAACACTTTCCACACACACACACACACACTCACACACTGACACACACACACACACCGAGAGTTTTCGTTGACCCAGAAAGCCAGCCGAAAACCCGTTTCAGTCGCTGACGGGTTAAAGAAATGCAACAAAACTACAAGAAAGTAAGACTGAAAAAAACTTTAAATTTTAAATAAATGGAGTACACTTTCGCTTATGAAAACGAAAGTCAACGGACTTTTGCAACAACAGCAGCAACAAGCAGCAACAACAAAAAAGCACCACAGAAATGCGTCGCGTCGGTGAAATGGCGGAGAAATTTGTCAGTCTAATGGGGGGCCACAGCAAAGTAGGCTGTGCAACGGGGCAGAGCAACATTCAAAAGTAGCAACAATGAGCATTTGAAAAGACAAAACAACAAGAGCAAAATGCAAAATGCAAAATACGCGCAAAGTTCAAAGCTGCGAGCGGGCAAAGACGCGCGCGCGTTTTTGACGCGACACTGACGCGTTTTTATGCACGCCCCTGAAAATCGCAGCCAGCACGCGACTTTTAGCAAGTGACCCAATTTCAATACACATCGCAAACATTGAAAATGAAATAAAAATTAAATACAATATGAGTCGGCGCCGTCGACTAGCCGACTAGCCGACTAGCCTGACGACTGGCAGCAGGCAACAATAAATTATTTGGAGGTTCCAACATTCAATCTGCCATTTTTAGTTGAGGTTTATGTAAAAACAACAACAAATACAACACCAGCAAAAATAAAACAATATTAAAACCAACTGAACTGAACTGAACGGCTTTTGTTTTGCGGCGGCGGCGACAACGTCGCGCAACCTTTAACCAAGGCAATGTTTAAATAAATACAACAATACGATTTCTGTATTACTTTTTTTAATGTCAAGCACACCCATTACAATTTGCTATAGCCGCTAAAAAGGCTCTAAAAATAAACACAAAAATTCCTCCATCACATATTGTTTTCAAATCTGTTCAAATGACATGCAAACGAACTCAGTTTCCATACAATATGTTGAATTTTTCGAATTTTCATTTTGTTAGTTTGCGAAAAGATCTGAGGTACGCAGTTGGTTTTGAGTAAAGTCAATGGCATACTCTTGATCACTCGAGAGATTGAAAACAAATTTAAAATAAACTCTGCTTAGGTTTTCTATGCTCGCTTTGCAGATAGAATAAAAGCAGGTAAGAGTGCTCTAGTCGGGAGTACCCGATTAGGGGATACCCTGAACCTTCCTCTATAAACACAATTTGCCGCAATTAATGTAACCCATATAAAATAAAACATACCCGATCTGTGTATACCATTGTAGAAGCTATATGTCAAATTTGGTAACTCTAGCTATTAAAATCTAAGAGATTTGCTCAAAAAACAATTTAAATATCGATTTATATCGATTGCTTGGCAACGTGCAAGTTTATCGATTATCGGAAACGATAAGTCTGTAGCTCTTATAGGTTCTGAATTCGACGAGTTCATACTTACGGACGGACATAGCTAGATCACCTCGGCTGTTAATGCTGATCAAGAATAAATATACTTTATGGCGTCGCAGATGCTTCCTTCTGCCTGTTACATACATTTGCACAAAAACCTACCCCTTTTACCCATTTTCAATCGGCTCGGAGTATAAAGAAAACTGTAAGATTATAAATTAAACCGAATAACTTGATGAAAGGCCCTTCTGGTACTGAAAGGCCAATATACATACATACATATTTATTTTAATTATTATTTAATGAAATGTAAATGCTTTTCTTTGTGTTTTTAAAAATCTTGCTTGCATATTAATTTAATGCCTCACGTGAGTTGGGCAAACCAAAACGATGTCAATAACCCAGCTATGGTACTTAAAATGTGTCTGGCCGTGTGTGTGTGTTGTGTGTGTGTGTGTTGGCTTACAAGTGTGTGTATGTAGATAAAAAAACGTACAAAATACAAAAATTTCACTTGGATGGCTGCGCCGGCGCAGCTGCCGACAGCGAAAGTGAAACTCGAAGAGGTTTTTGAACTCAACAAGTGGTCGCGACGTCAGGCGTCAGCTGGGGTAGTCTGCTGCAGACAGGGGCAAGTTGCACAGAGTGGTGGGGTGGGGGGGCAGGGTGACAGGGGGGGGGGGTCTGCAATTCATAGCCACGACAACAGCAACTGGCCTCGACGCGAGTAACTGGAGCGGAACCAAAGACAGCGGCAACAAATTGTTAAATTTTACTTTCTTTTCCACATGCAGCTGAAGCAAATCGAGAGCCTGTTCGGTTCGTGTCTGTGCATTGGGCTTTGGGTTGGTTTTGTTGCCAAAGCCAAAGCCGGGGTTGGCTTAAATGTCAATGAACCAAAAGCCGACGACGTCAAAAGGAAAGCGCCGGCGTGTAACCCAATTAAACTGCCAGCTTGGTGTTGCGAGTCGCTGCAACTCACAAAACTGGACTCGGCCAAGTCCGACTCGGATATGGAATTGGTCTCGGCTTTGGTTTTCAGTTTTTTTAACTTTTCAGTTTTCGGTATTTATTTTGGCTAGTCGCTGATTTGGCGCCAATTTATGCGCTTGGCGTGCACGACGACCAAACAGCCTCGCCACTGAAATATGCCAAAAAAGGTCAGAGACAATTAGCAAGTGTCGTTGTTGGTTTTTTTTTTTGCTCTGTGGTCTGTTGTTGGTCGATGCAAACACCCGCACCTGTCCCTGCCACCGGCATGTGCTCTGTTCCAGTGCCATGAGCCAAGCTCAATGTTGTTGTAGCTGCTCAACGAGCGCAACAACAACAATAGCGACAACAGCAACAGCCTCAGCTCAGTACAGCAGTAAACTCTACAACAACAACGACTGTAAAACGACGGCAGCTGAGGAGGCCGACTGAGTATAAATAACCTCATAATTGTCGCTGAGGGTCTTTGCAATGAATTATGCGAATTAACCTCAAACATTGAAACGTTTTTCATTAACATGCTACAATATTCGACAAGTTTAATAAACTTTAAATGACGAGCAAGCCTAATTCATGAAATGAAATACTGTCTAAAATGAAATAGGAAAATCTGCCAAAGAACGCGGGCAGATAGCCCACAAGTGTAACGATATTTATTTTATGTATTAAAGCATATTTAACTGAAAATTCGTTTGCTAAACGATAACCTTTATTCCAAGCATAACCACGGCCTATATATATTCAACAAAGTCACCTTCAATAAGAGTTAATGCATAAGGCTATATGAATTAGGCTATTTCTATCAATTTGGCTCGTCTTTATCTGAAAATATACATACATATCTGAATACATTTATTTTGACGAACTTTCTTTGGTTGTCAAATTATAAATTGTAGTTTCATTTTTAAAAGAAACGACTGATATCAAAAAAGATATTGTTATCAATTGTTTGACATCTCTGTGATGACATCTCTATCGGGTAACTAATTACATTTGAATGTGGTTTGTCTTTAAACGTTCCGCTCCGAAGTTCAATGCCCCGTTTTACATTAAGCGTGAATTGGCCAAAACCTTCATCACAAGTCCAAATGCCATCCCGTCCCGTTCCGAAAGGCGAGCTCGTGCCGCGCATGCGCAACCGTCCCGCAGCGGCAGAGAGAAACGGACGGCAGCAGCAGCAGGGAAACGGGTAAGCGGGTGCGCGGGCAAGCGGCAAACGGTTAAGCACATTTGAAATGAAATTGAAAGCAAAAGCGAAAGTGTATTTCTTTCTAGCTTGTTTTGCTGTTTCTTTTCGTTTCTTTTTATATTTTGGCTTTTTTCGCTTTGTATTGCCAACAATTCTTCAAATTTCTTTTGCCATACAATTTGGTTTGACAACGTTTTCACTTTTTATTGTAATCGTTTTTTGTCTGTTTGTCGCTGCTCATTCTTTTTCTTTTGGTTTCGCTGTCCAGAAGATCGGGCCAAAAAGATGTATTTGGCGTGCTTCTGCCCAGCATTACATATTCCACAGCCCATTAGATAATTACAAAGGCAGCGATGAAAGGCCAACATAAGCCCATGAAGAGAGTGAAATTTCTGGCTTTGTGTTGACCTAGTTTAGAAAGCAGCGCTAAGATTTTGCCTTTACATTGATTAAAATCTCAAATTTTAAACAAACGACAGTTGTAGTCTAGTATTAAATGTTAATTTATGCAAAACACATTTACTTCTCAATGATATTTTTTTAACTCTCGATATTATTCAGAAGTATTTAAACTTGTGACAACGTCTACATCTGAAAAAACTACAAATTCAAATAATGTGTATGATCTTAAACGGAATGTATGATTTTTTCCCGATTGACTAAAAGTTGTGCTTAAATACAATACATGTCTATTAATGTATCTGCATTACAAACTATAGTTTTCTGATAAAGATTAATCTATCTCTATATATTAAACTGTTTGTCCCAATTGAATGGTTAACAGAAAAAGCTAGGCAGCGGAAATTTTCTCTGACGTTATATTATATGATGGATAATTCACCTGAAAACTCATTTGAGAACTGTTTCATACTTTCAGCAAATTCTCCTCTCCTCAATATAAATGGGGGTCAAATTCATTTCCAAAGATCTAAAAACGTGTTTCACGTGATTCAAAGATTTTTTAGACGAACTTTTAAGTCTTGTGTTCTATAAAGAATGAAACTAATCTTCTTACGACAATTATGTTCCCTAGAACCAGCTCAGCTGGGGTCTACAATGACTTCACCTGTGGCTCTGTATTGAATGATAACATTATTAAACCCCCTTAAATGTTGATAAAAACAGGAATATCGCAGAATGGCACTAGCTGCATTTTTCATTAGTTTAAAGAACTGTGCGATAAAAGACTTCTTAGTTCAAGCTTTTGTGTAAGTTATATGACATATGCTCAATTCCACAACGAATATACATATGTTTATTTATGCATGCGTATATTTAATAATGTCCCACACAACAATAAACGAAGCATTGCACCTTGTGTCTCGACTTTCACTGAGCTGCTGAGCTGCTGACCCAGAAACTCCAATGACACATCAACCTGGCCAAGTGAAGTATTTAAAAAAGTTTTATGCAAGCGCATAAAAAAATGCAACTGCTGTTGCCGCTGCAAGGGCCAATGTCTGGCGAAGACTCGCACGAAAAACAGGCCTATAAAATCTGCAGACGTTGCGGAAATGAAGACGTCGACATCCTGCTGCCTGACGCCCCTCGTTGCGCCCGACAAATTGTGTTGCAGCCGGCGACTTTCTTAATGGCCCGAGCTGGACCTCAAGGCTTCGGACTGCGGGCTCAGATCTCAGGTCTCAGGGTTGGGGACTCGAGGCTTAAAGCTCGCTGGCTCAGTCGGTCAGAGCTACTTAATATATTGAAGATGACATTAATTTTTGAGACGGCCAACTGTTAACTGTCTGTTAACTGTTTTAATGCCGTGTAATTCACGCTGGGGAACCCGCAGCGGCCGGCAACTGTTTGGGGCCTTGAGCTGCAGTTGCCACACCGCAAAATCTCGAGAGCTCATCAATTCGAATAGACAATTTTCAGCGCTTTCGTTTTTGAACACACCCCGAAACGAGTTATCTGTTGATCTACAGCACTTTTCCCATTAAAAGCAATTTAATGTACGCCACGATAAATACAAATTTCAAAATTGAGACATAGACAAAAGAGACTCCGAATGCCACGAAAGTTCAACACTTTCTTTTCGCCAGTTGAAGTTCAACTCTTGCCTTTATTTTTGTTTATTTTTTGTTTTTTGGTAGGTGGTCATCAATTACCCTACTCAAAAACCTTAAACACGCGCCGAACTGAACCCAACTGAACCGATTCGAACCTTAATTACTAATCTGAGAAAAAGAAAGTGAAAATTGTGACAAGCAGCTGATAATTTTCTTCGTCAGTTGCTTTGTTTTTAAAGGAAGTGATGCACAATTTGACAATAATCGTCATCATCATCGTCGTCATCATCATCATCATAATCATAATGCAGCGGCAATGTGGGTAGCCACAACACGGGTGTCATTGCTCTCGATTGAGTTCAGGCGGGTTTGT
The DNA here is from genome assembly GCA_035045725.1 of Drosophila ezoana. Lineage (NCBI taxonomy): Eukaryota > Metazoa > Arthropoda > Insecta > Diptera > Drosophilidae > Drosophila > Drosophila ezoana. The sequence goes on along the minus strand of JAWNOU010000177.1, from coordinate 4,686,455 downwards.
TGAACCTAAATTTGAATTATTTTCACCGCAAACCCAAAACGAACCCCTCAAAAACACACCAAAAGCCGAGTGTAGCCCTCAGCGAGCGGCAAAAGTGAGAGTTGAGCGCGGAGAGCCAGAGATTTGAATGTTGTTTGCCAATTGAGGTCACCAAGAGTTGAAGTTGGAGTTGGGCTTTTTACAGATCGTTATCGAGCAGTCCATGCATATGTTTGTCCGTATATACATATATATACCATATTCTCTATAAAACACTTTTCACAGCATCGACTATTTCGGCCGTGACGCATGCGTCCAACAACTTTCTTTGGGTGCTGCTTCCGAAAGAGGTCACTGAACGAAAGCAGACACTGACGGACTGCGACTGACCATAATGCAAAAATGAAGCTGAAGACTGATGGATCATATCAAATATCATCTGGTTATTGAAGCGTTCGCAACGGCAACAGCTGCTGGACAAGTTGAAGCATGTATCTTGTCAAGCTGAATATGCCAAAGAATTGGGGCTACTCATGAGTGTTTTCCAAAAGGGTCAAGTTTACCGTTAGAGCTGAAATCAAAGTCAGAATTTGCCTAGGGTTGTGAGCAATACGTGATCTTTAACTAAACTCAGCTAATGACAATCTGAGCTCATATCGATCAGTACCTTCTGAAGTCTATCAAACGAAAGACTGTGAAGCAAGGTATAGTTACAAGGTTTTTTAGCTTCCAGGGTATTTACAATGATGGGTTATTTACAATGAAGAGGATTGAGGCCATGAGGACAAACTTAAGTGTTTTTAGATGATTCGCTTTGTAGGTAAGTCACATGGGTGTATCCCTAGGATGAGCTTCTTCTCTGTGATGAGGTCAGGACTAGGACGCTCCCGTTCGAATGCCACGGCAGGTTATCGGCGAAGCGGAAGAAGTTGATCTGAACTCTGAACTTTGTTCGGCGAAGATCGTGTTCGATGGCGACGATTCTTGAAATTTATAAATAATAAATGAAAGAAACCAATAATAATTATATGAAAGTGCGGCCGCTTTTAATAATAGATAGCTTTTAATAATAGATCTTGTTCGTTCGATATTTGATATTTATATACATATATACATACATATGTTATATACATATGTTTTGTCTTATATAAAACTACAAACAAACAACAAAAAAAAAAACATTTTGAGTTCAGCAAATAAGCTTTGCGATTACGACAAACAATATTAATACTAAAATAACAAATGGTCAAATTCTAATATTGGAAATGAACATCTATTTAGTATGTAGGTAAACACAATTCACGATTAAAATTTCAATGTCAGCCTACAGCAGGAAAAACTCAAACAACGAGTAGAGCCCTCAAAGTTCAGCCAAGTTCAGGGCGAGCAAACTATGTGACAAATTTCCATTTCGTTTATAGGGTATATAGAATAATCTTTGTTAAATATTTACAAAAAAGCGCTGACATCGGGAGTGGAAGTGGAAATGGAATTGGAATTGGAATTGGGCAAGGGCGTGGTGTGTTTTCTGTCGCAGTCTAGCCAAGCGTTGCCAAAGTCACCGCGCAATCAATTACCATATGCCTGGCTTATCCCCTGCACCTCTCCAACGCGATTTTAATTGTGTTAAGACTGCGCTATAGCCCCGTGACCACCCACCCCCCCTTCCCACCTACCATAGCAGGCACTTTCCGGCCGCGGGTCATTCACGCTGCCCGCGAGTGCCTAGTGCGAGTCTCAGCAGTTTTGAGTGCGTCATCAACGTCGCAATTGTCTCGACCACGACGAACGGACATTGGTCATTGGCCGAGCCCATAGCCCCCGGTACCCCCGTTACCCCCGACTTTACACTATAGCCAGCATTTCGCCGAACTTGAATCGTCGTCATGCAATGAAAGCGTGAAAATTGTGCGCTATATTTTCGTAGTTCTGTTTACATTTCAGTTGCGGTCCGTTCCAGGAAACAGCGCAACGACACCGAAACCCGTTGATGTTGGCACATTTGCGAGTTAGGAGCAGGCACTGGAGGCGGGAGAGAGAGGGGGAGAGGGGGATAGTGGGTAGTGGGAGAGGGAGAGCAGCTGGAAGCAAGTGTATTAAATAATTGCTGAAACCTTGAAATCGGCACAAGCAACTGAACTTCCCAAAGGCTGACAACGAATTACATAGGAAATATTTATGGAAAACGTTTGCGCTTTATGTGACAAAAAAAATCTTGCTTATATAGCATAACCCTGAAGACTTCAAGAACAGAAACAAATAAAACAAGTTTGAGTGCTCTATTCGGAGGTGCCCGACTAGGGCATACCCTGAACTTGATCCGTTTATACTAGGTCTAAAAGCTGCATGTCAAAGTTGGTGAATGGAGCCAAAGAGATTTATTCAAGAAACAGTTTTTCGATATTGATTTTTATTGCTTGAAAGGTATCGATTATCGATAGCCAACTCGTACTGCACCGGACTAGGAGGACCTACGCTCAAGTCCCCAGCTCTCATAAGTTCTAAGATCGACGGAGAAACAGGCAGACAGCCGGACACGGCAAGATGGACTCGGTTATAAATGCTGAACATTAATATATACCATGGTATATACCTTATGGGCTAGAAGATGCTTGCTTCTGTGCCAGTTACATACATTTGCTCAAACACATAATGCCCTTTTTATCCATTTTCAATGCACTCAGGGTACATTTATAAATGTGTCTAGAAAACAGGCGGTGCATGTTCTCGCGATTTTCCGAGAATTTTGTATGAGTTTTTGGCTCATCCCAGAGTAAAAACTATGTAGATGTTATCGCAATGTGAAGCGTGAGAAATCTCTACTTGTTATAGCTGTGGTCAAAGTTATATTATTTATAATGATTTAATTATAACAATTTTTCACGGGGTAATTGTGTCATTAGAATTAGCTATAGCGAATACATAGGAATACAATGGCTCTGAAGCTTTTGTGAAATTGTGAGTGCCTTAAACAGACGAAAAGGCCGGCACACAGCAAATAAGCAAGCGATCAAAATTCGAGTGAGAGCGATGCGCCACATTGACAAGAATACACACCCACACATACAAGTGTATGCGCAGAGATGCGCCAAAGCCAGAGATAACCGAGCAGTCACCTGTGTGTGTGTGTTTGCTGTCATTTATCTTCTTACGCTCTTTTTGGTGCTCATCGCTGATTGGTCCAATCAATAATTGCGTGCATTGAAGTTCTCATCTGGTCGTTCGCCTGCTCTATTTTCTGAGCGCCGTTTCTATGGACTTGATCAACTTTATTCTATGTTAGTGTGGCCTTATTAGTCAACTGGGCATGTTGTTATGCTGCGAGCTGAAGTCTATTAAAGTTATTATTATTATTTGCGATTTTGAATGATATACCTTTTTGGAACCGCACAAACTACAACTATTAATTTGTATAGTGTAAAAAGAAATATGGCATGCATTAATGAGCAATTGACTACTGCAGTTAGACGGACACCCAACTAATTTACGCGAGCGCAAAGGGGACAAAAAATTTGGCGCACAGAAAAAAAGAAAATCTAGCCTGGGCCTGTTAGCAGCACATTTGTCTGGATGTGATGCATAAGTAGATAATGCACTAACAAGCACACATACACATACAAACGTACATGCATATTGGACGATTATCTCTGCATAAATATGTTTTGGTAAGTCTTTTTAGCAATTGATATGAATGTCTTAGTTTACACAAACTAATATACTTTCATTTTGTACTTTTTAGCATTGACAACAAATAATCAACTAATAATTATGTCGTTTAAAGATTGGAGAATTATGTCGCTTAAAAATACGATAATCTCGTGGAGGTCAGCGATCTAAAAACAGCTCATCTTGTTTCCTACGCGTGATTATTTTGTTTTAAGGCGACAAAATTCTGCTGGTCTAAAGACGACATAATTCTGAGCGAAGATACTAGGTTTAGGAAAGCCATAATGCCGGAGCTATTTCCATGGAGAAACATTTAAGAATTTGCATTTTAAAGTTTGCCTACGATCAGCAAATAATCGCTTTTGTTGGTACCTAGTTGACACATGTATCCTTGTTTTTCCATACCAAGAATATAGTCCTAGCGAGCCTAAATGACCAAGTTTTTGCAAAATGAGCAAGAACATGTATCAAATATATGTATTCTTTTCTTTTACAGCTTCCCCAACAACTGCTCCGCCTCCTGAATGGTTCTTAGTTGACTACCGTATCCTTAGTTATACCATACCATTGATATAGTCCTTGGGAATCTAAAGGATCAGATCCTTGCAAAATGCGCAGTGAACTGATCCAAAAACATGTATGCTTTTTCTTTCAGCAGCCCTTTAACATAAGCTGCAACCGCAGCTGTTGTTTCACAGCCGCCTTACAGCACTCCTTTTACATGAACTGCTATTTAACAGTAATCATTTTAAATGAGTTACATTTTTGCCCCTTAAGGCTATGCAATGAAATTTTTTATTTAGAAGCACTCATCGACCTTCTGTTATTTATTTTTATTTATTTATTCTTTTGTTTATTTTAATTTTTCTGTTATTATCTGGAACAACTTAAATTAAATTTATATGCATATTTACAACTACTTATTCAACAGGTAAGTCTAATATACAAAATTTACAGTGTCGACTATATAAATCGATCTGGGAGGTCAATTGGGTGAGACCTTCGCAGTCTCCTCCGCGTTCGGACTCCTCCAATTCTACGCCTATTCAGAAGACGCCTAGCCAGACGATTAGGATGATTTCTCAGTCGCGCTATATAATTTGCGGCCTGTATATTTATTACGTCCCCGACTTTGGGCACTCCTAAGTCTTTTTCCAAGTCGGAGGTTCTCATATACCAGGGGGCACCAGACAGATATCGGAGCGTTTTTGCTTGGAGCACCCTGATTTTTGAAAGACTGGACTTTGCAGCAATGCCATATATCTGAATACCATAACGCCAGGCGGGAGCTATGCAGGATTTATAAATGGTGACTTTATTTTTCAATGACAGCGCATTTTTACTGCTCAGAAGCCATCTTAGTTTTCCTATTCTGCTCTTAAGGGTTACAGAGACACTTGTGATGTGCTTGTTGAAGTTCAAGCGTCTGTCTAAGTGCACCCCTAAGTATTTGTGGCTGTTGAAGTGCGTCACCAATTGACCACGCAAGAATACTCCAGGACACATGTCCCTCCGTAGCGCATAGGTCACATTGGCGCATTTATTTAGATTAATGCCAATATTCCAACGCTTGGCCCACATTTCAAAATTGTGCAGATATTGCTGCAGGACGTCGGTAGCTTCGTAGACACATTCATTTCTTGATAAGACGGCTGTGTCATCTGCAAAAGTGGCGATGGTAAGATCGTGTGGATCCGCGACTTCAATTGTAGAGCCAGTGGGCATGTCGTACGTAAAGAGGGTATAGAGCGTGGGCCCTAGCACACTCCCTTGAGGAACGCCAGCCCCGATGGCCTTCATGTTCGACTCAACTCCATCGAGTACTACCGAAAATGACCGGTTTGTCAAATAACTCTCCACTACCAAATATAGTTGAGGTGGCAACAAGGGCTTGATTTTGCAGAGTAGTCCATCATGCCAGACTCTGTCGAAGGCTTGTTTTATATCTAAGTACGCTGCCACTACGTACTCTTTGGCTTCGAAACCCTCGAGGATAAAATTCACCACCCTATTTAATTGTTCCGGTGTGCCATGAGATTTTCGGAACCCGAACTGAAAGGGGGGAATTTTTTCTTTAATACTATCCATAGACAGCAGTCTCGTAAGCAGACAACGTTCGAAGAGTTTTCCGATCGTGGGCAACAAACTAATAGGCCTGTATGAGTCTAGGGACGAGGGGCTCTTTCCAGCCTTATGGATCATGCATATCCTCGCCTTTTTCCATTGGCTTGGAACATGCCCCAGTCTCAATACCGCATTAAAGATTAACACTAAAAATAGGACTGCTCTGACCGGCAATGCCTTAAGTGTAATGTTGTCGATCCCATCTTCGCCAGGAGCTTTTCTTGTCTTAAGTGCTGCTATGTGGTCTGATACTTCGTTGGCAGTGATAGGAGCAACTGGGAGGCTTAGCTGGCCTGGGCTCTCCAGTGTTAGTTGAACCCTTCTGTTCATGCTTGCCGAACTTGTATTAAAAGGCTTAAAGCGATCCTCCAAGTCTTCAGCGAATGCATCAGCCCGTTCCTTTGGGGATCTGGCCCAAGATCCATCAGGCTTTCTGATCGGAAATTTGGGGGTCACTTGCTGTTTATACCTTCTCGTCAGTCTCCATAGGGAGTGACTTGAAGATTCATCTGGAGAAACATTTTCCAAAAAACGGTCGGTTTCCCTTTGTCTATTCAGCTGCAGTAGCTTTTTGACACGGTTCGACACTCTGCGGTAGATCCTGTCCACAATTGGATCTCCGGTTCGACAGTACTGCCTTCTAATCCTTCTCTTAATCAGCAGTAGTGTATGGATTGCTGGCGGAAGTCTCACTTGTGGTCGTGAGCTTTCTGATCGGCTTACTGGCGCAGAAATGAGGGCTGCCGAGTGAACCTTGTTCAGGAATAGCGCATATGCATCTTCGATGTCTTCTGGTGCAAGTATTTTCCAAGTTTAGGTCTAGAGTTTCCTCTAGATCTCGTCGAAAAGCAGCAATGTTGGCTCCAGGAGGCAGCAGACGACCTTTAATTGTTTTGCCCTTTGGAATACAGTCGTAACCAACTACCAGTGGGATATGATCAGAGGATAGCTGAAACTCAGGCCTTATACTTAAGCCATCTGGGTGAAGTCCGTTATAAATAAAGAAGTCAATGGCACTCGGCGTGTAGCTTTGGGCAAACGGGAAATGAGTGGCTTGTCCAGTCGCTAGTATTTCAGATGATGAGTTTTGCACCGCGTCCAGTAAGCAGGTGCCTCTTGCGTTTGCTCTAAAGCAGCCCCAGCATCTATTTTTGGCGTTAAAATCGCCTCCCATAAGGAACATTCTTCCTAGTCCGCTGAAAAGTTGCTGGAACTCCATTGTTGACCACGACAGTTGGGGCGGGAGATATGCCGATGCAATGGTTAATTCACCCCTGCTAGTTGCAATCTGGATGCTGGCCATTTGCAATTTCTCCATCCTTACAGGTTCATTTTGGAAATATTCGATCTCCTGCTTAATAAGCACAGCCGCTCCTCCTCTTGCTCTATCGCTAGGATGATCCGCTTTGTGGATTTTGTAGCCTGGAATAAAGATGGATACACCGGCCTGTAGCCAGGTCTCTGTAATTAGCATCACATCAATATTATGTTCAATTAGAAAGTGCTTAAGCTCCTCCACATGCCCAGAGATACCACGGGCATTCCATAATCCGAGGCTTAGTGAACTGTGCATCATTTTTTGGCGTTCAATAGATTCAGACACATTTGTTTAAGGAACTGATTCGTCTCCTGAAGTTCCTTAAACATAGCTTGTAGAGTGTCGACTTTAACAGTGAGTGCTTCTATTGCGGCCTCCAGCCTTGAACTAGTGTGGGGTGGGGTTTCTTGGTGCTTGGGGGTAGGGTTCTTAATTGACGTCTCTTTATTGAACTTTTTCCAGCCCAGTACGCAGAGTATCGGCGTACGAAAAATTTCCTCGCACTAAGGATGCTGGAATGTGTTGCTGACGGTCTTTATTGCTACTGACATTACTTTTCAATCCTAGACTTAATTTTGGTCTTCTTTCTTGCGTTCTAGCTTTGAACACATTGCATCCCTTATGCCAAGCCTCATGGTTTCCACCGCAGTTGATACAGCAAAGATTCTCAACCAAAGTTTCTTTGCATTGAGCTGTTGGATGATTTTGAGCACACTTTCCACAGATATAAGGCCTCATACAATAGTTTTTTGTATGTCCAAATCCTTGGCATCTGTGGCACAGGATGGCATTCAAATTTTTCTTTGGTATTTCAACCAAGACTCTTTGTCGCCCTATTTGCTTGATTTTTAGCGCATCCTTATTATTAGGCTTGCGAGCCAAATCAATGAAAAAGAAATTATTTTGGATCAGTTCCTCAATAGCTTCACCGTTTTCCTGTTGTTGGATCTTACGAGGACGAGGGTTGTGGATACGAAGGACACTGTGTCCATATCGCATAAACTCCTCTTTAATGCTATCTTCAGGGGTGGTGCTAGCCAAATTGCGGACGATAAGCCTGAAGGCCTTGTCTTCCTTCAGTTGGTATGTAAAGTGATGTGCATTATTTTCTTTGAGAAACTGCACTAGACTACGATAAGAAATCGAGTTTTCAACGTGAATTCTTACTTTTCCTTGTGTTCCAACGTGGAGGGTATAACTATCTGACCCAATGACTGCATCAAGCTCTGCCTCCATCTGGGTCACATTGTTTACATTTTCGATGAAGATGGGGGGTGGCTTCCTAGATCTTGGTACTCTGGCTTCTTTTTCCGCATTCAGCTCTACTTCCATCTCTTCTGCCAGTGCCTCGGCATGGGCTATTTCCTCCTCTGTAGGATCATCGTTCACTTCATTATCCAGTAATGCAAATTGGTTTTTTGAGTTTATTGGGATCTCCTTTAGACGTCTGTCCGATAACTGAGATGCAATTAACCTCCCTTTTTTACCGTTTGCTTTTGGAAAGCTTGAAGGCAGTTTACGTTTTATTTTGGTCGTCATCCAGCTGAGTGATTTCACTGATGACTTTCCTTGTTCATTGGTATTATTTTCTGATTCGCTTGCAACTACACTTTTGTAGTTAATATTTGGGATGGTGCACACTCCTCCACTTGAAGTTGTGACAGTGTAGGTAGACGCGTAGATGGAGTTTGTCGACGTCAATGTGCATGTTGTTGCTGCAAAATTGCTACTACTGCAATTAATTGCAGTATTTGAAGCACTTACAGTATTTAAGGAAATCATTTCACGAATTTCCGCAGGTGTAGCGCCAGCAATTCTCATCATTTTAGCGAATTCTGGTCGCAGCTCTCTCGGTTGAGAGGGCGCGGATGTACTAACATCCATGCCCAATGTTGTTTGGCTCAATGTTGTTTGTTTTTCTTATTAATTTTTCACGAAATATAATAAATTTTATGGTGCACAATTTTTAATTTTTTTTTTTGATGAAAATTTACCTCTGCGTTTGACAAGCAGTGTTGACGACCTTCTGTGCATTTCTGTTGGATTGGCATTTGAGTGGTTAAGATTCGATTGGAATATTATACCATTTTTAACTTGTACGAATAACGACTGTCGATTGGCATTTAAAAACTTCTATTATATTGTATTTCTATTAAATGTATTGAATCTAGCTCACTAGAGTTTGTCGGTTGATTGCAGATTTGCGCAAAAGTATTTTATTTAAAAAATCCGATATAAGGTACGCAAAAAGGTCGTGACCCTAGCAAGTACAACATTTTCTTGGAACTTTTGTTTAAGGTCAAAAATGTGTGCGCACGCGAATAAATTATTAATTCAACTTCTCCTACATCTACAGCGAAACACAATCCACACTAGAAGCCAGACCAAATCCAAACATTAATTCATCAATTTAATAGCTATAACAAAATATAAAAAAAAAACCTAAGCTTGGCAATAAAAGTAATTCTTATCGTCAGCAAAAATGCGTAGGCGGGGTGCGGCAAGAGCAATGCGGCATGTGAACTAAGAACGGAAGTGAGGAAAGCCAAGACATTGACCTCAAACATATCACGCAGGTGGCGGTGCTGACGTACATTGACCCTTGCTGTATTGTATACATACAAACGGGAGAGAGTATGGGAGAGTGGGATATAGATCCAGGGTGCGAGCATGGGTTTGGCAAGATAAATAGCAGCAGCGAGTTGAACGAACCCGCGAAGCGGAAAGCGGAAACGCCTACGCAGGCAACAATCGGACTAGGACTAGGATTACATAATGGCTCTAGAAACAATATGGCGTCTTAGTTTGGGTCAGGCCCGCGCAAGCTGGCCAGTGTTGCGCAAGGGAGCCCGGTGACAACAGGAAGTTAACCTTGAAGTTTAGCAAGCGATGACAGGGGAAACAGAAGCCGAAACAGAAACCAAAACCAAAACAACAACAATAACAAAAGGCAAAGCTCCAACTGCGCATCCAACGGAGCATCCGAGCCAATGCCCCGGACTACGACTCTGCCCCGTCTCCAAATTATTCCAACCCACACCGTTGCCCCAGACACGTGTTGGAAGTGAGTCAGTTTACGCGTGGGCGTAGGGCGAACTCTGCGGAGTTGCCGGGGGTAAACGTTTGCCTGCCGGAAGCTTTCGCATTTTGTTGCTGGAACCGGAAGCTGGCAAGCAAAGTCGGAGACAAATGCGCTCCCAAAAACATTTCAAGGGTGACTTTTTGCTCGGCAGCAAACAAGAAGACGCTTGCAAATTGTGGAACTGTGAAGCGGGCCAGGCATAAGTACACGGCAAACACTTGACATTGAATCGATAATAGGTTCAAATATCCAAAAAATAATACTTTTAAAATGTGCACAGCTTTGCTTTGCAGAGAGACATGAGAGGTATGAATTCAAGATTTTGTACCAGATATTAAGGAAATTGCTGGAATTCAACTTTGCCTTACAAGCTACCCAAGATAATAAACCGGGTGATAATTAATGTAAAACTAATTTTAAATTATCTGAAGTCTGAAAGAGAATCGAAATTTCCTTTTTAATGTTTGCCTTTACATACAAATATTTACTTTTTAAAAGCAGAAAGATTCTTAACCGCATGATAAACTTCATGCTAAACTACCTGGTAAATCTAATGCTTACGATTAAATATGATCAGGATTGTCTAGAAGTCTTGATTTATTGTGGCGTTTATTTTACCGTATTGCCTGACTTTTGAAACCACTTCAGCTCTACGGTAAACAAACTAACAGGGCATGTTGATGGAATGGCTGCCAGGGTGGCCATAAAGAGCAATGCTTCATAAACAAGCGTTAGCTCTGACCTACGCTGTGCAGAGTTGATTAGCCGAGGTGCCGCAGGGCGCCAGGAGCAACATTCTCGTACATTCCCAGCATTTTTAACGCCGCGGAAACGAGCTACGAACTTCATTCACAAAAGTGTTTCACATAAATTTCGGGCCTGGTTTTCTGGCTAACTGGAAGGCACTTTTACGAGGCGGCTAACAAATTGCGTGTTAGGCAAGCCTCGAAGGAGTAGGAGGGGCATGCGCATGCAGCGTGTGGCAAGTAACTTTCCAAAAAAAAAAAAAATTCCAAAACCAAATGCCAGCCACACGCGCTGCCGTGTTGTATGCTATAGAAAATCCCGCGCCTTTTTCACGCACGTGGAGAGCGTCTTTCAGTTTCCTGGAAAATGCTCGTATTATTCTAAATGCAAATTGAATTTGCGTGGCGCGAATGGTAGGCCCTCTGGAGAGGGGGAGGAGGAAGAGGCAGGGAATGATAGCGACAACAATAGAGATGACGCACTTGGGTTTGTTAATGTAACAGGCGCCAAAGCAAATGGCCGAAATGCCAAATGAAATGCGCAACAGAAAAAACGAGAAAGAGATAGACAGAGAGCGAGTGCGAGAGAGATGGAGCCAGCGAAAAGCTTTTGCCGACTTAAACACAATTTGTGAAATGGCAACAAACTTGCGGCTTTTGCGTGGCCTTGCCAGAGAGCACAAAGCTGCAAGAGCACAAAGTTGAAGCGCGTGCAATGCCAAGGCGAAAGTTCGAGCAATGTCACAGAAGTACAGTCAACCAACAGCGCTGGACAAAGCTTTCGAGCTGCTGAGCACAAGACACTCCCCTACTGAGGCGAAAGCTTTGCGAGAGCGAGAAAGAGAGAGACAGGGAGAGAGCTTTTTAGGGGTACTTACCCCAAGGCTTTACAAAATGCCGTTATTATTTAGCGTCAATCAACGTTAAATGCCCTTCAACTTGGCGGCGCGAGCGAGACGGCGACAAGAAGCAGGCGAAAATTTCCATAGCCAGCGCGTAGGCGCACACACATTCAAGGACTCGGCCACTACAGAACGCGGCAAGGTTAACGTAAGCGCGAAAGGGACAGCACGACTGGCAACAGCGGCAGAGAGCTGCCACCTCGTGTTGCCTTAGCAACGGTGAAGTTCAAGGTTAAAGCTGAATGATTTCTCGCGCTGACACTGCCAATGCCCCCCTCACACATGCCCTCACATGCACCGCACCGTGCTTAGCCCACACGTGGCCATGCCTTGTGACTGTAAAGCAGAAGCTTTCCTTCTCTCTCTTTCTCTCGCCCTGTCTCCATTTATTCTTTTCATACTTAGCGGCACATGGAGCTGCCTGTTGTTTGGCTGGACCCGGTCCTTTCTGCTACACCTGCAGCACGGCAGCCTTGAGCTTCTATATGCCACATGCCACATGCCACATGCCACATGCCTACTGCCTGCTGCCTGCTGCTTGTCACTGTCATTCCCCCCTCCCCCCTAAACACGGGACGACTGTTGATTACATTGCGGCGCGTGACTTTGATTTGATTTTTAAATGATTCCTCGCTTTTCCATGCTCTCTCCCACCCACTCCCTCGCCCTCCCTCTGCCTCTCTGTTTTCTTCGCAGCCGCCCTTTGAAATTGGAGGCTGTTAGCCCACGCGCAAAATTGCCGAACCATGTTTTCGTTAAAGGTCAACAAAAGGACGATACTTTCAGGTGGCTTATTATCACCAAGTCGAACGCCAACAAAGCTGCATTGAGCCACGTGTCGTCGTTGAAGTTTGTTTTATTAACTTATCAACCTCACGGAGAGGCAGGGCAGTAGGATGCCCTACGTAGTTGGGTAGCTGACAGGCTTATGAGATTTTCTGCTTGAGCAGAGAAGTTCTTCATACATCGAGGTGATTGAAAATAACTGCCAAATAACTGGCCAGCTTTAAATATATATTATTCGAACATTTTAAGCAAAAACAACTTTGTATATATGCAAACGCCTTGTCGCTCTTTCGTAGCTTAAACTTGTTGACAATTACAAGAAGAAAGTACAGCGTGCGTACAGAAGTACATTTATTTTTCCCTGGTGCATAAACCAATTGTCATCATATATGAAGCTTCTTCAAGCTAAATACTAAATTTGGCTTTGAATATTGTCTCAAGGCCATAAAAGCCATTTGTATTTATTAATATAGAATAACGTGAAGTTGACAAGAGAATAAGAAGTAACAATAAAAGTTGAGTTCAATTAGCATTCAAGGCAAAAGAAAAATAGTTGTCCAGTTAGTTGATAATAGGATAAGAAGTGGAAATTAAACATGAATTCAACTGGCATTCAAAACGAAAGAAAAATAGTTTGCCAGTTAATGACAGCAGGTTTTTCCGTTCAGGTGGCAGCTCTTGGCTATGTTTAGCCACAGCTTTGACGCAATTCCACACAAAACAAACTCAAGTTTCAATTAGAAGCAAATAAATTGCTAAAGTTCAAACTGGAGAGGACGCTATAAATAGTCAAGCCCCAAGCCTGTCAATGGAATATAGTTTGGCCGTGAGGACCATAACAAAACGGGCATTAGTCGACCGGCCGGCCGGCCACATCAAACTTTATGAAAATGTCAAGGAAGCCGGGCGGCTACTTGGCCCGGGTCTGGGCCCACCCACTTTGAGACCATAGCTACGTTCACGGCCAGGGTCAGTACGTCAATGCAAAGGGGCGTGCAACAAGGCCAATGCCGCGTAAGCTCCAATGGCTGCAATGGCTGCGATGACTGCGATGGCTGCTCGGGTGCAATGGCAACCCTTGCGCTTGAACTTGCGCACGCGGCAGTTGCATGTGCCTCATTGAGTGGCGCTAATGCCAGTGCTGCTGTGTGGGTTTTTGACCTTCAGCATGAGCTTTTCACGCAGAGCTTATTTTTAGTAACAAGTGAGCGAGCGGGCGGGCGAGCGAGCGAGATGGAAGCATTGAGCCGTTCGTTGCATTCGAAAGGTCATTCGTTTAAGGGTGTGCGGGTTTTTGCCCAGCCTTGTTCAAGGTCGTTGCTGCAGTCACAACTGTTAGCGCAGTGGCAACAGCAGCCGCAACATGCACAGTAATTACCTAACCCGAACCTCTTGCTCAACCATTTTCCGTTGGACCGATTGTCGCATTGACATTGACGCAAATTGTTGAGGGTCAAGTGCACGGTCGTGGCTTTGTTGTCGTAATAAGACTGAATCAAATTAGTTGGGCGGCCCATTCGCCCACCGCCCCGCCCACACAAAGGATCTCAGCTGTCAGTTAGCAGCAGCAGAAGGGACACTTGAAATGAGATAATTGGATTCGCCCAAATGTGCAACCTTACCCATGGATTTGTGTGTGGTCTTTTTATAGAAATTACGATAAAACAAAATTCGCATATAATGCCAGCCAGAGTTCTCGAACAATGAGCCAACTTTGGACATTCCCCGCCGTTTAATCATCGCGTAAGTGCAACAGGGCAAAAAAATTAATCGACAACGCACAAAAGTCAACAGAACTGATTTTCTATACCCTTGCATAGTGTGGGGGTATTGCGAGTCTTTTATAAGGCATATTCTTGTGTTAAAAAAAGTACTACTTCTCGTTCAGGCCCAGCCTAAGAGGTAACGCCTCGAATGGTTACATTTTTATGTAAGCTTGCCTTTGGGTCGAACGTGAACCAGGTTTTGATTATTATACCCTGAACCCATTAAAAATGGGTAAAAGGGGTATTATGTTTTTGTGCAAAATCCAAATGTATGTAACAGGCAGATGGAAGCATCTCCGACCCCATAAAGTATATATATTCTTGATCAGCATTAATAGCCGAGTCGATCTAGCCATGTCCGTCTGTCTGTCCGTCCGTCCGTCCGTCCGTCCGTCCGTCCGTCCGTCCGTCCGTCCGCCCGTCCGTCCGTCCGTCCGTCCGTCCGTCCGTCCGTCCGTATGTCTGAACGCAAGGATCTCAGAACCTATAAGAGCTAGAGACTTGAAATTTTAGATGTAGGTGCTCCTAGGTCCTACGCAGATCGAGTTTGTTTCCGATAATCGATAACTTGCCCCGTTTCCAAGTAATCGATAAAAATGTATATCGATATCCTGTTTTTTAAGCAATTTTGGTAAATAATAAGAGCTAGAGTTACCAAACTTGACATGTAGCTTCTAGAAAAGTTTATATATATCGATTATCTTTCATTTTATACCTATCGCCACCTCCCCGCTACTCTCTATCTATAAGCGCGCGCTGCATTTGGTGTAGGAATATGAGGGTTCAGGGTATCCCCTAGTCGGGAGCTCCCGACTAGAACCTCTTACTTGTTTTAATTTCAAATTGGGGGAAAACGTTGCGTAGAATACAGCATATAAAACAACAGTCTTCGCTTATGTCTCTGAGCGTCGGACCAGCAAGCGATAGATCGCTGGTTCAAATTCAATCAGATAAGCCTGAAGTAAGCGCGCCTACATAAGCAATTTCCGTAGCAATTGCATATTGAACATTATGAAGAAGACTCGAGTGACGCCGGGTGATTTCTTTAGGCGTACTCATAAAGTTTAAGTTTCAGTAGTACTTTAAGCTACTGGAGTTGCTTAATTTAAGATAATCTACTTACCAAACTCCTCTAATTGGCCAAAATATGATGCTCTCAGGGAATAATTGGCCAGGAGTTGGTCGCATTCTATGTAATATAGATTGCATGAAATGCTGAAGGATCAAAAAGTAGAAGGTAGTTCATTTGATAATTTGGCCTGTGCAAATGCTTCAAAATGTGGCAAAGCTTTTGATGATAATCGAATTAATATGTTCTATAATATGATTACGTCTACAAGGGCATGAAATTGTGGCAATGTTCTTGGTAATAATCGAATTACTTTATTCTATAATATGATTACGTCTACAAGGGTATTAAATATTTGATAACACGCACTTGTTCATATACGAGAACGTGCCCGGCTCCAGAGCTCCATTGTACGTCACATGGGCATAATATATGAGTGTATATATATATGTATTTATTTATTTAATATCAAATGATATGCAGCGCACAATTAAAAATGTTGACGCGCGTGGCAGGCCATAGACCGAGAGCCCGAGCGACCGATCAGACGGCTGGGCAATGTACTTACTTTAGGGGTTGCGAGGGGTTGACGGCGACGAGTGACGAGTGACGCATACAAAGCAGAATGGCGACCATGTCGGAAAGAAGTGCTTACACGCCCTAATTAAGCGGTCAGTGTGCGGTTCAAGGGTGCCGAGAAGCCCGGGTCCTTGTGCGCTTTATGCATTAGGAGCATTATGCAGACTGCAGACCACGATACCAAAGGCAAGGGCTGCGGCATGGGGTTGAGGTTGAGATTGAGGCTGGGGTGGATTGGGTTGGTGTGAGGGGGCAGGAAATGCGTTTAATCATGTTGGTTCAGTCACTCAATTCAAGGCGAAGCGCAGGCTACTGCAAAACTCAAGCACTCTGCAAGTGGCCGGTCGGCCGGCCGGGCACAAAGAATTGGAATTGGCATCGGAATCTCAATCTGGGAATCTCACAAGCTCCACTGACTCTGCACTCGAGGCGAGCCGAGGCGACAAAGTTCAGGGTCTGCAGCTGGCTCTTTGTCTGCATTTCTGCAAAGGAAGCAGCTAATAAGTGCAGTGCAGCAAGACAAAAGACAAAAACCGAATATCGACGCCGGAAATATGTTGGCGATGCGACCCGGCGACGATCTCTTGCCAGCGTCGACTCTGCTCAATCAAGTTGTCCTTGGCTGCATTAATACTCTTGATGAGTTTTGTGTGGTCAGCGCTGGCTGGCATTTGTGTGGGCTCACCGGATGCCTAACCATATGAAAACATATTTTTGATTTGCAAGTACAACTGGCACATTGCGACTTAGGAGGCCAATCTAAACTAACATTTCGATGATTATTTGATGAAAAATAAATTGTTTTTTTTATTGTTTGTTTTTTACTATCAAAATCAATTAATTTGATATTCCTTGAAATCAGTGTATATCGCAGTAGCTTGTATATTTATCCATAGATTTTAAAATGCTTATACAATATAAAAATCTATTTCTGTGTCTGTATCTATATCTGTATATGTAAACGTAATGTAAATGTATCTGTTAAATAATCTGTATGTATGTATATTTGTACCTTTATCTTTATTTGTGTCTGTAAATGTTTCTCTAAATGTATCTGTAAATATATCTGTAAATGTATCTGTTGATTTGTCTGTATCTATATCTACTTCTGTGCCTGTATCCGTGTATGTATCTGTATCTTTATCTGTTTCTATATCAAAGTTTATCATCATCATTACTCATTCATTTATCATAATTACGTATAAATAATTAATCTCCATATTTGTGACTGTTTATTTCGCTCAGGGAAATATTTGACTTGAACTCTTGATAAATCCTTTCAAATAAAAGTGCTTAATAACTTCATTTGCAGTTACGATTATCTCTTTCAAATAATAAATAACTTCACAATCAAAATTATGAAAACTTTTCTGATTCCTTATCTATAAATGAACAGAAGCTAGTTGTCAATACGTATTAAGCCCAACTTGAAAACTTTTGACCCAACTCTTGCGAAATATCCCCTTTATTCTCATATAAATGTCTGTTCTTTCTTACTTAACTTAGGCTGTATTTTTTTAACACACACTTTCGTTCTTTTTCAGTGTCTGCTTTTATGCCTTAGCCTTGACATAAATATTCGGATATTTCGAAAAGCAAAATTCGCAATTCTTCATCGCCTGCAGAGGCTTCTTCTTTGGTGCCAGCGCTTCGGATTTCTGGGTGTGATTTACGGAGACTCCTTTGTGAATTATGCAAATGTTTGCAGTTTATTTTGATGCCGGGCACGTTGCCTACCAGAATCTCAGGATATATAATATGGGCAATTATCCATGGGTTGGGGGAAGGGAGGTCGTCTTTGTAATTGTGTTTGGCAATGCCCTTATATTACCATATGGCGGCTCGGTGACAATCTCAATCGGAATGTGGGCGTAATCGTATCAAAGCAAAAAAGAAAAAAACGCAATGTCAGGCCGCAACGGGCCATTGAACTCATTTCCAGAGCTTATTAATACACATACATAGAATCGTGGAGAGACAAAGACAGCTTTGTAAATCTGCTGGAGCCACGCGGTGTCCATTAACCGCCGGATTCCCGGAGAGAGCTATTGTTTGTTATTGCAGCTACTTGTATATTTTTAAACTTGGCGCAATTTTGATCCCTTATCGGACACTGTTTATAAGAACTTCAGCGAGAAACGAGAGTTGTCAACGCATGTTTACAAAAGTTTACAAAAGCGAGTAAACGCACAGTTTGTTGATCTTGATCTGGTTGTTGGCTGCCTGGGGTCTCGGTCTGGGTCTGCATGGGCCAAAGCTAAACAGGAAATGAGCTGAAACGTGAGCCGCCTTGGGCAGCGTATTAAAACCCAACAACAACAAAGATCTCTGAGTCACTGGCGACCCGACCGCAGACCACCATCGCGGCGACAGGAGCCCCAAATCCACTCAGGGTCAGGGGCCGGGGCGGCAGCCAAATATTATTATGGCTAAATTTGGGCCAGACGACAGACTTACAACAACAACACAAACAACTCAAACAACTACAAACTTACAACAACTTCAGGCAATGCGGCATATTTTCCACGCTCAAAATTGGGTCAAGTTTTGGTTGCCAAGCGAACTCCGCGGCAGCTCCTCTGCTTAAGAGCCGTTGAATTGAAGTCAAGGTGTCGGCGGCTACACAAACAGCAACAAGCGATGAGATACATACATAGCTTGCAGTGAAGGTTTTTCCGCACTACGCTCAGCTCTGTCGGCTATTTAGAGCGTCAGCGTCAATATTTGGATCTGGGCGTCGCCAAACAGTCGAAACAATTTCAACGCCGCGGACTGACCTTAGCTAACTATACATTTAGTCGCCGAGGGCGAAGCAATCCAAAGAGCCGAAAGCTGAGCTCAGCTGATCTTTGGGTTGGGCTTTGAACTTGAACAGCCAGCAAACACAAGTTCAAATAGACAATGGAATAAATAGAGGTGCAAACAAATTGAAAAACCAAACCGAATGGTAGCAGCGCTTACAAGTTTGGCACTCGCCCGCATATAGAGATTAACAGATACATTATAAACTGCCGGAGACAGATAAAGATAAAGATATAGAGTCAGATGCAGATATAGATACAGATACTAATGAAGATATTGATACTTTTACAGATACACTAACGGATACGGAACACACATACAGATACAGATACAAATGCAGATACAGATGCAAATATTGCACAGCTATAGGTACAGAAATAGATACACAGATACAGGTATAGCTATAGGTACAGACACAAATAGATAAATATACTGTAAAAAAGATAAAGATACATTTACTCATTCAGTTACGAATAAAGACAAAAATACAGTGCAGACACAAAAACATTTACAGAAACAGATAGAGATGCAGATACATTTACAGATTCAAAGTCAGGGTCCACAAATCGAAACCAGTTTTCCTTCAGATACGCACACTCATTCATAATCGTAGCTGTATTTAATGCATGAAACACCGTTAGATGTGAATAAACTAAATCCACTTCCGAGATATGCCACAGAGGCACAGCCCTCGCTCGCTTGTTTATACTTATTTTTAATTCCGTTTTAATTCGCAACGCCCAATGACAACGGCGGAGCTGTTGAGCGTGGACTTCGCTGTGGGGCCAAGATATCATTGACTTCCTCAAGAAATTAATCAAAATTCATAGCGAAAATCAAACATAAAATAAACCAATAAATTAACTGCTAATCAATGTTGATGGGCCGATCGAATGTGGATCGATCGCGAGTCGATATGACTGTATAAGAAACTCAACTATGATATACACTCCCACTCGGCAAATCTAACCTTGATCAGATTTTGATGAACTTGGTATACGTATTCGATCACAAACTGGATTATAGTCGTAGTTAATAGTGATTTTAGTGAAAATATTATCTCTTTTAGTTATGAGTAATACATTTACTTAAACATAGCCTGCCAAGGTCCTTGGTTCTATATCTAGAAAGACATTCGATCCAAAAACCTCGGTGTTCAATTGTATCAATACCTAGGGTAACTAAATAGCAGAGATGATTAACTTATCTAATTATATAAATATCGAAGAAATCGACAAGTGACAAATGCAAAATGCCTGAAATTTCTATATAATATTCGGTTTCAAAGTAGACAAGAAAATGATGAGCAAGTATATTTCTCAAATGCCAAACGTTTTCGTATATGCACATAAATTTGTTGTATATAAAACATGCATATTATATATATATGTACATATAAAACATTACCATAAATCCCAAAACATTTAAATGGCAAAATACTACATACATAATTCTCTCCTGAGCCAGTTTTCAGAAGCTTTGCACGTTCGACGATCTGTCTGGCGCAGTGTGGAACAGCACACACACACACACACACTCACATATGTATATGTATATATATGTGTGTATACCTAACAACTGACAAATGTCTGTCGCTATAACAACAGCTTTAGTAGTCGTATAGCCTTGATCTTGGCAATATGATAACCCTAACCTTGAGCAACGTTTTGTGTTTGATTTTTGTTGTTGCTTGTTAGAGTGTGTGTGTGTTCGTGTGTGTGTTGCCGCGTGTGTGTGTATTTAAATGCCTTTTTACTTTGGTCGCGCCGTGTTTATTAGAATTTGCTTGAAAAAAAAATTTAGCATTTACTTTGAACAGTCTGCGTATTCAATTAAGCTGCCCCCCTTCCCCCTTCCCCTCTGCCACACTCCTAGCCAACGGCCACCTTTCTCATAGTGCCCAGCAATTGGTCGGCCAACTGGCGCGCTAATCAGCCAAGAGAAAAAAGTTGACGAAGCGACCGACGAAGGCGGACGGACAGCTGACTGCGTCAGAGCATCGCGATAAGAGCAACTTGCATTCGGCTTTTGACTTCCGCTTTGCAACGACTTTGGAAACTGAAAACAGAAACAGAAACAGAAACAGAAACTAGTCGAACGTCCGATCTGTCCAAGTTCAGCTCATTAATAAAAAGCACGAGCCCCCACGGTTGATTATATATATATATGTATATGTGTGTGTATAGTTGTGTGTGTGTATTTGATTTGATTTGTTTTTAAACGAGCGTCAGAGGCAACAACGTGTTTTGTTGCTGTCATTCATGATATATCAGCCCATGCGCCTAATGGTCTTCACGGGGTCTTCGGGCTTAACTCAAGTTCGAATGAAGAGTTCTTGACAAATGCGTTAAATAACTTAATAAGGGGTTTTTTTTTCTCTATTGATTTAAATAGATGTTAATGGGCTTTATTATTGCTCGATTTTCGCGAAGAAAGGGCATTTAGATCTCGTGGTTCTAAACAGCTTTTTAGCTCGTGTCCTTGACCATAAACCTGAATCGTGTTTGTTTTTAGCTTTAATTTCTGTTTCTGTTTTCTTTTAAAAGCTGTTTTTGCGTGCAATTCGGCTGCTGCTTTTTTATTTGCTAAATTATCGCTTATTATTCAGTGCGGCATTTGCGGAGTTTAATTTGTTAATTAGATAAATAGAAATTTTATTTATGTGCACTGAGGTGCGGCAACTTTTTCCAGCCCCCCCCTGCGCCCTTCATCCAGCTTGACCTTGAATGTGCAAAAGGCAAAGGTAAATTTTGTTTTTGTTTTTGTTTTTTTTTTCGCTTACGCCCGGCAAAAGTAAATCAAGATGGCCATAAAATATGCCCCGAAAAAAAGCGCTAAAATTCTAAATAAACAAAGCGAAAATAAAGCAGCGACAAAAGCTAAATAAATGCAAAGTTCGAGTACATTTCAAAAAAAAAAATTGTATATATATATACATACATATTAAAAATTCCATTGCTTGATTCAAATTCTGATTGTGGTTTCAATGCACTTTTTGTTGTTTCAAAAGCATTTGCTGCTGCAGCAAAGCTACATTTGCGGCAGAAGGAGAGAGAGAGGAGAGAGAGAGCGCGTATCAGAAAGCAACAACAAAGAGACTCCAGACAATAACAAAACAAAGCGGCGCGTCCTTGAAATCGCGCGACAGGGCCGCTAAACTCAAGCGTCGACGCAAATAACTCACAATAACGGCTGCACAGACGCAGCACAAGGGCGGGCGGGGCGAGGGGTGTACCCCTGAGCCAAAGAGAAAGATTGAGGACGGAACGAAAGAGAAATAGCCAGCCACATGACGTATGACGTATGACGTGGGATGTGGGATGTGGAACGTGCGATCTGTGAGTAACTGTCGCTAAATGTACAACAATGCATCGCATCGAATTGCGGGAGACATCGCAAAATGCACGCCCAAAAATAAATAAATAAATATAAATTATCTAAATATGTATGCGGACAAAATTTGTTTTTCAATTCAATTGCCTTTACATGCTCAAAGAATTGTCAAATAATTGCAAATTCTACAAAATAAGAAGAACAGCCTGCCGCGACTAGAAGATACCCAGTATTTTAACTCGTAAGTGCAATATAAATATAGATTCCAAAATAGCTGCACTCGATGTTATGACATTTTTAAGCTTCTATAATTACAAATCATACGAAAGAACGGTCACCTCGACTAGAAGATACCCTGTATTCTAATTTGTAAGTGTAATATATGTATATACCAATAGTATATACATTGTATATCAATAGATCCCTTACCGAATGCAGCCAAGGTAATGAAATGTTCAGGATTCTATAGTAATAATAATAGTTAACATATTTTATCCTTATCATATGGTTATTTTGCACATCGTATATATTTTGAATGGAATTTAAAGTTTTTGCGGTAGATCAACGCGTCTTTTAATGCTCTCTAATAATATAGGGAATGTGACACTCTATATAACCCTTTAACGCGCAATTCATGTCCACAGGGTATAAATATAGATACATAGTATATAAAACAAATCGTTTTTGAAATGTAAAAACATTCTACAGACTATATATATGTAAAGAGTTTTATATTACACGTAAACAATTGTGCAAAATGCGGACTCTGCAGTTGAGGAAATTATAAAGTGCCTGACATTGCGTGGTTTATATATTTATATATGTAGGGAATATGCATATCAATTCAGGGTTGTAACAGCTAGACAAGCAGAAGATACAACACTTTTATGTTTATACATTTGTTTCAGTTATATTTCTTTTATGCATATACGCTTTTTATATTGATTTACAGGGTAAACAATAGTCGCGCTCTCTACTTAAAGTTGGGTGCACTTGATATTGCACTCTCTTATAATATCTCTATAGCTCTATAGAAGGTATTGAAATTTTGTCATGTATGAGAAATTATTTGCTTTGAGATAGCTTGCCCATGGTCATTAATTAGTATTAATATCAGACTTCTATATCATATAGTTCTATAGTGAGAATCAGTCGAAAAACGAGATTTTTAAAGAGAAATTGTGTGTTTTTTATGATATTTTGATCAAACTCGGCGATTACGAGCTTTATATTAAGGGTATTGAATCTTCGAGGTGCCAACGATAGGTTTTCTTTATTGTTGCGATTTAATTTCGGTTTGGGATCCGCTTTTGTGCAAAGTGCAGGGAATTACGAATGCAGCGAGTTCAAGGACTGCTCTTGCACCCGCAGATCGGAGGGGAGTGGGGCAGAAAGAAAGCGTTTATTCAGCGACTGGCAATTGGGGCTTTTCCATGGTCGTTGGACATGGAACTTTGGAGCATTTCTGCCCACTGTTAGCCTTCGTTTAATTGAGCTCTAGCCGCTTGACGCTAATTTGCCGCTCTACTTAATTCCAGATGAATGCAGTACCCATTTGTATTGCTTTGAAATCCATCATAAATCAGAAGGAACATTTCGATTTCGCAAAATGTTATGTTGCAAATCGCACGTTTTGTTGTTATTTTTCATGCTCGCAGATGCGTCGACTTTTTGATTTACAGATCGTTAAAATATAATGAACATTTCCACAAATATCGACACGTGTGCGTCTCAGATTGATTAATTCAATAGACTTATGTATGTACATATATGTATGTATGTGCGAAGATCTATGTGTCTACGTGCATTTATACTCGAGTTAACGCTTTTTGTTATTGTTGCTAGGCGAGAACGGGTTAATTTTCGAATAGGTCGGGGCGTACGCCGTCTCAGTCGAAACCCGAAACTAGCGACGGGGAATGCTCCAGTCGAGAGGGGCTACCAAATACCCTGCAAATCTTGAGCCAGATATTCAATCTATATAAATCTCTTATTCGATAGTGCAAATACAACCCAAAATTTGACTTTAATTGTGATAAAAACTCTATATAACAATTATCTGTTATCTTTGGACAGTTTTTTCATACCTCGTTTACTCATTTGCATAGTTACAGGGTATTCAAACGGGAATAACGCAAAACGCATAAAACTTGAATAAAAACAATAAATACAAATGTGTCTGTGTGTGTTTTTGTGTGTGTGTGTGTGTGTGTGTGTGAGTGTGTCTAGCAACAACAACAGCGAAAATAACAAACAGCAATATTAATAAACAATAATTGTTCAAGGTCAAGATGCGAATTTAGCTTAGAACAAAACAAATGCTGAAATAACACGTTGAAATAAATACATGCAAATTTGATAGGCCTGTCGATACCCTGTACCTCAATATTGTCTATGTCTGCCAAATATTTCTGCATTGTCTAACTTTCGCAACAGTCAAAACTAATTTTCCTTTTATAGTATTCGAATTCGCACATATAATTCCACAAGTGATTCCAGCGAGGCAGCGGGAAATGGGGGATTTCTTAAATGCATGGACATAATATTCCTGAAGAGGCGTTGAGTAATTGGTATGGGAACAACAGGTTGATGGCGTGTTTTTGGGGCTAATTAAGCGACATTGGACGGGGGCTTGGCAGGAGGTTTAAGTAGGTTGTGTATTCGCAGGCAAATATT
This sequence comes from Drosophila ezoana, assembly GCA_035045725.1. Taxonomy (NCBI): domain Eukaryota; kingdom Metazoa; phylum Arthropoda; class Insecta; order Diptera; family Drosophilidae; genus Drosophila; species Drosophila ezoana. The sequence continues at coordinate 4,661,627 of JAWNOU010000177.1, read as the reverse complement.
TGTTTGCAGGTGGAATATTATGAAGTGAAACGAGCAACAAGTGTGAAAATTATAAAAAGGTAATGGGAATTCCGATGAACTAACTAACAAACACATTGATGAGACTTGGATGGAATTATATTAATATATGAGGTTTATGATTAGGAGAATAGGCGTGTAACATAAAGGCAATCGTCTGGAAGTAATAAAGATTAGGAACCTATTCAACTGTCAAGCTGACAACAACTTGTGTGATCCTCCTATGGAAAGTGATCTCACTGGATTCGCTTGGATTTTCGCTTAGAAACTGCTCTATCCCCCAAAAACTGCGCACTTTGCGCAACTATGTATTTTATTTATTCAAAACAAAAACTATTTTCGAATACTTTTGAGTGTACACAAACTACACACACATACATATGAACCGCAAGTCTTCCCCTTCTTCCTCTTCTTCTTCTTCTTCTAGCTGGTGACTGAGTAATACGAGTAGATGTACTCGTTTGCGTACAAGTATTACGGATTTATTATGATCAGATTTTTGGCATTTGCGCGTTATTTGATCGCCGACCAGCAACGTCGACGCCAGCGCAGGCAGCGGCAGAGGCAGCGGCAGCGGCAGCGGCAGCGACAAAGTCGAAGGCAGCAGCAGCCCAAGGTCAGCGTCTTCTCTTCTGCCACTTCTCGCTTCTCGTATGCTTGGATTTGAATAATTAAGTGCGAAATAAATTAATTTCAGTAGAACTTTTCAGCATGCGCAGCCCAGATTTAGTCGCATTTGGGCAATTGAATGGACATATTAGATAAACGAATATGGACACATAAATACTCGCTTGACCTTTTCACCTTTTATGGACAATGACAGTTAAGGCGAAGGGAAATGCGATGCTTAAGCACTCTCTCCCTCTTGCTTCTTCTCTCCTTTCCACCTCTCACTCTTTGTATCTCTCAATTCCCATTGAAAGTCTGAGGACAGAACTTTTCCAAGATACATACATATATAAATTCACATCTGTCTCTATGGCATAAGTTCATTTTCCTTTTGATGGTGTTTCATGTTCCAACTGCTTCGACTTTACTTCAAAATAATGCTGAAGAACAACTAAGGGAATATTTATTCCATTTTTACAGAAGATTGAAAAATCGAGAAATATGAGCTCTAGATATGTGTATATTGAAAATCTTAAAGATATTACGTTACATGACGAGGAAGAGGGAAGAGGGCATGGATGGGATAATGATTAAAGTGATCAATAAATGAATGCCGAAAGGTTTCAAAGGTGCAAAATTTGGGTAGGCAAAAATAACATCTAATAGGAAATAATATAATGTTAGCTACTTTTAACACATTCACAGAAATCTTCATAGAAAATATACGAATTTGTAAGAATGAAGAATATACAAGAATTGCATTAGGAGGATCCTCTTCACCAGGATCCACTCAGAATAGTCTTTAATAAAAAACAAGTAAGAGGTTCTAGTCAGGAGCTCCTGACTAGGTGATACCCTGAACCCTCTTCTTCCACCACCAAATGCAGATATATATACTATTCTAGAAGCTACATGTCAAGTTTGGTGACTCTACTTCTTATTATTTACCAAAATTGCTCAAAAAACAGGATTTCGATATAGATTTTTATCGATTGCTTGGCAACGGAGTAAGTTAACGATTATCGGAAGCAAGCTCGATCTGCGTAGGCACTAGGAGGACCTACTGCTTAAGCTTCAAGTCTCTAGCTCTTATGGGTTCTGAGATCCTTGCGTTCATACATACGGACGGACGGACGGACGGACGGACAGACAGACGGACATGGCTAGATCGACTCGGCTATTGATGCTGATCAAGAATATATATACTTTATGGGGTCGGAGATGTTTCCTTCTGCCTGTTACATACATTTGCACTTTGCACAAATACATCACAACCCTTTTTATCCATTTTTAATGGGTTCAGGGTATAAAAAGATCGCAAAATGTGTTATGTGCACAAAAACCTTTGCAATTACCATGAAGATACCTGTTATTCATATTCCATTTAATGTTATTACTATTATTTTTTAAACATCAAGCGTCGAGCAAGCGGGAAAATGAAACCGAAACCGAAACCGAATGCGGCGCCGCCGCGTGGAATGCAACAAGCGGCAAATGGGAAATGGGAAATGGGAAAGGAGGCGAGTGTGGCTCAGCTGTGAAAGTTGCGGCCTGTGAAAGTGAAAATGGCAATGGAAATGGAAATGGAAATGCGGCGCGGCATGAAAACCCACTGACATCAATTTGGGCTTTTTAGCTGGTCGAGCGGGGCGGGGCGAGGCGGGGCTGTGGAAATGTGAGAGCTGACAATAAATTGCAAAATAAAATAAATACTATAATTTAACAACTGTTGCGAATAGGCGGGCGACTGGCGGTCGCTGTTTTGTCGCAGCAATTAAATTAGTTATTAAAATTATATTTATTTGTGCATTTATTGCCATAACAAAAACACACACACACACACACACACGCACACACACACTCGCAGAGAGCCTGCGCGACCTTGAGAACAAATATTATACTAATATATTATCAAATGAAATGTGAGTCAGTAAATGTTAAAAATGAATTAACAACTGGTTTCGCTCAGCTAGGCAATTATTATAAATTATATATGCTTCAATTTAAACAAGATGCAAATTAGGAACCAACAACAACAACAACAACAATAAACGCATCTGATTTGAGTTAATTTGCAACTTATGCTACTATTAGAAGCATCAAGAATCATCATTTAAGTTAATATAACAGTTTTAATTTGTTAAAACGACATCATGAAGTTAAATTAAACCGATTTTAATATCATATTTAGAATAAACACAGTTTGACTTGAATATGATAAAGAATTTTGTGAGAAATATTCGACCCAAGCCAAATTTCTTTTTGGATTAACATAACATTAACATAATGAACTTTACAGCTAGACTTAGCCCTAACTTGGGCCTTAATCATTGGATACATCTAACAATATTTGATATACATATGCCAATTTTGAGTAAAAATCAAATTTAGCCCGTAACTCTCTATGAAAATATGTACGAAATACCATATTTTCGGTAGAAGGGGCAATTGGAAATAATAAACTTTATAGTTTTGGTAACATTTTGACAGAGCAAGGTTTGAGCCATAACCTGCACATAAAGCTGGTTCGAAACTATTCTAGATTTTCAATAATAAAAATAAGAAACTTAAAAGTTTAAATAATATATGAAATGTATATGACAAATCAAGGTCTGAACCAAAAGACAGGAAGCTGGTTCAAGTCTTAGGAAATATAGTAACTTCGCTCTATACTCTTTATAATAATACATAACAAACAAAATAGGTTTGAGCAAAAGCCTGCATAAGAAGCTGGTTCGAAGCGTAAAATTGCCTTAGCCGAAGGCCTTAGGAACTTAATACTATATTTTCAATAATAATAAATAACTAACTAAGCCGAAGGTCTTAGTAGACAGTGCTATATTAAAATATAGCTTGACAGTAACTACATACTATACTTTCAATAATAATAATAGTTATATAATAGCAAGAAAGAAGTAGAATATATGGAGAATACATATTATAAGGAAATTCCTCGAAATCGTTATGGACATTGCCAAATTCTGATGCTTTTAAATGAAATGACTCATAAGGCAGACATATTCATTTGAATAAATTTATGTGCAATTTATATTTACATAAATTTATTGCAACAACAGCTGCAACAGTTTTGTCCACGCCGAAGCCAGGTGCCGCTGACGCAGCCAAACTCCATTTGCATGCGCCGATGGGCTGCGAGCGCACTTGGAGCCGGCGTGCGATAAAAGCCACCGGCTGCAGCCGCAGAAACTAGCTGAAGAGAGACCGAAGAGTGTCTGAGCTACATAAAGGAAAGAGAAAAGCGTGCATGCAGAGCACGCAAAAGCTCGAACAAAAGAGAGCGACATAAAGAGCACATAGGGAAAAGCTCTTGAGCGTGCGCGCTGTGGTGAATTGCATGCATTTAAATTTTGGATGCTTGCAAGAGCGTAACAGAAAACCGTTAAGAGGCAAACACATTGCTCTGCTGCGACTTAAATTGCAGGGATATTGATATTCATATAGTTATTATAAGGCTTTTGTTATATTAATTAGTTAATTTAAAGCCCACACAATTACAACTGATGCAGACATATAAAATTAAGTACTGACCATTTTTCCACTGGATATTTGAACTTTTATGTTGTTTTCATTAACTGTACCGCTTCGAGCTAATTGTTAAACGACGACGGCGACGCCGACGGCGAGTGCAAACTCGACCTTGACCGTGAAATTTAAATTTAGAAGCTACGGCCGGCTACGACGTAAAAAATGCAAAAAGCTTTTGGCTTTCTCTGTGTAAGTGTAAATGTAAATACATACATACATGCATAAATATATACTTATTAATAAGCAGGCAAATGTATGTAATTGTATGCATGGGATGTAATTGCGATTGAATGGCGCGTCAGGCGCTAAATGCCACAGGTATTCCCTGCCCACCGGGAAAACAACAACAAACACAACTACATGCAAGTGTGTGTGTCTGAACAGAAGCGTATACATACAAATGCATGTTTACATACGAATGCAACTCAAATGTCTCATGTGCTTTTGAGCTATTTGTGAAATTCGAATTTTATTTATATCAGCTGCAGACGCCAGACGCTTTAATTGAAATTCGAACTTGCATGCAATTATGCTTATAGTCTAGGAATACGAGAAGCAACTGAATATGTAAAAACATTTATCAGTTAGCTTATTAGGATATCTGATAAACTAACCACCAAATATATGCACGAGCACATGACTGAAGCGTAAGAAATAACTGCCTGTGCAGAAAAACATATCGTTAACTAGAAGTTTTACCGTTCTCTAAAAACATCGATGTGTTACTTTGAAATATCTAAAAAAAAGATTACACACAAACTGAGAAAATAACGTGGACAATATTAATTTACAGTTCAAATGGAAAGATGTGGCGCAAAATTTATGCAGTGTGGCCAGTGTTAGACAAATGTAAAAAATACCAACAATTTTTTTTTTGGCACAACTTATGTTGTTTAATATATATAGACAAAGGCTCTTGCAATTTATCGGCTAGCCTCCACGAATTATCGGACAACTAGTACAAAAACAATCGATAGCCCACAATTGTTCTACACAATTCGCGGATAGCCAATTAGGTCCGTGATTTTAATTTGTGTAATTCTTACAATCTGCTGATTGTCAGTTCTTAAAGAGGAATTGGCAAGATTTTTGTTAACCTTGTGAATTTAATTTTGTGTCAACAGGCTTACATTTTGGCTACTCGTGATTAAGCCGGCAACACAATCAACGCGCACGTGTGACGCTAACGTATAAATATACCCTAGAATCCAAACTTTTGCTCAGCTTTTACATTCCATGTCAAAATGCTGGAGGAAGAGTTAAGCGACTATTTTTTGTGCAATTTCAACGATGCACAGCAGCTGGAGGGTAAGACGTGAAAACAGCAAAAGCGCTAGCAAATATTTATAGACTGCCTTACAGATTTGCCGGCTGACGAGCGTCTGCGAAAGCTTTGGACGAGTCAAGAGCTGTGGACCGTGGACGAGCTACAGACAATTATCAAACGCTGGCAGGACAGCGCACAACAGCAGCCGAATGGGAACGAGGCGGCAGCACAATTGCTAAATGATTTTCTGCTATTAATTTTCGCCTTTGTGCAAAACAATTTCACCGGACCCTTCGACAAGCTGGCGGCGTGCACAGAAATGCTGACAGATTTGCAGCTGGCGCAGGGCGATGCCCTGGAGCAGCTAAAAGCGAGCGGCGAGGAGCTGAATCCAAATGTTAAGACTGCGCAATTGTTGCTTATAGCAAAGCAAATGCTCGATGCTTTAATTGCTGCCCAGCCCACGTCGAAGGTAGTTTCATTTGGCATAAATCTGAATCCTTACTAATTAATCCTTTTTCACATCTTCACAGCTGCTTTGCTGGTGGCGTCTGCGTCTAGTCTGTCTGCATCAGCACATCCTGGACGACCTGGCCAGCGCTCTTTACGAGCAATTCAAATTGGCCGCTGCCGAGCTGCGTCCCCACGTGACAGTCTTTTCCAATAAGGAGTTGCAGGCGCTGTTGCTGCTCGAATTAGCCAATGGCTATTTGCAATTCCATCGTTCGGATTTGGCATGCCAGACATTGGATGAGCTATGCGAGCATCTGCAGGTCGAACTGAAGGTAGAGGGCCTACTGGGCGTGCGCACCAAGTTCCAGCAGAAGCCACTGCCTCAGCTGTGCCTGAAGGTGGTGCAGCAGTCGCTGGATTTGGGCTTGCCAACGGCACTGCTGAGCAATGCACAGACAACGCTGCCTCAGCTGCTCCTTCTTGAGGATGATACGCGTCTGGAGCGCATACGCTTTATCGAGCAAAAGGACAACGAGGTGATGACACTTCCGAGCGTGCTGCAAGCGCTCGTGTTGGCCAAGGTGTGAGTATTGGTTGAGCCCGTATTCGGATTCAATATATGTTGCTTATGTCCTGTTATCTGCTTGCAGCAAGCAACTGAAGCGTTCCCAGCCCAAGGATCGCTTGGCAGATGAGCAGCTGGAACCGTATACGCAAACGCTTCTCTATCAGCAGCATGGGCCGCTGCAGGTGCGCCAAGCAGCGCTGCTGCTGAACTGCCAGCAGGAATCGGGCCAGCGACGCACTGTCGAGCGCAGCTGGAAGCAGTGTGAGGAGTGCGTCAAGCTGCTGGAAAACGTGGAGAAGCATATGCTGCGGACACGGCTCTCCTACGGTTTTGCCGCATTTCTGCAGCCCAAGTGGCAAGTGCAGCTGCAGCTGGTCGATCTGCTGCGTTCGCTGGGCATGACAAAGACTGCGCTGGACATATGCCTGCAGATCCACGCCTGGCAGCAGGTCATCGAGTGCTACACAAGCCTAGAGCTGCGCCATAAAGCAGCAGAGATTATACGGCAGGAGCTAGAGAAACAACCCACCGTTCTGCTGTACTGTCTGCTGGGCGACGCTGTCGATGATCCCCAGTGCTACGAGCAAGCCTGGCAGCATTCCAAGCAAACGAGCGGCAAGGCGCAAGCCTACTGGGGCAACTACTTCTATAGGCGCGCGGATTACGCGCAGGCCATCGGGCACTATGAGCTGTCGTTGGAGATCAATGCGCTGCAGGAATCAATTTTGCTGCGCTGCGGCTACTCTGCCATACAGCTGGAGCGCTGGGAGGCGGCGGTCAAATGGTATCTTGCCTATACGCATCTGGAGCCGAATGGTTTTGAGTCTTGGAACAATCTGGCCAAGGCTCTTATCAAGCTGGGCGACAAGGAGCGGGCACATCGTCTGCTCGGCGAAGCGCTCAAGTGCAACTACAACAACTGGAAGGTGTGGGAGAACTATATGCTTGTGTCGGTGGACACCAGCCACTGGGAGGATGCGATGCGTGCGTATCAGCGCCTCGGCGAGCTCAAGCAGCACTATCTGGACGAGGAGGTGCTCACGCGCATTGTCTATGGCATTGCCAGGCAAATGCAGTCCGACTGCCCGTCCGAAGCCATGTCCAGTTCGCTGCAGCGTCGCATCACTCAGCTGCTGGGCCAACAATGCGTGCAGCATGGCAACGAGCCCATGGTCTGGGAACTGTCCGCCTTGGTTGCGGCGACTCCTCTTAAAAAGGCCGAGCGGTTGGTCAAATCCTATCGCGCCTACACGGCCAAACAGCTCAACTGGGAGACGAAGTCCGCACACGCCAAGAAGGCGCTGAGCCTGTGCCTGGAAGCAGCCGAGCTGGCACTGGCTGCCATCAAGGAGCATGCAGCGGATGAAAGTGAGGCCATGATTACATCGCAGCTCAACTCCAGCCGCTTAGCGGCCACTTCCTGCCTGAATGCGTTGAAGCGTGCTAGCCTAGTGGAGGTGCCGAAAGAGCAGGCGGATCAAATGCAGCAGCTGGAGCAGCAGCTCACAGAGTTGACCAGCATTGTGCAGCAGCGTATGCAACGAAGCAACTAGTCCGTCGGCTCTTTGTACATATGTGTAAACTTTTATTAAAGCATTTTTAACATTTTCTAAACCTATCTAAAGCGTATTCAATTTTGTGGTGATGAGCACGCGCACGCTCTGGTCGAAGGCACCGGCGACGGCTAGGCCCAGTTTGTCGGGGTGCCAGTCGTAGCTGTGCACCGGCTGGGAGCTTAGTGTCACGGCGCTGATCATCTGCAGCTTGCCGGCGACGCCCTCCTTGTTGCCATCAGCATCTTCAATGACGCGTCGATCGGGATATTCATATTGCCAGAGACGAATGGAGCCGGTGCCGCCGCCAGTCAAGAAAATATCACGATTCTGGGGCACATGGCGCACAGTCCAGACGGTGGCCTTGGGGCTATTGATGACGCCATTGCTGCCCACGCTGCGGCCCGCATTGCGCTCCTCCACGCAACTGAAGCCCTTGGTCGGATGCTGTGTGCGCATATCATAGACCAGCAAGCCACCTTCCAGTGTTGTAACCGCCAGCTTGTTCATGGGAATGTCGCGACGATCGAACTCCAGGCCGCAGATGCCATTCTTAATGGTTGCCTCCCAGCGCACAGCCATCGCACGCAGATCGAACAGCTTTAGATCACCATTATCGTATCCAGCGGCAATTATGCGCTCCTCCTCGTTGTAGGTGTTCCCGAACGCCACGGCCCAGCAGTCGCGACGTAGATTGCTCCTGTTTATACCATCGCCCATCTGCGAGGGCGGCGATATGTCTACAACGGGTGCCTGGCCCTGGCGTATGTCCCATACTTTGATGGCGCCATCGCGGCTTCCAGTCACGATTTCGGGTGCTCCACATTCCATCTGCGTGCCGCCAATGGCATCGATGCAGTTTATAATGCCGATGTGCGCCTTCACGTTGTACACGGCCAGCTCCGGATGCTCCAGATCACTTCGAGAGTTAACCAGGTATTATTATATATTGATAGCAGGCCCAAAATTCATTTACTTACAGCACCTGCAGTCGTCCCTCAAAGTCACCAATGGCAATGTGTCGATTGCGCAGGGAGGAGGCGCCAAAGGTGCCACACTTGAAGGCCGCCTTCTTCTCCACCGTCTTAACCTTCTCCAGCTTTTGCTCGTTAAGCTCGTAGATGTCCATGATTCCATGGCTATTCGGCTTGCAGCCAAGCACCACAAATTTTGCCGATAGCGGTATCCATTTCGTATCGTACACCGTGTAGTTCACGGATTCGTGTAAATGTTCGATAAGCTGGGGCTTGTCCATGTTGCCAGCTATTTTCTATTACATGCAATTCTGTCTGAAAATGTTGAATTTCCAATTGTTTAGAAATTCAAAATCAATTTGTTTGAAATGTTGCCATAGTTCCTTTGATGACATGTTGCCGAAATTTAATCGATATGTGCACTAATAATCGAAATACCAGCAAGACAGTTTTTGTGTAGAACACTCACGTGGAGATACCCTGTGCTTACACACATCACACACACAGTTCTTGTTATTAATCAATCATATTCAACACAAAATTTCAAAACGTTTAAAGAGTTATACATTTTTTCCAAAAGAGGATAGAATGAATAAATTATTCATCACTGAGGTCAAAACTGCATGAACGCACGTAAAAATAATATACACATTATACCCCTTACTTGTCGATTGTAATGGGTACTGAGTATACAAACTATCGATAGTTCTCCTCGTTTTATCGAACGTGGATTGATGCCGTAACAACGCGAAGTTATTAAAAAATAATTTCTAAAAGAAAAACAAATACCTTGCAGAATATGCTGCGCGCAGGCTGTCAATTGTTCAATCCGTCTACCGTGGCGGCAGCCAAGACGGGCAGCAACAACTTCGCCTTGGAATTCGTGCGCTGGCGGCGAAAGCCGCGTTGGCTGCCGGTGGCCAAGAGCAAAGTTTTCCGCGTGCCCGAGCGAAAAAAGCAGTCGGAAGAGGAGCGCACGGAGCTTATGCGGCTGCACAATAACTACAAGTAAGTAAAAGAAAACATTCACGACAATTAACAGGTGACTGATTAATATAATTACATTCAGAACCCAGTTGCGCTCTGTGCGGCAATATTTGCGGGAGGAGGTGGTGCGGCAGCAGGAAACGTCGACGGCGGATCACATAGTATTCACTCCGGAGCAGGAGGAAGCAGAGTTCCAGCGATGCCTCGACGTGAATGCCGCATGGAATGCACAGATTGCTAAAGAGCGCGAAGTCCGCTTGGCCAAGGAGCGGGATGAAAAGGTGGCCTACATCCAGGAACGCATTGAAGCGCGTAAACTGCGTGAAGAGGAGCAACGCGAGCGTGCCGATCAGCGCATACGCCACGAAATCGAGCAATCAAAGACGTTCATCACACGTGATAATCTGGATGCGGCTATTGAAACGGCACTGGCCAATCCCGTGGATCACAACTATGCCCTCGATCTGGAGGGCAACATGCTTAGGGGGCGTAGTACGCAGTCGCTAACAAGCTAAGACTAAATATTTCTTATATTAAAAAATAAAGAGTACTTGTAATCAATGCAGTTAAATAACTTAGACTTAGGCGGCCTATTTACAGAATTATTATATGCTCCTAAACTAAACTAAATAAAAAAGGACACAGCCTTAGTCTAGTGAGTGCTACGTGGCGGCAGAGCCTGCTGCTGTTGGTATGCTAGTTGTCGCGGATGTCGGTTGCCTGGCGGCTGTCTCTTGCTGCCGAAAGAGATGCACCCAGTCGGGAGTGGCCTTTAGCTTGGCCTGGATCGGACCCAGATTGATCATGTTACCGCTGCGCTGTTCCCGATTGCTGCTGACGGACATGAGTTCCTACAAAAAGCAATCACACCATTTAAACTTTAAAAGGCTTAAGTTTATTGACGTACCTGTAGAAAACCCGAGTCGAGGCCCATGTCCAAGTCGAAGTGCGTGTCGCCCAGCAGCAATTTAACGCGGCCCGAACGATATCTTAATATCTTGCCAATTTGACCCTCCTCCAACTGTGCCAATAGACTGGGCTTTGGCGTACCGGATGTCGTTGTCGTAGACATTGGACTGTTGGGTTGCTCTGCCGAGGCACTAGACGCTGGCTGCTCTGTGGCTGCAGGCGCATCTTCGGCTTCGTCTGCCACACAGGGCAGAACGTTGGGAAGCTGCATGACAAACAGCTGGGACTGTGGCGCATCGAGAAAGGCGCCAATACTGCGCGGATAACGACCGTATTGTGCGGGTGGCTCCTCCATGCCAGCCTGGACACCAACGTGCAGGGTCTGCAAATGCTGGGCTACGGCTAGCGAGTCTGCAAGATCAAACAGATTAACGATCTGTCATTTAAGTAGATTATGGTTACCTTCTTCGTCCGATTTTGGCTTCGGTATGCCCACTGTTTCCTGTTTTATGTTGACTTTTTGGGTGTGCCACAGTCCTGGAAAAAAAGTATGAATCAGCCATTTCTTATCCAGATGTTCGCTCACTGGCTGCACTTACCTTCGGTTAGCATCACCGGTTTAAAGTTCAGTTCAGTCTTATCAAGCTCACTTTCATCACTGACGGAATCGTCGTCATCGCTGTCATCGCTGCCTATCAGCTCCCGCACTCGCTGTTCCTGCGATTTGTCATCCTTGCGTTTTCGGGATATAGTCACTTCATCGCCGGCGCGTGCGTAGGTCGAGCCACCGCTTGAGGATTTGCGCAAATGCACGGCACCAGCGCCCTCTGAGAAAACGCCGGTCGTTTGTATGAGCGTAGAGTTGCCATTGCCAGCTCCACGTCCTCGTGTTGCTCCACCAGCGCCGCGTGCGCCGCGACGAGCACCTCGTGGCTGCGTAAAGTCCTTCGACGTCTTGACGTTGCTGTAAAAGTAAAAGTTTGTATTCACATGAATCCTTGACTCGCTGCCGCCAACTACTCACATATTTTTGTTGCGCACTGCATTTAAATTCGGCGCGAAGACTTTCTTAGCAGCCGCACTGGCGCCGCGGCCGCCCAGGGTCAAGTCTCTCGCTGGCGTTAGACGTGACATTCCGTTTGACATGTTGCTCAGGGGCGCTGCAACGGGAGTTGCCGCTGCATTGCTGTTGTTGCTGCTGGCTGCGGCAACTGGTTGCGCTGCTGCTGGCATTCTCTTGGCTGGCATCGTGGACTGCCGCTTGGCACTGCCGCTGGCCATGTGCGGCCAAAGAAGTCCTTTATAATAACTGTCGTTTATTGATAAATTCAATGAGCTGGGTTTGGACGATGATTTGAGGTTATTTGGAAGAGTGTTGCAAAAGTAGTAACGCACGCACATGCCGATAAATGGGATTTAAGTATCGATATCGTATGCACAATACCAGTGTTACCGTATTCAAATTTGTTTTGCTACCACCGCAGTCTGCGCGGCATTTGTGCTTGTTGGCGAATAAACAATTCGTGGTTATTAAATTATTAAGTTGTATTATATGTGCTCTGTGTTCTTTAATGATTGTTGGATGTGCGCGGTTGAGTTATTAAGTCATTGCATGAAGATATGCAGACGCACGTCTCCAATTTGATAATTGTGCGTAGCGCGTCTGTTTGTTGAGACGTCGATCAGCTGTTTCCGTATTCCGATATTCAAAGTTCAAATATCGATAAATATTTTGCATTGGTGTTCGCGCCTTTGCAAATAAATTTGCTTATTAAATAAAATTCGTAATTATAATATTAATGCTATTAAGACTGTTAAGTGCTTGGTTTTAAATTGTGTTTGTGCACGGAATCATGCAAGCTCGTGTTTTAAATTACCCAATCAAATAAATCGCAACTGCGTGCTGAGTTCTCCGATCGACCAATTCTATTTGTAACCAAAGTAAGTAATTTAATTCCGTTATTAATTTACCCTATTATAGTTTTTTTAATAGTTTTTAAGAGCTCTTGCGATAGAATACACACGGTATTTTTCTTAGAATGGATAGCGTTGATTCATATTGATTGTGTGTCTGTACAGGGTATTTTGCAATCGAGCACTTAGGTATATAATTATTGCTTGCAAGATACCTATCCGACCCTATTAAGTATGTGTATCTTGATCAGTAATACACACTTATGCCGTATGAAAACTGTATTTCCTTTAAAATATTCACATCTTAACCAATCTGAGCAAATACTACCTTTACAATGCAGTAATGGTGAACATAATTTAATATCTTAGAAGACTGCGATCTTATTCATCTTTAATATCATATACCGGCTATATATCTGCAAGGGTATTCAACCTTCGCGCCCAAAAATAACTGTTATTTCGTGCCATCGTGTAGATAAAGATGTTCACTTGCACAAAGCCAAATTAGCAGAGTTCTTACCGCCTTTCCAGTGGTATGACTTCTATATTTTACTTGAACTTTGAACAAACATTCTATGGTAGATCTTTTATTATAACTGATAGTAAGCTCGATAAATCCTGTATATATAAGATCAAGCTTGATTGATTTACTTTAAATACATTTAATAAATTTATCTGGATAGTTTTATATTGATATATGTATATGCTGAATATTAATTAGTGTAATGTACATGTTAAATCAAGGAGAGAGAGTGAGAGAGAGAAAAAGAGAAAGAGAGAGAGAAAAAGAGAAAGAAAGAGAGAGTGAGAGGAGAGCGAGAGACACTGAGCGTGAGAGACAAAGCGCACTAAATTGTTATGAAATTGTTTCAATGAATAATGAGATATGTTGTTTGTAAACTAAAACAAGTAGTGAAAATTGATAAGCGTGGGCACGATTAGGGCCGCTCAATTGAATGGGTAGAATTTCATAATAGCGTCAAAGTTTAAACGGTCAGTATTTCGGAACAACTGGCCGCCGATGGACGTAGACGGAGCAGCAATAGAAAAATAAAGCATGGATCTAATTGCAGAGCAGGCAGCAGAAGCTCCTCAGACAAACTGTGATTCCGACTATATAGCAAAAGCTCTGGCACGCGCGTATGAAAGCGTAAATTTGCGTATCGAAAGCTTTCACAGCGAGCCAGTTAGTCAGCGCGGCGAAAACTTTTGTAGTGTCATCTACCGGATAAAAGTAGCATATCGCAAAAGCGAAAATGCGCCGCTAGAGCAGGGAAATTATATACTTAAGGACCTGCTGCCCATTGTGGCCGAGGTGGGCTCCAATGAGAAGTTCATGTTCGAGCAGATACTGCCCGCCATGGCGCAGTTACTGGAGAAGACTTCGCTGGAGGAGTGCAAGCTGAGCGCTGAGTAAGTTAAACTTTCAATTTCGTAATGTAATTATCCTAAATAAAGTATATTCCCAGTTGTCTCTTTGCGGAGCGTGCCACAGCCAAAGAGATCTATTTGCTGGAGGATCTTAGCGCTTTGGGCTATACATCATTAAACCGCCAAAAAGGCCTGTCTCTGGAGGATGCCCGGATTTGCCTACACAAATTGGCGCAGTTCCATGCCGCCTCCATGATGCTGCTGCACGAGCAGCCCCAGCTGGTGGCTCAACTGTCGCCCTCACACTATGCCGATGGTGTGAGTGAGCCCTTCGCCCAAGTCATTTGCTTGGATGGCACGGCTTTTGCAGCAGATGTGGTGGCTGACATGCCGGGCATGGCGCCAATAGCTGCAAAAATGCGGGCTCAGCTGTCGGGGGATTACTCCGAGCGCTTACGTGCAACGGTCAGTGCCAAAAACACAGCTTTCCCAGTCATTGTCCATGGAGACCTTTGGCTAAATAATATAATGATCAATTCCGAACAGAAAAAGGCAATTATTGTAAGTATTCAAGATAAAAGAAGCTGGATTTTCAATCTTAATTGACGCTGTTCGCTTTCAGGTGGATTTCCAGAACTGTTTCGTTGGCAGTCCGGCCATTGATCTACAATTCTTTTGCTATACCAGCTTGCAGCTGGACGTGCTCCTGCATCACCGGGAGCAGCTGCTGCAGCATTATAACGAAAGTCTCTGCCAGACACTAACTGCTCTGAATTATCCTGGAAGCAAGCCAAGCTATGCCCAACTGCTTAATGAAATGGAACGTTGTCTCTTCTACGGCTACTATGGCGTCGTCTGCGAGCTGCCCATTTGTTGTGTCTCTAAGGATGCCGCTGAGGATTTCACTGTGCACACTTTCATAGACGCCGAGGCCATAAGGGCGAAGCGTCAACAGCTCTTTGCCAACGAACGTGTGCTGCAGACATTGAAAGCCACCTTGGGTCACTTTGAGCAACAGGGCATACTAAATGCGTTGTAAAAGGCAGACAACTTCACTACTCTTTTGTGTCTTACTGAAAGTATTTAGGGCATGTTACGTGATTCCATCTAAATGGGAAGTTTTTGAAAATGTTAGATGTCCTAAGATAGAGTTTTTTATTTTATTCTCGAACTGTTTCAACCACCGAGTCGATTTAGTCATGTCTGTTTGTCTGCCCGTCTCCCTCTCTCTCTGTTTCTCTCTTTCACATATGTGAGTCAAGGGGATCGTAACACTATATCATATATTATAGATACGATCGTTTAAAAGTTGATTTCTTATACTATATGTGCAAAATCCCTCCACGCGGAATACGTTTTGCATTTGCCAGCAAAACCTTATCTTATCGAAAATAATAAAAGTGATTACATACATATCTGTTCGTAAACATAGACCTGTAAATTGAGTTATAAACGTTTTCTTCGCTTACACGCTGGGTGTGTTTCTGGGAGTTGCATGTGCTTTCTACTCAAGAGGGTATGACATGGGCCGCTTAAATATAGGGTGTGGTCTGAGGGTCTTACCCTCTTCTATGCTATGACAGCTATACAACCTGCATTACTCAAGTGCTTCAACTTGTGTTTATAAATAAATTTCATGTCTGCCAAAGTTTCTGGCCAAGATTTACGAGTAAGAGATGGCAATTGAATGCGTGTGTGAGTGTGTGTATGCGTGTATGTTGCATGTGCCTTGATTGGCTGCATAGTGTGCGATAAAGTTGGCATCGCCTATCCCCCTAGCCCGCAACTCCGGCGAGGTGCAAAATATGCAAATCGCTTTGCAGTTATTCTTAGAAAGTTGTCAGTTTCCAAGTGCAGCTAAGCCAAGCGTGCAACAGCGTGGCATGGTAAGCAGACCAAAATGCACTTGACACCCTGCAACTTGTAAGTTGTAAGTGTTTAAAAAGCAATTTATTGTTTTACCCAAACGCAGGCACCTTAACCCATTCCTTACGGGCTGGCGATATACTTTAGTAAGCCTGAATTGACTTTTCTTACTCTTACATTGGTCATATTATTTGGCATTATGTGATCAAAGAACGTATTTTTCTTTTAATTATTTGACTTCCTATTGCAAGCTGCCTTAAATACCATGCAGGAAATGCAATATACCCAACCCGCTCTCCGGGCAATTTGAGCCGTGTCTCCTTCCGTGCCCTCACCCTATCCTGACTTGTCGTTCTGGCTTTGAACTCCCTGCGGAAACTGCAAACAAAACCCTGAGCAGCAAGTTTGTCTTTCCAGTTCTTTTTTTTTGGCTACTGCATTTCGCATTGCACTCGGTATGGTAGGGAAAACAAATCAAAGACACGAAACCCTGCGTTGGCGACTGGTCTCTGCTGCTTGGAGGCATTAATTGCATTCTGCAGCATCACATTGCACTTTCAATTAGTTGCAAATGCCTTAACTCCGACCTAAGCTCCAGCTTCCACCCATCTGCAAGCATAGCCGTCGGCAAAGTAACAGGAAACGGAAGTTAAGTGCTGAGGCGAGGCGTTAAGTAAAATCAACCCCCAGCTCAGTAGCTGTCTCAGACGGGAGTTGAATGCAACAAAGCAGCATCCCAGCCATGACATTGGAGAATTATGCATTAATTGAAAGGTGATGTCGACTTTGGAGTTCGCATTTGTGCAGGGGTCTCTGACTTGACGCATGGGTGCAACTTTGACAGCGAGTTGATTTGTTTTGGCAGTTCCTTTGGCCAGCAGAAAGTTGACCTCTGCTTCTGTCTGGAGCTCAGTTGATGCACCTTGAACCGCCTGCACCCCTTGAAATTTGCATGCACTTTGCTGCCGGGCATATTGACTCGCCCAATGTAAACAGTAACGGGCTGACCATTGCCCAGTCCTTGCCTCTGGTCTAATGCATTTCAAAATAGATTTATGGTTTTCTTTCGTCTTGCATTTAGAGGTGTTTGCAAGTCCTGTGAATTGTGGTGTGGGGTGGTTGGTTGTTTGTTGGCTTTAGCCGCAATCGCATTTGTTTGTTTTCAATGTTAATTAAGGCTTACGATTACTGAAATTGGCTTAAGGGGTTTGTCTTATATGCTATCAATTTAAATATTAGGAAGCTGACTATTGTATATGTGTGGACATACATTCAGACACTTAGCAGAAAAGCTATTGTGGCCTGTTATATTTTTATCCTAGAACACTTATAAAAGCATTTGTTAGGCTACTCGAATTTATGAGAATCGGATAGAAGGGCGCTTTGCAGTTTGAAAGAACGCTGTGCACAACAATATTTCACAATTTTTACCCATATTGCATACATTTTGTTACTAGTTTACTAAATCAGTTTATTTTCTTATCACAGTGGCCCATAGTTTTTTCAATTAGCTAACACCACTTGAGCACGAGTGAGAGAGACTTAAGTAAGCGGCGAGCACACAATTAAAGGCAATAAATTTGCACATAAAACCATAAATCAAAGTCCGATCATAATCGCAAAGCGCAAACAAAAGAAAACAAATACTATGTGGGGAAAAAGTGGCAAGCGAGAACTTTACTTCCGCTGCTGGATATGTAAGCCATCCCCCTGAATCGAAGGACCTCCTTGACCAGAGAAGGCTGCGGATTGGAGTTCGCTTCGTTTATTAATTGTACAACTGTCTCCAATCATAATTAATGAACTTTGGGCACATCCTACAAGCGTCACATAGACTCGAGTCGGAACGGAATTCAAATAAAACTAAAATATATGTATCAACAGAAATGTATTCTGGCACACCATAAATCTTCCGTTTGGCAAATCTGTTCAGGGTTTTTGGTTTGGTTTGCTGTGCATTTGTTTTATGGATGACAGTTTCAATTAGGCACATTTAAGCCATTTCTGGGATTTCTTCACTATTTTGATTTGTTTTAAATATATGTGATTAGCTGAATAGAAAGAACTTGAGAATGTTCAAGATAGCGAGTAAATAGATTCTGGATTCATTAGACTGTGCTGTACTTTCCATTTCGTCATCAGTTGACGCCTAATGACTTTCAATAAATAATTTTCAGCCCAACAATGCTGCGACGCAACAACAAAAGAACCCACAGAATTTACATATGAATGCCTGGTATCTTACAGCCGGGACATGTCGTTCCTTTTCCCAACTCCATCCCCGGCCAATTGGTTGTGAAAAATTGGACAGTCATAGCAAACAGCAAGCACACATGATTGCCATTCGAGAGTCAAGGGCTGGGTGGGGGCTGGACTAGCCCTTTTCAAACACAGCTAATGACTAATGATGCCACAATTTATCTTGCCTGATTTGTAAGCAAGTGTTAATGTTTTTTAATCTACATTACGTCTTTTGCATAGCCCAACACCCCCCGATTTCCCTCCCACTGCCTCGAATGTGCATGTGCGCATAATTACTTAAAATGAAACACGACGTGTAGAAAAGAGCTCGTGTCATCATTTTGAAATTATTTAAATTCTACCAACTGACTTACTGACAACGCTGATAAATGAGCTAGCCCCTTCCTCGGCAAAACACTTCTTGCATTGCAGCTGAATGAAAAATTAACGCAATTTTCTTGTTTGCTTTTAAGCTTGGAAAGCTTCTGAAAAGCAAGTGGTTGTATCATAAGAGCATCTCCTGATAATTATGTGGGATTTGCATATGTAATTTTCCACATGAACGCCTGCTGCTGCTACTGCAAAGTCATTCAGTTTTAAAATAGGAAAACTCGAACCAGCACCCTCTCTTTTTCTGACTCACTCTGCCACTGTTATCGCAATATTAGAAATATAGTAACATGTACTTATTAATACCATAAGTAAATTACCAAATGAATAAGTGAGTGTATTCATCTTACCTCAATGTATGAGTATTATTCAAACTCAGACTTTACGCTTATCCATTGCTTATTGCTTCCTGCGATTTCCATTTATCCAAACTGAGCTCTGCTAAATGTAAAATATTCAGAACTACGCAAATAAATCTAATGCAATTACCTTAAAAGCGCCAACCATAAAAGCATATTCCGCATGAGGGTTTATATGAGCTGGTTGCATTTTACAGAACATTTTTATGACATTTACGCGCGGCAATAAAAACTAAACAAATCCTTCATGCGAATGGCGCCAGCTTCAGAGTAGTCGAGTCAAAGCCTCAGCTGATTGATGAATTGCCCGACTGACTGTGGGTTAGATTTGAGTTGGTTCAGCATTTTAACGGCTTACATGAAGGGGCAGCTGTAACTAGAAGGGGGACGGCTTTTATACGGCCCACAGACATGGTCCAAAAACTAATTACCTATCCTGGACCTGGGACAGTGCTCGTCAGACATTTACGGCGCTCGCTTTATAGACGGAGCCGTAGACGCTGCGGTTTGGCATTTGTAATATAAACGTACATGCATATACATACATATTTTTAATGACATTTTGCATACGATTTACATTTTGCTGCACTGCATCGATAAAAGGAAGACCCTTTTAATGGCATCAACGACACTCTCCGGCGGACCAGCCGGCAAATTTGGCGCATAAAAACGCAACGTCGCCACTATAAAAGTGCCTTCAACTTTTTTGGGAATGTGTAACAAATATAAAATATAAATGTTATTCATAGTAAAATCCCTTCCAACTTTCTAGATCGTTGCCTCTGTTTTGCTTTCGATGATAATTCAAAATGTGTGAAAAGGTTTTTGACACTTGTGGGCGGCGCTGCAGAATTTATGACTTGCCAGCTGGCTTTAGTTTTTACTATAAGTTGTAATGTGTGCTCATCTCCCGGCTGAAGCTATAGTTTTTCCTTGGAGTTGTCATCCAAGAAGGTGCCTTACAATCTGCCAAGAAATACATAAATTTACCATAAAAGTTCGCTTATTATTTGGATTTTGCATTAACAGGCTTTGTTTTTAACTAAATTTAGTTACTTATGCAATCCAGTTATGGAAAATTCGTCTATATTCTTATTATTTCAGCATCAGATAGGAATATGTTTACGTTTTTCTCAACCAGATTTAAAATATCAATCAATATATAAGTAATATTTGACTCTACTTTTTTTGCAGTCTGTAGTAATATTTAAATAAATTTTTGCTATCTATATACTGTTATTTAAGATTTTTTCTTTAAGACGTGGTACTGGTTTCAAAAGAGCAAAAAGGTATTTTTTTTAATATTGTTGAGTAACAGATGCTGCTTAAATTGTAAATTGTGAAAAATGGGTTGGTTGTTTACGTAAGGTAAATATTGTGTATTGCAGTCAAGAAACAGAGTTGTTGAGGCATTGACGCAGAATTTGAATTTATTTCGATAGCCTACGCTTTGGGAGCCTCTGTTTGACAAACGCGTTTAGAATTGGTTAGATAATTACGACTGCTTGATGTGCTGAAAAGCCTCCATGTTCATGTCCGAAGTCTGCCAGCTGTGATCGGATGTATAGTCTTGCCCGCTGTCCTGCTCATAGGATATAAACTGTCCAGTGTTATTGTCGAGCTCGTTGTCCATATAGTTGGCCTTCTGGTTGAGGTCTGTTTCCATAAACTGGGGGTCAACCGTGGCAGTTGGCACCGCGTTGATCTTGCATTTGGGTGTCAGCAGCTGGTTCTTGAATAGTTGCAATTGTTGCAGTCTCTTGTTGATGGTTTTCTTCTTCCATTCGTACAGTTTGGGCAGCGTGAAGAGCAGCACGAAAGCTGTAAAAGCGTGGGATGATAAATCTTATTCGTATATCCTTTTTGCAGAATCGCAGCAATTACGAGCTTCACAATTCTCCTCCTATTGAAGCCTTTATCTTGACTTACCCAGCACCAAGATTGTCATTCCATTGACATAGTCGCCCACAATGTTGAGGCCGCAAAGCATCATCAGAAGCTTCAGTGAATCGAGCAGATCTTCGACCAGGAACAGTGAGCGCAAGCGCAACAGTATTGGATTGAGCTTCAGGGCCACGACATAGGCCAGATGCTCGGCGGTGTCCTTCGAAATGGTCACATCCATGTCCAGATAGCGTTTCAGAGGATGCTCCACTGCACTACTCTTGCGCAGCTTTCGCAAGGCCCACACATAGCAGGAATAGCAAATGCTTATGGAGATGGCTATCGCACCGGCCACGCTCACCACGCTGATTACCGGATGGGACGCCATGTCCAGGAGAAGCATCAACATGAGGCAGAAGAATAGCGCCGTCTTGCGCCAGTTGTGCCAGAGCAGCAGCGCCTGCCACGCCTTCCATGAAGCGGCAATATTTTCCTGCATGCGTTCATTAAGTTCCATTATTTGTACCCTGTTTAAATATAGTTTATATAAATATCTAGATCTGTTTAGACAGCAAGTGATTTATTATTTTTGTATTATCTGAGAGGTGCCAACTGTGTTTAGTTTTTTTGTATTTTTCTTTTGACTTGCGCGCAACTGAGTTATATTTCGCAATTAAAATGTGGGAGCAAGAACATAAAGCTTCAAAATTATATATGTTTAAAGGGGCAACAAAGTTCAATGTAATTTAATATTACTTTTTCTCTTGGTTTTATGTAAAATTGTAAAGGAATTTAAATGATATATTCGCTTACAGAATATATATTTATTTGCCTATATTTGATTTCACATAAGATCTGAAGTTAAACGCAAAATTGAACAAGGGATTTTTCCCCTTTTGGCCCAACTAGTCGAACCATGTGTTGCCAGGTGCCGTCAGCTGCCGAGATACCAGAAATCTTTTTTCTATTTTTGGTAAATTTTTCTGAAATATGCACAATAAATTGACGTTTGTTTTATGTAAGGGTTTCTTATGGTTCGCCAGAAACGTTCCCCCCGTTGCAAGTTGTCCCTTGTGGGTAAAAAATGGTGTCTACTTTGCATAAGTTGAAATTCGTAATATGTTTGTTTAAGGCTGATTGAGTTTCTTATAAACATATCTAAAATAATATATGTACATCGGTAAATAATTGCATGGCAAAGTTTCGGCACTTTGTATGCACTCCGCGCACAGCTTCTTCCTCTTTGATCTGTTGCGCCAACAAGTGTCAAGTTTTACACTCCGGCAGAGCCTATAGAGTCTCAAGGACTGCGGCAAACAGTTCTGTGGCGAGGTGTCATCGCCAATAGGTCACTTAAAGCCCTTGGCCTTCTGTGGCACCATCGAGTGGCATTTGCCAATTGATTTGTCAAAGGAATTACGCTGATATTTTGAGCAAATAATATAAATCAGTGGCGTTAAAATGACATCAAGTGGTTGACAACCACCCTCGAAATTATACAAAAAAAATTCGGAACACTTGTCAGAGCCGAAGTACTGAGTACTTGAGCGCAACTGAGAAAAATAAATAAAAAACAAGTACTTTCCTTCGAAAATTTTTTTTTTTTTTTTTTTTATGAAAATCTTTATTATATTAACAGATAATATGAGTTTTTAAACATGTACATGCTTCAAAATTTGCATTTAACAATGTTTGTTTCTTAGTTTATTTTCTCCTGCTCTACATAAGGTTAAGGCTAAGCTGTCTTCTTAAGAATTGTTTTTAATTGTTTTGTAAAAGACCGAAGTGTCTTTTCTTCAGTCTATTTATAGGAATAGATCCGACAAGGGCTTGTGCAGATCTGTTTTGGTGGTTTATCAGTCTTTCGTTATAGCGACTGGAGTAGAAAGAGATCTGATCTTCTATTAGCGTAATATTCAGATCTCTGTGATCCTTCGAAAATAAAAAAAAACGTATTTATGAATCGCGGATTGCCTGATCCTCTTACCCTGATCCGATCCTACTTGGAGGGTCGTTCTGCCAGGGTAAAAGTTAGGGAGGAGCAGTCCCCCTCCCTCTTTCTTTTAGTCGCTTTTCGCCTTTCATATATGCCTGCTCCAAACGCCCATGCTCTGGACTGTCTTTGCGCTCCTTGCTAATGGAGTCATATGCGACGACCAGGTGTGCAGCTCTTGCTGCAGATGCAGCTCAGGATTACCTGCATCTCTTTAGCAACTGGACTCGACGCTGGAACGTAAATTAAATCTGCAAAAAGATCCTCAGCTTGCTTCACAATAAGACGAGGAGGGCCGCCAGCTTTGAGGTTAAACGGATTAACCCTAAATCAAGAGAAAGAAACAAGGTACCTGGGTGTCATCCTTGACAGGCGCCTAGTTTTCGCTAGCCATATCAAAGGAAATGTTTACGCTCCCGAAATAGCTTCTTAACAAACTTTTCCTCGCTTGTAAACTTCTAGCTTAGCTGCAAACTGGGGCACCCATCTGGCATCCCCTAGGTCGAACAATAAATTCAATATATAGGACGCTCTATATAACAATTATCTTTTTAAATATAAGCTCTATCTAATTTACGTGTACAGGCTATGTTGTTCTATTATCGAGTGGCCACAAAATCAAATAAGACTAAGTCAAAGCACACATGCCAATACACACACACACACACACATGCGGCCACATACGCAAGATTGTCAACCATAAATTTAACTAATATACAACTGACTCAAAGACCCATCGGCCAACCACCCAACCACCGCACCACTCGCTGAGTGGATAGGAATTTGCCACAATAATCAAGCCAAGAGTCGGGCCAAGTCGAATTACAGTTACAGTTAAGGTAACGCATGGCAATGGCCATAAAATGACACTGAGTGTCAGTTTCAATTAAACATGTTGACAGCTGTAAGGGCAGCATATCCAAATATTCTCCTTTTCCTCCTCATCCTCCTCCTCCTCCAGCAACAACAATAATTGTGGGGCTTCTATAGCTCCGTCTAGGAGCAGACATAGCTGTGCATGTCTGAGGGTGGTTCAAGCAATTTCGATTTTAATACAAGAAATTCCGAGCATTGTTTGGCCGTGTATTGTGCCGTGTGAAGTGGGGTAGATCGATTCATAGAGTTTAGTATTTACATGACAACTTTATCCGGGAGCTACGCCCAGTTCCATTTCTTTTTTCCAGCTGTTGCAGACGTCTTGCAATTTTTGCCTTGCATTTTGGCATTTTGCTGGGATGTCTTTGATTTTTGACAGCCAATTGCAAGGAAACAAACACAATTTAAGTAATTTTATGTGTTTTGTGTGGCCAAGTCGTTCATTTATTTATTTGCTTGTTTTGTGTCGCCAAATATTACCTTAAGTTGATTTTCTTGAGATTTTTCGCCACATTTTCTGCCTCGTTTGTGTCTTGTTGTTGTCCTGCTGCTGTCCTGCTGTCCATTTGTTGTTACGGCTGCATTGACAACTTGTCAAACCCTTTAATATGCTCTCCTGTGGCCAGCATGGATGTTCTGTCCATGCTCTAAGGGATTTAGTTTAATTAAACTGCTGTACATGGTAAATACGAGTATTCCATGTCCTGTACACATGACGTTTGCATATTAATTTCCTGTAATTTTGATTGAGTTTTGCATAAATTTGCAAGCGGCCAAAAATCAAAAGGAAAACCATAAGAAACTATGCAAGCAACTGGCTGAGATCTATTCCAGCTCGATTTACCCTCAAATCAAGTAATTGCAATGGTTATTACCAGTCTCAGCTTTTCTATTGCCTGCTTCGAGCGCCTTCAAGCCGAAGCGGGATTTCATTTAATTGCAGCCTAGCAAATACTCAGAATTTTTCTTTTTTCTTATTTGCAGTTGCTATTTTTTCGTTTTGTTTTTGGCCGTAAGAGGGAACTTGGCTCTTTGTTTTCGTCACGGACGAGTGGCAAAAAGCAATCACAGAGCAGTTGCAGCCCCCAAAAATAAACACAAATATCAGCCACATTTTTTTGCGCATTTCCCTCTTTGTCAAGGGTCTTTTGTATCATTGGCGAAATTAGAATTTCTCATTAAAATAAGTGTTGGCTGCCGGACCCGGTTGACTTGAGACATTCCCTTCGAGCAAGGTGCTCGGCCGTGCCAATGGACTTAAGTTCCGTCTTTCTCCGCCGCTCGGTCACTCATTAGTTGCGCCTCAAATCTGACTGACTCGAGTCTCAGCTCTGCAATTGTGTGTGTATTTGTATCTCTATTTCTGCTCCCCAATGTCGTCGCATTGTTCTTGCTCCATGACAGCTTGCCACTTGAGTTGTTGCCCGTTGGGGTGCCATGGGCTGGCATCACCTATCCTCACCACGCACCGCCGCCTGACATTTTCAATTTTTAATGGGTTTTGTATCCAATTGCGTCAAGTTGCTTGCTAGTAATTAAAACTGCAACTCTACCCTTTTTTTTATTTTTTTACTTTTCGGTTTGTTAGTCATTAAATCCTGTCATCTTTGGCTCACAATCCTTTTGCCACTGCGGTTTAATAGGCTTAAAAACTGAAACACTTAACGATAATGCATAAAATCCCCATTTGTGCTTTGATTGTTGAAGCAGTTGCTGATTTATCATACGGTCTACTTAAGTCAAACATTCTATCCCTTTACATGCGCATGGTTTTAAAAACCTTTTCCCTTTTCTTTATGCCTAATTGTCTCTTTAGTAATCCAATTTATGGCCTTTATATACAGTTTACAACCCTTGCTAAGCATATTTCGTGGGGATATAGTAATTATAAACTAAAATATAGTTTAGATATAGTGCTGTATTATATATTTTAAATAGTTATGTTAAACTCCGTTCGTGCAAACAAATAAATTTATTCGACAAATGAGCCTTTTCATTGACAATCCTTTGGTTATTATTGTTAATCATGTTAGTACAAACTGACTATTTGACTGACTGATTGGTGATCAACGGACAAATCAAATGATAAAGATTTTCGCTAAGACCGGGTTTTTGAAAAATTGGTTATATGTTACTATTTTGTTGTCAATTCAAGCAAACAGGACAGGTGGAGTATATCAGCTAATCTGATATATGTCTCCTATGGCAGCTATATGTTAATGTTGTCCGACCCGGCATATTTCGCCATATTTACTACCTGCAATAGAAAGTCGACCTTTGAAAACTTTCAAGGCAATAGCTTTAGCACTGAAAGACTAGTTCGCATAGACATACGGACATGGCTAGATCCACGCGGCTATAGCTGCTGATCAAGAATGTATATACTTTAGGAGGTCGGCGATGCTTCCTTCTGCATATTGAAATTGAAAAACTAATGGCCTAATTCGAATACAAAAATGTCTAATAACGTGTACCTCAATGGGATGAATCCCTACTTTAGTTATGACAGACTATCATTTGAGGCATTGGGAAAGTGTCTCTTTTAATCGCCTCTTACGACAAGCGGTGACATACTGTGGAGGTATTCTAAAGCCCGCCAACCACACGGGTCCGTTCAAACGTTCGGCTCGATCGCACCTGAGACAAACGAATGTATATAAATCTATAAAAATAAAACCGTATCTATTTTCAACGCTGAACTCTGTTTAAACTTGTGCCCCAACGTTTGCCCATTTGGGCCAGTCAATTGCCTGCCCCAAACTCCAACAAGGGCTTGCAACACTGTTGCAAGTGTGGCAAACTTTTGGCTCATACGTGTGCTGCTTGTTGCGGCCAGATACGTGTACAGCCGGGCAACAATGTTGCTGCTGCCAAACGGGAACGGTTTGCGGCACTGTAGGCAAAACTTTGCGTTTAACTTTTGCTTGTTTCATTCAAGTGGCTGCGGCTGCGGCTTCGTCGGCGGCAGCGGCGACTGCCATGTAAAATGTTTACAAACAAAACTTTATGCAAAACCCACAAAAACGCAATGGGAAACTGTTGCAGTTTCTGTTGCAGTTGCAGTTTGACTTTCAGTTGTTTGTTTTTGTTCTGTGTCCTGTTATTGTTTTGTGGCTGCGGCTATTTTGCATTGAGTAGCTGGGCTACATGTGAAGCTGACATCTTCGATTCCCAGCCGGGGTGAGTTGCGTTCATAATAATATACATGCATAGATAAAATACAATTTGCCTGTGCAATTTTTGTTTTTAATTAATTCTGTATTACTTTTCTCTTACTCTTTTCTTTTGTTGCTGCTGGGAACGTGTTTCGCATTCGTGTGGCGTCTGTTTAACGTCTTAACTGGGCAAGTCTGCACCGGTCTCTGGGGCGTCTCCAGCTTCCAGCTTCTGTTTAAGGTTTTTTCTCTCTTGTTTTTTTTTTTTGCATCGCTGCATTTGTTTATATTAAGTATTTTTCTTTCTCTATTTTTGTTATTTGCTGTGCACTGTAATTAGCCCCAGTCCCCGCCTGCCGTAGCCCCCTCCCCCGGGCCAGTGACTGTGGACAAGACAGCTGCCGTCTGTTGTCTGTTGGCCAAAATTGCTGTGCATAAAAAGTTTAACTTGACATTTTTAGCAACAGTTTGTAATTTGGTCGTCGCGTTTGGCGTAACCCTTTCGAGATATTTGCTAATTTTTTCCCTTACACTTACATTTTACTTGCAGACTGCTTAATTGCATTGCCAAAGGCCCGCCCAATGCTGTTTTGCATTTAGATTTCATTTTCCGAATTGTTGACAGAGTTCAAGAAAAAATTCGCAGAACACAAAAGGTAAGTTTGAATGAATTTTGCCTAAATTGAAGCTACAATATGAAATTTAAGAATTATAATCTTTTCTCAGCTTAAGAAACTGTTTTAAATTTTCTTTTTAATAAATTGAGTTGTAAATTAAAAAATCATAAAAACGGCCCAAAAAATATATATACAAATTATGCATAAATGTTTATGGTCCAGTTGCATTTTTATGGCTCAACCCCCCAAACGTTTCTCAGGGTTGCAAATTAAAATGCTCAACTTAAAAGCATGCTCCACATTTTACGATCTTTGGACATTTTATGGACGTTGTTGCTTAGCCCGCAACCCTTCCCAATCCCTTTTTTGGCACCCGCCATAACTTAATTATCCATATGAATCCTTCAGTTTTATTGCGCCTTATCCTGCAGCAGGTCGGCGTTTTAATTATGATGAGTACTTGGTGGGTTCTTCGGGTTCAGCTCTTGCAGCTGTCATATTTTTATTTATCTAAATCGTCAGATCTTCACGGGCCTGCTCATTAAAATGACATCAAATCGAGCCCTGTCCCAGGCGTCTGGCAAATGTTTTATTATTGTTGCTGGCGTTTTGCATTTCTACAATTTTATGTCCAGCAGCTGTACATCATCATAAGTTTATTGTTTAAGCCGTTAAGTTTAAAGGCCTGCGGCCAGGGTCTGCTGCCTACAGAAATAATGTGCTCGGCACAGTTTATACACTTGCATCATTTTAATAAGACGCCATATACCCCATATACTCTCTTCTGCTTGCCAACCAAGCCAAAATGCGTTTGTCTTTGCGGTTAGGCGCTGCTCCTCATGGGTCACTGGGTGTTTGTCATTGTTTTGTGGGGGGCGCCCCAAAGGGCTGCCACACATGCCGCAACTGCAAGCTGCGACGCATTGCTGCGGTTGCATTCATTCAGGCAGGTGGGTTATCATGGCTGGCGTCTCTTTGAAGTAATCGCCACCGACGTTGCCTTAAGGCTAAGCCTCATTTGTGGTCAAATTGTGTGCTGTGCGTCAGCCTAAAGTCGATTATGTCAATATTGTGCCATGGCTAATGGCTAATGGGTAATGGGCACTGCGAGCCTGGGTAATGGGTGAGTTGCTGTAGTGAGTGTTTGTGATAAGGATTTGTGTAAGTTGTGGCCGCTGCCTGCGTTCGATTGCCACGGCTCATATGCTAATTAGCGCCCATTGCTTAAAGCTGCTCCAAAGCGCTTTAAGGCTTTACAATTTCAGGCAGTTTAATAGCCCGACACAAACCCATATGGCAAACTTTTGCCAATGCCAGAAGCGAATCAGTGCCGCCTGCTCTGCGCAACAACAACCAGAATAAACCATAAACTAGCTGTAAAAACACATAAAAATCATAGCATACATTTAGGAGTCGAATTACAAATGCTCCTCGCATGTGTGCTGTGTCTCTAAGGGGTGGCTTGGGATAAGGCCACCAGCAGAATAAAAAGGAGTAACAGCATTTGCACATTAAAAACGTATAAAAATCGAGAATTGAATTGCCAAACAACAACATCAACAACAACAAGCGGCACATAAAGTGGCCATGAAAACAATAAAAAACAAGCAGGAAATCTAAAAGTAAAATTGACATTCGGGAAAACCCAATTGAAGCAATCAATTAAAATTGATGAATGAAATTGAATCACGTGTTACAATTTTCTTAAGGAATTCGCATCGACTTACATTGTGCTGGGCATAGAGGCTGTGAGATTGAAAGCCAATAAAATGTGCCATAAACGTGCAGGAAATTGGTAAACCCTTAAGCCAGCCAACTAGTACGAGACGAACAGATATAGAGATAGATATAGATATGTGATAGAAGGTCCATTCATAGCAAGAGCTCATTTATACTAAGCCCATAATCATATAAACAATTGAGAAAGTAGTTCTACAATCAATTTGAGCATTAAAAATAAAATAAATATTATGAACTATTCTTACAGTGTAAAATTGTGATATTGGGTAAAATTCTCCATTTAAATTTCCATCAACGAATTGATGTAAGCCATATTTTGCTTAGAACTTTGAGCTCTTTCAGCAAAGCATCAATTGACACCCACACACACAAAAAAAAGAAGAGAGTTCAGTGCTCTCGGTTAACCCCCTCGTCAGGAACTTCAGCCCCTTCCTCTGGACACGGTACGCGCTATCAGCTGGCAGAGGAGAGAAAACTTTTATGCGCTTGTTAACAAAAGCGTGAAATTCAATGCCGACGAACGCAAATTTACGACACTGCAAATTAAACTTGATTTTTATTTAAATAAATTGCATTTTATGCGCTCGGCTAGGATATGCGATGCCGTCGTCGGCATCCTCGGCGTCGTGTCGTAATAATAAGCAGGCAACGGCCATAATTTGCACCGGAATATGACGGTTGGATATGTGGCTGTGACTGGGCGACGGGCTGGCTGCTTTATGTATTTTTATTTATTACACGCAGCATTGCCAGGAAATGTTTGTTGATTTTCCGCAGCGCGCGCACAATAAAAATCGGGGCAACAACAACAACAACAAATAAAAAACAAATTATTTTCTAGACGAACGCGCGTTTCTCGAATAAAAAACCAGAAAATTTCTGAATTGTACAGAGAGTTTTTTGTAGAGCATGCAGAGGGTATTTTAACTATGTCATGATATACAAAAGAAATATGCTCGACAAGAAGACTTTTTTTATATGGAGACGCTATTTTTAAAAGACTCTAGACAATATTAAAAATTTAAATATTTTTTCTGTTGAGAAAATGTTTTCGTGATTAGAAAAAACTTCCTTTCTGAGAGTAGTTGTTAATATGGATAAGATCTTAGGATCTTAAATACAAATATTAATTTGTTAAGTTGATTAAAATCAGCTACAATATATTCAAATAGAAGGAATCAAAAGATAAGACTAACAAACTAACTAGTATGGAATTTGGCGTCTGTAAGCAAGGGTATTTAATCTTTGCCAACCCAGAGATAACATTTGTTTCGTTTTTCTTCTTTATATACGACCCCGACGCCGCCGTCATTAAAAACGGAAATGTAAATGCGTAATTTGTGCGCCGCGAAATATGCAATACAAAAATTTTGAATGGAACCAAGCGAAACGAATTGATAAGGGCTTAACAAAAGGTTCAATGGCTAAAGGAGATGTGATTCTTGAATCGTTACGAGCGGATCTGAGCTTCAAGAGCTGTTCGGCAGTCCAGAGTACCTGAACACTTCAGTTCAATTTACTCTTATAGTTCTGTAACTGCCATCTGTGTGGAAGTACTCTATATACAAATGGTGTCTTTATTAGCCTATTTTGCAATAGTTTACTTAATAGCTCGAATTTTGCAGTAGTAGGGATTTTTGGTATGTAATGTTATGACGAACATAAGTCGCACCTTTTCCTGTTGCTCGCCAACAGGCTCGAAAATGAAGTTTCTCAATAAGTGGGCCAGTACGAGTTTCATCATGACCATGGCATAACGCTGACCCAGACAGCTGCGGGCGCCCATCATGAAGGGTATGTAAGTGGACGGTTCTATCTTTGGCTCCGCATCACGGGCCCAGCGCTGTGGCTTGAATGCCAGCGGTTCGGGGAAAAAGTCCTTGCAACGGCCCATATACATAGGGGAGATGATCACATCGCAGCCCTTCGGTATAAAGAAGTCATCTGGAAAGATTGGGAACTTAATCCAAGCTACTCAACTCTGAAACAGGTGGCTTTTATTACTGATTGTACAATTGGCGGTGGCACGCCGCGCGGTTAGCGGAGCTGAGGGATACAGGCGCATGGACTCCTTGATGCACATTTCCAAGTATTCCAGCTCACGCAACTGTTCCATGGTTATGGCCGTATCTGTACTCCGGCCACAGACCTGCCAGATCTCCTCACGGCACAGCTGCTGATAGTCCAAATGCAATGTCATGTTGTACATGAAAAACTTCAGCGCGGTGGCCGTCAGATCAAAACCCCCAAAGATAATCGTGTCCACTTCTTCTCGTATATCCTTCAGCTGCAGCGGCTGACCGTCTGGTGTTCGCGCCAGCAGCAACGTGTCCAGAAGACTGAGGGTTTTGGCTTGATTGGACTCGGCGTTCTCAGTCGTCACACAATTGCGATTGGCCAGATCGGATTTAATCTGATCCAAACGTTCCGCGATAATGCGCTCCGTAAAGCCGTGCAGTATCTTGAGATTTTTCTTTTCGCGTGCCGCCAGCGGGGTAAAGCGATAAATAAGTGAACTGCGGTACAGCAAGCTCTTCAGCCGGCAGTCGAATACGTGAAAAATGCTGTGAAGCAGACAGGCTGGAGGAATGCATTCATACGGTTAAGCCTACTCACTCTCTGACCGCATCGAAGTATTCCGACTTTTCACCAGACTGCGAGTTCACTGTCGTACCCAGCGCCGTCTCGCAAATGGTGTCCAACGTGAAGCAGCTGACGAGCTGAAAGAAATCTACGGGCTGATTCGTGTCAGCCAAGGTGTCAAGTCTAGACAGCAAGATGCGTGCCTGGCGTTCATAAATGTTCACAAACTGCTTGATCATGCCGTAGTTAAAAGCGGGCGAGATGATCTTGCGACGATGCATCCATTTCTCGACGCTGCTGGTGAAGACGCCCTCGCACAGCCAATTCTCGAACACGCGGTAGTCCGAGGTCTTCTGTAGCAGCTGCTGTGCGCTGCAAAGCGCCTGAATATCCTTGGGATTGCAGTCCAGCATGTAGAGCTTAGTGCCCAGCCAGAGTTTGCCGCGATGCTCCTTCAGGTGACAGTTGATCAGCTCTGTGGCGCGCTTAAACGATCGCGGGCCAATGATTCTCGCGAAGATGTGCAAATGGCCGATAATCGGCAGCGAAGGTGGGCCCGGCCAATTGCTGGTCAGTCGATTGATTCTCGCCTGGTACCGATACGAGTACACCAGATATATAAACACTACGCTAAGGAGCAGCCAAATTAGTAGCGAGTCCAACATAACGCTTTAAGTTCTTCGATTTAACTGGCCAAAACTATCGGGGCATTTGCGAATTTAAGTCGAGTCGCAGCCACCTGTTGACACTTAACAAATCACAGTGCAACTTCTTCATAAAGTGCCACAAACTGAGCAAAAAGTATATTTTGCATATATATTTATATATATTTCTTTTATATGTATATTAAATGCGCAATGCTCGACACTAATGAACTGGGCACAGTTTTCATCACAGCGCTTAGATATATAAAAATTACTTGATTTGTCAATCTCTGGATGCGAAACAGAAGTGAGTCTTTTTACTCGCCTGGCCGCGTTTAAATACCCAGACTCGAGTGCCTGGATTTCCGAAAGCGAAATGATTAAATGTAAATAAATACTATAAACGTCTTTAGAATCATTTGGCTCAGACTATGGCCTCATACGTGATACCCTTTAATTTGTATGAAGATAACCTAGTCGTCTAGTATTAAAGTTCAAATTTGTATGATATTTTGAAAAAGATTTCTATCATTATTTATATTATTTCTAAGGTTATTCAGAAAAAACCTTTGAAATTCCTTTAATTTTTAATTTTGTCAAGCTGTTTCTTCAAAAATATATTCAATTATTTCAAAACATTTGTTAACAACAAATCAGTGGCATAGTATGAGTTGTTAAAGATAACTGTCATCTGCCATGTTTTTCTATTCTCTGAGAACTGAGCCTACATTCTTAACATACACTAAAATCGTTTAGCTTTGAGCTGAAATGAACGCACCATTATTTATATCACAACTGAAAGGGTATATTGCCATAAATTTGCATTGAGTGTACACAACAAAGTGCTTAGAACGAGTTCCACTCAGCAAATAAATGAGTTCAATATTATTATTGCAAAATTATAAATTTGATGAGTGGTCTCGCCCAACGCATACAAATGTGCCCCGAGCGAGTGAAATTGACAAACGGTCCACTAGATTCACAAACATAGAATCGCGCCCAGTTTTCGGATCCGCCTAGAAAATTAAGAAAACTCATTTGGTAATTTGCGGATACAGGCACAAGTTTGTCAATTATTTTTAAATATTTAATTTAATTATTTACGAATGCGTTAAAAGTATTTGATGACATCGCATGGTTATTTGTTTGTATACAAATATTCACTGTCAATTGAATGTTGACAAACTGTGATTAGTATAACTATTTGCTTCGATACCCTCTATCTTATAAGAGTATGCAGAAGAGTATTTCGTTTCGACTCAGGTTGGGGTGATTTTGAGCCAACCACTTTCCAGTGCAGCTTTTTTACTTACTGTACTTGGACATGTTCCCTGCTTGTATTTTCAAGATACATTTAAGGCGAGAACACGCAATTTAAAAAAAAATTGATTCTTGTCCAATTATAGACAGAATCAATGTGGGTAGCATCGAAGACAGATTGTTTTTTTTTGTGCCGCATTTCTTTTCTTTTTTTTCTAACTTAGCTCACGAAGTTAAAAGAGTATTTTGGCTTTGTTTGGAAATATTTAAGATATATGCTATAGACTTGAAACAAGGTGTATACTCTACTTGTCTCAGACAAAATAAAGCTGAAGCTATAAGTTTGCCAAATCGAAAAGCAAGTAGACTCTTTTTGGCTGATTAAATCGGCAAATACACTGAGAACTGAGTATTGCGCAGTCGGTTACAGCCGGAGGCACAGTTGTTACTTGTGCTCTCATAGCTTATATAGCCACAGACCATAAGTTTCTAAAGCATTTTGGAATTCCCAGAATTGTGAATACGCTAATTGATATTCATGTTTATGATAAAGTTCAAGGTTGGAAAGAGTGTGAAATTTGAAATGTGTTTTGATCGTTTGCTGATGAATCGTGAGCCAAGCTAAAGCCCATCTGCAACCGTTTTAATAAAGCCGAAACTGACCTAACACACTATAAAATCGTACTTCATTAAAGTTTTTGCACGGGTCGTGGCTCTTTTATGAATGTAATTGCAGATTTTCAATGTATAAAGTGCATTTTTTTTGTTGTCAAATTAATTAATAAATTAAGTATATGCCATTTATTTGCACTTTTTATTAACAAATGCAGAAAACAAAAAAAAAATATGCAGTCCTCTTCATTTACAATGGTAGCCGAGCAGAGGGCTTGCATTTTATTTTATTGAATTGAAACAAGTGGACGTTGAATGTTGACTGAGAGGAAATATATATAATTATATATATTTATACTTTCAGCATTCAAATTTATGAATACACATACATATTTACACAGTCGCAAATGATATGATATCATGCTATCCACACAAGCACATTAATTACAATTATTCATGTTCATTTGTGCTCTGTAACTTTTGTGTTAATTAGTGTAAATACATAGTCCTGCCTGGTCATTTTTTTTTCACAGCCCCTGTCGAGGCTCTATTGATATGCAAATGTTGAAAAGTCTAAATGAATTGAATGACAGTTGGAAAGTCGAAATGTAAATCCACATCAAGGCTCTAGATGCTGCAGCTGACAGCAGCCTTATGCTATAGCACAAACACATTGTCATGTGGTCTCATTAAATAATATTAAATATTGTTAGTGTTTTGGGCATTAACTCAATAATTTGCTTATACGGTGACTTTGTCAGCAAGTGGGGTCCAACAAATGTTTGACATAAATTCCATTATCTAATGGATGCCAATAAACACACACGCACACAGACACAGAGACAATCAGATGTAGATACTGTTGTGCACCTGACAGGACCAAGGAACATTGTCTCACGTTTAAAATTAAAAGTGATGTGAAAATGGCATGGCAATAGAGAGAGAGAGAGAGAGAGAGAGGAGGGGGGCAAGGGGTAGGTATTGAAACGATGCAAACTAATTTGAATTTATGCAAAGATGTCGAGCTGCCTATTATAATGCCTAACAAGGGGGGGTTACTCAGCTATATAAAAGGGTTTGTTTTGGATGAGAAACGTGATTTGCATAGATAATCACAAATAACTGAGCTCTAAATATATCGTAAATATATTAATATTTTAGATATATAAGATATATGATTTTTGTAATATATAGTTGTAAGTAGAAGTAAATTTGTTACCACCTCTTGACTTACCTTAGGCATAGCATTAACTCCAATTGGAAAGTATTTTCCCTTCGGTGCTTGACATTTGGCATTCCTTTTGTTTAATCATTGTTGTCTGTGGGCAAGTACACCCCCGTAATTATAATGCACATAATCTGAAGGGCCACACAGACTCAGCTTTAAAAAAAGGTTTGCTTGATGAGAAACGTGATTCGTATAGATAATGGAAAATAACTGGGCTCGAAATGTTGTCTCCAGCATATCGTAAATAAATTAATAATGTAGAAATATTTTATATAGTATAATAATCCCATTTCATTTTTGTCGTATATAGTTGTAAGCAGAATTCAGTTTCTTACTACCTCTTGAATTAACTTTGGCATTGCATTTGCTACAACTTAAAAGTATTTTCCTTGCTTTTAATATTGTTGTCTGTGGGCATGTACACCTATGTAATTAAACAGCACATATCAGGAGGGAAACAAACAAAGGCTTGTTTGATTTGAAACGTGATTTGTATGGATAATAAAAAATAACTGGGCTCAAAGTGTTGTCTTCAGCATATCAATAATAGTTTAGTTATATTAAGAAAAAAACGAATAAGCGTAACTTACGTACTTTAAATTAGAATTATATTTCTTGCTAACTCTTGACCTACCTTTGGCAGAGCGAAATAAGCCTCCAATTAAAAGGTATTTCTCTTTCGGTGCTTCACAATTGTCTTTCCATTCTTGTCATTATTCTTGTCTGTGTGCATGTAGCCCTCTGTAATTAAACTGCACATTATCAGGAGGCTCTCACACACACTCACGCACACATGCTCAGGCATAGATGTGTATGTATAACAAGCACTTACACAGGCGCAGTCACCGCATAATTATGCAAGCATTTCTATGTGTGTATGTTTATGCCCCGCCCAACTGTCACTTTGAGTTTTGACCATGTGGGTGAAATTAAATTTGGTCACATTTAATTATTGTTTATGCAAGGCTTGTGGCCTGTGATCCACAACTTCAATATTATCATCCAAGATAATTCGCCAAATACGCTGCCCAATAAGCCAAGCAGTAGCTGGAACGAACTGTGAAACATCCTTAAAACAAATACATAGCATTTTTCATTATAAAAACCGCATTTTAAAGGGCTTACTTAAGACCTCACCTTAGGAATTTGTACATGAAGAAAATCGACTGGCGTCGAATCGTGTCTTGTGTCAACATTAATCGCAACAAATTTAATTTCACAATTAAATGCAAAGACGCGATGCGTTTAGCATAAATTAACAGCATGTAAGTAGGCGCCGCAGGGCGTCTGCAACTGAAGGGGGCTGGGGGGAATTTCGGCTTGCTTCGTTGGCTTCAGGTGTCGTGCCAGCAAATAAGCCGCCAGTCGGCGCTTCCGTTTCCTGCCCTCCCCCTTCCACCCACCGTCTGCGCTGGTATGGGTAGCAATTTTCCATTAGTGTATTTATTGCAGAATGTAATTTAATTGACGTCATCGTCTAATGCATTTAAGCAAAAGGAATTAAGTGTCTTTAATTGTTCACTTTAATTAAATTAGCCAAGATATTTGCCAAAAACCAGATTCAAAGTCTTTAACAGCAGACAGACAAGTGAAAACTGGCTTGGAAAAAAAGACTGTTAACATTTATCAAAAGCAGCTGCAACAACAGATGAACTTGATTGGAATTAATTTCGGTTTTTGCCCGAAACCAGACTGAAAAACATGTGTTGTGCGTGCTCATCGTTTTGCTCTCAGCAAAAAGTCTGAGAAATCGCTTTCGGTAGTACCTTAAATGTGTGCAATGTGTTGACGTAAATAAAGTTAAAAGCAACGCAAATCGAACTACACTTTTTATATATACTCAAATATACTTTTTAAGTACTTTTTGTATTATATATTCGTATATACAAGGTACAGAAACATTCGCAATGTATTTATAAAAGCATTTGAATTTGTAATGCTTTTAACAAATATATATTTTAACTTCAATTCCCAAGTAAAACTTGTTGGAGCATCTGTTGCAAAACTTAACAAAAGCGATTCTAGCTTTGAATGAAGAATAACTTCAATATATAATTTAAGAAAATATACAATAAAAAAATAATTAAAAAAATAATAGTAATTACAATAAAGTTGCCTATAATATTAAAATTTATACATATAATTACTATATATTGACTATATATTGAAAGTCAATAATAATATTGATAGATATGATAATAAAATGGAATGTATATTAATATATTAAATCAATAGACATTTACTAGTATTTAAACTAAATGGCAGTTGATAAGTATTAAATATATAAAAAGATTAGAAATTTCTGCTGATTTATCATAAATGTCAATTGATAATAATTTAGTATATTTATAGTTCAAATTAACAGATAAAATCAATGGATGTATATGTATATATTATTATTTAAGCCTTTTTATCATAAATAGGCATTGATAATTATTTGGTCTAGTATTAGATTAAATTAATAGATATATATATATAATATCATAAATGGCTATTGATTAAAGTATAGTATATGAAAAGATTAAAAAATGATATATGTATATAAATTTGAAAGATATATATTAATTTAGCTGATATATCATCAGTAGCTATTGATAATAATTTAGAACATTAATAGATTAAATCAATAGACATAATCATAAATGGTAATTGATAATAAATAAAATTAGTTTAAATCAAAATTATGTGTTAATGGCTAGCTTTTGGCCGAATATGATAAAATTGGCGGTTAAGTAACTCCGAGACAAGCGAGGAAAATGTAAGCAGCTTAGTCTACGGCGTGGTCTTCAAGCATTACTATAAAGTAAAAATAATAATTTTAAATAGTACTTTTTAGCCGCATGCTTCGCTGCACAGACAGCAATGAGGTATTTTTTTGTATCTTTCTTTATTTTGGCGTCGACTTTGCCGTTAACCTTCGACGCGAGATTTGTTTTGTATGTACTTATTTTTTGTGCGTTTATTTTTTATTTTGCGCTGGCAGCGCAAAATGTTTAAAGGTGTTTTTCAGTTTAGTTTTTTTTTGAGCGTTTTGGTCAGGGCATGGCTGTGTTATGGGAGTACGAGTTTTTAATTGAAGGACGTCGGCGGCATTCGAAGGCAAGCCAAACAAATAAACTGCTGGAGATCTGTGGCAGCTTTTCTCGCTGCAGTTGCCAGTTTGCATTTAAGCGACTGCCCAGTTAGTCAATTTTAATACTGCAGTTGCAATTGCAATTGCAGTTGAAGTTGCAGTTGCAGTTGCAGTTGCTGTCTCCCCACTTGACTGCAATTTGCTGCTTTGATGTTGTTGTCGCCGTTCTTGTTATTACCTTTAATTTGCCTTTTTCGGTGATTGTCGGCCACGGCTGCGCAGAGCCAAGTCACGTTTCGTCTAGCAGCGAGCCGCGCGTTCAAGACGGACAACACTGTCCGTCCGGTTTTTTAAGTTGAATTCTGGTTCTTGTTATATGTTTGGCAATTGCAGCACTTAACGCTTGTCAGTCGCTCGCTCACTCGTTGGGTCTGGCAGGGTCAGACTGGTTATTTCTCTGGCCCAGGTAATGGATGTGTGCAATCATAAAACTTTTAGCGGCTGTCGCTCAGTGAACTTTTACCTGCTGATAGGCGCGCACTTTTCAGCTGCCCAGCTGGCAACATGGGCCGCATATTTGAGTATACCATTCAAATATTTACATTGCGAGTGCGTACGTGACAAAAGGCACATTCCTGCTCATTATCCTGTCGACAAACAATGCTGCAGCATGTAAATAATTATCTTAAGTGTATGTGTACTCAACTCCTGCTAAACTCCTCTCTCGACGTCCGAAATACATCTATAAAAGGGTATATACTATTTCTAGGCTCTTCCCGATGCGATGAACTGCATACTACCCACAATCCAACTGACTGAGTGTTGTAGTCATGTAACGTAAGACCCGAGTCACGAAGTGCATAAATGAATACAAACTTAGACCTTAGACTAAGACTATCACCTTGCTAAATAGTTAAGATTAGAAGCAGTTAAGATTATACGAGAAAGAGAAGATTCCGAGGAGAATACTCTGTAACGCTTGTCGTTATCATTACAGAGGACTTGATACGGTTCATGTGAGGCATAGTTAGTTGAACAACATTTAAGCCAAAAGTTATATAATAACGTGTTTTTCTAGAAGGGACAGATACGTTTACTAGTTGGCTAGTAAGCCCATTTCAATCGTAATTAACTTATGAATAAAGCTTATCAAAAGAAGCTACATTTTTGTATCATTGCTTCTAAATAATTGAAGTACCAGCTGTTGCCATTGATAATGTCAGTAACTAATTCTACAAGACATCCGTATTATTATTATAAATAAGACTAAAAGACTTTCTTTGTTTTAACTTCTAACTGATATCCCCTTATTACTCAAACATATTCTACTAAATTTTTGTTTAATTTATGTTGTTTTTGAAATATTATTTTAAAAACATTGTTATCTTAATGTGTCGCAAATGCCATTGATTTATATTTCCACATTCAAATATTTGTTATTATCGCCTGGCAGCTTGTTTTTGTACCACTGTGCGTTCGGGCTGCGGCTCAGCCTGCACTTTGCCAATATCAGCAGCGGCCATTAGCCCGGGCAGGTAATCGAACTCAACAAAACCAAATTTGTGGTCGTCCCATATACATCAAATCATGCAGCGATATATACACATACATATATACATCTATCTAGGCATATATGTATACACTAAATAAGTACAATT
The DNA here is from genome assembly GCA_035045725.1 of Drosophila ezoana. NCBI lineage: Eukaryota > Metazoa > Arthropoda > Insecta > Diptera > Drosophilidae > Drosophila > Drosophila ezoana. The sequence goes on along the minus strand of JAWNOU010000177.1, from coordinate 4,621,279 downwards.
TCAAAATAAAACGCGATGGTATATTTGATTTGTTTTGATGAACAGCTGCTACGGCGACTGCTCGCATCTAATTAACACAACACTGAGCGCTAAAAGTAAGCAGCAACAGGTGAGCAACAGGTAACTCGCTCTCTAGATTAAGCGATTGCTCGCTCCCTCGCTCGCTCTTCCTCTCTCTTTCCGTCTCTGTCTCAGCAGGCCGTCAGCTGTTTGGCCGCTTGGCCGCTTGGCTTGGCTTGAGCTGAGCCGAGCTAAGCGAAGCGGCTGCTGTTTCAGTTCTGTTGAAAGCCGCCTTCAGGTTGGACGCGTCGGTCTGTGGCTTGTCGCGTGTGTTAGCTGCGGATTTACAGTTACATTAACTAACGTGTTGTGTGTGCGCTTGAATGCCAAATTTAATTGCCACTGTGCCACAGCAACAACATTTAACGTTAACGGCAGCTAGCGTTTAATTTGGAAACGTTTTCAAAAATAAAATATAAAAAAAAAACGTAAACGTAAATCGTTACTTTCGTTTTTCCAACTTTCATATTTGTTTTGCTTACACACAAGTTTTCATTGAAAAAAGTGTCGTTGTCGAAGTTGTGAAATTTCCACAACTACAACATAAAAGGGTGCTAAAAATCGAGAGTTACAGAATTTATTAAACAACCAAAAAAAAGACAACAAAGCCAGCGCAACGAACAGCAACTGAAATCAACCTACTCGAATGGCGCTCATGGACACCGCCTGGCGCTGCCGCCTCATGATCTTTGGCGTCGTCTCGCTGCTGCTGGTTGGCGATCTCTTTGGCTATGGGGGCTACAGTGTGCGCGGCGTTAAATCGGATCATCCGGACGAGGTGGGCGTGCAGGGCGGGGGGCCGCCGACTGGTCCCGCCGCTGCCGCTGGCAAGTTTCAGCAGAAGAATGCCGAAATCGACATAGGCGAAGGTGAGTGACATTTCCAGTATTCCCATTTGCGTTGCATTTCAATTTTGTAAGCGAGTTGCTCTTTTTTTTTTATACGCAAATTTAAACTTGACTCTGGCGTTTTTTCAATTTATTTATTTATATATTTATACTTTATTTCTTTCTTTCTGTTTTTTTTTTTGGCATTAACAACGCAAATTTTTACACACTTGGGCCGCTTCGCATTGCAAAATATCTGTCTCTCTTTTTTTATGGCTTGTTTCACAAATTCAGCTTTTTGTTGTCTTCATAAGCGGCGCTTTGTTTGGCTTTATCAAGGTCAATTTCGATTTATAAATGAATGCTTTTTGCCATTTTTTAGTCGTTTAATTTGTAAAAAGCTGACAGCACGTGTAAGCGAATAATTGATAAAAAGCTTTACCTGGTACCCGGAATTAGCTTGTATTTTTAGTTATTTTTGGCAAAAATGTCATTATTTTAATCCAGTTTCCAAAAAAAAAACCCCATATATCATCATCTAACGAGCCAAGTGTCTATACAGATAGTTTCTGGCATTTAACGGCCAAGTTATTTAACTTGGCTAAAACGTTGCCACGAATTTTAAGTAGGCAGTCAAAAATTTTCCATACCTATTACACATATACAAGTTCGCTTCTTATTGAATTTAGAAACAAAAATCTGTTCTTATTTTAAGACAATATCGGCTTTAGGCGTGCCAATCAGTTTTAGCTGGGTTTCTTTTGCGTGTTGCGCAACAAATATCAAAAGGTCTCACAGCAAATAAATAAAAATAAATAATTTTATTTAACACCTTAGCGGACACGGAATGCCCAGGTTGAGCAAATGTTTGTAGCTTTCGTACCGGCAAACAGCTAAAAACATATTGGTAACCACTTTCCAATGCCCAACGATTTGCATAATTTTTATAGACAAGCTCGTAGGAAAGTGACATAAGAGCCGCAAATGTTTTTTTTTTTGTAAACAAATGGATATGAGCTTTGATTATGCAATGAATGCCACGAGTTGATACACATACATACATATATATGTGGTCGATGGCAATAAGAGGAAACCTCAATGACAGAAAAAAGTTAATTGAATCAATCGGAAAGTCAAAGTGCAGCTCGAGGCAGCTTGACGAGCCAACAATAGAGCTGGAGAATATGTTGATTGTATTTTAAGTTGAGGTCAAAAAGCTTTTCAATTATCACAACGGCTTTTCATGCTCATGTCAAACTTCATGTTAATCGGAACGAATTAACATTCACATGCACATGGTGGCAACACTGTCACTCTAATTTCTTACCATTTAACAAGTGCATGAGAATCTTGGCCTCAGAGTGGTCTACTACTGTGGTGTCCAACTGGAGTTTACCCCAGGTCATTAACATGATCTCATCTGTGGTCTGGTCTCGCCTGATTTTGTATGTGTGTGCTTGGGTTTCTGTTTTTGCTTGCAGAGGTGAAAGTGGAAAAATGCCAAGCAAATAAACTTCACGTAATAAAATCAGCGACAACGACAAGTTTTTTACTTATGCCTTTGCATGTGCTGGAAATCTTTGTGGGAAACTCTAGCTCAACTTTCCCAAAAGGCTGCAGTTGCAGGGGCCCTTTCTCAATTGTTCAATGGGCGCTTTATTTACCAGAGTTAATATGCCAATGCCGTGCACATTGTCTAGACGCAACTGCAGAGCAATGCTGATTATGTCAAGTTAACAGGAAGTTGCCAGAATAAACAATGACTATACGAAATAGCACTACGAAAACTTAACCCGACTTGTGTTATTTAATTTATTGAACTGATTCAGGCAAAACGCTCTAAAAACCGCACGCAGTTTTGAGCAACACTTGTAAATGCCGATTGGAACCAGTTCCAATACGTAATCAAGCCGTGCGTCGAGCGCCGAGCGCCGGTTTATGTATAAATGATTAGCTGGAAACTAGTTCTACGGAAATCGAGAGTGCCCTGAAATTAATTCTGCGCTATTGCATAATAACGGTGTTAATATCTTGTAAATGGTTGATAAAGAGTTAAACAGGCTCTTTGTGCTACAGATTTCATTCGCTAAAAAGGCAAGTCAAAGTTCTTAATCTTTTTCACTGCGCGCTGCATTTACCGAATTTGGCATGAACTTCACGTTTCTTGGCCAAGACAAGTTGCTGACAAATGCAGTGCGTGATAAACATGCAGAGCTTGCGTTTAATTTGATTTCAGCATTTCGAGGGCTTATCAACCCGTAGGCAGTACGTGCATTTAAGCATAAAGTGCTTTCATTTCGGAGACTGTTCTGTTGTCCTCAACTCATCAATAAAATCAAGCATATTTGTAGATTTTTCAAATATAAAACTTGTCTATTTCTAGGTTCATTTTAGGTGCATTGGGATATCCGTTGGCAATCAGGTTTAGCTTAAATTATTTATTTATACACTCAGCTGACTTTGCACCTTCTTGGGAATAGATTGGGCTAAAATATTCATACGGCTATAAATTAAAAACCACAAATAAGATGCCACCCCAGAGATTTGCGTCACTTTTCACAGGTTTGGGCTCTTGTCAAATTTAAGTCTTTTCCGCGTACAAAGAGCACAGTTGGGGATTCTGATTTGTGGTTAATTACCAATAAATGCCAGTTGGCTTCGACTTAAATTTAATATTTATACAGCACCATAATTAATGAAACTAAACATCGACCAAATGACTAAGCAAATATTTGTGTTTATATTCATATAGAAAAAAATCAAAGTTCAACGCACGTTTTGGCCTTGCTGGGGGCGAGTTGTCATCAGGCTGACCGTTCGCATTGCCTTTAAGAAAAAATGTGCAAACAATTCGCAACATCTGATACAATACGAAGCTATATTCAAATATTTAACTCTGGCTCTTTGTCTGAAGCCGAACAGAAACAAAAAGTGAAGTATTTGCATTGGAACATTGGATTCCCTGCATTCAATGGCTATATTCATGATTAAAAGCAATTGATTAAATAGGTATCTTGTGGTCGTCCACAGCGTCTTTATTTACTTTAGAGGGTTATTTTCCAGTTTAATATTTGCGTAGTTGTTTAATAAAATTTTAACATGCTTGAACAAAAACAATTTGACAAGCAACAAATGCGCGTTTATTGTTAAAATATTGTGAATAAATTAATATTTTTGCACATTCGAATTCCATATACCCTTTAAAAAGTCATGTTGATAATCCACAAATGTATTCTAGGTAATAATGCCTCTCAGTTTTCTTATTTCATATTTAAAGCTACTCTTCTCTAAATTATTTTGCTTAATTTCTCGTGTAAATAAATTGTAAGTGTATTCTAAATTCCACTTATCAAAACTTGGGCTTCGCTATGTTCAATATTCGGCTCAGTGGCCTTGAGGTTTATCTTGTTGTGCAGTTGCAAGTCTTAATTAGAAAGCAGCCAAAACGAAATGCAATGCAAAATAAGTTAATTGCGTTTATCGAGCTAATCAATAATGTACAAATTTTAGAGCACGACTTCGATGAGTTCTCCGCAGCAGCTGCTCTGAAGCCAGTAGCCACTGGAGTTGTGACCGGAGCGAATCTGAAGACCAAGTCACAGCTAACGGATACCATCAAGGAATCGTGTCTGCCCAAAATGCTATGCGAACTGGCCGCCAAGCCGGAGTATCAGCTGAGCGAAAAGGAGCGCGAGCTGCTTAGATTGATAAGGTAAGTCGCAAGGCGAGTCGTGACTGAGCAGGCACTATATAAAGATCAGAGCTTGTAAAGTTACTTAACATTTAACTTGGGCACTTTGCACAAGACCCCTTTTATGGGCCGACAACTGAAACTAAAAACATTTCAATTGCGGTTTTACCTGTTTGATAATCACTTTTTCACCGCTGATCTCTGGCCTGTCGGGTCGTTCAATGAACTTGGTCAGGTGTGTTGATTTTAGTGCATACAAACATCTTAAGACTGGCCTTGCTTGAACAAACTCATGCACATTTCCACTATTGGGTTGTGTAATAGGTGCGCATCTAAACGGGTATTTCGAAATCAGATTCATCGACCAGGCATAACCTACCTCACAAAATTGACGCGTCGCACACGCTGAGCTGACTCTGTCGTTTTGTAACCTCGCACTTGAGAGTCGAAGGTGAGCGCAGCGTCGTAAAAAACTGTTAAACCGACTCACTTACTATACAGAATCGTTGTAGTATTTAGTTCTATTGAGCTGTCGTGTCTACAAGGTGTTTCAAACAAAGCAGCCAAAACAACGCGACCCAAAAACAATCGCTGATCCGTATAAAACCCTGAGAAATGCGCTGCTCTTAATATACATTTAACGTACTAATGTGATTTCCGTATTTTTTTCGACGTCTTGCAGATCTCCAACCATGCCCTGGATGATGAATATGCCGCCAAGTAAATGGTATTTTGCGGCTCACATGGGCGAGCTAATGCGCCATACAGGTGACAATCTGAGCGGTCCCATGGGTTGCGCCAATCTCTGGCCGAACTGCCCCATCAGCTCCAAGAAGCTGATGAAGCTTAGCTACAAGGTGCGTGTTTAGGCGCTGGCTAATGTGATCATAGCATATTTAATTAAGAACTAGTTTAAGTGTACACAACAAACACACACGATTACATCTATCTGGGGCACTATGCTGAACCGACTCACCTGTTGTACTATATGTTTTCACGCTGTCAGCCGTCTACCTGGCTGAAAGAAAAGTGCCTGCAGTTTGCCATAATGGAGCCTGCGGCATGACTGATGTGACAATTTGCAATTTGTATCTATTAGCTGTAAGTGCTAAGTAGTCATTTAAGTGTGGCTAGTCTATCTCAATTATGTGTTAGTTTTAGCATTATGCCTAATGTTAGTTCGAGGCGCGCGTATAATTGTAAAAAAAATGCATATTGATATTTAATATGAAACCTGAGTGCTTCTGTTTGTTTCATTTTTGTCGGTTTACTAATGATAGTTATGGGTTTTGCATGTACTATATCAATTGCGCTGCATCATCTTGGGACTGTTACGAGGTAAACGCCCTTCGCCTTAGCATGGGCATTAAATGGCAAATGCATTTGAAAATGTTTTTATAATTGTTTTTCAAGTGCTAGGAAATATCAAATTTAACAGCTGTATAGATATTAATAGAAATTGTAATACGATTGGAAGGTCGTATTACGAATACTCCAATCTGTGATTAAAATCCAGTTTGTACTGTGACCAAACCCCAATCACGATAACCCAACAGTGACTAAACACTTTCAATTTGTTTTATGCAATTCCCATAATGAGTTTCGAATAGCTTTTTACAGTGTGCCTGTGGCTTTTACATCGCCTTCTTAATGATAGTACATGCAACTGACTTCCTTGTCATAATAATTATACGCTTTTATTGATCTTGGCAAATTATTTCACATTATATTAAACCCGTCTAAAGACTGCGCTTAATCAGTGCATTTAAATGCTGGGCCATGTCACAGCATAAAAAGTCTTTTGTTTCTATTATAATTTGAACAAATGTTGGTTTTGATTTTACAACTTTTATTCGGTGCAATCAATGCAGTTTTCAGACTAATTAAAAATGGCAATTTGAATGCATTAAAAGCATACAAAAAATTGTCGCTTTTGCTTCATTTATTGCTGTTTTTTTTGCAAATATTTCAGCACAAATAAGTGTTATGGAAACAGAAAAATATGACCAGTATTGAGACTTGTAGAAATCATTTTTTGGGTGTTAACAGACATTATCCTGGGAAGACCGGATATATTCCAGCTACTCTCTTCTTCATTTTGATTTCTTAAGCTCTGAAAACCCTTTAAGAGATTACTTTTAGAAGAACTCTTAACTCATGTAGATCTGAATGGCGATCATCGAAAAGAGATTATACTTAATTTTCATATAAGTCTGTAAATTTCCATTGCATACTTTTGGGCGATATGCAAAAATACACCACACAGAAAACGAATACACTTAACAAGCAAATGGATCGTTGACATTGCGCAGCTCAAACGAAAAGGTAATAAAAAATCAAAACAATATTTGTGTTCGATGATTGCCTCATTGAACATGCTTGGGGCGTAAAAATGGCCACACACCAAATGGGAAGAATTTGAGCGAAATTGCGGGATTATGACAGACATACCTAATGGCTAATTAAGTATTAAACAATAGGTAAACAGAAAGTAAACAACTCGATACGGTAGGCAATTCTTTCGCTCTCAAGCACATAAATCAGTCAGCGACACGTGCTCTTGCTTAAATGGCTGCCTTTTCGATTTATTTGCGACACTTCTTGATACTCTGCAATCCAAACTACTTTTATAGTATACTAATTATCAAGGCGCTGCAAACACGTTGCATTTGGCAAGTTTTCAGGTTGCCAAAGACAAATCCAAAGGGGGGTAAAACATAAAAAAACCAGAAAACAAAAACAAGCGCGAAATAACGTTTTTGCCTTCATTGGATGGCTTCACAAAAACAATAAACAATAAAAGTAAACAATTTGTAATATCAATGGAATTGGGTCAGTTTGCCAGTTGTTACGCTCGTTGCGTGCCAAAAGTGGACTCTGGTGCACTTTCATTGTATCGTTCGGGCGCTTCGATTTTGGGACAGACCAGCAGCACTTTATTTTTTGGTCTGACATTTGACAAGTTGTTTGTTGCTATTGCTGCTATTGTTATTGTTATTGCTGCTTGTTGTGCAATGCCAGCCGAGTGCAGACGAGTGCAGCTTATGCGTAACACGACTTTCAACAGCCGTTGCCGGTACTCAAACTTCTATCAATTTGTCAGGTTGCCTAATATTTCCGCATTGCATTGCCAAAACAAAGGAAAGTCTCTCCCCAAACATCCCCAACAGTTCCCACTCAAATCCGGGCCTGCGAGCGAGCAACCAAAACGGCAACAAGTGCCAGGCAACTGGTAAAACACGCGGCTCGAAAAAGAAAAAAAAAATACAAGAAGGAATAGTTTTTGCCGGCGTGATGAAGACCAAATACCCTTGCAAATGAAATCATTTAAAGTCTCGCAATACAACTATAAATTATTTTAAAAAAATTTGATAAAAAATGGGAAATATCTGAGGAACCCTAAAATGTGAGACTCTTAGTAGCGATTGAGTCCATTTCAATTTCCATTTATCAAAGACCATAAATGAAAAATTAGTGCAAACGATTTTGAGCAGAAATGCCTCTTGCCATGCCTTTGCCAGGGTATGACAACGCTGCAATTCCCACCCACTTTGAAGTAGGCGAATACAAAAGTTTCGTTGCAAATGTAAGCCAGGCCAAGAGTGGGAGCTGCCGAGCTGCAGCGCTCTGTAATTGCGGCTTTAGTCGCAAGTGTTAACAGGCGCCGTCTTGCGTAACCGGGCAACCGACTGATTGAATGACTGGCCAATTGCTGCCCGGGGGCCGGGTGGGGCGAACATGTTGTCGGTCAAGTTTTGGCTTAAAACTGATCGACCGACTGATCGACCGACTGATTGAACCGTCATTGTGTCAGTTCTTGGTATTGTCTGCTAATGGTCTCAATTGTCTGGCTAACTGTAAGCACAGCTAGTCGACCAACTGACCGAGCTGATTGCGGGTCTTGCAGTCTTATTAAACTGGGTAGCCGTGATTGGATTTGGCTGCTGGTTTTCCTCGATCTTGAAGCTTATTTTTTATGCATTTAACAAATGAGCTTGTAATTGAAAGTCATGTGGCACATTAATTACAAGCCAGAGACAAATTTGCGGTTGCTTGAACAGGTTGCTCCGAACGAAAAGCGTGGACAATGACACGTGCTCCAAAGATCGGACCACGCACTTGACAAATGGTTAAGTAAACAATTGCTAAAGTTTAGTTACTCAAATAAACTGCAAATTGTGTTAATTGGCAAAGTAAACAAAACTCATGAACAGCTTCGGCTTGCAGACGTTTTGAAATGGGACGTGTAGTTATAATTTCGGCACTAGCTATTGATTGGGCGTGTCTTTTGAGTAGATTTTTTATTATTTTAGTTATTGGTTAGTTACCAAACTGTTTAAACTATAGAGATAGACCTAACTAATGGCACTTATCTTGACATATTTGATAGATGCCAAGGGTAGGTCAAATATAGGCTCAAATTGTATATGCAAATATGTACGGCTTATTATATTTTCAGTTCAACGGGCAAATGTAAATTACAGGTTAAATTGTTTCATAAAAATGCTGAATATATATGACAAAGGTTTGAATCAAAACCTGGTTTAGATAGTGAACCAACGGACAGGAAGTTGTATCGAACCGGCAATCACTAAGACCTTTTTCGGGTTTTGCTACATTGATAGAAACGTGAGTAAACGGTCTTAAAACTTCACAAGTTGCCTGTGAAACTTAGCATGCCTCTTTTCAGGGTATTAGCCTATATAATTGTGTGTACATGCATATAAACAAATTTTATTGTTAATTAACTATTCTTTTTTTTCTTAACAATTAGCCCCATGAAAATTGCTTAACTATTTAACAGCTGTTGGGCTCGGGCAGTGCCTTATACAAATCTCTCAGCGCGGTTAAAGCAGCTAACGGAAACGAGCGGCCGGGCAAACGTGGCTTAAACAACCGCAGATTAAGTAATTGATATGCAAAGCCAACAGTAACGCATACCAGACCGTAGACTGCAGACACGCCAAAAGTCTTAGCCAAAAGGAAATCACAAGTGAAAAAGTAATGGCCACTAACATGGAAAATTTCATAACTTTTCATAATTAAAGGCAAAAAGAAAAATAAAATGAAGAGAGAGGGAAATATACAGAAGAGAGACTGACTTTGTTGAGGGGAGGCAACAGCTGAGCAATAGCTGGTTTGTCCACTTTTAAAGGTGTTGTTGGTGTGTGTACATACACACACACTCACACGCACACTCTCACACACACAGTCATTCATAAGATAGTAGGCTCGGCCTGCGCCCTCCACTTGACCATATTGCCTCACTTTCACTTGTCTTTGGCTTCTTTTGCTTCCGCACGAAACTTGGTCAAAATGCAAAGCAAACTTGGCCGCCAACTTTACACAGCGCGAAGAGAGTCGTGTTTGACTTTTGTTTTTTTTTTTTTTATAGTTTTACACTTTATCATTTTGTCATCCTCTCTCTTTGGTTTAGTTTTTTGTTTGCTGCGCTTTGGCGGCTTGAGGCGGCCCCAAGTCGCGTCAGTCATTCGAAGACTTTAAACGCACCAAGTTGCCTAGTTCGGCTGCACGACTGCTCGACTCCTCTTTCGGTTGTGTGTGGACTCCACATAGAGCATACGCCATGAATCTGCGCTACATTTGCACATTGTCGCTGCTGCCCACGCTGTATGTGCTGCTGGTGCTGCTGCTGGAGTACGTGGAGCAGGGCCTCGCCCAAAATCCGGATCCGTTGTTCGAGCTGCCCGTGCAGCTGGTCGGCTTTCCAGTTATTGTCCTGTCTGTGCGTCTGTCGCAGTTTGCCAAAAAGTTGGCCTACTCCCTCAACCCAAGTAAGTTGGCCCTTTGTTGAGTGTGAAAGTGCAATTGCCGCATTGGGGCATGATTCAGCTGTTGGGCATTTTAATTTATTTTCATTAAGTGAAAGTCAAAAAGTGTGCATAAATTAATAATTTGCCATTATTCAAATCGGCTCGTGTGTGTGTGTGCGTGCAAAATCGAATTAAGAAAACAGATGAGTTTCATAAATAAACACAACAAAAGCAATGTAGTGAAAACCTTACTTATAAATACCACAAGTTTTCAGGGCATGAGAAATCAATTTCTATTCCAAAGTCTGGTATTCAAAACCAATATTTACTTTTGTTGTATTAATAAGCTTGTTTAATTAAAGCTAATCCCGGTTAATTGGCTCATTTATCAGAGACAATTTAAACCTATAAATAAAATAATATTATATTGAATAATAGTTAAAGAATAATGAACAAAATAATAGTAAATATAATATATAAAATAAAAATAAAGAGGTTAAAAACAAAGTAGGAAATATTTAAAACCAATTAATTTCGCTATATGCAAAAATGTCTTATACTAAATGTTTGCTTAGACTTAATACTATCAAAACAAAACCCGCCTGGCTAGAGTCTTGCAACATTTGTTGACAAACTGCAATCCCAAAAGTAAGCTCTCTTGTGCATCTCATCGTGGTAGGCGCACTCTTGAGGTAAACGCGCTCATTGCGCCGCATCGCATAAAACCAGACCCAAATGTGTGACAAAAGTGGCGGGCGACTGGCTCAAATGCCGGAGCTGGCGGCGGCGCTTCGTCGTGCACGTCCACTTAGGCAAGCCAAATGGGGTCAAGGCTGTGGAGACGACAACTGAAGTCAGCCAAGTTGTTGGCCGGAATATTTTACAATCAGCCTGTGGATGGTTGTAGGTTGAATTGCGGGCAACGTTTTATTTATTATTATTATTTTTTTTGGGTAAAACCAAGTGCTTGATGACAAGCAATCATGAATGCTAACAGGGAAATATCAAAGCTGTCCATTGAGCTGTGCTTCACTCTCAACTCAAATGCGAACTTGTGCAATCAACCACAGCTTGGTAACTTTGGCATTCTCATCTGCTGCCACTTTGACTAATTTCGCGTTTTATACGCAAGCAGCCAACGACAACGCTAACTGCCAAATGCCAACAACTAACATAAAACTTCCCTTTTGCCACTCTTGCAGACACATACCGTTCGCGTAGCAGACGTGACGCCGCCCACCCGCTAGCTTTGGACGCCCAGTTGGCCCAGAAGGAGATACTGCGCGAGTTCGGGCCACAGGCTTGCATACTCGAGGAGCCGTGCCGTGTGCATGCCTCACGTCCAGGCAGTCAACGGCATTCTGGTAGCGACGGCAAGGCTAAGCTACATGCGCCCTGGTCAGAGGTCTTGAGGTAGGTCAAAGTTTTCGGTTCACAACATGAATCTACCCGCAAAGGGCATGCTATATGTCGGTAATGGTGCTTATAGCATATGCTTAAGCTTTCTTAAATAATCATAGTCAATAAGAATTACACGACAATTTTAATCTTGACTTAACGTGCAACAGCAGGTGGAAATTTAGAGAAAAGGCAACCTTTGATTATAAATACATAAAAATATTTTAATTCAACAAATTTATTAAATAGCTTGGCTGGAATTTTTTAATATTTTTAAGAAGTTATTTTATAAAAATACAGCAAAATTAATACGGATGGATCTTCAGATAGTTTTTGTATATTAATATTATAGTTAAGATCGATGGATCTTTAGATAGTTTTGCAGCACAGAGATTTATTATTATATAAAACCAATTCAACATTATTAATTATATTATTGTGTTTATAGTGTTTATATTGTCTTTGGTTTTGCTGCATAAATATAAAGTGAATTAAGATATAGTCAAAAGTTCTCTTAAAATTCTATTGCATAGAACATCTGAGTGTCGGTGTCGTCAGAGTTTAGTTAGTTTTCTTAGTTATTTCTTGTTCAAGTGGAACGCTGACTTTATGGCTTCCCAACTGGCGACTGACAGACAGTAACAACTTGAACTTTTGCTGCCCCCTCTCTTTCTCATTTGGCATTCCTCTCTCTCTCTTTCTCTCGCTCTTTGAAATGAGCATCTCAGATTGCATTTGTTATTGCTACGTTGCAATTTGGCGCTGCTGTTGTTGTCATTTGGCAAATGAATGGCTTGTTTTTAGTTGAAAATGTTTTCCAATCAATTTTTATTATTTCTTCGTTGTTGTTATCCCTTCCTTACCCCCCAATAGCCCATCGTCGCAGTCTCCAGCTCATTGTCATTGGGCATGCTAACTCATCTGCGCATAATTTAATGTCTTCTCCCTGTCTGTCTGCAGTTGGATTCACGTACTTGTTACTCCTAAAGCTTAAATGTGCATGTCATTGCATTGGCATTGGCTTTGGATTTCAATTTGTAAGTTTACATAAATTTTACCAGTTCCTGATGAGTTAGTTGCCCTTGCAGTCGCTATTGTCATGCTAATGCAATGCAATGCACAACGTTTCCAAGTTGAGGAAATTATTCTTTTCCGCACTGTTTGCCATTTATTTTTCTTTCAGTTAGTTCTTTCTTCACAGAAACACCCGTCGCAGCGCAGTGATTCATAATTAATTTCTCTCGCTCCCTTTTGGTTAGAGCTTGTATAATAAAAGAACTCTTAAGTTTTGGCCTGGCTGCTCACTGATAGTAAATGTATTCTTCTTTTTATAGCAAACTATTTTAAATATTTAATGCTTGTTTATTTTTTGGCAAACAAAAGATAGTTTAAACCTTAAACAAAAGCTTTTTGCATAGATACCTCTGGCATACGTGTCGTATGCGCAACATTTGGCATTCATAGTTTTGGCCATTGTTGTAAATTTCATTTAATATTGTGTCATATCGCACTCGACTCAGCCCAAATGTGTTGCACATGCATCTGACATTTTCACACTTAACATGCAAAATTTTCAACACTCAAAGTTTCTTTTGCCCCCTTCATTGGTCTCTGACCAGACTCAGACCCAGGCCCAGACCCGAACGTGGAGCAGTCATCCTAGACCAGCGCCATGTGCTGGCCCCCAACGTGTCAAGAGCAAATATTCAAAATTATTTTTGAAATGTACTCAACGTCTGTCGGTTTGTCGTTTCGTCTGTCCTGCTGCCTTCACCTCCGTTTGCCCCTTCAGCTACTCGTTTTGTATGTTGTTTGTTTAGTTTTCGTTGCGCTGCAAATGTAATTGGCATTAGAAGTTTTGTACGTTTGCCCACGACGTGTTTTGTAATAATAAAATATGATTAAAGTTTTTGATTAAATTTATGCAAGCGCACAGTGCAAATCGGTCCCAGCACAGCTCGGTTCGTTTCAGAGTTTAGTTTCTGCATTGGTCAGTTGTATTTTTGATGCTGTTGCACCTTTTTCGCATGGCACTCTTTCGGCTCTGGAATGGACCTGAGGGCACTGCAGATGTGTTTGTTACTGAGTTGATTAAATTATCCCATTGCAGACGTGTGAAATTTGAGCTATGTGTGTGAGTCTGTATGTGTGTGTGTGTGGCCAGATGTGACTTGTGCTTGAGCGCACTGCAAGGTAATCAGCAACAAATTAAGTGGACGAGGATGAGCTCTTAGCTAGAGATGGGCACGTGATTTTTCAGTCATGACATGGACACAAGTCACAAATATATCGACATTATGTCATCTGTATGTATAAAACGACAAGCTTAATGAGGACCAAGCCGACTGTTTTACTGAAGTTTTCCTTTAACAAATCAGGCGTCATCAGGCTAATGACGGATTAGATGTCTGAGCGTAGAACTAACAGACGAGAGGTTGCCGGTTCAACTTAAGCTGTAATTGTAAATTATTATATTGGTTTAAATAATTTTTTTATTATTTTTAAAGAAATAACCCCTTAAAACAAAAGCAAAAGGTCGAATGCTATGCATACTGTATTGAAATTGAAGCGAATGACACAAGCAAATACCACATGAATTTTCAACCTCATTCTTTTGACCTGAGCGACACCTGGTTTACTTAACATATATATATATATTACTTGTATATTTTTTTAAAGGATCATAATTCATAAAATAATACCAGCTTACACGCACTGACTAACCAAAAAAGCATATGTATTTACAACGCATTGCATGTCTTTAACATGTCACTGAATTCAACCCAACCCAATATTTAACTGCCCCTGCTCAAGTGGAGCTCGTGGTAAAGCGCAAATTACTTTTGTTTTTAATATGGCCCCAGTCCAGGGCAAGACTCTGGTTTTGGTGGTGCGTGGAAAGGGTTTCGTGATGGGAGGCTGCCAGAGACTTGTGTATATTACCCGCTACTTATAAGTAATTATTTTTGTAATCCGCTTTCGTTGCCGACTATTGTGCCTGCGCCTGATGATAATGATGATGATGATGATGATGACTGACTGAACAACAACTCTTTGCATACACGTCCCACTCAACCACTCAGGAACTACAAAGTGCAATCAACCGACGGCTTGAAACAATGGTATCTGCTCTCGGTCTTTATCGGCGATGCTGTGCGGGATGTGCCGCTATGCAAGCACCTGGCCAAACGGATGCCATGTCCAGGCGCTGGACCGCTGCCGCCGCCACAGCCTCGCTAAAGACTGGTCGCATGTCGGACTAGGCGGCACTCCAACATGGGCGGGCTTTATTTTATTTTTTATTGTAGACGTCGCAGTTCCGGGGGCATCTGCAGCATCTGCATCGCATCGTGTAGTCAGTCAATCGCATGGACATCTTTGTTACATTCTTTCCAACTCCAACTCTAACTCCGTTTCCATCTATCGTCACTCTTCATCAATTCGTACTGTTAGTTGTTTTTAAGGGCTTTAATTTAAACGACAGACAGCATAGGCTTAGACTTATATAAGTATGTATGAAGAATAAGCAAATAAATCAACAAAAATCAAATGAAAATTGTATGTGCCTATGCCGCGTCATGCCTGCGCTTTTAAGAGCCCCCTTATCCCCACAGACCCCGTCCAGTTCGAAGTTTCATCTGCTCGGACAATGCATTTTACACTCTGCCCCCCGTCTTGCAAACCATTTGTCTGGTTGCAAACAAAAATTGATACGCCAAAAAGCATGCAACGGAAAAAAACGCATGCATACTTTGCAGCGGCGCACACAAATTGTTGACGCAAGGCATTAAGCTGCAGACTCGTTGTGGATACCCTGTAACCGTGCAGAAAGGTTATACTGAGCTAGAAAGTACATGAAATGTTATAGAAAAATGGATGAGAATCTTTTACTTATTTCTAGCCCCTTTTGGATACCCTATTTGATTGCTTAAAAAACTGATCGTACTTCTCTTATAATATTTATAATATAGAATATCTCCCACTAAGACCTATTATGTATTTTATATTTTATACGTAAGTGTTCAATGGAAACTAAAGCTGCCAAATTAAAAGGATTCAATAAGAAACTTACCCTTGGCAACCTTACTTTTTCAAGTTATTGCATAAAGAATGTTTCTATGCCCCCATTTTGGCATTTTATTATTCATTGTCATTTGCATTATCCTCCTTATTTCTTGAGGATAATCTGCAAACACGCAGATAGAATATGATGTACTTATGTGTGTATTGAATATGTGAGATATTTTAAGAACGTTTAATTCAAGTATAAGCACTTAAAGATATTCTCACTTATGTGATATATTTACAGTTTCCTATTAGTTCGATTGCCGATTACAGGGTATTTGGCCGTCTGATTCTTATTGTTGCATATCACACCCACCGTTGTACAGCTCTCAGTTGTTTCGCTTCAAGTACTACAACTACAGCTTTTGGTAAAATACACAACCCTAACCCTAGACGCACATTGGTAGCAGAAACCCGCACCAGAGCGCTGGTCGTCGCTTTGCTATTTATTAACTCGTTGCATATGTTTGCAGCCAGTGTTGAGCGCCCCAGCCCGAGTGCTGTAAATAAAACGACACGACTGCGACGCAATGTAGACAAGCGCAACAACAAGCGCTGCTTGGAGCTTTGGCGACGTTGACAACCCTGCTGTGTGCTGTGTGTGCCGCCGCACAAAAGTATGCTGCACTTTTTTGCACTTTGCATTTTTGTGTGATTTGGCTCTGTGAAACGTTCGTCCCATTTGGGAGCAAAACAAAACAAAAAACAACTGAAATTGTCTGTGAGAGGTTTTTTTGTTGGTTATCTCCCTGGTGTCCCTCGGTTTATCACATTTAATTTTTCAAACGTATTCCCCGCGATGACGCCGTTTGTCTCTAGATTTATGTGCCATTTCTTTTGCATATTTCATTTGCTTGAAATACTTGTTGATTTGTTGTAGTCTCTGCGACTAAAGCATTTGTTTTTGTGATTTAAAAAGTATTTAATAAATATTTAAAGGCATTTAAGCGATAACAATTATTTACAGACCTTAAACTAATGGGAACTTGCCTCTCGTCTGACGTATATACACCCTAGAAATTCAACCGCTTCCCAGATACACCTTGCGGCCGTCGGGCCTTATGTAATACTCGTTTACACCTTGTGAATTAGTCACATATATATTTCTGTCATCCTCGTGTTTGGGTCTCCTCGTCGAGGTAGTCTGGTAAGCGCTGCTATATCGGTTGTCGCTTATATAGTTCGCATTCGGATAGTTGTATTGTGCATTATAGCTGGGTCTGTCATTCGACTCGACGAATCGCACGGTATTCCCCGGCAGGTATTCGCCATAGTTCATAAAACTTTGACTATGACTTGTCTGATAGTCCGCTGATGTCTCCGTCTCCAGGCGATAATAGGAACTCGGTCTATGCTCATCACTGACCACCAAACGTTGCTCTTTCCGTTCGCCCCTATCATTGTACTCATAGCTGGGCGCATAGGTGGGTCGATTCAGGATCTTACCTCTGCGTATGTGACGCTCGTAATGATCGGGAAATAGAACTCTAGCGCCTCGTTGTGGTGGTGCTGCATCCTCATATACAGCATTTGGTGGTGTATGTGGCTCTCTTTGTTGTTCTTCCCTGAACTGTTTTTCTCTAAATCGTTCCACCTCTTCCCTGTTCTCCTGTACTTGCTCTTCTCTAAGCAGCTTATCAAACTCCTCGAGCTCCTCATTGGTATCCTTAAAAACAATTCGTTTGCCACGCCTCTTCTCTACGCCGTAGTCTTCCTCGCCAAGTCCGTTGGGCAGCACAGCTGTCCAACCCTCGGCCAGTTGCAACTTCTTGGCCTGCCGCTCGCCTTCGCTTTGGTCTTGGGGAAATCTCAATTTGCGTTGAGCTGCATCTCGATTGAATTCGTAGATAACTTTTCGCTCGCTGTCGCGCAGCGCTTCCGGCGTGGCATCCGGAAATCGCACAGCTCCGTTGTCATGATGCTCAGCGCCTTCTTCGTTTTTGAAGTGCAGTATGCGACCCTCGCCCTCAACCTGGTCTTCGGGAAATTGCAGCACACCTATCAGCTCGGTGTGCGCTTGGGCTGCCTCCGCTTCGTCATCATCTTGAAACTTGACTGGTGTCTGGGTATCCAAGCCATCTTCTTCATCATGAAAATCAACGGGCATCAAGCGGCCATTATCCGTCTGAATGTTGCGTTTAATTTCCGTTGGCAACAGACTCCTTCTCCTTCGGCGACGTCTTTGATACTCAACGCCGCTTAAATACTCGGACAGCACTCGGGTAAAGAAGCTGCCGATGCCATCGGCAATGTCCGTACTGGGTCTTTGTGTGGGTCGCGGCACAGGCCGAGGCGTTGTGCGCGTCACCTGACCCAGCCCCTGCTCCTGCCCACCGCCCGTCAGCGCTGCGAGTATGCTGAACAATGAGCCACCGCCAGATTCGCTTTGTTGTGCTACAGCTGGTTGCTCTTCCGGCTCGCTGAAGAACTTAAAAAACCCGCCGCGATGATTGTTCAGATAGTGAATGATTTCCATCTAGACAGTTTGAGTTTTTAATAATCATTAAACACCCTTGATTGGTATGCTCACAGCCATCAGCTTACCTCATTCTTTGGGCATTTTTCATAGGTCTGAACACAGCTTCGTTCGCCCCCGCTTATTCCAAGCAGCGCAGCGCGTCCATAAATGAGAGCTGGCGAGGCGACTGGGAAGCCAGCCAAGAAGCTGTTAGGAATGAAATTAATGAAAAAGTTTAAGTATTTACTGGTATCCGAGTACCAAGTATATGTGTCTGGCTAGGTACTTTTGGGCTGAAAGGTTTGTTACACTGGTTTTAAGAACCCTTTTTCAATTGATATTTTTAGAATAATTTTGTTGAGGGTATTAAAGCGCAAATAAGCAGCCATGTCCGTCCGACATTTAGTTATTTTCTTGATCGGTTTCAATATCCGAGTCGATATAGCCATGTCCGTCCCTTCAATTTGCTGTTTCTTGCAGAGCGTATTATAATTTTGCCCTTAACTGTGTAACGCATCTAAGAATATGTTAATTACTCCGTAAGGTTTCTATATTCCTGAATCGAATCAACAGATCTTATCAATATCTGATTATTAGAGGAATGATCGCTCACAAATTAAGATTTATATCAAAATCTTCTTAGTTTTTCTAAATGATTTGACCACACTCGGAACTTTTCAGTTTCCCTGTGCTCCTTATTTAAAATACATATATTATCTACATCGGACTACAATATCATAAAGCTTTATGGAAGAATAGTTCTTTATGGAAACATGTTTTGTTCTTCAAGATATGCTCAGCAAACTTGCCAAGGTATTCAATCTTCGGCATGTCGAAAATAGCTGTTCCTACTAGCTAATTTCTTCTTAGCTAATTTCGGTATTTTGGTCAATAATTGATAGTTTCAACTACTCACAAAATACTTTAAATGGTGATAGTATACAAATTTCTTTCAATTTCTAGAAAAACCTAAAACAAATATTGGTACATTGGTACTGACTTAAATTCAATGGTTATTATATTCCTCATTATCTAACAAATGTTGCCCAGCTGCCTTTTAGGCTGCTTATAAAACTTAATTGAGTAAATGCCAATTTGCAACGAAAAGCCAAACAATATCAATTTACAGACGAGCTGCTTCAGACACACACAACCCCCGCCCGCTGGCCATGTCTCAATCAGAGCGTGGCTCATTTCATAGAACAATCAATATGGTCGGGCCAGATCGACTTGCATAATGAATGAGGTCTAATCCCAGTTAACGCTTGCTTGAAATTAAACGAGCACAGAATGGGGGGGAGTTGCCGTCGGATGGGAATGTAAATTTAATAATATTTACTTGCAAGTAAAGCCCTTGCCACATTATATCGGATGGCAATTGCGCCAGCTCTGGTTGGGTACTCACTTGGTTATGGCCGGCGATGTAATGAAGCCTGGCAGTTGGCCACGTAACGTTTGACCGGCAATCATCTGGCAGAGCACCTTGGGCACACACTGCAAATCGTCGTTGCGTGCGATGTTCTCCAGGGCTCTAATGAGTTGTGTGTTGGGCGGTCGGGCGTGCTGCCCCGTGCCTTGCGTGCCAGCGAAAGCGCCTAAGAGACTGCCTAATGGGCTGCTGCTGGAGGAAGAGGAGGATGCTCCACCACCGCCACCTCCCAAAAGCAGATTTGTAAACTGTGGCGCATATTGTTGCGTAGAGCTCAGCAGCGACGCTAGAGTGGCCAGACCACCAGCTCCAGCTCCTGCTGCTGCCGCTGGCTGCTGGTAGGGCGGTCGATACCCAGGCGGCGGACCAGGACGATAACTGAACTGCGGCTGGGGTGGTATTTCGCCAATTTGATACTCATAGTAATTGTGTCCCGGTCGCTGTTGCTGAGACAGCGGTCGCTGAGGCAGCGGCTCGTACTGATAGTGCGTGGGTTTGTATTCCGACTGGGCGGGATAACTGGGTGGTCGCTGCAAATAATTACCAAAGTTGTTTGCGTAATTAGACGACTGCGTGTATTGCGGCTGCGGTACATTTATCGATGAGCCGCCTGCCAATGCTGGTCGGTTGTCATTGACGTCTTGGCGGTTGTAAGGCGGCCGATGGTGCTCGCGGGGTCGCTGTGGCTGTGGGTGCGGCTGTGGCTGCTGCTGGGATTCCTGTGGTACAAAGTTGGATGTCTGCTGTGTGGCATAGCTGGGCGGCGGGTAATCATGCGAATCGTATGAAATTTTATTCGCTGTGGACGCTGTGGGTGCTGTCACAGGTCGGCGATAGAGCGTCGTGGGGCTCTCATCGAAGACATAGCCGGGTCGCTTTAAGTACACCTCGTCCGCAGCAACGGGGCGTGAATGTTGCGGCGAGTGGTTGCCTACGAGCAGCGACGATTGCACCGTGTAGACCTGATCCCCCTGCTCCTCGGGCTGTTCGCGCTGATACTGAATGTAGCTGGGCGTAGCCTGTGTGGCCGTGGGCGTGGCCGTAGGCGTATATCGATAGTTTTCCTGTGTAAAGGGATCCAAATAGCTGACCACCGGTGTGGTGGGTATTTGGGTGCTGGCATAGCCATGGAAGGAGGTCTGCTGTTGTGGTCGGGTCTCATCTGGAAAGGAGAACTGCTTGTCCATCGCCGTCTGTTGCGAGTTAAGGCTGACCAAGGAGCTGGGCACTTGATGTTTATAGTTGGGCTCCAGATAACTGGGCGGATAACGCTGTACGCCACCGTGCATTACATCCGAGGGCGTGAATTCCAGCATCTGTGAGGGTCGAAAACCGCCGTTCGTTACCCGTGCGGACGTCTGCGAGGACTTTGCAGCAATGCCGGTCACTTCAATCAGCGGCTCCGAGGGAAAAAAGTTTTTCAGCTTTGCGGAAATGTGTTTCTGCCTGTCCGGAAGTGGGCGGGACATTGGTTTAGTTGACAGTTTGGGTGGGGGGAAACAGTAAAATTTGCATAAATTAAGGTAGACGTGAACTCACTCGTCATTTCCGTCGCCATTTCTTATGCACGACACGTCGCCGACTAATGCGATAATTAGAAATGCAATTTTCCATAGCATACTTTGCGGCTGCTGTCGAAACTGCATGCTTCTGCCGAGCTGTGTGTGTATCGTGAGTGTGTGTGTAGATGTGAGGAGTGTGGCCTTTTGTGTTTCTTGCAATTGGAAATCCCCAGCTAACGTCAGCAATTCATAAGCGTAAGCCACTTTTCGCACGTCGCCTGCAACAATAACATAAAAACTTGCTGTCAGCTCTCTTGACTACAAACTGGAAAAGATTGCGAATTTCTCTAGAGTCCTCGCGGCAAATTTCTCGCTACATTTGCACATAAATTTATAGATTTACCCCATCGAAGGAGTGGGAATGCAGCACATTTGCATTCATATTAATGCAATTCTCACGTGCTCGTTGAGATCTCGACGACGACGACGATGACGACTTGACATTTGTTTAATTCTATTTTTTATGATTGCGCCGTGTTTATGCAGCCGCACGCCGCAACTCGACTCGACTTGCCACCGTAATCATCAGCTTTATTTCGACGATGACTACGCCGTATAATCATATCCATAATCTTTAGCTCTTTTGGGTGCTCGTCTCTGTATCTGTGTCTGTGTCTGGCTCTGACTCTGACTCTGACTGCGACTCTGGCTTTGCTCTAGTGCACTGCGCCTTGAGCCCAGTGCTAAATTATTCATATTATTGTGACGTTTTATTTGTCGCCATTTGTTGCCACAGAGCGTTGACAGGCCTTAAAAGTTTAATACACACAGTCTGACACGTTCACTGCTCTGGATTTTTATTTGCTAAGCTTTGGGTAGTTAAAATGATGCAGTCTACACTTGTTCTCGTAAAAAAATGCTGCAAGTCCATAGAACAAACAGACAGATTATGAAATATTTATATATTCCCATTGGGCATTGTTACGCTTAATCTATAAACATTTTTTGATCCAACTAATCACTTGGAAGTTGCTATTTAAATCACAAAGTTATTTCAAATTTTAGAAGATCAGTTAGCATATCAGCTTCTTAGTTAATGCCAAGCATTTTGAATAGCTGTCACCCACAAGGCAGTGCAAATTTATTCCTGTAAAGCTTAGCTATTTTTTTTTATGTTCAACATTCAATCCAAAAGATAAACATACCTTTTACTGAATAAAAGCACATTCATTTTAAAAATGTTGATTATTGACAAAATGAATATGAAAAAATCCACTCCAGGGAGATTAAGATCTCACATTAACCTTACACTAGCCTAAAACAACCGAGTCCGAAATGTTTCTCGATTATATATTCTCATTTGATTAATAAAATTTCACTATTTTTGCGTTAATTTGATCTTCATTTATAAAAGAGTGAAAGCCAATTTTAAATGGCCTTATCTTAGCCTTATCTTTTGCAGAATATGGTCGCATTATCAATCAATATAAATTCTATTGTTGGCCTTCTTCATAGCTACCTATCAGCTTAACTTTAGCACTCGTTTCATTCATTAATTTTACAACAATCATTGTTTATTTGACACTTTTTTGCTGCAGCATTCGCCATAAATTTCACCATAAAGATTGCCTTTGTTTTGCTTAGGGCCTCATTTGGCGTCGATCGATTTGCATTTAAATGAAGTCAAGGTTGTTGTGTGTTGCTCACGTTGAATTTAAAGTACATCTCCTCAATAAGATGACGCACAAAAAGTTTCCAAAAAATACTTAAAAGCTTTAAAGTGTTTGCTGGAGCATATGGAAACAGCTGGAAAACCAGCAAAATTTATTATTTATGCTTGTCGTAATATAAAAACGACTATGCCAAATGTGTTGGTCGCATATAAAATTTAAATTTCATGCAATTACACACACACACACACACAAACCAAATGACTGACAGACTGACTCACTTGCCACAGCAGCTTGCCGCATGCAGCATGCAGCTTGCAGCTGTAACTGTAATTGCCCAAAATTTTATGGTCCAAGCAACGGCGGAGACGCCGCAACGAGCAAGTACTAGAAAATTGCATTTGCTGCCAACAGGCAACAGAGGGCGCTGCACTAAAACGAAGACTAGCTGCAGCAACAGACTGCGATGGAATTTACAACAAGAAACGGCAGCAGCTAATTTCATCTGGAGTTGGAGGTGGAGGTGGCATCCCCTTGTTGCAGCAGCAGGTGCCAGGATCACAAAATGTTTCGATTGTGTGTCGAGTCACGCACAAGTGCGGACAACATGGCACCGAAATGCTATAAGAGTTCGCACCTTCCCCCCCTCGCAATGAGCGGCAACTACACGAAAGGACACTTTACGCTTGAGATGAGCTCCAATTTTGGGCTAAAGACAAACACGGATATGGACACGGAAACCAAAAAGCAGCGTACGTGTTGTGCATTCTTTAGTGCTATTGGCCCCCAAAAGCAGCTGGGCGTGGCCAGCGTGGGCGGAACTGGTAAATCCACTCACACTGAAGGCCCCCTTGTCTTTTATGTGTGACGCGTGCTGAGGTTGGATTTGGAGTTCAACTGTAAAATGAGTAATTTATTTGTTTTGTTTACTTTTATTTTTTTGGCTTTCGGCTAATTTTTACGCAATGTTTTATTCACTTGCACAACTAAACGACTCAGACAACTTTCTTTTCTTGGCTGGTTAAACTTAAAAATAGTCGGGCCGCTTCTATTGTCACAATTGCCACGCTTTGTTTAACTCTCAATTGCGGCGCACAGACACACACACACACGTAATTGTTGAGCCGGCTCCGATTTTGCACACTTTCGGCTTTTGATTCCACTTACTGACTGCACTTCTCGGTAACTCTCGTCCGCGTTGTGTGGCAACAGAAAAATAGAAACCACCAACGAAATCGAAACGAAATTTATATTTGTTTTCTTAACTGACTATTCGACGACGCATGCGCCAGCGACGTCTTTCCGGCTGTGAGTGCGGCGTTCGTTTGACACGCGACGCCGGCGCTGAGCATGCGCCAAGCCCGGCCCAGCCGAGTTTACCAACTGGTTGCTGAGAGGAGGGCAGAGCAGGCGGGAGAAAGATGCTCCAGCGGAGAGCGAAAAAGTTGCCGAAACGATCAGCAGCTGTTAGTTAGAGAGTTGCCATGGCAGAGATTGAGAAAGATGGAGAGAGCCAGAGGAAGAGAGAGAGATTACAGTTGAGTAACAACAAAAATGAGGCGATGAGGATGAATGAAGCTCGTGCGTTAACAGCTTAAATTACAATTCTCAATTTTTTGTGGGTAAAAAAGCATATAAAAGCATACTCCGCAAAAAAAAAAAAATCCACTAAATCCATAATTTTCCATACAAAATAAAAGTTTACTTACTTAATTAATTATGCTCATAGTTTGTAGGACCTTAAGTTAATGAAAATCGCATAGAAAGGTGATTTGCACAGACAAGTGTTCATTTGAAAACCATATACCTTGGAGTCTCTATTCTTTACAAACATCAATGTAAATATACGGTCCCTGTCGTGTATATTTTACAAATTTTTTTCTCGTTTTTTTTTTTACCATTTTCAATGGATGCCAGAAAAAGTTATATATTTAAAGCATTCCAATTAAAATCGAATGATTTGTTTGGAATCGCATATGTAGAAATGGGCTGACAATTATAAGCTTGTTTCCCACAAAGAGTCTCGTTGGAAGAGCTGATAGTTCATAGTTCATTCAACCTATTGTGCAGAGGTAACTACTTTAATTAAATCAGACAGTTGCATTACATGTTGATCAACCATTTGTTATACTTTTCTGTAAGCCTCATAAGTAGCTAGGCGAATTATTGTACAATACTCGCAGCGAATCTGGGTGCCGCCGAGACAGCGAGTTGGCCAGCTAAATGGCTTAATCATAATGAGCCAAGAGCTGCAGGCAGAAACCAGCAAGCAGAGGTAAGCAAATTAGTCGCTAAAGCAAAACGTCGTCCGTAGAGTGAAAGTTGAAACCGGGTGGAAACCGAAAGAGCTGCCAGCTAGCTACAAGACTCCACAGACAGAGGAAGACAACAAGACGATGGCATTTAGCTGCAGCCAAGTTAAGCGACATTGAGTAATTTTCTGGTCTAGTCAGAGACCCCAGACCACAGTGGGTCCCCCCACGCTGCTTTCTTTTCCCTTGCTCTGAAAGCAACGTAATAATAATTTACACGTTTTTTTTTGCTTTACTGACTGAGGCTGGGTGAGGTAACCAGCCAGCAGTTGGCTCTTGGCCCGTTTTGGCGGTCATATTGAAAGCGAAACCAAAATCTCAAGATTGTGGGTTGTGCCAGAAACGTCTTTCACGAGTTAAAACGAGCTAAATTTTTGCCAATTTCGGATCTATGCCAATGCCTGTCATTCAACCAGCTTCGGTTATTTTTCGACTTGTTTACCCCTTATTCAACGTTTGTTTTGGTATTGTTTCGGTTTTGGGGAAATTACGCAAAGTCAAAGTCGCGGCTACATATTAATCAATTATAGGTCATAAATAACGTATCCGCCTTTGAATGGTTGAACAAACTTTGTATAAAAAGGTCACCAAGTGGGCGTAGCTATCAAATTGTTATTGAATAAAATTAGCTTATTGCGATGTAATACTGCAGCAGTTTAATGTTTTTTTTCTTCTGTCTTTTAGCTCAAAACAGCAACATGCGCCTCAGGGAGTATCCAGAAATAATTGTGGATGTGATACCGAAGCTGTATGAGAGCCACATCAAGGTTTTCATTACACATCTATATGGCATGGAGGAGCAGGTGGATCGACTGCCCAAGAAGTTCTGCAAGATGTACACGACCCAACCGCTGGCTAGTCAACTGCTGCACTATCTACGCTTTCGTGGAGCCAACATATCGGAGCAGGATTTCCATATACTTAGGGAAGCGCAACCCTTCACACTGCGGCTAAGCGATGGCAAGCGACTGGAGCTGATGCTCTGTGCCGGCAATGACCTAAGCAACAGTCTGATGCTGCTCATCCGCAAAGTGCATGGCGGCAGATTACTCCTATACTATTCAGCTGTGCAACAGGACGATCTCTGTCTGCTGATGGGAAATGTAACCTACCAGGAATGGATTAAGCAAGGCACTGAGGAGCTCTTTTTAAATCTCCAGGCAGTCGATCAGCCGTTAAACCATGTGGATTTCGAAGAGATCGCCAGGGGCATCTACACATATGGAGAGTCTATGAAAGAGCCGACTGTGCTCAAGGTGCCCCTGCTGGGCTATGAGTATCTGATCAGAAGACTAGCCCAAACCTTGACACTCTACGGTCATATCAAGTTGTCGAACGCCTATTTGGATAACTACATGTGCTTGACATCAGATCTACGCCAATTTGAGGTGGCCGGCTACGTAGTTAGCGCTAAAGTTGTAGCTTCCAACAGCGTTGATTGCGATGCACAAGAAAAGCCATATCCTCTGGATAAACTTCAGTGGTCGCCAGTGCCAAATCGCATAAATCTCATTCAGCTTTGCAGTCTACTCCGTCCGCGGCATATAAATGGAATAGTTGCCTTTCATGCTACAGGAAATGTGCCGCCAGTGCCGCAATTTCTTAAGCGCTTTCAATTGAAGTACTCGCCCAAATCCAAGGGCGGGCTGGCTCAAGAGCAGGTTGATGTGCCTGAAACTCAGCTTATGCAGTTGCCAAGTCAGGAGAACATTCCCCAGACCCAAACCCAGCAGGAAGAGCCAACATTACGGAAAAAACCTATTGTAATTATAAAACAAAGACAGCTCCATTTTGTCGATTATGACGATGATGATAATGGAATAGAATAGGAGTTTCAAATGATATAAATTTCAATATAGAAATATATAATATTCACATAAATAACTAGATGATAACCAGACCTGAATAATTAAATAAATGAATAATAAACTGTGCACTTGCCCAATAATTCATATGCTCATTTGCATCTACTAATTAGAGGGGGGGCAGACTCTTATTTCCACATAACTGAATGAAAAGAAAATAGTAGAGAGTTAGAAAAAGGAAGAGAGTAAGAAAATTGAAAGTATGTCACCGTTAAACAAACAAAGTTGATTTCCAACACACTTTTTAATGAAACACTTTACTTGCATTGAAAGTAAGAAGAACTTCAAGTCCTACTTAAGCTCATGAGAATCGCACAGGAGAGAAACATTAAAAAATCTTTTTTTTCTTTCAATTAAAGCGCAGATGAACTTAAGCTAAGTGTATTTTTGGTTAAATAAGAGTAGCATGCAACAATATATATATATGCAAATAAACATATGTAAATAAATATACATAAGTTAAAAAAAAAACAGCTAGTACCCGGCGTTGACCGACCCAAGTTGCAATCATCAGAATGGATTTCCAATATAGGTGAATCACGGGTTAAATAATATTTTACATTGATGATTAAAATACAGATTGTCGTCGATCGACAGAAAAAATGTTGCAATCACCAGTTTTTCTATTTGTCAGGATAAACAGATATATATATATATATGTATATGTAGACTAAAAATGTCTGTCTGGAGCTCGCATGTGAAATTTAAACTTTGATTTTTCACTGTAAAATCGTTTCCCCCATCTCATACCGATAGCTGCCAAATTACATTTGAATATGAATATGGATATGAATATGAAAATGAATACTGAGCATGAACCAGTTAATGGTGGATCCAACTGACGCATATAATATTAATATCAGCCTCGGTCTGGGTCCGCTTCATGTTTGCGTATAAAAGGTTGTTAAAATTATTATGAAATGCCTGTTGGCATGCAGGAAGCCGACCCGATGCCTGTTGCCCGTTGCCCGTTGCCAGATGCCCCAATCCCATTCCACTCGGTTGTCCTACCCCAATCGGGTGGACAAATGACCACTTATCAACGTGTAATGAAATATGGCACATGTGTTCGCCATATATGAAAGACATCCCTTTTGACATCAGTCGCAGTAGTTGGCGTCTTTGTCCTCTTGTGGAAGCCTTTTGTCGTGCTCTGGCATGTTATATGAATTATGTTGATGGCCACGATGATGATACAGGAGCTCACAGCTAACGATTCCAGTATTCGTTTGTGTGTGCGTCCTGTGTCTCATTTATTACATTTTGGCTTTTTGACAGATTGCTAAGCGTAGTAACCGTTTCCGCACTAATTTCCGTGTCCTGCAACTATTCCGACATCGCTGCCTTTGGCCTTCTCCTCAAGCTCATCCTCAGCGCAGTCATCGCTGTCTGGAGCATTAAAAGCCAAATTACTCATCATATCAACGGTCAGTTGCGCTGCTTTTTATGTATGCCATGCACAGGGATTTTAATAAATCGTTTTGTCCGAGTTTCCTCTCCCTTAGTCCTTGCACTGCCGTCAGCCCTTGCCATGGCTCCTTTGCGCTGTTTTTATTAGTTTGTCAATAAAGTGCCAAAAGACGTTGATTATGATCGCTGCTGCCCTCAACCACTCGGCCAATGGCTTATGAGTTTTGCTTATGACCTGCAGGCTGAGACCATTTTAGGCTTCAGCAGACATTGAAGCGACTATATATCCTTTACTTATCCTTTGCTATCATTTTTGCAATCATCCGTTTTTGTCGAGACCGACTGCTGTTAAAGTCGCAAATTCTCAACATATCCGTAGCAAGGAGCTTCTAAGGAGGCGAAAAACATGTGGCAAAGTATGTTGCATGCCTTTCGGCGCTCGGGGTATGAGTTGCAAGTTTCTTAAATATACGAACTGGGAGAAAGAGAAACTGTTGCCCTCTGTGTGCACTTTGTAATGCATTTTTAATGCACTTTTGCTACAATACATATACAAAGTCTCTGCTTTGAGGGTGATTTGGGGGTTTTTAACGGCGTGTAACGAAATTAATTTTTTGCTACTTTATACTGAAAGCCAATTAGATGGCATTACCTACACTTGAACTAGAAGCCAAGCACATGCGACCATAATTATGTTTAATTTATAATTGAATTAATTTTAAGTGGCTTTCAAGTTGC
The DNA here is from genome assembly GCA_035045725.1 of Drosophila ezoana. Lineage (NCBI taxonomy): Eukaryota > Metazoa > Arthropoda > Insecta > Diptera > Drosophilidae > Drosophila > Drosophila ezoana. The sequence continues at coordinate 4,592,080 of JAWNOU010000177.1, read as the reverse complement.
ACAAAGCAACTTTTAATTGAAACATTATTCTGATTACTTATTTTTGGCGGAGGGTGTGAAGAATATTTATTTAACTTAAGAAGTTAAATACATGTATTCAATATTTTAAGAGTTATAAATTCAAATAGAAAGGTATTTAAATAGGATAAAGAAAAAGCCCCTATAGTTTCTTCAGCCAAAGTATTCAATATACCTTTTAACTAAGACATTGTTAGGCTATTCGATGGCTCCAAGTTCTATTGCATTTTCATTTAAGTTAAATTTGAACTGTTCATAGTCTTAAATTTAATAGTACTTTCTGGCTTCAAAAACCGCGGGGAGTTAATTAACTTAAATTTGCGGAAAACGGCAGCGCGCACATGTTGCCTGTTTCTATAATTTTAATAATTAGAATTGGATGGCGGAAGGGTCGATTGTGCTGTTGTTGCCTTTGTGGTAGAGTTTGGCACTTGGTATGGGCGGATAATAAAATGGCCAATGTATGACAATGCCGGCCCCCCAGCCGATTCCCCAGTTCGCCTGGTGCTGCCAGCAGGTGTTGGACCAAAAAGTAATTATCATAAACTAGGCGCACACTGGTTGGGGCGGCCTATTGATTAGTGTAGCTTAAAGTTTAATTGAAAACTAGTAAGTATTCATCGTGGGCCATTTGACGGACAGTTCGCATGACCCGAACAGCCGGAGAAAGAGCTGCAAATGCGACACGCGCTGACGCTCAAATGTCAAATTAGACTCTGCAGTCCGTAAGCGATAACCAGTCGGCTGTGAAGGCAAACGCTCAGATTTAGAAAACGCAATTCAAATTAAATATGCCAGCAATTTGCTTGTCTCGAATTTGATTGACAGCTACATGCCGAAGGCGGAAACGGATGTGTCAAATCAGGGCGCAAGTTGCCAAAATAATAATAGCAGGCCACGCCAAGCCAAGCCAAGCTAGCCCAGTTAAGCAGCGCCGTGCCGTGCCGCCGACATTATCATCGCCTGCTTAAGCCCTTAATAACATATCATTTTTGTGACACGCTGCCCCGCATCCGTGCAGCGTATCCTGTTACCGTGTCGCGTGCTGCAGTGCAGCAATTATGAGCATTTAATCCGCGACCACAAAAACTACAAATTGGCTTAGGTAGCATAATTCGATGGTTAAGTGGCCAGCAATTGCACACCACCATCCAAAACTCTGAAGCGAGGGTTGAAATTCGACATTTGAAATGTGAATTATGAATGAAAATCATCTTAAATATTTTTGAATGTACATTTAAGGTTTTCCAAGATTCGACTGCCGGGACGGGATGTCCTTATTCTCCTGCCTATTATGCAAAACGAAAAAACGACCCCCAAACGACTTTTTTGAAAACAGAAAACTATTAATTTATCTAATAAGAATAACTATCCCTAATGAACTATATTAATTTAGAGAATATAATAATTTATAAAACAGTTCTTAAGAGTGAAGACATTTGTTATAGTATATAGAATATTAAATAGATAGGGTAAAGAGATAGATATGGGAAATCACTGAACCAGTGGGGGCAATTTTTAGCCTATCTGGCAAACTGTGATTCAACTCGTAACTGGGCGTGGTTGGTGAATTGCCAAAGGTATCCTGAGAGCAAAGTCGTGGTACAAGCTATTGTAATCTATACATACACAAAAAGAGTAGGCAGGAGGGAACCGAGAATTTTCAAATAGTAATTAATTTTATATTACAGCTCGAAAGTAGTTTTATTTGGAATCAGTACTTGGAACCAGAACCGAACCAGATACTGCAAAATTTGATTTCGGCTGAAAACGTGAGCATACTTTTAGGGCATTATATCTGATCCCCTACGTATGCTATTATATTGGATATTTATAAGATTGTCAGTTAGAGGGCGACACTAAAAAAAACCTTTGGAGATCTGTATTACTCGAAAAGAGTTTAACAATTGTATATTACTCAAAAATTATATTTGTACGATGCTTGAGCTTTCGCTAGGTAGATACTCCATTTCACCAGATAGTAGAGATGAGAGTGAGAGGCCAGGTAACAATCTGCTTACCTCCTTCCATATTATGTAAGGCCGCCAACAATAGATGGCGTATTGCAGCGCCTTAAATAAAATTCAGACGCTTTAAACAGCATTTATTTCATTAGGTTTCTATTTTGTGCTTTCCACAACAATAGGTATTGGTGAATCAAAAGAATATCGCTTTAAAACAATCGAAGCTTCGGGAGTCTGTTCTACATTTAACTGATCCACAGTGGTCAGATGTTCAATTTCGTTCATAAATACGTCATTCTGACCGGCAGTTACGATGGACACATTCGAGTCGTTCAAGTCCACGTCAGCCATGGCTTCCAAATAATCACTCTTTAATTTACTGAACCTTTCAACGTTAGGGATAACATGCGAGCGACAGCATGTGCACACTACATGGTTGCGTAAACTGTAGGCGTATGAACGCTTAGTTTTATACTTGGCCTTTAATGGAAAGTGTCGCCTTGGCCTTGGTAATGTCATTTTTCTGGCAGTCTTGCCAATGTGGGCTTTGCAACTGCGATTAACAAACGCGCGACGCGTCCTTTGTGGTATGCGACCAGCCGTGAAGCGGCTGCGTTTCTGTGCTCAAGACGTATGTAACTTTTACGGAATAGAAGAAACTAAGCATGTGCTCAAGTGGAACTTACGGTGCATCTAATTCTTGCCGGAATAACGGGAAACTGATAGAAGTTGTATTCGGCCCAAGGGCTTCGGGATAATATTCCAAGATGTGTCAGGCTACTTAACGACTTCAGCACGTGGCTTTTCACCAAATCCAACTTCCTTGTGCGACGCATCTGCAACATCACCTGCTGAACGATATCGTCCGCATTGATAAAGACAGGTTCACCTCTTTGTAAGAATGCGATCGCTCTCAGCACATGCCGAGTGTATGCTTTAGGTACGCCGGAAGTCGAGACATCCATGCTTGACAATAATTTCGATTGAAACAGAAAACAGAAACAAATCTTGAAAACTTTGGATATTTTGTGTTTTCGGTTAGTTTGGGTCGAAATGTGGCGAGCAAGTGAAGTACATATAAACAAAAAGCTAGAAAAGCTCTAAAATCGGCAGCATAGACATAATGTACATGGCTTATTCAGATTCAGATTCAGTCAAAAGCAACATACGAAATCGTTGAATGCAAATATGCATTAAAAATAAATTGACTTCATTTAAGATGTAAACATTTTTAAGTAAGCGCTTATTAATGGTTTTTAAAATTTTTATTTCTTTTTCATATATATATTTTTTTGTGCATTTGTTTTTATAATTCTTCTTACATGTATTTATGCGTTCTGTTTTGTTTTGTTTTTCATTTACATATATACTTTTGTCTTATGAACATATTCATGAGATCATAGTGATATTATATATATAAATATATATATCTTCATATATATTAAATTATTACAGCATAAGATAAAATGTACAAGTTATATGTCGTGTTCGCTTGAGCTTAACACAAAGAAAAATACATATTGAAATATGCATAATTGTTTACGAAAATACAAATTGAAAATAATGGGGACTTAAGTCTAAACGTAATTGAAGTTATGTAAGTTTGAATATGTGTTCATCGCAGCTTTCAATAAGAAAAGTTGGCAGCACATATTTAACACACACACATTTTCACTGTTTTGGCACCAACAATCTATACAAAATGGCATTTGATTTTTGCGCTATATACAAATTACGAATTACTTAATTTAATGTCGGAAGTTCGCATGGAATAAAATAAACAAATTTTCGCTATGTGATTCATTTTATTTTTGTTTCTTGCTTTTCTGCCTTGTTTCAGTTTATGGCAACCAAAAATCTTGTTGACTTTTGGGCGCGCGGCCACAAAACTTTACCGAGATCATTGTGAAAACTAATTAGAATGAACCATCGCTGCGGCTGGGCACCAGCAACAAAACCAACATTTTGCTGGCCAATGACAACTTTGCGTTGAGTTCATTTTAGAAAAATTTACAAAAATTTTCATTGATTTTTTGTGTTTTTTTGTTTTATAGTTGTTTACAAATTATGGGTATGTGTATAAAAAAAAAAAAAAAAAATACGTAAGAAAACAAATCATAATAAACAAATTTTGTCTACCTTTGCTGCTTGCTGCTGTTATATTAACTAGTGTATGTGGGCAACTCTCTCCCTTTCTCTGTGTATCTCGTCTGTAGAATGAATAACTCTTAAGCTACCAAAAAATATTGCTCTACTTACAGGCATTTAACATATGATAAACAATACATTTACTTAGATTCGAAGTGATTTTTTGATTTGTCAAGTGACAAGCGGAAAACTTTACATAAAAGAAACTTAGGGCTATGAATATGTAAACTAAAACGCTTGGCGATCCTAAACCTAAACTTTTACATAATTATGCCTAATTTACATATTTCTCATCGCGTTTAATGCAAGTAAAAAATTGCTGATGTAAATGATAAAAAAAATCCATGAGATCAATGCGATTTTTGGGAATAGTTTTTTTTTTTTTCATTTTTCTTTTCTTTTTATATGTTCATTTTCTTAATTATTTTTTGCTCTTTTAATTCCTTACTATTTTTTCACTGTTCGATTAGCATTGAAACGTCAAGAAATTTGGCAAAATGTTTTGAAACTTACCAAAACAAAAAAAAATATAAGAAAAAACAAACAAAAATTTGATTTGCTGCGTGTTGACTTTTTGACTTTGGCTAGCTATGGAGATCAATTGAGTTGCGTCCTCTATAAATTTCCAGTTAAGAGATCATTCAACGCTTGGCTTTGAGTGTTAACCAAAGGTAAACCTGAAAACGTGTCGTGAAGCTTTGGAAAATTTCAATGGACATTTTGCGCAAATTTCTCGAACAATGTTGCTTAATAACTAAATTGTGAGACCAATTTGAAGAATGAACAAAATAATCCTCATGAAAATATATGCTGCTTACTGACTACCAAATTTAACTAAAAACATGTGTGCACAATTATAATAAACCATAGACAAAATCATCACAAAAATGGCATATAAACTATATACAAAAATGTTCTTATTTTTTTTTCTTTTCATTTTTTTTTTGTTTTCTTTCTTTTGTGTGGGATTTTTTCTGTGATTTTCATTTATAACAATTAAAGCTAAATACTTTTTATGTTCAAATAATATTTTGTTTAAGATTTTTAACTAATTTAAAGCAACATTTAATTAAGTTGTGTAATTGCTACAAATATTTAAGATATATATATATATTTTCTTGTAATTGAAATTACAATGTGAAGACGTTGAAAATTTGTTGTTTGACAATCAAAAATATAATACAATTAAAATATATTGAAAATATTTTGGAAGCAAGATTTTTGTTTTTGTTCTTTTTTTTTTATCTTTTAAAGTTTTCAGTTTAGTTTTGTTTTTTAGATTTTACGAAATGCAAAGCTAAATGCAAAATAGCAAGAAATAATCAAACTCAGACATTGAACTGCTGGAAGACCGGCCTACAAAAGTATCTCAAAAGATGGCAGTTTACAGTTTTACTTGAATTTTACATATAGATTTAATATATATATATATAGAGTTTACAAAAATATGCTTGAGTTTTGTTTTTTTTTTGTTTTATCGAAAAAGCGTTACCAAAAAATATGTGTTAAATATTTTTACTCGTATATTTATGTTAGCAAAAATATTTATCATTCATTTGTCGTTTTTAGTCTTTAGCCAGTCTACAGATTACAATTGAGCAGTTTGAATTGTTGTTGCATGTTTTGTTTTCTTAAAGGATAGTTTATCATTTGAGAGAGAAATATGAATATATGAATACGAATACAAATACATATACATTTATATTGTTCTTGTGTCCCGTCAACCTCCTTAACTTTATACACATTCAAGATTCAAGATTTCCTCTAGATCAGCAAGTTCTTCGCTGTATTTATATATATATATATATATGTATGCGGGATTAAAATACGTTAGCTGATTTCACTATGGATTAAGCATATATGGTTATTTATGGTTCTTATTCTTGTTGTTGCTGTTGCAGTTTGGCACTCATCGCGCTGCAAAAAAGCCACAGCCCATGGCAAGCACAAAGACGGTGACAACTGTTGGCCAAGTGAAGCTTTGCTGTTTCTAAAAGTATTCCAAAATAAATGTACATATATATTGAGCAAATGTTTTTAAATGATTTCAGACTTAACTAAGCATCAGAGAATCTAGTACTGTGGCTTACACAATTGTAACAGTAGCAGTAGCAGAGTCCCGAGGGTCACATAAATATGGAACTCCACATAACAAAGCCACGTGCCCTCTGCTTGTTTGACCGCAGTCGCAACCCCTACCCGCTCGGCACACACACACACTCTCACACACACATACACACACCACACACCGATACGTATATCATGGACCGGAACTTCTGTAAGTGACCCAAATGTGGTTAATGGCTGGTCAATATAGTCAGCGTAATTATGTTTCCTAAAGCGCTCAGACTATCATTTAACAATTTCGTTTATCGCATTCAATGGACACATATAAAATAACAATTTATGCCATTTATTTGTAGAGCATTCACGGTTGAATGGCCATTGTGTGTTGCACGTGATGGCCTCTGGCCAGATACTTGATAGCCAAATCAGCTCGAGCAGCGCGCAATATTTATTATGCAAACTATGATTATTATATTTTGGGCATATTTTAATAGAATTTTGGCGTTTGTTAACTCAATTGAAAGCACTTTGGCACATGTGTTTGTATTTCGACATAGATATACATATGTATGTGCATATGTAACAATCACTTGACTGCTTTTAAAGATGCAATGGGAAACTAGGCGCCTACGTCAGATTGCAAATATATTCTCACGATCTCATTAAAGCGCACTCTTCCGATAAGGCAAATCGCGAAAGCTTGCGCAGCTTCCCAAGAGTGTTGGAGTGTCGAAGAGTCTCGATAAGGGGCAATATGGAAGCAATGCAAACAAATGACACGCAACGCAACAAAAGGACAGAATAAAATAATAAATTATAAATAAAATTGTATCAAGTGGGAGCTGCTGCCTATGAGTGTGTGTGCCTTAAGTCTGTGTCATGCGATTGAATTTCTTGAAGGTTGCAGTTTTTTTTTTTTTTTTTTTAATTGCGCAGGCAAAAAACAAGTAAAAGAAATGTAAATAAAAGTGCGCCCAGTTTTGTCACAATGCAATCTAAAGTACTTATAGACATGCATAGTATACGCGTATATATAAACTATATATAGTATATACAGGCTGTAATGCACACACACACACACACACACACATGCGGCAGCTGACAAAGGCTGACTCTTTGACTGACTAAACTAGTAGTGGCAGCTCCAGGAGGGCACGGGAATGGGAATGTGAACGGGAACGGGAACGACACTTGCCTCGATTAACATAAAGCAGCGGGGCCGAAGCCACAGAGGGTGGGAACAGGCGCTGGGCTGACTCCAGAGCAGCAGCAGCAGCAGCAGCAGCAGAAAGCAGAAGCAGCGCTGCGCAATTAATTTTTATCACACTTTTAGCATGTGCAAAGTTTTGCCTTATACAACATTTGAAATATGCACGACTCTTGTGGCTGCAACTCCAGCCCCAACTCCGAGTCCGACTCCGCCTCCCTGTGGCAATTTGTCATTGCCTGCGACTATTTTTAGGCGCATGTTTTTGCTAGTTGGGCTTTGAAAAATGCTAGCACGTGTGTCATCTGGGCTTGCCAGCAGCTGCGGCAAGTTAATGAACTCGTATTTGTTCCTAATTTGTGTAATCGGAATCTAAAATCCGTCACGGAATTCCGTTGCTTACCTTCTCCTTGGCCGTTCTCTCGCGCTGTGTGCTATAGCCGTTTTCGTTGGCATTGTCGCCGCCGCCTCCGCCGCAGAGATGCGTATTGTTGGTGTTGCCCGGATTGCTGGTCTTCTTCTTGCGCGGCGGTATGCGTCCGCTGAACTCCTGCAACCGTTCGCGTCCGGCCGTAAAATTGTCATAGCGATCGTCAAACTCATCCCAGCTGGTCTCATGATCGCTCTGATACTCGCGCTCATCCTCGCCCGTCGAGGTCAGCCTCTTGCTATAAAGTATAAAGAGAGTGAGATCATGATTATCATTAGAGCAGAGAGGGAGAGAGAGAGAGAGAAGAGAGGGCGAGAGCATGATAATCATAAATTGTGTGTGCTCTTATCAGTGCATGCATAATTAAGTAAACGCAAAGAATAAAATTGTGATTAATTGCAAGGTTTTTTTTTTCATTTTCATTAATTTAAATTTGCGTTGTTTGTGGGAACTGCTTTTTATAAAACTTCATATAGACTTTAAGTGAACTACACTCAGAAAACTTGACTTAACTTCCAAAAATTCGACATAATATTATAGATACTTTGAATACCCGTAGAGGGTATTAAAAAGTCGGGGCCACTAGAAGTTGTAATGTTTTTTATATGCATGTAAATAACGGCCTCCAATGAAATTTATATATGTTCCACTTTGCATTGCTTATCAGCGAGCCGCGAAACATGAATGAAATTTGAAATGTTGTTTTGCTTGGCTTCGTTTGGGGGAGGGGGAGGGTTGAGTTGGGTTGGGCTGGGTGTAGGTACTTACCGTCTGGCTGCATCCGATTGGCTGCGCTGCAGACGCATCTTGGGACCAGTTGGCGCCAATGGTGTCGATGCCATGGCCGGGCCATAACCGTGCCGGCCAAAAGACGCAGCCGATGCAGCCACCGAGGTCGAGGTGGAGGCATTCGCAGTGTTCGGCGTGGGTGGCGGCGTATAGGTGGCATAGTAGGCGCCAACCGGCAGCGGGTGCCCGTAGGAGGCCGGATGATGTTGCAGCAAGTGTGATGCCTGCGGGTAGCTGTGGCTGTAGTGCATCGGTGGCGCCGACTGCGGCGCCGGCGGTTGCGGTGGCATTGGCTGTGGCGTTGTCGGCGCCGGATATGGCTGCCGGAAGAAGTTCAGCTCCTCCCCGGCGGCAAAGCTGATGCTAGTGCGAGGCGTGCGCGGCGGCACATGAATGCCATGGGCAAAGAACACATCCCCGCCCGTATAGCTGGGCGACTGGGCACTCGAGCACGAGGGGCTGGGCGGTGGCGGATACTGAAAGATTTGCGGCGCTGCAGCGGAGAGAAAGAGAAAGAATATGCATATAAATAAAATGGCCATTAAGATCGCCAACAACAATTACAATAATACTATTAATACTATGTAAACAAAGGTGTCGACGCTGTCATTGGCCCTTCGACTGCGGCTGCGGTTGCGACAATGCAAGGAAGTGTCTAAGGTCGTCGGCCATTGTGCAACTGCCACTGCAACTGCAGCTGCGACTGACTGGGCACTTAGCGGCGCTGTCTGCCCATAAAAGCGATTTTAATTACGGCAAGTCCTCGCTATATGCCAATCATAAAACCTATCATAAAATCGTCAAGTGGCCCACCTTGCCAGCGGCTTCTTTTGTGCTGCGCTTTTAAAGTATCTTAAAAGTTAAAAGTATCTGCCTATAGTATATATGTATCTGATCTTCTTCTGAGGCATATCTCAGCTGAAATGTGTCTTCAAAGTTGCCAAGTGGCAAGTGCAACAGCTGCAACATCATTTATGTATGCTAAATAAGTAGCTGTATCTAAGTTCTACCCGTACAATGCCATTTCATATTGATGCAATATGTATTTGTATATATAAGTATTTGTTTTTTCTTTTTCTGCCATCTCATGCAAATTGAGAACAGAAAAGCGTTGATAGCTAAGCTGATCACTTGATATGCGCATAAATTTAATGTTATTGTTGTTGTTGTCTTGTTGCCTGGCAGTTTGTCTTGTGCTGGGAGGGGGGAACATTTTCATATGATTTCTTAATGTTTATTTACTTAAAAAGCAATTTAATAGCGACATATGATTGATTGTAATGCAAAATTTATACAAATCACCCGACAACGCCGACTGACCGAAACGATAATGTCTCAAGCAGCTAATTGCCCCTAGGGCTAACTTATTTGCGAGTGGTGCTGTGTGGTGCTTATGGCCAGCATTCGTAACTGGCAAGTTTGGCATGCCAGTCAGTCAATTGGCTTGGCGGGCAGACAGACAGTTTGAAATTGCTTAAGATACATAGATACAGATACGGCCAGAGGCATGCTCAAATAATGTCATTCAACGTCAACCTGCAGGCCACTAATTTGCAATTGACCCATTAGCCTTGAACTCGAATAGCGTGCAGCGTAGCGCAGCGGGTCGCAGTGAAGCGAATCGAGTGGCTCACAGCTGTTGCAGTTGCCTTGCAGTTGCATTGCAGTTGCTGCAAAGCAAAACAAAATCTGCGCTTAATTGCAGGCAACTGCACAGCGCCACTCCTTGTGCTCATGCGCGCATTTGTATCTTACAGATACTTTATGCCATTTGAAACTAGTTTGCCTGCCTGCCAGCCAACCAGCCAGCCAGCTGCCTGAAGCTCCACTGCGGCTCACGTGCGCTGAACGCTCGCGCGCTCCAACGTCGCATTTAACCTTGAAAATCTGCCAGTCCAGCTCAGCTGTAGCCCAAGTCAGCCCAAGTCAGGCATCATTACGGCTCGCATTTGTATCTTGTAGTTAGCTAGCTGCTGGCCAACTTATATAACTAGCCAGCTTTATGTGTAGAAGTCTGGCTGGGCCATGCTGGTGCCTTTATGATGAGGCGCATTGAAAATGTTACTACTAATTGCAAATTGTGTGGAAAATTATTTGCCAAGTGTTAAAATTGCATTTGCATATGAGTATGTGGGCACAACTGTGTGTGTGCGTGTGTGTGTATGTGTGTGCGATTAGGTGTGGTGCAGGTTGATGAGCTTGGGCTGTGATATCGCTTGACTATGCCTGACTGTGACTAAGCTGCATATAAGACAATTATTACGGTATTTATATTTATAGTTGAAAACCATTCGATAGTGTGACCATTCGATAATGGCCGATAGTTCGATAGTCGATATTAAAATATTATATATATTATTTGTAAAATGTCTTATATGAATATATTAAACTGCTCAATCTACGATAAAAATTTAATGAAGAACCTTTGATATTAATCGATAATATATGAGTTTCTAATACTTTAAGAATATATTATTAAATACACATTAGCTGCTCATATTTTCTTTAAAATATTCATGATTTTATATTTTTTAAATCAGTATTAAGAATAATTAAGATTTGTAAGATCAAGTTGTTCCATAAAGAATTATCGATAGTTATCGATAATATATACAATTACGCTAGCCTTCGATAATTTGGAAAATATCATCTATTAATAATTTTTAAGATATTTATGTAAATTTTATTGTGAAATAATTTTTTGATCAAAATGTTAGATAAAGAGCTTTCGATAGTAAGTGATCATATCTACAATCGATCGTAATCGATACTTTGTACAATAACGATAGTCTTCGATGCTTTTACAGCAACGTGAGTACACCATGTCATCATATATCGTATTTATTTAAATCTACAAATTTTCTTTAAGGTTAAACAGTTACGACTCGGGATCACAGTTAGAAAATCAATTTCTGTGCTTGTGTTTTTATGTCCCACCTCTAGCGTTTAGGAGGTTTATGGCACCTTAGCAATTTTTATGATCGCATCTCGGTGCGGGCGCTGCTGCAATTGTTGCAGTTGCAGTAAGTAGTTATTGTTTCTGTTAATGCTGTTAGCTGGTGACGAAACGTGACCAATTGTTAGCCAGTTTTCTGCATTTGTTTGGACGAATGCAATTATTTTTATGGCCGACAATATGGCAAATGTTTAATTGAATTGCGATTATTGCGAGGGACTTGCGGGTGTGTACGGGCCGCATTTGTCGCATCTACGAGCTGTCTTAGAACAACAATTATGTGTGTAATTTACTTTAATTTTTCATACTCGCCGTTGCGCTGCTGCCGACTGCGGCAATGTCGCAACAATTGTTGAGGCCGCGGCAGCAGCAGCAGCTGACAAACATCAATCAGGCAAAACACAGCAATAACAAAGCCCAAGTCAAGCTATAAGTTAAACTAAGCAGAACGTTAGAAGCTTAAAGAACAATTTACACGCGGCCCGAGGAAAAACCGAGCAGGCTGGCGGAAAAACGTGAAAAATGCTGAGCGCTTTGTGTGCGCGAGTGTGTGCAAGTGTGTGTGTGTGTGTGTGTGTGTGTGTGTGTTACGCTTTGCTTGCCACAAAAGAACAAAACGTTTGACGACGTTCCGAATGCATTTCGTATACCCTAACAATGGATATTATTATTTCATTTCCCATGTTAAAAATTTTATCATAAATACATATCTTTTATCATAATAGTAACAGCAAATTTCTGTGTGAAAAAGAATATGCTTTCAATAAGGAATAGTTTTTGTTCGAGCATCTAAGGCAAAATGAATTAAGTTAAAGATCAATGCAAAACAGGGTATTTAAACGTCGGCTAACCAAACTCGAGCTGTTCTTTCTATTTAGTTGTGCAGTTTTGCAGTTGATTACATGTCAGCCCAGAGTCGAGACCGTCAGAGCCGCAGCAGCATATGCTGCTCATGATGGCCTTGAAGTGTTTGAAAAATAGCAACAATAACAGCAACAGCAGCAACAACAACTACAACTACAAAAAAAAAAACAACGACTGCAGCAACAACATTAACAACTAAATGCGAGTATGAATATCAGGCAACAACTGCGTCGTACCGCAGAAATCGAAATTGAAACGAGTTTCAATGGATCTGGCATCAGGCTAAGTTGGTCACTGGGCCTGAAACCCCGATCGCTGATCAGATGCTAAATGTGTGCCAGTTCAAACTCAAAATATGCAGGTTTATAAACTAGGTTTAATTCTGCTTGAAATTCAAAATATTGCATTTTTCAATTTGGGCTAAGATAAAATTTAATGCGAAATCTAAATTCTACTTTATGAAATCAGAAGGAACTTTTAAAAGATACGTTTTAAACTTCATTCTTTTTCTTGATAAACAAACTAAGATAAGGTAAAGATACTTCTGATCTTAATTTCTTCTTGCGTAAAGATGAAGAACACAATAGAAGACACTTCTAAAATAAAGTTCAGATAAAGATACCTTTTAATCTTAGTTCTTTTTCTCGAAATGCCAAATATCAAGCATTAGTTAATTAATTAATTAAAAAATTAATTAAAATAAGGCAAGATACTTCTGAAATCATAATTCTGCTTCTCGAGATAAATTTAGGTTTAAGAAGAGGTAGTTATTTTTCTCAAAATATAAAATATGGTATTATATTATTGGGGCTTAGAACAAGATACAAGTGCAATGTGAATTCTTCCTCTTGCAAGCCAAAATATGAATTTCTATAATGCAGGTTAAGCTAAAGATACAAGCGAAATGTGAATTCTTTTTCTAAATACCATTTGCAGAAAAACGAAACTTTGTTAACTGTCACTGGAGCACTGACATTTATTAATGATGTCGCGAGACGGCAACAACAACAACTCCAACTTCAAGACTGACAGCACAAAGGAATGACTGTGGTATCCAAAAGGAGCAGCCGCTGCTTGTTGCGTTTGCTTAATTCTCCCCAAAAACGAAAAAAAAATGCCAAGAAATTTCAAAAATTGGCATTACAAAATGTTATATGTTGCCTCGCCTCAGCGCCTTGCCACACGCTGCATTGTTGTGTCACACCTGACGCCCACACACACACACACACACACACACACACACACACACACACACAGGAAACAACACGCAGCCAAATCGAGTGGAATTGAATTCGGGCTTTTAAGGCGATTTGCTGGTTGTCACGATGCGACGAGCTACAAATTTGTTGGCTCGTTGATCGTCAGGCTGTTGGCTTTAATTAGGCGAGGCTGCAGCTGGGGTTGCCGTTTTATTTTTTTTCGTTTCAGGGCCAAAGTGTTAACGGTACAATTTGTAATGCTCCAACCCAAATTCGAATTCCCCAATGCGGTCAAGTGACTAATTGCCATTTTTTTTGTGTGTGTGCTTGATATTCAGGAAGTCGCAAGTTTGCGAACTTAAAAAGAAATCGCAGTCGACAAAATTGTTGTCCATGTTGTCAACAAGATTCTTGTCTATATATAACAAATGCTCAAAACCATTTTGGTGTTATAAAAAACGACAACGAACAATGCAAAGTTGAATGTCAATCAGCAGGTGTCGCCAGGTCGAGCGATCGATCGAACGATCGATTGCCATATTCAACTGTTAATTACCAATTTTGGTAGCGTTAATTAGCCATTTGTGTAATGTGCTTTACCGTTATGAGACGTGCAAATTTGGAAGCTGCTCAAAATGCGGAAATCATCTGAAGAATTTTGATGAAAGTGTGAGTGTGAGCGTGAGTCACACGAAGGAGAAAGTTCTTGAGCAAGAATTTTGCTGGATTAGAAGTAAAAGTTGGCTGATGCAAACAGTCATATATATAGTATATATATATATTTAGTCAACTGATGAAATGGGATTGGAATGCCTGAGCAGAAGGTTCTGGAGCAAGGCGAAGATTGCAGAGCTGTATTTTTGATATACCTTTTTCAAATATAACACCCAATGCTAAGGCAGCATAATTGTATCTAATGAACTAAGAACGCGCAGTGAGCGAGGTCAGTTTTAAGCGGCATATATGTTTATATAGTCGCCGCGTCCAGATCGTGTATCTAATGAGGCTGATGAGGCATCATTTTGGTTTCCACTCGACTTCAAGCTCAGCTGGCCAAGCCTGAGCGTGCGAACAGCCGCCACATAAAATAAACAAACTGTTCATAAAAAAGCAAAAAATAAACACTATATTTTAAAGCTGAGCAATTTTTGCGTTTTTTACTGATTTATGTGCAAGGTTAGACGCCCGGGCAGCGGCAGTTGCCAGTTGCGTGCCTCGCGACGCGTGCCCCAAGTGGCAAGTCGAGTCGAGCGGTTTTTCAAATTGAACTCCGTTTGTGGACTCCACGTAGCACGCAATCGTGTGCGTTGTATAATTATCATTTAGTTTAGTTTGATTTAATTGCAGCATTAATTAAACGGGGATTTGGTTCAATGAAATAAACATTTTGCGTACGGAATGCCTTTTGTTTTCTCAATGGAATGAGGCAGTTTCCCCAACTGAGGGACAACCAGAAGCGAAAACTTGTGAATATTACGCATAGCATTAAATTCTGCAAAACACGCGACCCCCTTCCCTCCCCTCCCACTATTTCATCTGCCATGGGAAATTGCAAGCTCCTGGCATATCAAACAAATGTCTCAAAATAGCTCAAACGCTTATCACAGCGCACAGCAAAGACACAGGCTAAGTCAAATGCCGACAACGAGATGCGCTCTAAATGTGATTATGTATAAGCCACATCGACTCTGCAACATACCCTGCCTGCTGGAAGTGTGCGCAGCTTAAGCGCCTCGTTTGCGTCGCACAAACAAAACGCAAGCAAACTGCAAAATGCATGCTCAATATTTTATAAACGACAGACAAATGCAATTTTTCAATTTCTCGAGTTGGGCACACACAAAGCTTAAAGGGCTATAAAAAACTGCCAGAGCCAAAGACGACGAGGCCAACACGCACACACACCCGGAATGGCCAAAAGCCATTGATTTTGCTGCAGCAAAAGAAAAGCTGACGCAGAAAACTGCTGTCGTGTGAAGCAGCGGAAAATGTCTTTGCATAGTTATTTGGCGAAAAGCTAGCTGTGCACAACTTGGGCTTTAGAAGCTGCAGCTACCACGTACCGACATCAAATATATTGAGCATGTGTATCTTTTTGGGCTAAGACATCAATTTTTTTAGCGACAAATAAATTATTAAACAAAAAAACTTTTGAGAACAAAATGCTGCTAAAATCAGAGAAAATGCAAAGCTATTTTTGATATCCAAATGAGTTAAGCCAGAAACCGAGAGTCAAACTTTAAATCTTATAAGAATTTTATTATTTTATTTAATATTTCTTTTTAAAATTATGAATAATTATTTATTTCCTTTTTAATGCAAGCAGAGGCAAGACAGCCGCTTAGCATACTGAAAGGTTAAAGTTCAATTCGCAGCTCAGCTTGATGTGAGCATAATTTTGATAATACTCAAAGTAAATCGGAAAAGTTTCAAGTGGAAACAAGAAGCTTTTTGGAGATTACACAAAGGGGGGCACATGATATCATTCGCATAGAAATCGCTGCTGTTCAGCAAACTGATTCATTGGCCCGTGTGGACACGTAATATGAGAAGCGTCAAGCGGCGGCAGTTGCACAACTTGTTGTTGGCCCAAGCAGCACAATCAGCTATCAACTTCTCTCAATAAACAATCAAATGCGATTAGTAAATGTGCAAACAAAATGTTAACAACAATTAACGGCGCACATGAAACCCAATGCGCGGGCTTTGCCGGATAGCCGCTTGAGTGGACACTGAGGAGCGGGTGAGTTGGGCGGGGATGGAGGTAGGCAACCCTTGGGCACGCCAACGTCGAGTGGACACCAATCGCAGCCGCTGGCGGATGACGCAGCGAAGACAGCGCGTCTGGCGGAGCCGACAACTTTTGCTGTCGCTGCTGCTGCTGCTTGTTATTATTGTTATTGTTGTTGTTGTTGTTGCTCTTCATTTGCAATTTCGTTTCATTTATTAATATTTTTTTTGTATTGTTGTTGCTGCTGTTGTGCTGGTGGCACATAAAACGTGCATTTTGCCGTTTTTTTTAATTATTTTAATTGCGTTTCATCTGTTCGAATGCTGCTCATTTATTGTTTAATTGTAAAATGTTTATTATTTGCGTTGTTAATTGCAGCAAATGTGCTGATAGCTTGATCAGCAGGAGGCGAGCTTTAACAACTGCTAAATGCTCCCACAGCATTTGTCTCCATGAGAATACGTATCTGCATGCAAATCTAGTCAGAGCTACTTATTCACAGTTAAGATTAACTGCTATGAAAATGCAGAGCTTGTCAAACTGCGCCATGGGGGCATCTTTGGTGGCATTGAAGTTGGGCCCCCCGCTTCTGCCCCTAGTTTAACTAGGTGCCATTGCGGACGCCTTCGCTTGTTGCCAATTATAACAAGTAGCTGTAGTCTGCTGGCATATCCTGTTCTTAGTTTTCTTCCTTTTGATACATATATCCTTTTCCACTTTGCCTTGAGCGGCTGGCGGGCTCATTTCTTTTGTCTGACGCTCAAGCGCTCGAGCGGCAGGCCCAGCGACGGCTGTGTCTAGGCTCAATTTCATAACAAAAACTTGAGCACGTTCCTCCACATAGATATGGCCAAGTCGAGACCCCTAGCCCAGCACAAAGTCTGTTCAGTTCAGTGCAATGCTTCAATGCAAACAATTTAGCACGGCCTCAGACGTGTGAGACTTAATCAAAAGCCAACTAGACACACACACATGCACACGGGAAATCAGACCCGGGCAAGCCCAGACACTCAGGCACTTGGATACATACTACTACTTAGTGTTAGAGCCTATAGGTAGCTCATTCCTAGTGTCAAGTTTATGCACCTAGCTAACAGTAATTTTTGTTATTTTTATTCATTTTTTTTCTTCTGCTGCTTTCGTGCTTTACTTATTAAGCAAAGTGCCTGGCGGGCATTTAAACTTGAAATGTGAAAAGTTCATTGCGCTGAATGGTGTGAATAATAAACAAACCCGGGCTGCTTTAAAGATTCATAGTTTTCAAATCAAAAGATAAGCAAAAAGAAGAGAACCGCAATCTGAGTCGAGAATTAAATACCCTTCACTTTAGGAACAATAATTGTTAAGCCAAGCTTTTGTTTATAGAACAACTTTCAGCTTACGATCGTTCGTATTTATTGCAATAATATCGATATTTATGATCATAGCCTCTATTTCATTTAATTACCTTCTCGTAATTGGCTTGTGCTGACATATAAAATATTTTTAAAATTTATAATTGTATACTTAAAGTCGTATACTCTCTGAAAGGGTATTGGCAAAGAGCTACTCTCTGAAAGGGAATTGGAAATGTATTGCTCTCAAAAAGGGTATTAGAAATGTGATACTCTCTTAAAGGGTATTAGGTATGTGATACCCGCATAAAACTCAGCCCCAAATGTTCAGCACAGCTGGGCTATCAACGCAGACCCTGCAGCTATCATGCCCAGAAGAAATATGTCATAAAAAACTTGTGCACCAGAAATGGGAAGTAGAAATAATATTTTCGTGTATCAGTTTGTGCAGTTGCATGCCACAGCTGAGCAGCTGCGTTGATAGATTTTTCGGTCATCAAAATGTTTATGGCAACTGGCTGCATTAAAATGCATAACACAAGGATGCAAAGGGGGCAGCACAGGGAGGGAGGAAGGGGAAGGGAGGTCTGCTGGCACCACAGGCAACATCCGCAGTGGAAACGCAATCCTCAAATTGAATGAAGCAATTAATGAAGCAACTGGCGCAGCGACAAGCAACATTTCAGATTTGCATAAAACAGCGGCAAATAAATTCACGGTCAATGTAAAACCAAATCACGAACAACAACAGCAACAAAAGCAAGAAAACAATGCACAAAGTGAAGCCGAGCATTGGCAGCCGCAACTCAAAGCCATGGCTAAAACACACACACACACATGCATATGTGTGTAGATGCACATATAAATCGGAGACTGGCCTGGCAACAGGGCAGAGTAAATTTGCATTTGTTCAGCCGCAAAGTGCAGAAAGGAAATCTAAATGCAGATGATGATGATGATGATGATGATGAAGCTGTTGTTGATGTTGATGTTGATGATGAAGTTGGCGCTGAAGCACACAAGTCGCTGTGTAGGCTGTACAAAATGAGTGAAGCGAGCCTGGCAATGAGATAATAAGCAGCAGCAGCAGCAGCACAAGCTCTCTTTATCTATCAACAGCTAGCTCTCTCTCACCTTCCACCCCCCCTCGCTTCGTCACTCTCTGCGCACAATCCAATGCGACGTCAGCTGTTGCCAGGTCAGCAACAGCAGCAATAGAACAGGAACAGGAAAAGCAACGCCAAAAGGTCGCCATGTTTGCCGCCATTTTTTTGTTATATGTGCGGCGCTTTCCTGATTTCCGCTAGCTCGACTGCGAAGTTGCTGAGCAAAACAAAATGGTGGAAAATGTCAAGAGCGACAGCGCTGCCCAAGTCGACGTCGACAGCGGCAGCAAAAACAACGCCTAGCAGCAACAGCTGTTGGCAACAAGCCGAAAGGAGTCGTCGAATGACGCGAATGGCCAGACCAAAAGGGAGCTGACAAAACGGCGTCGCTTTTACCCTGATTGTGCCTCGCTGTAGCGGGGCATGTGGGGGGGACTATCCGCACTGTCATTGCACCTTTTGTTAGGCCCCAGTTTTAGGGGTGGGTTTTTGGAGCCGCTTAAGCAACTTAGGCGCACAGCCGCCCATCAGCAGCAGCAGAGGCAGCCGCAGCACAAAAGGCGCCCAAACGTTGCTGCTGCTGACGAACTTGAAGCTTTTGCGGGGCTTGCGGGGCTGAGGATTGGTACTTTTTATATATACACACATATTTTAGGCTTTGGGGTTGGTAGTTTGCGTCGATGACTAAGCGTTGCCCCAAACGTGGGGACTGTGGCGACTCTCCCGTGTTGGAGTTGGGTGCGCGTTGAAGATGCTGCGGCAAAAAATGAAAATAAAAAAAAAAACGATGTGTGCGAAAGGGTTTCGTCATCAAGCTAAACGCATAACGACGGCATAGGGTTAGGCTAAGCTCGAGCTTAGCTTAGTGTTGTCAAGTGCCGAAAGCAGTGTTGCCTAGTTGTTCAAATGTGTTACTATTAGATAAATTATGCACTTGAGGGCCAGCGACTGCAAACAAGGGCCAAATTGTGTGCGGGGTTGGCCTTAGCTAAGCTAAGTAAATAGAATGGATATTAGTTGGGAAGACTTTATGCACTCGGAGTGGCCTGAAATACCATCTAATAACAGCTTTAAGGCTTAGCGAAAATGCAATTCGTGTTGCGTCAGCCAAGTGCATGGACTGATAGAAAACGCAAGTGCCTGGATAGCTCGATCAAAAACTCGTAAGCCAAGTCAGATTGCAACACAGATAGATAGACAGGCTGGCTGGCAGGCCACAGAGGCAGGCCTCCTAGCTCCCGCCCCCTCCCCTTGCAGCTCCGACCAGGGCAATTAGGCAAACGGGTGGCGACTGCCAACGCGTTTTGGACAGGCCAAAAAGATTGCTTTTTGCTGCTTTAATCAATATATATGCAAGAGTGCATATCTATTATACTTATATATATATTGCAGTTAATAAATAACTAGTAAAATGTGACTCATGACTCGCCCGTTCGAGGTAGGGAACTCTCGAAGGTTTTGCCCACCTCGGCCATAAATAATAATCAGCGCGGGGCGTCGCAGCTGAAGCTGGGCTAAGAAAAACCAAAATTATTTAAAAGCGAAAAACAACAAATACTGAAAATTGTTTTTCTCGCTATTCTCAATGTCCGGCGTAACAAACCGCAGCTGACAGGCGACGACAAGGGGCCGGGTCTATTACGCAAAAGCCGCGACAACAAAGACAGAGAGAGAGAGAGAGAGAGAGAGACCGCAAAAGCCAACGTGCAACATGCAACAATGCTTTGACCGCAGTCAAAGGCTACTTAAACTACCGTTAAGTCAAATGCTTTGTAAACACAGCCGAAACTAGCTGCAACTGCAACTGCAACCGAGCTTGGGCCAGACGTGCGCCTAAGGTCAAATGGCGTTTAATAATTTGGGTTAGTGGCTCGCAGCAACTGGCCGCAGCTAGAAACGTGCCACACACAAGCAGATACATAGATACAAAGATACATATCTCATGGATACACAATTCGAATAAGACATTCGACTGCAATCGACGTATTTAACTGGAGCTGGCGCTTTATTATTATTTTTTTTTTTTCGTTTTTTTTTTTGGTTTTTGGCGCGTGCCAATTAAACGTGCCGAGCTCTTTTTTATGGACACACGCCCACCTTTTGGCCGTTTCTTTTGTTTATTTCGCTTGGTTTTCGTTAAATTGGCCATAGAACTGACTTATCGCGACTGCTTAAGCCTAATCGGAGGCGTGTTCGTTTTTTACCGCCCTGACAACAAGTCTACAGCTGATTCATATGCAGCTAAAGAGACTGGATTTAGTCAGCAATGCGGTTGGCAAACAGGAAAATACTTTAGGTTTCATATGTAATAGTGTTAATAACGGGAATCCCTTTTTAAGCGTATTGATGTGGCGATATAAAAGGAATCATATATGATTCAATGATTTGGAGATGATCCATTGGGGAGTATTGAAATAGAAAGATTTTGCAATGATTGAGATGAGTAATTCAAGAATAAAAAACAAACTAGTATTTAGGGACCTACTATAAGAATAAAGTATATATTGAAGGAATCCCTTTTAAAGGTATTGACTTTTAGATAATGCATTGAGAAATGCAAATCAAATTAAAGAAAGGATTATGCAGCGGATTATAAAAAAGGGAATTCCCATAAGAATCATACATATTAGAAATACTTATTAAATGAATCCCTCTTTTAATTATTGATTTTCAGATGATTCATGGGGGAATGAAAATAATATTAAAGGAAATACTACAACATTTTTAATAATATTTTACAAAGGAATCCCTCTTTAAAGTATTGACTTTTAGATGCTTCATTGGAAAATAAAAATAGATATAAACGATAGTTTTAAAAGATTGTTAATTTCTATCTATTGTTGCAAATCTTGTCCTTAGCATATTAAGAAAAGGAATTGAGGTTGGCATAAGTTTTTTATGGGCTTAAATATAAGATATTTTTTAGTGGGAATTACTTTATAGATTTCATATTTGGGAAGAGCAATGAATATATGTATGTATTATGTATATCGTAAGTATGTTCTGAAGCTATCTGGCCTAATATTTTAATTTCTTAAAGCAAATTTGTCAAGGCTAATCCTCCCCTTAACCCTATAAAGAATTTGCGGTAACATGATGCCCTGCTGTTGTTGTTTGTTGTTGTTGTTTTTCTTACTGGCTTACTGAATGTGCTGACCATACGCAAAAAAAAAAAGAACAACAATCGCGAACGTGGCTAAACAAACTGAG
This sequence comes from Drosophila ezoana, assembly GCA_035045725.1. Taxonomy (NCBI): domain Eukaryota; kingdom Metazoa; phylum Arthropoda; class Insecta; order Diptera; family Drosophilidae; genus Drosophila; species Drosophila ezoana. The sequence continues at coordinate 4,570,057 of JAWNOU010000177.1, read as the reverse complement.
CAGTAGAGAGAGACAATAGTCGGGGGCATAAAACTGGGAATGAGCCAACAACCTTGAAAAGCGAAACCTACAAAGGGAAATGCAGTCAAGTGGCCAGCGACAGCAACTTGGCTAATTAGAGCTGTAAAAAAAAGTAACAAATAACAAAAAAAAACTGACCCATTTAGGGAGCCAGTGTATTAGCCATAAACTCACCCGAGGTATTCGCCTGATTGATGTAATGTCGCTGATGTTGCTGATACCATTCGCAGAGGGCGATTAGCACCTGGTCGGTTTGCATTGGCAGCGGCGACTGCATCGGCGTCTGCGTGGCCGAGGTGGTTGTGTTGGGTGACTGTGAGGCGACGCTGCTGGCGCCATCCGATGCGCCCGACGAGGAGGAGACGCCCGACGATGAGGATGCGCCTGACGAGGAGGATGCCGACGACGACGAGGAGGAGGAGGAGACGCCCGAGGTGCCCGATGAGCTCGAGGCGATGTCATCGGTGCCGCCCTCGGGCAGATAAAAGGGCACGGCCATTGTGTATGTGTGTGTGTGTGAGTGCGTGGGTGTGTGTGTGTGTGTGTGTATGGGCTGGCTAAGTTCGTAAATTTGTTGTGTGACGCTTCGGCGTTTGGTTTGGATTTTCAATTTGGGACTTCTGTCCTGCTCTAACCTGGCTTTTCGTATTGTTCGGCTGTCTCTCAGTGACACTTTTCTGGGCGTGCACTCAATTGATTTTGTATTTCTTGTGCAATATTTTGAACATTAAAAATTGCAGCATTTTAGGTTGTTAAACTTCAGAAATGTTTTGCAGCACAAACACTCAAAGTATTTAAATTCTTTGTTTTTATTTTCATTTGTCGTATCGTATGATCTTTGTTTAGTATTTATTTTTTGCACTGGATTGATTCAGTTTGTTTAATAATTTGTTGTTATTTTTGTTTAGTTAGTTTTTCGATTTTTTCGCATTTTTCATAAAGCTCGCGCAACTTATTTAAAAACACAAACAATTCTCAAAATTCTCAAGTCGCGTAGAAAGAACACACGAAGCACTTAAAACGTGTCGCAAACTCAAACTGCGATTTGATTTCCACTTGGCTTGGTTTGAGGAGAAAACACGTCTTTACTCGCTTCGCGGCTGAACTGAACTAAACTGAATGCGCTGTGCGGCGCAATGCGAGGCAGCGTATCTGCAAGATACGCGCGTTTAAAAAACGACTCAAATTAAGAGAGCACCGCATCGAGCATGGGAGCAGAGGGAGAGCCTCTGCAGCGGCGGCGTCGCTGCCACGCTTCCAGAGTGCAGCCGGACTGGCCTAGGCCTTATGCTTATGCACATGCATGTTGCTGCAGGTAGTAGTGAGTAGTTATGGCTGTGGCTGTGGGGACGCAGCGGGGCACCCAGCGGCGACGTCGACGTCGACATCAACGACAACGACAACGCCAACGCCGCAGCTCATACAATGCAAAGAGCGGAGTAAAAAAGAAACAACAAAAACAAAATATAAATTCAGCGCGAGCGTTACGCTCTTCACTATGAGAGCGAGTGAGTAGGCGGCGTGTCTGTGTCTGCTTGAGCGTGCGTCTGTGTGTGTGTCCGTTCGAGTGCGAGTGCGAGGCAGCACAAAGATCTTGTTGAGCAGGTAACTCAGCAACAACAAACAGCGACGCGGCAGAGCAGCGAACGTCGAAGCAAAACAAAAAGTGCGATTGCAGGCACAAAGTCTGCGTCGTTGTTGTTGTTGGCGTTTTGTCATGGAGCAACAACAAAAAGAAGGGAACACGAAACGAGCGAGAGTAAAGGCTTTGCTCTTAGAAATAAATCAGTACGAGCTGGCTCGACTGTTAGACATGCTATAAACATAATTTAAATTAATATACCTGTGCACATGTATGCATTCCGAATTTCCGTTTATTATCCGATCTGAAAGATTTTGTTGGTCAAATTTATTGTTCAATTACACAAGATTGTATTCCAAGTATCCCAATATTCTGCAAGTACGTGGTATAACGAGTATACGCGAACTAAAAAGGTAGTAGAAAAAAAGGTAGTTAAAAGGTAGGTAAAAGGTACTTCAGCTTGACAATAATATTTTGGCCTGGTTAAAACCTATGTGTTAATATAATTATTTCTTGATATGCTTCTTTTTTGACCTAATTCGTACTTAATGTACATACATACATTCATATTCTGAAATCAGTTGAATATATCGTTTATTCTAAGTTCTTAAGTCCCATATGCTATATACTGTCACAATCTGAATAATTTCACCATATCCTTAAAGCGCTCCAAACCGGTTTCATTGAGCCACAATCGTAACCTTCCATAACAGGCTCTCAAATTATGCTAAATCATTCTCTCTGCGCTCTTACAATTATGTTGCGCGCGCGAAAATTCATGCGAAAGGAAATAAAAAATTAATACGAAGTGGATTTTAGTTAGCTTAGATTCTAAAACTAATAAGTCCCATGAGTCCAACACAACTGACCTCTATTTAAAGTATGCACATGTATGTATGTACATACATACATACATACTTGTACATCTATTTTAACACGTATGTATGTATGTATGCATGTACATATAAATAACTTTCTTTGTTCGAATCTTGTGTTTTTTTTATTGCGGATAAATACATATGTATCTTTATACATACATGCATATATACATATACATATGTACATATGTATGTAAGTGGATAATATTTCCGTGTTATGTATAGATAGATCTGTTAAGGAACAGATTGAACAGTTATATTATATAAGAATAGATTGTCTATATAAGAAATGGATTGTCTAATCTTGACTTAACTGAAATTCACAGCGAAAAGTTATACGAAAGTGTTTCTACAACTTTTCTACTGCACAACTTAAAGAAGGTCGGTAAAGAAAACGCCGATAAAGCCGTAAGAACAGATAAAGATAAGAGACACACATAACGTATCGCGTGATGCAAGGATTGTCCAATATGATGAAATTCAAAAAACATGAACATGAATGCGCATGCAACAAGCGAAGAGGTTCAAAGAGGACGAGAAGAGGAGAGGGCAGCACCACACAGAAAAAGGGGCTCGCTTTTTATACTCTATCACAAAGTGAGTGGGGTATATTGGTTATACACCATGTTCTTCTAGCAGTCCGTCTGTCCTGGTGTCCTTATGTCCGCAACTTTTTTGGGAGATGCAGCAGCTAGCGATGGGGCGTGCCAAATCGGAAACGCCTTATCAATTTGACAGTTAACGCGTTTAAAGCTGTTATTGAACTGATAACGAGTATTGCGGAGTCGGTTACATCCGACTTTCTGACTTGTTATAATTTATACTCTGCCTCCTTTTGCTTTAGTTTGATTTGGTCTTTTTTTCGTTTGGTTTTTGCTGGCTTTATCACAAAGCTTTTTCATTAGGGATTCCAATTACTTGACTACGATTCTTGGCGGGCGGAGTTGTATCGGTGTATGGCCCGGAGAACTGGTGTTACATACATGTATGTATGTACATATATGTATGTATGTATGTATGGATGTATGGGCCGGGTCTGTTGTTGCAGCTGCCTGTTGATTTCTTTTGTTTTTGCAATGAAACTGATTAAGCGTAATGTGAGAGCAATGCGGTCGCAAATTGCCTCAGAGATTTACGTTTTTTTGCCCCCTAAATTTTTATTATTTCTATTTCATGTGCACATGTATGTACATATGTATGTATGTATGTATGTTCATGTATGTATATGTATGTAGCGTTATTTAAAGGAAGATTTGACAAAGGAATAGATAAGGGCGTTAGGCAAAGACAGGTACAGGTTGGACTATGTAACGGGATTAGGTCGAATAACTCAATAATATAAACATAATTAATAATATGTATCTATAAACATATGTATGTATGTACATATGTCAGTATGTAGATAGTCTATGATGGACAAAATATATTTACAGCTATGTACATACATATGTATGTAAGTATGTATGTCTGTACATGTAAGTGCCTAAGAGACAATGTAATTAATCCATAAGATACATACATATGTATGTCTGTATGTGCATACAAATACAGTGCCAACTTTTTTTGGCGGACAGCGACCTTTGGTTTATTTTTATCCGCTCAAGAGGAGAGTCAATCTTATAGAGGGGCAATACGTATAGCCTGATAGTATGTCTGAAAATGTCCACCCAAGAGGGGAGTTGGCCTGACAGGAGTGTTCGTTAGGAGAGTTATCACTGTATATTGATCTCTAATAAATATGACTACTTTACTTGCCTTCAACCAACAATTGTGGGTACGTGGACAATTCGAAAGATAGGTGAAAAGTTTTATTACTCCATAAACAAAGCAACCTGAAAAAATAACGACACAATCCCTGCAAAATTTAAATAAAATAAATGACGTACCAATTGCTTTTTATATGTTAAACATGCAACAGCTTATCAATTATGATAAACAGAAATAAGCGGAACATTCAGCAATAATAATAAAAATATTAATGTCAAAAATAAATTGAAATCACTTTTTAAAGCTCGCAGGAAAAAATGAAAGCAAATAATAATAAGAACAAATACATACATATGTATGTATGCATGCATGTATGTATGTGTGTGTTTATAAACGATGTGTACAAATTAAAAGACTTCCCCGTTGACATTTCTGGGTCAGCGACCCAAAGAGTTAAACGAGGCAGCCGCAGTAAACAGAGTAACTGAGTGAAGCGGGGGGGCCGGCAGGGTAGAAGGGGATCGAGGAGTATGCGAAGTAGTGTCCAATGCCCAACCCAAGTTTATGGCAGTTGTTGCTGCCGCTGCTGCTGCTGCAGTTGTTGTTGTTGTTTTTATTGAATATGATTATGTGGCACGCTTGAAAAGCGAGCGTAAATTATTTATTACACAATTTCGCAACAGCAGCAACAACAACAACAACAACAACAACAACAACAACAACAACAACAACAACAACAACAACAACAACAACAACAACAACAACAACAACAAGAACCGCAGCAACAACAATGAAAACAAATAAATTTTTTCATTTGGCAGCAGCCACGCAAAATGTGACGAAAACGCCGCCGCCCGCTTCAATAAAACAAATAATAATTCATATTTACTATAAGTAGCAGCAGCAGCAGCAGCAGCAGCAGCAGCAGCGGTGGCAACAAAAACAACAACAGGAGCAACAACAACAACAAGAACCAATTAGGCGTTGCCGCTGCTGTGGCTAAACAACTGTAAATTGTGCGCCTGCTGCAGAAAAGCCTGCGCAGCGGCTGCGCAGCCGCAATGCAAACGGAGAAGAAACGCAGTAGAGTGAAACGAACGTTGGGCGGGGGCTGCAGCGCGGGGGCTGGGCATGACAAAGATGCGAGCTGAGCTGTCTGTTCGACACAAATTACCGTTAAATTAAGAGCTCGCCTTCAGTCACTTAAAACCGGTAGAGAGAGAAAGAGAGAGAAAGATGTGGGACGGGGGCTGGATTCTAGCAGAGCTTAAGTCATTGGGGCAGTAGTATTGAATAATCGCAGGGCAATCAACAGCTCAGTTTGTTATCGATAAAATGCCATCGACATGAAACTCTTCTGGCAAACTTTGGCCATAAAAATAAATATTATTTTTTTGAAGTAACACTTTCTATGGCCTCCCAGCTGCCATTTTTACCCCGCATTTTGATGACCTGCTCTTGATAAGAGCAGGCTGCAGCAGCAGCAGTTGCCCTCGCCCAGGCCAATTGCAGCAACAAACTCAAATGAAGCGCAAGCGGCAAAAGTTGCCTTCAGTCGAACTCGGTGGGCTCTGCCTAGGGCAAGGGGCCAAGGGCTAAGGGCCAGGCGGCAGCCAGGCATCAAGTCAGCCAACATGAAGAGAGGCAGCAGCACGCGACCACAGCGTCACATGTGCCGCAATCTTGCACAGCCCAGCCCCCAATGTTGCTGCCCACCGCACCTCACATTGTCCCCCTTTGCCCAACGCCCTATCTAGGGACACGGGCAGAACTCTGGCATTGGCGAAGCAGCTGCGAAAACGCCAAGAACGTTGACTTTGTGGAAAGCGCAAAAGAAGTCTGAAATAAAAGCAACACAAGGCGATAGAGAAAAGGCATAAGACGATGATGATGATGATGATGATAATAAAGATAATGATATAAATAATGATGATGATGATGATGATGATAATTACGAAATGAGATGAAATAAAAGGAAGGGAACGCGCAGGCTTATGCAACTCGATGCTGTGTGTACTTAGAGCAGGGCCAAGTGGGCTGGGCGGGGGCAACCGCAGTCTGCACATACAGTTATCTACTGGACCGTTGACAATTGCTAATAGTGGTTGGGGTTGCCACACCTTTTCGTTTTGATTTTCCGCAGTCATAACTAACGACCAAAACATTCAATCGTATTCCGATCTGGCAACGACAAAAGCTGAGTGTCAGCCCTCGCCTGGCTGCCGCGTGGCACTGCCCTGCCACAACAGAGCCGAGCAGAGCAGAGCAAAGCACATCAGAGAATCCGCATCCACGTCCACGTCCACATCCACATCCACATCAACTGGGTCACTGACCTATCAAGTGCAAGACCTATTGAGCAGCACGCCAGGCAAATGGGAGAGCCCAGAGAGCTGGCGAGAGGGTTGTGTGCCGGCTGTGGCAAATGTGGCAGCAAATGTTGCCGAGGGGCAGCGCCACAGAAAAACTCGGGAAAAAAACTGAAAAAATGCTCCTCTCCGATACATAAAAACGAAAGCGCAGGCGAAACAAAAAATTAAAATAAACGAAGGGGGCGCCCGTTGCCGTTTGCTGCTGCGGAGAGTTTAGCCCAGCGAACAGTGTTGCCAGCCGAGCGAAGGGTTCGTTGGCAACAAAGGGGAGTGCCGGGGGTGGGGCTGGGGCTGGGGCTATGCAACCATGGGCTGTGGAGGCGTATGGGCGCACACTTTAGGTGTCAAAGCGTGCGAATGCGAAGGGGCCAGCGAACAGCTCAAGATTTTAATGTATGTGCGCGCCTCTCTCTCTATGTGTGTGTGTGTGTGTGTGTTGAGAATAAATGTGGCAATTTTATTTACATTTGCCCAGCGCCTTTGACTTTGGCAGGTTGCCCACTGCTGGAGGGTCAGGTCACATCAAAAGTAGGCCCCTGAATTAGGGTAATTCTTTATTTTTACTAACTTTGCAACAAGCTGGCAAGGGGTCGCGGGTCAGAGTTAGCTTCAAAGTTAGTTAGCTTTTATATTTCTTGAGCTTTTTGCAGCCACTTTGCTAAAGCACCGACAGGGGAGAAGTCCACTAAGAAGGGTTCACCAGTTAATGGGCTCAACTTCTTAAAGAGGACAAGAAAGGAGCTACAATCGGAGCTTAGAGATTAGCAGAGAATGTTAGGATAACACACACCTCATCTAAAGCAGCTTAAAATATATTGCAAATATAAATATATTTTTAAAAGTTTTACTTACCGCATATACTAACACAATTATTTGTGGGGTTATATTAGGTAAGAGGATGGCAGACTTTCCCTGAAAAAAATAAGAAAGTAATTTGAGTTCGAGCAGGACCTAATATAGTAGGAGAAAGAGAGAGAGAGAGAGAGAGAGAGACAGAGAAGGAGCGAAAGAGATTAATGGAGATTTACATTTATACAAAATGGAAAAGTGTAGATTACCGTAAAAGTATCAGGAGAGATAAATTTTTAAGTTCACTTACTACCAAAGCATGAAGACCAGCAGAACCTACTCGAATTCATGAGAATCGCATAGAAGAACATCATTTTAAAATATGTTTATATTACGTCTGCAGCGCACCGAAAAGTAAATTAAGTCTGCATTGCTCCAAATCCTTCCTTTTCTTTTAATCATAGCCCGTTCTTTTAAAGAAAGTTTGAAGCTGATCGTTTGGTACGTTTTGAAAACCCGAAAAGAGTCAAGATAAAGAAATACAATGTGGAAAACTTGACCAAAAACTTTAAATACAATATATTATTTTTCCTCTAATTCTTTATTTTAAACAAATTTGTACATTAATGTTTTAAAAGCGTGTTTAAAGTGATACAACTAAGTTGAAATTTTCCCACCCGAAGGAATTGGGTTATAATATCTAAAAATGTAAGAAAGAAATGGACCTGTTAAATATAAAAGTAGGTTAAAGCGGACAAAAATCAAAGTATTGAAAATGTATTTCATTAATTTCTGCACTCAAAGACCGATGACTTCTCGTAATCCTAAACGTTTCAAAGATGTGAAATCCACATGGGCTTAAGGCTGTCCGACTGTCTGCCCGCCCGCCCCTTCGTCTCGGCCCCACCTCCGTGCCCCGCCGTGGTGTAGCAAATCAAACGTAACATTGAAACAGTAGCCGGACAAGCAGCCGAGTCAAAAGCAACAAAATGTCATGATTTACAATAAGAAATCATATATCTCGTCGTCGCAGTTGGTTTGCTGCTCTTTTTTCTCTTGTATTATTTATTTTTTTATCTGGTCTCAAAAAACAACAAACCTGAGCTGACAATGAGCGCCCAAAGGGTTTCAAGCTGGACGCTCCCCCCTCCCCAAGCCGATCCGCAAACTTCACGCAGCGCACACAAATACAAACAGGCCAAACAGATGGATGGACGGACGGACAATCGAATGAGAAAAAAAGAAGAGAAAAAAACAAAAACTATGTTACAAAGACAGAGTAAAGAAAACATTCAAAATGGTAGAAGAGAAAAAACAAACTGAAACTGGCTAAGAAACTGGGCAACTGCCAAGAACAGAGTCCGGCCAAGGGGTCGCGGCTGGGGAACGGGACGTGCGTTTATTTTGTGTAAGACAGGTAGCTGGCGAGTCGCCGCTCGACTCCGGCCATTGTCTGCCGGGCTCGGAGCTGGCACTGGCACTGAAAAGTGCGCAGTTAAAAAATCGGTCGCCGGAGCAACCCACAGACAGAAAAAGATCAACATAATCGATGATGTGGTTGTAGTTGTAGCCAACCCGCCCCCTCCCCCCACTCCGCTCCGCAACGCTCGGCTCTGCCGTAAATGTGTTAAAAAACGCGCAGCGAGATTAAATGAGCATAAAATACAGCGCAGCAAACGTCGAACCGCGTGTAGCGAAAAAAAGAGTCGAACCGAACCAAAAAAAAAATGTATAAAAAAAAGTATCTTTAAGATGCCAGACACGAAACACGTCGTCGACTGGCGTTCATCAGCGGCGACCCTGCTGACTGCCTGACAGACTGCCTACAGTTGAGCACAGGCCGAGTTCCAGGCCCAGGCCCAGGCCCAAGCCCAGTCCCAGTCCCGATCCCAGTCCCAGTCTCGGAGCCAGTCCCCACTTGAAGCCTGGCCTGCCCTCGAGCCTTTCGCCAATAAAATATGCATGCTGAGCTCGGCTTGAGACCTGGGGCAACCGCTGCTGGATGGGGCCTCAGCTGATGGGCCAAAGGGAAGGGGCTGCCGTTGCCGGTACAATCAGCGAGGAGAACTTCATAAAGTGAAAATGTGTAGCATATATTTTGATGATACTTCGTATGCATGGGCGTGTTGAGGGCAGGCCTTAAAGGCACAGCTCATGCCCTGCCATCGGTAGCAAAAAGAAAAGTGCTTTATTCTGAATACACTAATATACCATTTTATATGATTATTTAAATGACATCGTCAACTGTGCTTGGAGCATTTAGTTTGAGCGCGCTGCCATCAAGTTTTCTAAAACTGTGCGACCCTTCAGGTTCTCGGGTACAGCATCTTTTGTTCCAGAGAAGCAGACAAAAGCTCATCAAAAATTATGCCCCGCAGGCAAATGATGGCATGAAAAATAAACCAGAAAGCAGGCACCAGCTACAGCTGAAATTATACGCAATCGAAGCCAGCGAGCAGCTTCTGTGCAGCAGCCAAAAAAAATAAAAATAAAAAAAACGAAAGCTACATTGAGAGAAGGCGGACAGGCGAGCACATCCTCCACAGAGATACACTGCCTCCGTCCAGGCCAACTGCTCGAGCAGGCTAACAAATTATGCTTCGCCCGGCCATAAAACATTTGTGTTAGCCCAAGAGCTCTGGCAGGCTGCTCGCACCGAGGAGCGTATCACGATCGCCTGCGCAGGGGTAGGGGGGCGTGTCAGGGGCGAGACTCGGGCACACGCATCGAAAGCTGGACAACAGGGACCTGGAAGCTGGGACCTGAAACCCGGTACCAGGGACCGACCAGTTACCATTGACCGGCCAGCTAGTTCTCGATCTTGACTGTTGCATCAACGCCTCAAACTGCGGGCTGCGCGGCGCAGCAAAGTTTTAATCATGCGTTCGTGTTCGCCAAGTTTTAGGTTTGTCTTCTCTTTATATTTTTTTACTTTTTTGGATTTTAGCCAACTTGATGCTGTTGTTGTTGTAGGCTGTTGCCGTGCTTTTTATAATGATTGCATTTATCATTTATTCTGCGCGTCAACCAAATTATATGCCTGAGCTTGCAAAAGGGCGAGGGCTGCGCAGCTGGCGGGGCCAGTGCGTAGCCAGTGCGAACCCATATTAAAATTGGTTCGTTCGATTTGGGCCAGGCGAGGGGCTGTCATGTGGGATGCATTGATTTTGGTACGATTTTTGGGAATGTATGGCAAATTATATATAATTTATTGAAATATTGAAAAATTCTTATTGATTCGAACCAGCGATTTTACTTTTGCTGGCTCAACTCAGTCGTTTTCAATAATTTTCCCCGTTTCGATCCAAAGAAAGCTTCAGCATTCAGTTAGTCAGGACAAACTCTTTTATATATACAAATAGATATGCTGACATACATTAGAGTGCACTGAGAATTGGCTTGAAAGTAATAAATGCGAATATGTGCAATTATTTTCAGGTCAGCTTCTAATGAAAGTTGATAGCTTCACTGTGACAAGGCTCAGTTTTGCTCAGTTGACCCAGAGATACAGTAAATTGGCCAAGCGCAGCGCTTGCTCCAGAGTCTTTAAGCGGTTGCATATATGCTTTGATCCCAGTCGCCAGTCTTTGAGGTCAAGATTTATTGGAGCATAGAGGACGTGGACGTGGTCGTGGGGCGGCTTCAAGTTTCGCTTTCGTTGCAAAGATTTCGCTAGAAACCCAAGAAAGAGAGACAATCAAGCCGCTTGATGAGCTGAGAAGCACGCTGATAAGATACCAAGACCAGTGCCAGCCGCCTACCCATTGACAGGCGCTGCCCAGCTGGATGCCCAATGGCTGGAAGAAGAAGCAGCAGCAGAAGCTGCAGCAGCAAGTGGACCGACTCACACCTCGGCCAGTTTGTCAGCAATTACAGTAATTCCAATTAATACGCAGCAGTCGTCGCCTCTCCCCCTGCCATAGCCCTGCTGCTTGTACCGCTCGGTGGGCACTTATTTTTTCTAATTTGTGGCGCGTGTTGCATGCCACAAATCTCAAACTCAACGAGGCTCTGCTCTGTTGAGCGAGTGTGCCGTACACACACACACACACACACGCAAATTAGCATGAAAGCGTAAAAAGTATCCATAAGATACGAAAGGCAACAGCACGCCACTGACACGGCAGAAAACGCAAAATTATTATATCTAGATGCTTTGCCAGCTGAAATGATAAATCTAAACAACTGTCCCCTCTCCCCCTGGGGTAGAAGAGGTTAGGGGCGATGGCTGGCAACCAGTAGCAGGTTGGGTGTAGGCTGCATCCAACTTGAGATTCGGGGCTACAATTATAAATTGCAAAGAGTGCGGACTGCGAGCTGGAGCTGGAGCTGCAGGAGCTGCTGGCACATGGAGCTGGTAATTGCCCTCGGGGGGAAATCAACGTGCTGCTGCAGCAGCAACAAATGCGAGTTGCAGTTACTGCCACAGCAGTTGCTGCAGCGGAAGCTGCAACAGGCATTCTATGCAACTTTTACCATACAATTCTAATAACTGCAGGCGCTGCTTTTTTTCGTAGTATCTTTGGCTAAAAAGGAAGACTTCGCAGATACATTTCGATTAAGGCAGCAGCAGCAACAAAAAATCAGCTCTCACTCTTCTTTTTCCTTTTCTTCTTATGTTTTCTGTTTTGAGTGATAAATGCAGTTGCATTGCGGATTCAGTCACTCTGCTGCTCGTGGCCCAGCACCATTTGTATCTGTATCTATAGCTGTATTAGTATCTGTATCCAGGCATCTGTTGCTCTTGCTGCTGCCGCTGCTGGAGAAACCCCTATAATTAGTATTTAAAAATTGTTTTTCCGGGTTTTATTTCTTATTAATTGATGTTGTTGTTGTTGCTGCTGGAGGATACAAACGTTGACTGTCTATTTGGTGCGTACTTTGCAACTCCAAAGCAATGATAAAATGTCTGCAACTGCTGATAAAAGCCAGAAGATGGAGCCGTTATACATATTTTACAACTCCGAACCTATCATTGCCTAATAAAAGTGCTAGCAATAAGCTACACGTGAATATATAGCATTAAAAAACATAAATATACGCGCAAACAGAAATTCATTCAAGAACCAAGTATTTTAGGTTGCCCACAAAACTGGTCAGGGCTTGGGGGAATTCATGAGAATCGCATAGTAAGGAGCTATTTAGCAATTGCTCGCATTTGGACTAAAACCACATAGACATATATATAAATTTAAATACATACATACATACATACAAAAATACATACATATGTATAATATAAGTATGCGCATATAAGTTTTTACAGTTTAACTATACTTTCATATATCTCATATATTACCCGATTCAAGCATGTAATCTTTTAATATTTAGATACATAAAATTGAGTACACAACGGGAAAGAGCATTTGCATATTCTATATTAGGCTTTACGAGTCTTCTGAAAATGTTAAAGGCTGGATGATAAGCATTATTTAAATTATAAGCATTATAAAAATTAAGTCGCAATCAGTTTAACAACATTACGTGAATAATTATGCAGCTAATTTGCATGGCACTCTATGTATTACACCCGTAACTCGCGACTAATCGTAGAACCTCGACTGGAATACACTTGCGAAGAACATAGCTGGTATTTATAAGCCTGGACAGCGTACGCGACATGCATTTAGTGTTTCATAAATGGCAAAAACGGTGTGTGTGCGAGTTGTTGTGCAGTTGTCAGATGCGAGTAGCTCGCGCATAGCGTGAGCTCTGGCGATTGTATCTGTGAGATACATTTGCGCGATAAGGCGAGCGAGTGAGTGAGCGAGTGAGCGAGCGAGCGGAACGCGCCCGGCTTGCTGGCACATTGTTGATTAAAAATAAATTGTCAACTTTGACAGTGAAGCGGCAGTTTTATTTATAAACTAAATGGGTGCACAATGGAATTTTGCTCAACTGGCGAAGGGATCTGCTGCTGGAGCTCAACTCGTCTCGTATCTGGAAATTGGCATATTTATTTTTGGCTCTTCTCAGCGCTGGCAGACATCGGGGAGACTTTGGCTTTGGCACGCGCTCCGACTGCCGCTGCCGCTTGTTTATTCTTGGCTGCTGACATCAGGCGCGGCCGCGCAGCTAACGGAATGTCTAATGCATGAAGGGACCGCCCAAGCGCCGCACCTGCACTGTCTTTCATTAAAATGCAGCCATTAGCACTTTTTGCGGGCCCCGCTTTTCACTGGAAGAGCTCCGACTAATGGGCAGACACGGGCTTTGCTGCCCCCAGGGGCAGAGCCTCACTTCCGCTGCGACACGCGTTGCTCGCGGACTTTTTAAGACCAAGATCTTGACAATTGTGCATTGATTGTGATTTTCTTTGGCTAGCTCATTAGAACCGCACAGCAGCTAGATTTACATAAGAAGCAGCCTAATGGATCTAGAACGACTTCTGTACGCGATCATTTATCAATGCCTGATTCGGTTGGCCATAAGCCCTGACATGACGCGGCAAATATCACATTTGATAGAGAATAAAAAAAAAGAAAATGCAACGAAATTTGTCAACCAGCCAACCAAAAATATGACGCAACACAAAATGTGAACTGCTTTTCAGCTCTTCGCCCTGAGAACTTTTCTGCCGTTGACATGGCAGCTAATGAATCTTAGCTGCCTTTAAAGATGGGAGCGAGAGCGTCTTGGAACTGTACGGCGCTTAATCCTCGCGATGATTTGACGCTTTCAGCGCGCAATTTGTATAACACGACTCGGAATGAATACTGTATCGAAACTGGTAATCAAATTTCACTGTAAATGCCCCCTTATCAACAGATCGTAGATATATAAATGAAAATATCTAATAACTAAAGCCAACGTGGGTAGGCTCCTAGGACATATTCGTAGACATCTCCTCCAGCTTACAATTATTGGCTGATTTTATTATTATGTTATTTTTACTATATAGGGCAAGTCTTTTTGTTGGATCTGGTAGATAGAAAGGGATAAAATAAATGGTTTAGCTACATTTGGAGTTAGATTGTCTGTATAGATATTTATAGAACCCGCGGATCTATCGTCAACAGACATTGCTAACTAACAAAAGATTTGCAAGCCTTTGTTACCAGCCCGATGCTATAATCAATTGAGAATTATAAGCAGCTAAAAACACTTTGTCGCTTGATTGATACATTATGACTTTTAGCATAACTTTTCCCTCTCTCTCTCCGTCAAATCTTCACTTTATACTTTCCTTAAGTTAAGTGTCGGCTTCTTCACATTATTTTATTATGCTTCTGCCACTTATTTGAAATGTTTGGCGTGCTCTGAAATGTGCCATGCTCATGTTTTACTTAATTCCGGCACCTCGCATCTAATAGGCTGCATAAATTAAGGGCATAATGGTCATTAATTTATTGGTATTTACAAAACTTGAGATTTGTTCCCAGGCATTGACAAAGAAATGTTGTGTATAATATTTGTTAAGCATTTGGTGTAATATCAATTTTCCCAACACCTGCATAAAGAATAAGATCAATAAACCCATCGTACAGGCTGATTGAAAACTCATCAATCCGAAATTATGCACGACAATTTGTGTATACGTAATGCCCCTGAAGTCCGTTATTTGACTTTCCCAACATAAGCAGAATAATCATAACTCGAATTGGAAATTATGTAGTACTCCGAACTCCGAGGAGGCCCCCAATAAGGGCAATCAAACAAAACACAGAGCCGCGGCGTACGCAGCATAATAAACTAAATGGTAAACAAATATTGGTAAACGGAACGCTGAGAATATTGGGTGAAGAAGAGCTTTAACTTTTGATTCTTTGTAAGGTGACAAGGCGGCCCCATGGCAAACAATTTGATGTGTGGGGCAATGGCGAGGGTTTGGGATCCAAAAAAAACTTAACTCTGTTTAATCAAGTGAGACGCAAGTGCAACGCGAATTGGGTCGGGCTACCTGTCCAGAAATCAGATTCGGTTCTGTCGTCTTTCAATATCATATTTCAATAATTCTCCACTTTAATTTGTTTAATGCCTGCGCGCGTGGGCGTCAAAGTTGAAGAGTGACAGTGACTGTGGCATGGGGTATGGGGAAGGGGGGTGGAACGAAAAGACGTTTAACGATAGATAGCCAGATAGTCATCGGGTTGCTTAATTGTCGTGACAAGTTGACAGTTCGCATGAAAGCCCATCCATTGTTCCCGGCCAACTTGGAGCAACTGTCTGTGTATTAAATTTCCGAGCCTCAGACGGGCAGCAAAAATTTTCCTTTCTTTGTGTGCAGTGCTTTTCTTACTTTTTTTCTCCCCCACCTTCTGTTTGTTGTTTTTTTTTTTAAATATGGTGTTTATGCATTTATCTCACTTGACCCAATTTTTTTGGTGTGTGTCGCATGGCTTATTAAACGCGGGCAGGGCGACTACCAATCGCCACCCAGGCCGCTGGAACGGCTCTGCGGCTGCTTAAAAACTTGCGACTACATCGATGATTCATTTTGGTTACATTTCGCCAGCGGCTGTCGGTCGCATTGGCTGCTCGTTTGGGGTATGCGAAAGTATGCACCACTGACTGCCCGTTGGGGCCTCTATGCGTCAGACCTTAGCCATTTCAAGAACGCGAGTCTCCGGACACGAGCTTGGCTCTGACCATGTTGTCTGAGCATCGATGAGAAATGTGAGTAACTGAGCTCAGCAGTTGGGGAAACTAGATGCCGGAGCATAGCAGCAGGCAGACAATATCTTAGTTTTCTTCTATTATTTGTTTAGCTCATTGCCAACAGAGTATTTGAAAAAGCCACCTCGTGGAAAATTGCTTGCTAATTTTCATTGATGGATTACATATTATTATTTAAGCTTTTAAACATTTTATTTAAGTTTATTTTATTTTGATAATTTACTGTCCACATTTTTTTGATAATTAATCAAACTCTGCTAGAAACACTTACTGTGATTTCCCAAACTACCTGATCTCTTGAATAAACATTTTCTGCGAGATACCTTTGGAATCATGAAATAAAGTTTCGTACAGTGAACACTCGTAAATAAACTTAGTTTAGGTTCCACAACGTTTACAAGTTTATGTTTTTGAATAACTATTCTTTAATACAAGTAATTTATTTGCAGACAGAAAATCTGCTGTAAGTTCTAAATCTAATTTGTAATGACCGAGATTATCTGATATCTTTCCAATTAACGAGCGCTCACTGTACTATATTTTTCAGTTTTTAGTAAAATCAACATTGTCAAGACACAATTTATATGTTCTCTTATGCTTTTGTATTAACAAAAAATAATATTTATACATACCTATATATGAATAAATAAAAACGTTGACAAAGGCGCAAATGATTAATGTGCCACACACTCGCCAAGGGGACTGATAATGACTTTTTAAATACAATTCTAATGCGCTAAAAGGGGGCAATCGAGCGATGACAAAGGAAGGCGCGACACGGTAAGAAAAAGTCGCCGATCGACGGGCCAAGGGGTAAGCCAGTTCTCTACTGGCCAGAAAAAAAGGCCTATTGAATAGTAATTTGCATTTTATAAGCTTCTGCGCAAGGAACAAAAAAAAAAGTGCGCCCAATGATGACATTAGAGGAACCCGAGCGCGGCACGCCTCGAGGGTTTGAGACAAAAAACGATTTATGCGTTTTTGATGATTGCAAAACTATGGAAATGATGTGATAAGATTGTCACTGGCCCCTCTCTGCGCCCTCTCGCTGAAGCAAAGCAGAGTTCAGCGCTAATACTATGCAAAGTACTCGTGATCGAAGACAAGAGTTCCGTAGACCCAGGCGCTGGCTCTTTAGAAAAGAAAAAAACTGGAAAAAAAAATGCAAAATCATTTGCCTGGCCCTTTGCACGTGCGGCGCTCGATAAATGCAAGTTCTTTGTATAATTCCAGATTGTTGTTGTTGCTGTTGCATTTGCAATCATTGTGCGATCAGTTATGGGCAGAACAGAGAGCGTTTGTCTCTTGTCATCAGCCTCATCCACTTTATATTCATGTTGCGCACATGGCGAAGGCCCTCTGCGATGATTAGACAACATTTGCCATGACTTTTGTCACGTTTAGTTAACACTTAGCCACGGCCAATGGAAAGGGTTTGTTCTTAACTAAAAACAAGGGGCCCAGGCAGGGGGGGCAACATTTTGTAATCAGTTTTCATGAGGCTGCAGTTGGTCTCAGCCGTAACGGTCTTTTGAGTTAACAAGCTTGTTGGGCTCTTTGTCATGACTCAAAGAGAAAATTGTTTTTAAAGCACAGCCGAATATCAATAAAGAGTTTTCCCATTGTCCAACCTATTAGGCGATTCGGTTCCGAGCCATTACCCTACCAAAGCGCTTGTCATACGAACAACGCACGGACCAAGCCGTCAGAGCTACCAAGCTTAATTTTTTACTGGAGCTTATGTGAGCTTATATGAAAGCCTTCATAAACAACACAACCATGTAATTGTGCTTTGCAAACATGATGCTATGAGCCTGTGTGGTTTACCTGTCTAAGCGTTGAACTAAGAAACGTGAAGGCGCCGGTTCAAATACAACAGCTTTTTAAATTTTTATATTTTTTCTATTTAGTTTTTTATTATCGACATAAGAAAATGAATGAGAATCAATTAAAAACAAACTGTAGATTCCCTTTATCAACATGTGTGGCTTAGCTGCCTAAGCGTTGAACTAAGAAAAATGAAGACGCCGGTTCAAATCTAACAGCAATTGTCCATTTCGATAATTTATTATGTAATTGGTATCATTACAATTTAAAAACATTAATAAGAATCAATTAAAAAACAAAGAAATGTAAAAACAAGGGGGTTAACAATTAAATTAAAGATTGTCTTTTGTGCGCCCTATTAGGCAATTCTACATTGACAGTTCCGAGTCATTAAGCTTATCCAAGCCAAGCGCTTGTCATACGACTATATCACCTATCAGGCAGCAGAAAAAGAAGAAGACCAAACAAAGAGCCCAGCGCATGTGTAATAATATATAAATGTATATATTCGTAAGTGACCGTTAATTTGCTCGACGCATCGGACGAGTTCCTATTATCCGTTACGCCTGGCCGCCGTTTTACATTAATACGCCAATTTTTCGTTACAAAAGGCCCAGACACAATGCCCATATCTGGGCCCAGCCAAGTCGAGCCGACTGCCAAGTGACTGTAATTAACATTTTTCGCATTATAATTTGCCCCTTTCTTCCGCTATCCACTGGAGTTCAGCCCAGCTGAGCTGGCCATTAATGTGCGCCCATTTGTGAGGCAGCAACATGAGTGATCCGAGGGAGCAGGAGGCGGGATCGGATGTGGAGACAATCCGAGGTAGTTAACAGCAGCTACTCAGTAAAAAATAAAATAAAAATCATAACAAAAATGTTTTCACATTTAATTTCCACTCTTGATGACTAATAAACAAATGGCAATGTCTGTTGCAGAAATTCGCGATGTTGACAGTACAGTGGCTGCTAACGTATGCTGACAGATGAGCGTAAGGCGTGGGAACTGTACAATTATTGAGATTATCAAACTGCAGAATTACAGAATTCTCAGGTGAAAGTTTCCCTTACCTTCCTCTTATAATAACTATACTAAACTAACTAAACGGAGATTAATAAGGTCTTTAAGACAATAAATTTCCATAAACAATCGTGTTTTGATTATCCGGAAATCTGTTGAACAGAAACGTCTGTTAATCTGCTGATATTTTGTTATATACCTCTATTCACCCTGATTTACCTCCATTACCCGGAGGTACCTTCAAAGGTAGGCCCCGGTTAGTAGAAGTATTAATTCAATTACAGATAGAATAAGTTCAACGACCGATCGTTTCTATGGCAACTATTTGATGTTAATATTTATAATACCTTGCATCAACTAATTAAGTTTTTTATATAAAATAAGGCCCACATTATCGTCTGAAATGGACCTGGGTTCACGTGACGACTCTCGAATGCCCCCTCAAGAGATTCTGATGCCGTGAAAAGTCAATAGTTCATTGCGATTAGTCCACTGCAGTCCGGCTTGCCAGTTGTTTGTCAACAAATTCCCAGCTCAGTTTATTTTGGGGCTGTCAATTGAAAGCAAGTGCCATGAGATTTGCCTTTCTGTTATTACTTATCAATATTTTTCACCAGTTGAGCCACAATGAGTCGATTTTTCCGGGCAACATAGGTAGGAAGCCAACGGCGTAGCAGTGTTAAGATGTGAATATTACAACTTTTCTTTTTATCATCGACAGCGAATCAATATTATCTGAACAAGCAGCGCTTCATGCTGGAGATTCTGCATCATGTGCAGGAGCCTCTTCTACACGAACAGTGGATTGCATTGGGTCAGCGAATTGTCAGCGATAAAAGTCAATATGTGGTAAGTGATAGACAAATAATGGAATAAATAAATAGATCAGATAAAGAACTTGCTTTGCTTGGCAGTACTATAACGATCATATGCGGGAGTTCTATCAGTACCTAAGCACGGGACGTCTGTTGCCCAGGGACGTCTACTACAATCCACAGCAGCCGGAGCATTATCGGGAAACCTTGGGTCTCTTTCACTTCTTCTACAACACGCGCGAATGGAGTACTCTTAGGCAGAACATATGCTGGGCTCGGCTGCATGTGAATCCGGCTCTATTTCTGCACGCTCTGATGCAAACAATGCTCAAGCGAGAGGATTACCAGGCTCTGATAATGCCAAAAATCTATGAGCTGCTGCCGGCGCCTTATCACAGTGAGCGGGTAGTGCGTGAAGCGAGCAAGTTTAACTATATCAATTGGATGAAGCAACAGCTGATGGGCAGCGGGAATGAGAGTCACGTACAGCTGGTGCTGCCCAAGAGGCTGTTGCCCAAAAACATAACAGGAGATCTGCGCGGTAGTACGAGCAAGTGGTCCGATGCCATGTCTGAGGTGCAGGTTTTAAGCTTGACGGCAACAAACGTAGCTGAAGAAAAACTTGGCCACCTAATCGAAGACCACGGCTGGTTGGCATATTGGTACTACATCAACATGGGCGTGGCCCTACAGCAGCAACAGCCGGAAACTGAGCGAATTCGGGATTGGTGGTACTGGCGTTTGGGGCAGATACTGGCACGCTACAAGCTGGAACGCTACGGACAACGAATGGAATACAAACGCCTGTCGATGCAGGAGCAAGGGACCAGGCTCTGGCTGACTTGGCAGAGTCAACGCTATCAGCCAGAGAATGAGTCCACGCGGCAGCATCTCACAGATTTGCTGCATAAACTGGAGCTGGGCGTGGAGCAAGCGATTGCCACACAAAGCTATCGTCTGTCCAACGGCACAGTGCTCGCTCTGCGCAAGAATCAGAACTGGCTTCTGGGTCTAGAGAAGCTCTTTCCATACGATTTGAGTCAACTACAGCTGCCATTCGCTGGACAGCCACAGCAGCTTTTGGAACTGCACACAATGCTGCGGCAGCCCAACTTTTACTCATATGCCGATCGATTAATCCGTGCCTATCGATCCTATCGCAGCGAGTTTCAACCGAGCTACCATCAGTCCGTGAGACCTATCGGTATGAGCATTCAGGAGGTTTTAGTTGATCCGCTGATCACCTTAGACGAGCCCGTTGATGTGGATCTTACCAACGTGCTGCACGCGAGAAACTTTTACTATGAGAAGCATTTCATGTGGCCACACAGTCTGCAAGCCCGCAGACACCGATTGCAGCATCAACCATTTGCGATTACTTTCCACTTGGACAGCAACAGGACGCAGTCGGTTATTCTGCGAACATATCTCACCACATACGGGGGCGCCGTCAATGAGGAGCCCTTTTACCAGTTGGACTCATTTCTAACAATACTTTATAAGGGCAATAATACGATACGGCGAGAATCTATGGACTTTCTAGGCACGATCGGTGATCACATTAGCTTTACAGAGCTCTATCATTACGTGAGCTTGGCGGAACAGGAACAATATGATTTTCCCCTGAACATAACCACGCCAAGCTGCGGCTTTCCCAGACGTCTGATCTTGCCCCGAGGCGGCACGGCAAAGCCGCTATCCATGCGACTACTGATACTGGCCACGCCCTATACCTATAAAGCCAGGGTGGGCCAAGAGATGTACTGTGACTATGGCGATGGCATCAGCAGCTGGGATGAGTTGCCCCACGGTTATCCCTTCGAGAGGTTTGTCGAGCCACAAGAGCTCCTCGGATCGCACACCTTTTGGCAAACAGTCGAGTTGCAACACAAGGGTTATAACGAAGTTAAGAACTGATCGTTTGGCTCATATTAGGCCCAGTCGATTAGAAAACTCGCTGCGAGGTTCCACCCCTTCTTAGAAGCCAATAGCTAATGCCTTTTTTGTAACGTAACGCAAGTCCATAAATAAAATTTAAGTCCAGTATACCGTTGTCTATTTCTCCAAGCCCAAAAACCTTTAACGGCAAGTGACGCCAAATTTGGGTAATTACATGGGACAGACGAGGGGCCGGACGGACGGCCAACTGCACCGCACTCCGGCTGCGGCCGCGGTGCGACCGCGTCTCCGCATGGGACCATAACCCAGCCACATGTATAAAATATTAATCAAAATCACAAAAGAACAAGCACAAAAACGAAGAATCAAAACAAAAATTAAAAATCCAAGAGCAGCAACAACAATAATAACAACAAGAAAGCGCAGTGGAGAAAAAGCATTAGGAAGGTGTGGCGGGCGGGTGGAAGGGGGCGACAGATAGACAGACAGCCAGACAGACAAACACCCAGCAAACGTTGCATGGATGCAAAGCACTTTATAAAGTTAAAGAACGGATCGTGGAGGGATCGGTTAAGGGAGCGGGCGCGGGCGCGGGCGCGGGCGCGGGAACGAGCACCGAACAGCTAAACTTGTTATACGCAATCGAATCGAAAATATGGGCGAAATAAAGCGACGCTCAGAGACGTTGGTTTGAGGGGAGGTGGAGGAGAAGGCGGCAACTGCGACGTTGACGTCGACGACGAAGCCGAAGCCGAAGTAGTCGACGGGTTGCGGCTGTAAATCTAGAACTAGTTTTGCTTTTTATGCCCTTGTAGAGGGTATTATAATTTTGTTATGAAATATGTAACGCATAGAAAGTAAATATATATATTCTCTTGATTAGTATCAACAGCCCAGTATGACCACGAAGTGTATATGTATGTCGGTTGCGGTCGGATATCATATATCTTCCATGGGAACGATCAGTTGAAAACGAAGTTCTTTTATTAAAGCCTTGTTTGACTAACTCAAAATATCTTGCCCCAACTCGGCATTAATAAGTTTGACGATCCTCAGATATATGCAAAAACTTATGAACATCGAGTACCATATAGCTGCCATAGGAACGATCAGTCGAAAACTAAGTTATTGTATTAACAAATTGTTTGCTTACATAATGGCGAAACCTCATTAACATCCAACCACTATATCTTATAGCTGACATAGAAACGATCGGTCGAAATAAAAATAATTTTATAAATAACTGTTTGTTAAAAAAAAAAACTAGAGCAAGCCTGGCATTGATTATGCTATGCTCTATACTATGATCCAAATTTTATCAGGATCGTACCTTTATAACATATAGCTCTGTGGTATAAACCGGTCGAAATTTGGGTTTTGTGTCCCAAATTTTCCTGAGAAGACACAAAGATACTTTCAACTTGGGCACGACCATTACTTTTCTCCTCCCATAGCTGCAAATGCTTGCAAGGGTATCTAGTCTTCGGCATGCCGATGATAGCCGTTCTTTCTTGTTTTTTCTTACATATATATAGTATGGATATGTATACATATGTACATATATATGTGAGCATGTACGTATTTCTCTTCAACCCAATGACGCGGTATAAAAGAAAATATTGGACACCTGCACGGTTTCGTATCGCAGCAATAGCAACAAATACAACAACAACAACTACAACAACAACGTGGCGTATGAGGGACAAGTGAAGCCCAAAAACCCGACAGTTGGACGACGGGACGGATGCGAACGGCTCAACGACGGTTACGTGGGGCTAAGCGCGAGAGCGATAACTGGAGAAGAGAACAGAACGCTCAAGTCGAAGCGTAAATACGCTCAATGAAGAAAAATCACAAAATAGATACAGATAAATAGTCCACGCATAGATCATACAGATAGGCATTATGCCCGTACCGTTGAGAGGGTGCCCCGCTCTAGACGAACAAGTATCGTTTCATTATCAGGCCCAAGAGATCCGTTGCCATTAACTGCAAAGTGCATAGACAAATCAGAATGCCCTACGCCACAATGAGAGTACATCGAGAGTAAAAAACAAAAAACGATGCAGGCGTGACGCGTCTTAGATTTTTCGTCTAGGTACTCCATATGTAGCTGCAAAATTTTGCCTGTCCTGTATCGAAAGAATAAAAAGGCAGCCGAGCGTATACGATGGAAAAGAAGAAGGACGAAAACTAATGGCCAGGCTTTTATTTCCAAGAAATTTAAAACTTTACGAAAACGAAAGAAAAAAATGGTGTTAGGGTGTAGACGCCGAGCCGGGGCCACTTAAGAACACATGGTACACTGCTGCTTGAGGATCGCTGGGCAGTTTAGATAAATGTAGACAGCTAGCAGGTAGCTGGTAAATGTTAAATGGTAAATGGTAACTGGTACCGGGTAGCTCTGACCCTATGTGTGTGTGTCGTCCACCAGCCCACGAAATGGGACTCGGCATTAGTTTAGGTTTATTGTTTGACTCAAAGGTTTTTTTAAATTTTTTTTTTTTTGGCAGCGGCTTTTGCAGACAGAGGATGCGGACTAGACATTTTCGAATAATTTATGGTGCAGCATCTATAAATCGAAAAAGAGAAACCTATTATATAGGTCTCTGACGAGGCGTGCAAATTAAAAGCGGCCCAGCGAAATTGTTTCTGCAGAATATTCGCCAAGAAATCGCACATTAAAATCTCTGAAATGAAATGACAAAAGACTCGACTTCCATTTTAGGTACATCAATTTAACGCGCTTTGCAATCAAATTGTATTTGTCAGGCTTAACTGGCCAAAAGCGGCCAATATAAGGCCATAAGGCGCTCAACTCAGCGCCTCATCGTTCAGATCTGTTTATGTACATATATATACACACATAACTGTACACTCGAACGAGAACTTCAGAGATACAGAGTACTGCGAACTGAGAACTGTTGGCTGTCGCCACTCGAGACGCTGCCGTTGATTGCTTTTTGAACTTTCCGACGCAAGAACCCCCCTTGCAACCGATTCCTCCCTCCGCCCTCTTTAGACCAGAGCGAGTGTGGCATTTATGCATAATTAATAAATTGCCTCGCATGCAAACGAAGACGCGGCCCCAGATTGTAGCGATAAAAGTGGCTTGCAGCTTGCCTTATGACTAAAATAAAAATTATCCTTACACATTATTGACAGCCACTGCAAAAGCAGCAGCAACAAAAACAACAACAATAACAACAACAATAACAACAACAATAACAACAACAACAACAGTTGCGAATCGTAAAACAATCGAAACATCGCCCCGCTGCGTCCATCCCAGTCGAATGAGTCGGACTCCGGGAGCACTGCTGATAGACGTCCCCCGTCCATCCAGAGAGTCTGACAGGGGCAAGAGCCAATGCCAGCAAAGATCTTCAGAGGCGATAACGTATTGGTGCTTGAGGAAGTCAGTCAGAACTCCAGTGCGCCGATGAGTGGACTTAAAGACTAAGCAGATGAGTGGAGTGCGCTGACGCCTGGACAACTGAGAAGGCAGCGAGTGAGAAGGTTCAATAACTGCAAGCCAAATTGAGTTGCGCCAAAAAAATAATAAGAAATAACTACGCTTTACATTTAAGTAATAAATCTTACAGATACCTTCTGATGGAGTAGAACTTTAAACTGCAACTTTGCAACAGGCAAATAATGTTCAAATCCAAGTCGAGGGTATGTTATAATAATAATAACAATAATAATAATAATGATAACTATACAATGGTAATGATAAATTGGTAATGATAATAATGATCATGATGAAATGATAGTGATAATAAAATAATAATAATACTATAAATCACAATAAACAAGATGATAATGATAATGATAATGATAATGATAATGATAAAGATAATGATAATAATAATAATAATAATAATAATAATAATAATAATAATAATAATAATAATTATATTAATTGTTTTTGGCTGAGGGGAGAAATGCCATCACTTTTGTCGCAATGTAAATATGTGAGGCCCGCATCACTAAATAAGATTTTCATATTGGAAACAAATAAAAGAAACAAATTCATCATTAACATCTCTTGATGATACAGTACGCCCCCGCTAAAGGCAACACCTCGATACATGCTTTTATTATTATCAAGCGTTATTTGTATGCAAATTATTAAATAAAGAAAGCTAATAAAGTACAATTATGATTCAAATATACTTACTTTAACTTCAGTGCGTAGATAAGGATTCCACCAGAAATATTTAACATAATTTTTACTAAAACCCTACTTTCATATTTTACCCGCTTTTAATGGGTTGCATTGACCGAGAACGTATTGTGAAAATCAGAATAGTGCTTTTATGGGCTCCTTAACAGCTGATGTTGCACAATCTCGTTGTGTAGTTACTTAAAAAGTAGCCTTCAAAAGCTCGTTAAAATGTGTTCAGTGATTTTCTTGCGACCCAGAAACTTCTGGGGCCACCTACCCCAACAAGGCCATTAAAAGTGCCTAAGCCAAATGACCCACTTTCACTGCACACAAAGTGCGAGCAGCTGCCCAGGCGAGACAGCAGCAGCGGCAACAAGCCTACTTTCGATGACACATTGTGAAATATTGAACAAAGTGGTCAACCCTTGAGCGAGATATTGGGGCAGAGACAGAGGGCAGGCGGCGGAGCCGGGCGCGTCACAGATGTCACATACATCACTCATACGACGCATGGGACAGTGAAAACAAAAGGCGAAGCGGGCAACGCTTCCGCTTGGAGACCTGGCAGACAGCATTCGAACGCCCACACACACAAACACACACATGCACACACAGTCGAGAGAGCTTTGTTGCCAACAAACACAAACTTGGCAGCTGATTAACGAGACAAGGCCAACGCGACGCATTTGGAAGCATGTTTCAAAATTCGAAGAACTCCAGAAGTGAGAGAGAACGGAGGCATTGCATATTTTGTAACCGACCGCAGGAACTGATAAAATATTTTATTGTTTTGTAAGCGCAGCAGCAGCAGCCTGGGAGCAAGTAATTAACAAAGTTCAGGCCCCACAAAAGAGCTTCTTATTCATAATGGTTCATTCTTTTATGTGGGCGGCACAACGTTCCTCAAAACTCAGCTGAAAGTATGTCAAATTTTGTTTATCTCTCCGCAGCGATTTGTGTGTCACAAGTTATTTCGCGTAACGAGTGCGGCATATTAATTTTTCATTAGGTTTTAATTAAAATTAACTTTGCTTTTCGGTACTCAGTCAACTGCTAAACTAATCAGGGAGCCGGCTAAATTGCCTGCAGCAACTATAAATACCCGTTTCATGAATTGCCGATTTGGCTGTATGCCCAATTTGAATGTGTGGTGTCAACAATTTGTTCGAATGGAAAGCGTGAGATATATACTTTTTTATATACAAATATATGTGCATATGTAAATATGTACTTACCCAGAAATTTACATGCAAACACTCATGATTATTAAATTGGCATCTATTAGTAGAAGAAAGACAGCTTTTAATGCACCCAAATTACTGAAAGCAAAGAGCGGAGATTTAGTTAAAAGTGAGAGCAGGAGAAAGAAAGAGAAAGAAAATGAGAGAAATAAAGAGAGAGAGGGAGACAGAAAGAGCGCAATTTAAGGTGAGAGCATGGGCAGACATTAAGGCATAAGGCATTAAGGCGCAAGTTAACATATATATATGTCTAATACTACATACTTTTAAACATACAATAGTTAAGTTAGCTAAGACTGGCAACACATATAGATCATACACAACGCTTATAATTAAACCGTCATCTTTAAAAGAAATTACTTGAATTGGTGAGAATCGCATAGTAAGGCAACATTAAGGAAGGCAACGTTTGAAAGGTAATAAAGTACATAAGTCATATTATTCGCTGTGTATTCACAATGATATTTGTAATGAAATTAAAAGCATTTTGTCGGGGCATGACATCTTCCACTTTGGTTATTTATAGAATTTATTGCATAGCTGTTGATAGATTCATAGAGCAATTGCAATTTCTGCACTTTGCCGCCATCTGCCAAATTAAATTTTCAACATTAGATTTCCACGCGCCGCTTTTACTGTTTGGCGTTATTTTCAACACACACATCTATTTTTAAAGATTTTTCCAGTTCGTTTGTGTCGCTCACATGAATGGTTAGCTTCAGCGCGCATTTTGCGCACACAACTCAAATATATTGCAATATATTTTTCAATGAATTTGAGGTGTGAAATGTTTGCACTGCAGCCCCAACATGCAACAGAGACAGGCGAGCAGGAAAATTAAAACAAGCGAGAATTCTCCCAGAGAGACGGAAAATGTTCACTCAAATGAAACATACCCAGTAGATGAATAAAAAAGAAGAAGAAAAAGAGCCAAAACTTCTATTCAATTCACAGAAAATCTTGCGCAGATTTTCTAAATATATATATATTTTAATCTAATATGCGACAAAGTTACATTTCTGCGATAACCATTATCCCCCATTTATTTGTTTCCCGCAGGGTATTTCTAAATAAACAAAACAGCATTCAAAGCGAAAAATAGGCGGGGACAACGGGGCGGTTCTTTTGAAAAATATTGCCCAACGCTTTGGATCATGGGCGTTATGCGGCAACTTGTCCACTATGCCGTGTGTTTGCACATTTTGCTTTTGATTAAATTTTTAGCAACAGATTGTAAACACATCAGGTCAGGTGATATACTAGAATTTAAAATGTACAAAAACACAGTAGTGAATTTAAATGCCAACTTAATCCGGAAGCGTGTTTTAGTGCGAATTATTGAAAGATATCGCTTATGTATCGAATAATACTTAATCATAGCCTGTGCAAACTAATTATAGAAACTGCAAGACTTGTAATTAGACATGTAACCTTCAATCATGTGATATCATACATAATTCAAAGCGATATCGCAGTAACTGGAGAACCCATTCCACAAAAATTGTACCACTTGATCGACTGCCCGTCGCGGCATATTTGTCAATACGTAATTTTCGACTGCTCCAAGCCCCAAACGCCGAGTGGGGGACCAGCTGAATCAGCTGAAAACGATACTCGTGCCAAGGATGTCAACTTCTTGGACAGCGGCACAGTCTCAGGCACAGCTCATAATCGA
The DNA here is from genome assembly GCA_035045725.1 of Drosophila ezoana. Classification (NCBI taxonomy): domain Eukaryota; kingdom Metazoa; phylum Arthropoda; class Insecta; order Diptera; family Drosophilidae; genus Drosophila; species Drosophila ezoana. The sequence goes on along the minus strand of JAWNOU010000177.1, from coordinate 4,541,441 downwards.
TGTGGTGCGGAGGGAAACTGTATGTCAATTGCTTTGGTTATATATATTTCTTTTTTTTTGGCAAAGTGTAAACAAGTTGACCGATTGCCAGCCCCTCGACGCGACTTGGCCAGGCCAATGTGCCAGCAGCGTTTCAGCTTTGAACAATTCTTTTAATTTTTGTGCAATTTTAAAGCACTTTGTGTGCTTTTTTATTATAGCTACCATTAAATTGAGTTAAACTTTGAAGAATAATTTAAATTAATTACCCCCACATCACAATTGGGAAAGCCAAGGCAATTGCAGTAATCGAATTGAATTGCATCGATGCTTTAAAAACATTCGCAATTAATGTCATATTTAATCAAAGATCACGGCAGATCTGTGGCTAAACCTTCTCTAGTATCGGCTGCTTAGCGCTTTTAGCGGTTTTTAATTAAGAAATTTAGAAGCGAGATTCACGACATGCCATTAAAATGGATTATTATATTAAATTCTTAACCACAAAGCAATTGAGCTCATAATTTGTCGATTTCCGACTAAAGACGGCAAGCAAAATGCTGATCAGTGATCGGCTCCAGCCCGAACACACAAATAAAAGAATGCAACAGAAACACAAGTTTCGCATTAAAAAACAGCAGAAGAAGCCGCAAATGCTAAAAAATAAATACAAAATTGGGTTGCCCGCCGTCTCCGTCGTGTAACCCAATGCTGACAACAACGGCCAGAGCCAAGCGCCCTGCGCTGGATGAGTCATGACCGTGGCGTAGACCCCGGACCGTTGGACAGAGTCGCGCCTGGCGGATAGGCACGATCGTCGAGAGCTCGAATGTGTGAAGCTAGCAGGCCGAGACATTGGCAAAAAACACAAAAAACAAAAGCAAAAACAAAAAGGGCTCAGGGTCGAGTTTTGTTTTGACTGCAAACTACCTGAGAATGCGCGGACCAGGCTACGTTTTGGGTCGCCGACTGGGGCTTGGGGCTTGGGGCTTGCAACAACTTGCTAATCATATCAAGCTTCAAATTGTTGATTATTTTACTGGCGAGCGAAGAGAAAGAAAGATCACTGTGCGATCTCTGCTGCTGTTGACTTTTTGTTTTCCTGAAGATGACTCACGGGTTGCAGGTATTGAGGAGGCAGGTCTAGACTGGAGCTGCTCTCGTCCGTCTCTTGGCAGATCTTTGTTTGGCTTCACTTTATTAGATGTTGTGGGGCCAGGTAGATTTATTGTATAAACAGCAAATGGGCAAATAAGCTCGGGACAGGAAGGCAAACTCTAAGCCAGAACACGACAATAACAATAACAATAACAATAACAACAATATTTTTGCTTATTTATGGCTTTCAGTTTGGGTTTGGTTCGTTCTTGGCTTGACCACTTGCCGCCCAAAATCGCATGTGTGAGTCACTCGCTAGCTCTGTGCGGAAACTGAACTCCTTTTCCAGCAGCACTTTATTATTATTATTTTTTAATTTATTTTTTACTTGTTATTCAAAAGCGAAAAAGCAAAACACAAAAAAAATATTGATTGATTTTATAGGCGCGATAAGTTTATTATAGTTGGGGCTTCGGGTCGGCCGATTGGTTGGGTCGAATGTCTGCGGGATGACTAATGTTTGCTCGTAATGAATTTGTGATCTCTTTGTAGCTGTTGTTGTGTATGTGTGTGTGTGTGTGTAAGGTGACGCGCTTAAAAAGCTAGTTATTAGCACTTATAATGTGAACTGGCGTGTGCTTAAGTTGAGTGTCATTGACACCTGAGCCCGCTGGGATTTGTGTACAACATATACGTAGGTAGCTGAATAGCTTGAAGCGGCTAATTGGTGTTTAAACAGGCCCAACTTATGCTCAATATGCAAGGCAGAGCTGGTTTAAGCTGATAAATATTTGTCATTGGCTCTCGGGAGTCTTGAATGCAATCGAAACGATAAAACGTTTAAGTTGAAACATTGTCTATGCCAGCCTAATGGCCGCCTTTAACCAAAAATGAATTAATTAAACAAACAAATGGCAAATAGAAGCCATTAATAAAGACCATAACTAATTGCTGACACAGTTAGCCAGACAAAGACATTAAAAGCTGTTGGCGTGGGCGCCGGCGCACAGTCGACGGCTGTCAGCAAAAGTTCAGAACGTGGCTCTGACATAAGACTCATAAGACAACAAAAAACATACAAATCCAATTGGAGAACAACACCTGCACTGGAAATGTGGAGCGCGTGCTCAGCCAAATGAGCTGACCAGGCAAACAAAGGCAAATCAAAATTTGTAAATTCATGGAAACAAAATTAACAAGAAACTATACTTGTTTGCAAGCTAAACGAAGATTTAATACCCTAGCTTAGCAGTTCTATGCTTAACAAAGGTAGTCTGAGCTTATGTTTAATATAGTTTAAAGAAATTGCCAGTCAAGCAATTTTGTTAATAGATAGCATTAAAAATGGGAGAAGAGTTCACATGAAAGCTATGTATTCTATTCTTCTCGTTGTCCAGCTCAATACATACCCCAAATTCATAATAAAATATTCGAGCTTCTCGGCAAGTTTGGAAAAGCTTAACAAGAAGAGTAAATCAAAGAGTTAACGTGGGCGCCCGCGACTTGTTACGGAATTCAGAGTATGAAAATGGAAATGAAAATGGACAGCTGTTATTAGAGTTGGGGCCCCATAAAAATCAGTTGAAGTGCAAACAAACAAATTTCCAGTAGCACTTCTCAGAGATAATTTCATAAATTTTCCAAAATGACGCGACTTTATTTTACGGCCAAAGCGCAGGCGCAGGGCCTCGAGTCTAGACAGCCAGACTTGGAGTTGACTTGAGTTGAGTTGTTCGAGATGCTTTGATAAATTACAGACAGCTTTTTTTTTCTTCTTCTGTTTTCTGTTTTTGTAAGAGCGATTTATGTGTGTGCAGGTAACAAGAGACGACAGTTGGCACGAGCCATAAATATCCATGCAGACGACGCCAAATCAGCTGCATCATCCACAACACCAACAACAACAACAAAAACAACGGCAGCAACAATTACAACTTTTGAGGCACAAACAACGCCCACTTTAAGCACCTATGCACAGAGAGAGAGCATGGAGCCCTCGTCACCTCTTAGCTGCACAATTAAAAAGTAGGCAGTGCCTGGACAAATAAGCCCGGGGCACGTTAAGAAAAAGTAGCTAAGATGTTGCCTCTTTTTTTTCATTTTCATTTTATTTTATTTATTTTCTGTTTGATTTTATGTTTTCTCTTCTTTTAATTAAAAGGGTTACCAACTGTCTGCCAAATCAGAAAACAAATCTAAACAAAATAAATGACTTTTACTCCAACACAAGCTTTTTAGGCTTTTAGGGCTCAGAGGCTCCACGATTAAAGAAGTCATGGCCAAAGTTTTATGTTTGGATTCGTTTTCGACGTTGGGGCTTTGAGTTCTTGGCCAGCCTACGAATACAGAAAATACAGAAAACAGGCAGAACGAACTGAATGTGCAGCCGATAAAAGGCCTTTCAGTAATTAAGTATACAGATGCTCTTCAATCAGAAAATTGTACGAAAATGATTGTGGATATATGCGGATTAAACGATAAAAGGAGAAACTTTTTAATAATAATATATAGTTATAATAAAAGAAAAATATTTCTATATACGGCTTAGTGGAAATTGTGCTTATTAAAAAATAATGATGATTGTACCTGGCAAATAAGGTTATTCACAACAACTTGGTTTAAATGAAAAGTGAGTCTAACTTTGATCAAATCACAACATTTTATATAATCCAAATTTGTTTGAAGTTATCTACAAATTCTTTTAAGAATATTCACATTTTTTGAACGAAAACATACAAACATTTTTTAATATTAAACATTTCACAAGCTTGTAAGTTTATAAGCTTTAAAATATGTAATTTGATGGAAATAAAAAGAAAATATAATTTTTCGCGAGGTAAACATTTTTTTTTAAATTAAAGAATCGAGTAAACATAATATATATGGAAATCTTGTAAATAGCCCAACATTTATTTTTGTTAGATAAACTTTTGTATTAAGCTTTTAAAAAGCTTATAAAGTTCAAAGCTTTAATATTTAAATTTAATTTTGTTTAACGAGAAACATTTTGGCAATTAAAAAAATGTTAAAATTATATTCAATTAATATAGAAATCGTATTAAAAATGTCGACTTTATTAGTTTTCAAAATTTCAAAAATTATTTTCATTAAACTTTAAACAAGCTTATAAAGTTAAAGCAATCCGTTAAGCAAAGAGTATTAGCAACAACAGTCATCAACAAAAAAGCCTAGAGACTTTTGGTGTTGCCTCTTTTAGGGCTCCAGTTGTTGTCTGGGCGTATAGCAACAGCAACAGCAACAGCAACAACTACAATTATAACAAAAACAACAACAGCAACAACAAGCACATACAACTGTTGGGCGTCGAGACAAGAGGGAAAAAAGCTGCGCGGCTTTGGCACGTGCGCAGCCAGTTGGTTAAACCGCCCCCGAGACCCGCACGCCCGTCCGCCCGCCGGCCATAACAACTGGGCTGCAGCTCCAGCTCCAGCAAAGCTGTGGGTTCAGCAACAGCTTGAGGTCCAAGCCCCAACAGCAGCAAATTGAGTTCCATTTCAGGTTTGGGCTCTTGAAAAATGACGTACAATAGCGCGCTCTTTTTTACCTTTTTTACGTTTTTTAACGTTTTTCACTCGTGGTCTAGAGGCCTGGTAAATCAACTTGTCTGTTTGTCTGCAAAGTGTGGCTCAGGTGTTGGGCGCTGGCTATGGGTTAGTTTGGTAGCCAACGTTTGATGACTCTGTTTCAGTATCTGTTGTAATCGCCGTTTTGGGCATGGGCTTGATTAATTTACGACATAAGGTCAAAGTTTCGTGTAGTGGACACAAAGCGTTTTGGTTAAGCTTTGGCGAATGGGTCAAGGTTCGGCTTAAATGCACTAAGAATCTAAGAAACCATTGTCGTGGAGCTTAGCCAAGTCATAAAAGTGCCGCAGAGGCAATCTCTGCGATTTTGGCCAAAACAATTTCGTCTCATTAGCCTAAAGATTTTGCCGCCACGCATGCGCCACATGTAAAGTACAGTTAAATGGCAATGGCCAACTGCAGCTGCAGATGCCTGCAAAGATGCTCGATAAGGCCCAGACCTGGCATCGCGTCGCGTCGGCGTCGGCGTTGACTTTGGCTTTGTGTGTACCAAACGTGCCAGTGGCTGGCCAAAGCTACTCGAGTTACAGCTGACGGCTGGCGAGAGTCAAGAGCCCCGAGTCCCCGATTCCCGAGTGTCCAGCTTCTGTTTGCTGCATCCAATAATAACTGAAACCACATCATACTTCATACTTCATACAACTCATACCTGTTACATCCACCTCAATGCCAAAAGCATGGCAAATTTTAAATGTACAAGCACGCCAATGGAGCCCAGCTCTAAATGACTGCAGCACCTGGTCTGGGATTGTCTCTGTCGGATTGGTCGGCTGCAGTCAGAAGTATGACGAGTTAGAAGCGAGCTTGTTGCTGTTGTTGTTGGCCCAGGCAATTGACTCTTGTTTGGTACCCTAATCAAAACATTAAACCTTTGCGGCAAATTTGGCATGGCTTTATTAACGATCGCAGCTGAGGCTAATAGGCCTAGCTGCTGGTAATGGACTTGGATGGGGGGGCAGAAAGAAAACCCAGAGTGGCACAGTCATTAGCTAAAGCTGAGACTTGATTGGGGCGACTAATTTATTGTAATGAGCCAAGGAACTTAAAGGTGTGCATAGTTTGCATTCGTATTCCTTCACTAGCTAAGGTTGGCTATATTAGTATTTATAATTAATTATGTTCTCTACATTGTAACGAAAACATTTAGGGCTTTAGGGGATTAAGCTAAGCGGATCATAGAGCATTAACTACCACGTCCTAAACTCCAGCTGCATAAATCCCGACAATATGCAAGACAACGCGTTTCATAAATTAACTTTTTTACACAAAACAGTAAATTAAAACTACTAAAAATAGAAGAAGAGATGTTGAGAAGTTTAACCGACTGCAAAATACCCTTGAATAAGCTGTGAAATATACCCACATATATAAGACGATTAAGAGGTTAATATGTTTATCTGTCAACAGAGAGATAAACATGTTTTTAAAATATAATCTTGAAAACTGCCCAGCACTTGCATACATTTAACTCTTGGCTCATTTTATGGACTGCAGGGTATAGGCAACAAAGGAAAATTCTCAGACACTTGAAGCGCTGCTAAGCCCAAATATTAAACAAGATTTTTGACTACCAGTGTTAACACATTGTGTTCGTCGTCGTTATTGTTGTTGTTGTTGTTGTCGTGCCCGGCCTGCACTCGCAGCAACAGTCAGCTCTATACAATTTATGGCCCTTAGAACAGATTTTAGGCACGACGACAGGCCAAGCCACGAACTGAGCCAGAGTCACGGCCAGGGGCTAGAACTGAGCCGGGTTACTGGGACGCAGCGCGCACGCAAACTTCAGAAGCAGCAGCAGCAGAGGCAGCAGCAGAGACAGAAGCAGGACAGGAACAGGTTACAGCTAGGGAAGTGCTACCGTCTTACACGCGTTAGTCCCGCGACCCGCTGCCCCTGCTGCTGCTGCTGCTGCTGCTCCCCTCCCCTTTGCATTGCGTTTGTGTCGCGCTCTTGTCAACGTTGCCTCGCCTGGGCACGTCTCCACTCACGTCGCGTCTCACGTCTTGTCTCGACAGCCGCAGCGTAACCCATAATTTTAACACCAATAATAAAAGAAAACAACAACAACAACAACAACAGCGGCAGCGGCAGCGGCAACGCCAACGTGCAGGTGTGCATCAAGTCGCAGTAGCTGCTCCGTGTGTGCCTGTATCTTGATATCTTACAGATACAGATACAGATACAAAACGTAACGCTCTCGTCTCAGCATCAACAACAGCAGCAGCAGCAGCCGCAGCCGCAGCCGTAGCCTCAGCAGCAGCAGCACTTGGTCATAAATTTACGTTTCAAATTGTCTGCCCGAAAACTGGTTTTGCCCACCAAAAGACCAAAAAGGTTTTCATTATATTAGAGGAGTTGCCAGCCTTGCTTTTGCCTGCCACTGCCCCATGCTGCATGCAACAATTATTGCTGTTGTTGTTGCAACGCAACTTTGGCAGCTTTTGCTGCCAACTGACAACAGAGCGAGCTAGTGGCCATTTCCCCCAACACCATGATATTAATTGACCCAGACAACAACGCAGCCCAACCCTTTACTTATCTTTGGGCTGAGTATATATATATTCTTTTTAAAGGTCTCTCAATAGAACCCATAATTTGCTGTAATGCTACTCCAGCGTGTGAAAATGATGTGTACAAGTTTTCTTTAATACAAATTTGATTGTTATTAGCCAGATCCTCAATTGTGATCCGACCTTGCGTGCAGTGCCAGAGGAAGTTGATTATTACACAAGGGACAATTGTAAAATTGGGATTATCAAGTATCGCTTACATCACAGACAATCTCGAAATGAATTTAGCCCTAATTATTGTTGGGGTGTTAATATAAAAGGCGTTCTCTATACCCAGCCATACTCATTTTTATTTATAACACATTTTGCTCGCATTATTCACAAATTTATTCCACAAAAAACTCCCATCATTTCTCGTATTTCCGGGCTTTTTTTAATTTCGCTTTTTTGCATTGACCCAATTTTTTGTAATATTTTTGCACAGATCCTTTTAACTGTAAAATTCTGACAGGTCAGTTAGCTGATTTAAAAGCAGGCTGCATGACAACAGGCCATAAAAACAACAATAAAGGCCCATAAAACAGACAGTCAGAGTCAGACAGTAAGATTAATTATCGCATTAATTAACTGACCTCAAAAAACGAAAGTTTCGCGAATTTAAATGTGCCAGGCGCAAAAAATAAAACCCCGATACACTCAGAAGGCAAAGCGAATGAAAGTGCAAACACTTTTACGAATAGGACTCAGAATTCTTTAAAGTTTGAGTATTTAGTATAAACTAATATATATATTAACTCTAAAGTATTTAGTATATATATATTCCAAGTCCGATAGAGCCCATCAGACAAGGCCAACAGTTTTTATCCAGGACTTCAACTTTCGATATTCGCACAAGTCTCGTAAATCAATTGAACAATTCCACAGATTGTCGATAGTCCCCGTAAAAATGCTGACCAGCTGACACAGTTGTCTTGCGTCGAATAACAAAAGGCATAAAAAAAAATGAAGGAGAACAAAAATAAACAATAAAAATGTCAAAATGTATAAGAATACAACCCAAAATCCTTAATTTGCACAACATGGCGATCGGCGGCGATTGTGCAGTCAGTCACATGGAACAACACTTGGGTCACTTGGTTTCGGGCTCGACTTCGCTCGATACAGCTCGATTCGTTGCGACTTGTCTCAAAAAAACCAAAAAAAAAACAAAAATCGCATTTTCGCGGCCCCCAGCGAATGACAAAGAAACAGACCGAGGCGACAATGGGCACCACGTCGTCCAAGACAAAAGTGCATTTTGCGGTTAAAGTTTGCACAAATGAATAAATTTTCAAATTGCCAATTGTATGCAACAACAGCAGCAGAAGCAAAGTCTATGAACATGAACCAAACTTTGACAGCCAACTGCAAGTGTTAAAAAATCAAACGATTGTCTACAAAACAAAAAAAAAAAAAACCTTTAACAAACAAAACCAAAAACTGGGCGTGTGCTTAACGCGTGCACTCAAATTATTGCAATTGCAACAGTCTTTTTTTGTTACGAACGAAAATTGCCGGAGAACAAATTAAACACAAATAACAAATTACCTTTCAATGAGTTTTCAAAAGGCAGTCAAAGAAATGTTTGTGTCTGCAATTTTAGGCAAAATAAAAAAAAAATTAAAGTTTTACAGATTTAACTATTTTCGACTTTTTTATATTTTTCAGAGCGCAGCAAAACTACGGAAAAGGCACGGCAACAACAGTTACGGATACTTTGGATCAGATGCGAACACACGATTCAAATAAACTTATGCTTGGATTTACAGGCTATCATATTTTATAAAAGTTCTGAAAGAATATATATGAGTTATATTCTAAGAGCATGTTTTTTTTTAGGAAAACACATTTTTAAAGTTTCTTTATCTATATTTTTATACCCAGAGCACGTCTTTTAGGTTTTAATAGTTAGAGTCATTAAATTCTAAATACATATATTATATTAATTTGATAACTACCGCCCTTTCCAGCGCATTTGGCTTCATTTGAAGAATGTTCAGGGTATCCCTTAATCGGGCACTCCGGACTAGGACATTCGTACTTGTTTCCTACGCATTTGTATATTTCCTCAGTAAAAAAGACTTTCATTTTGGTATTTTCATACTCTGGTAAAGAATATAGCTACACTATGTGATGTCCTATGTCCTATCTTCAATGCAACCTTTTTCAGAATGAGGCATTCTTACTATACTTTGCGATCGTTTAAACCTAACAAAAAGCTGCATTGATTGAATTTAATTTAATAATAACTTAATTTATTTAGTTGTGGACACATGAGGAAGCTTTGTAGATGTTGCAATCTTTTTATATAGCTTAATCCACTTCAGTTTCAAGTTTTAGAAATAATAAATTGCCTGCAGCGAGTGCCCCTACTCCACCCCACACCCCACACCCCACAACCAGCAGAAAAGACCGAAAGGCATTTCAACGCTCAACTTGATGACTGCCAGGGCACCGACTAATGACACATAAATATTTATCTGCCCCAACCCCCGACCGGTCGCTCCAGCAATGGTAACTAAAAGGGTTTCATGCCTGCACAAAGCTTCGATCGTTGTTTTTTCTTCATTTTTTGTTATCTGCCAGCTACTTGACTTACACACGCAGAAAACCAAGAACCCAAGAACCAGTTCGGTCGTTGAGTAATTACACACAGTTTGGTCGGAGCTGGGATTGGGACTGGGACTGGGCACTGAAACATGTGGAGTTGTAGCGCTGTAGCTGGAGGAGAACTGGAGCTGGGGGTTTGTGTGTTGGCTTTTTGGAACGAACCTTTTGTCGTGCGTTTGCGTCCGGTCCGTCGCACTGTCGCCGGTCAGTCGCTTAATTGCGTAAGGCAGGTGGCTGACAGAGAATAAAGCACCTACATAGAGAGACAGGCACAGGCACAGGCACAGGCACACTCGCATAGACGTCGCAGACAAACCACTTTAAAGCTGTTCCCGTAGGTGATTAGTGCCGGCTTTTGAGAGACGCTGCCCGCTCTGGGTGTACAGTAGCTCCGCTCTTTCCATTATTGCCAAGTGTCAAATTAAGTGCTCACATGATTAATATTTGTGCCCTGGGCCCAGTCCAGGCCCCACTCCGGGCGCATTGTTCCCAGTGGGCCGCTTTCAAGCAGCGGCTACTGTTGCATTTGGCCATGCAATTTTACCGCTGATTAACCGTGTCGCTTTGTTATTAACTTTTAATTATAAGCCCTTGAAATATTGTCTAGCTCGGCCCTGCAGAAGATCTATTGATGTATTTGGCAGTTTCCATTTTGTTTTCATTTTCTGTTTTATGTCCTGTGACGATTCGTCAGGGCTCAGAGCAAACGGAAATTGCGTTGCATAGTTGGCCAATGAGTCAGAGCCTACTTCAAAAGCCAGCGACTATGACAATGGAGAGAGGATTGTCAGAGCTTAAGAAGCCAATGGATGAAGTTAACTTGAATCTTGGAAAAAGTACATAGTAGAGCCTTCCACGAAAACATTTGCCAGCAACTGCTTCTAATACAGGAAAATAGCTTTTTTAAACTCGATAAAATGAGGCTAGGCTCTGCCCAGGAATAATAAAATATTTGATTATTTCCAAAATTAGGAACAGGAATCTTTATATTGCTTCCTTATATCCTTATTTAAACTTCCTTATATCCTTTCTCTTCAGAAGGATTCCCTCTGAATATCGCGAATGTGGTGGATCAGAATTTTAGATGAAAGATGTCATCTATCGACTGGGTGGAGGTCAAAGGTTTTGCCTGTTAAAATTGTTTTAGCCAATGCCTTATGTAAGAGATCCTGTTCTTCGTGTTGGTCAGGTTTACAGGTATCACGCACGATATAGAGTTTGTCAGAGCGGGCCCAACACAGACAAAAACATAGTTCAAATGGAAGGCAATCAATTTAAATGCCGGGATTTAAAGTCTTGGTCCTAGCAAATGGGAGCATGATGCTTGCTTACATTTGTTCTCTAGAGAGAGTATATATTCGTATTGGTCAAAACGAATGGATGCAAGTCTAGATTGCCATTTCGAATGGATTTATGCAAGGGTCTAGTATACAGCAGATTTACACTTATCCTAGATCCTTTACACATGCACTCTGGGCGACTAATTGCTAATCCAGTTCTCACCCGCTGTCTATTTATGCATATCTTTAGTTTCTCAACTTTGGTGAGGACCAACGCGTTGTCGTCACACTACAAAACACATGCCAAATTATTAAGCCAAAACGGCTGAGACAGACCTTTCCCTTTTGCTGTGCTCAAGTGGGTCCAGTTGAATTCTTCAATTGTATCACGGACCAAGTCGTTGTTGTTATTGTTGTTGTTGTTGCTGTTGTCGCCAGGAACGTCGACGGCGTCTCACGTGTCACATGCCAGAGGCAAGAAGACGCTGCGTCGAGTGGATGACACATGCCTCTGGACTCTCTCGGGGATCGCAGTCGCCGTCGCAGTCAGAGTCAGAGTTGCCGTCGAGAGGTCTCGGTGCCAGAGCTGTTAAGTACGCTTAGAGCAGATTAACTTAACTGTGCATAAAATGCTAAAAACAAAAAAGGAATTTTTATGCGACACTAAAAATGTTCAAGTACGCCCAGAACTGAGCAAAACGTAGCCCGAGAAACAAGTCGAAACTGAAGTGGCTGTCATTTGGTTACATTTTCAGTGAGTGAAAATATTGTAGGAATGTGTTAAAAGTCATGCATAAAATTAGTTTCAACTTGGGTGACGCGTTCTGGTACCGGCTGCTGTGTTGCCCTGCCCTGCCCTGCCCTTGCCTTCCCTGCGCAGCCCTCCGTTTGATTTATTTTCGAAAATGAAGAAAAAAACCGAACCAAACACTTGAGGAACACGTGCGTTCCTTGAAATTTTCTCGCCTGTTTGGTTTTTGTTGTTGTTGGCGTTTGCAGTTAAAAAACCATAAAAATTTGATGCATATGACATGTTGAAGTGTGTTGAACATATTTATGAAATTGAATGCCTTAACTATTGAAAACTAAGTATAATAAAACCAAATGGGGGACACAACAGTCCAGGGCCAAAGGTGAAACCAATGCTGTCTAAAAGAAACCCCCAGCCATAGAAAGGGTATTCGACGCACTGCTCGTTAACAGCTCTATTCAGCGTTAGCTGTCAGTCTAATCGAATTTTACGCAGCACTGATCACCCCTATATCTAGCCCCTAATCGAGAGTATTCAAAGTATCGCTTACAATGCCAGAGTCTACGCACCTCTGCGGCAATTGTTGCGTTGCGTTGCGTTCTCACGTTGTTTAAATCAAATTAGTTTGCTTTCAGCAAGAGCGAAACCCGGCCGAATCGAACCCGATCATCAAAATCATTTTCACACGCCTCCACGTTTTGTTGTTGTATGTATTTTGTGTATTTTAGCGTTTTCGCGTTTCGCGCCTGCTGCCAATTACATACGTGCGAGCGACTGTCAGACACTGTGACAATGACAATGACAGGATTGGGGTTAAGCCTGACCTGACCCTCGAATACCTGCAGCGAATGCCACTCGATACCCTTGCAGGAATTAAGCCAGCCGTACTCTATTGGTTTATTGAGGTGCCATACTCTGTAGAGATCAACGGCCATGCAAAATTGCCAAGCGCTGACACAAATTGCACTGAAAACCTTATAAAGAACCAAGCGAGTTTGAGCCACGCTGGTTCGAACTCAAAATGCTGATTTAATTTTTTAGCATAAACCAAGCCCTAAATCAAACAAATAACACACAAACAAGCCAAACCATCATCAGAGCCAAGACATATTTTGTTTGATAAAGATTCGGTTTAAAATCAAGAATAAATTTTGAGGTATATCCATCCTAGTTAAGAGATATAAATAAGTACAAATAATTTAAGGAGAGATTTTAGGATAAGACTATGGATTAAGATTAAGGCTTATATCATAGCATCGGTTCAAGGATTCATAAGACCAGGTTTTCGAACCGAAACCCAAGACAGAAAGTTGGTTCATGCCCTGAACCGAAACATCGAGTTTGCTGCTCTGTAAAATATGTTTGTGAAGTAATGGAAATCAAGATTAAATTGAATGCGAATCTATAGATCAGACAAATAATTGTATACTAATTTTTCAGCTAGATTTTTCGTTCAGTGCACTCACGATAAACTGAACCCATCAATCTATTATGCGGGGGCCAGGCCCGTCCTTAAACAATCTGCATAGGTTACAAAAGCAGGCAAAGAGGGAGCCATAATGATCATGCTTGATCGCTTGCCGTTGTGGCGGCTCCTCACGCAATTTATCTGCTTGCCGTGCTATCAATTGCTGACCCCTAATAACGAATTCGTGCGCAACCTAATTGTATACATATACACAAATGTATATATGTACATATATATATATAACTATATTGATGAACAAGGGGCAGGGATAATCCGTAGGAGCGCGATAAAAAGAACGAAGCAAAGAAATCAGCATTGAAAAGGTTCCTCTTTGCCATTTGCGTGTCATTTTTAGTAAAATTGGCATTTCTTTCATTTGAAAGAAGATCAGATATCACAAAAGATCCTGTCTAACATCAATCAAACGCAGCACAACAACAGCCCAGAACTGAGAGTAAAAGTAAAAACTACTGAGTGAGCTGCCTGGCCTGGCCTGGCCTGGCCTGGCATTGTTTATCCTTGGCAAGGAACTGAGAATCGTGATCCATGATCCGTGATCACTTGTTTGTTTAAGTGCTTAGCAGGTTCGTCGTCGTCGTTGTTGAAATATTTCTGCTTCGTTTGCTTAACAAAATATTAAACCTTTTTTGGTTGCATTGTTTGCATCTGTTTAGCGCTGGCGAACAGGTGGAGGATGCAGTGCTAATTGGATTATGTATTGCTTAATGATCCTTGCCAGTAAAAAGTGGAGGGCGCGCCGTCACCGGAATGGCATCGCGTGATTTGGCATTTAGGCCGTTGCCCACATCATTTGCCAGTTGTTTGTGAAATGGGTTAAGGCTGCCAAGATTCGGGCATGGTGTTAATCTCTTGAACATGCACACGCTGTATTTTGTGGTTTTGGGATTTTTAAAACCCATACGAAAAAGGGAAAGTTCCACAGAAATCGCCTGCGAAATGGGTCAGAGCTACAGTAAGGGAGGGTTTAAATGATTCATGATTCGTATTGCGGTTGTAATGTGATTAAGAACACAAAGCAAAAGTTGTACCAAGCTAAGAACTTTTAATGGATTCGTAATAATATTTACAATTTTAAATGCCCATTATTTACACTTGATCAAACATACTAATTAATACAGAAGGAAAAAATCATGCAAAATTCCCACGCGTACTCAAAGAGCTTCTTTATAAATCGGGACAAGTCTTGCGTCTGATGCGCCACTTTTTTGCATTTATTTTATGATTAAATATTGTCGTATTCACTGAAGCTCAACCGAAAGCCAATGGGCCGAGACGACGCGGCGAGCTGCCGAGAACTTGCGTGAGAACTTGACAAGAAATCAAAATACACTTAAGTGCCACACACACACACACACACAAACACACATACAGATACATCGTCAGCAAGAGTTTTAAAGATATTTCATAAATTTGTTAAGTCCAAAACTTGTGGTTAGCCCAATAAACAGGCCAAGACGCTGGCCTTTAGCTGGCTGGCATAGAACAAGTTAAAGAGCGCCTGCGCGCACTCGAGCATATCGGTAGGGTCTTGAGGCATGCGCACTCGCTTGTTAAATGATATTGCCTTTCAGCCCCGTGACCGAACCCGAGCCCGAGCCCGAAACCCACCTAGATGCATACGCTAATTGTCTTGGCCAAATACAAGCGTTTTCACGCCATTCTGCGCGCGTTTTGAAGGCAGCCAAAGGGTTCTTGGTTTTAGTTAGGGCTTCAGTTCCTAAAGAAGCAATCAAAGATTGAAGCGTGGGTTGTCGAAGTCGATGTCGATGTCTTGTGCCACACCCTCTTTGTTTATTTAAGAAAATGCAGGCAAATCAGCAAGTTGGGGTCGGTGTGAGAAAAACATTGCTTAACAAATTGTACAAATAACATCGAAGTTTGAATATCTATTTGCTGCGAGGGTTTTCTAAGCGAACTTTTCTCATAGGTAAACTTCCGGCAATTAAGCGGCAGCAGCAGCAGCAGCAACAGTTTTCATTTTGAAGTGGGGGAAATTAACTTGAATAAAGTGTAGCTAAGACCTTTAAGAAAACCCAATGTCTATCTGTATATGAAAGAAATGCACATGTTTCGTGAACAACAAAAAGTCAATGCTGAATAAGGAAAATCTTTGACAAATAAGCAACTGTAATTCGATATGGGGTAAAATTAAAAAAGGTATGAAATCAATAAAAAAAAAACGGATTTAAAAGATAAGGGTTTCAGCCGGGGCTACTAATTATGGAAACAAATCTTCTATATAGAAAAAAGGAGCACATAAAAAATTATACATATACAAAATCAAAGCAAAAGAACAGAGCGCATTGAAATCAAGATAAGCGTTAAAGTGTGCACAGTGCAAAATAACCAACATAAGAACAAAATTCTGGAGGGGTAAAAAAAGAACTGCCTTCGCCTGCTCACAATGGCTAAAGATCAGCGTGCAGATCATGGATGAGTTTGCTGCCTCATGCTGATGATGATCATGATGTTGATTATTACGATGATGAAGGTAAATAAACCCAAAAAATCAGCAGCAGCAGCAGCAGCAAATAACTCAAGCAACATGCAGCGCTTTTGTGTGCAGCAACAACAACAACAACAACAACAACATGGTGACTCAGGGCAGAGGCAAACTGAAAAGAAAGGCAAGATAACCAGCGCATAAATGGCCTGGGTCCGGGTCTCGCTCTCGGTCTCGGTCTCGGTCTGGGTCTGGCTCTGGCCCTGGGCCTCGACAGTCCCAGTCGATCCCAACTACAGTCCCAGTCCCAGTCCCAGTCCAAGTCGCGCCAGACAAACTGGCGACGCTTGTGAAATTTTCTCGCCGTCTGCTTTTGCCTGCCTCTTTTTCGTACGCAATAATAAAGAAAATAAATAAAAACACTCACAACAACAACAACACACACACACACACAACATACACACACAAATAGTGGAAAAAAGAAGCATAAATGCATTTCAACAAAGGCAGCCTGAGGAGCCAATGAACCTAAGGAGCTAAACCAAAGCCCAAACCAGGCCATAAATAAGCCGGGGCCCGGCCATCGCCTCTGCCTCTGCCTCAGCCTCTGCCTTTGCCTAGCGTCGCCGTCGCCGTCGTCGTCGTCGTCGTGTGTGCTGCGCATGCGCAGCCGTTCGCATTCGGTTGCACTTCAACTTGAGGCATGCCACGCCAGCGGCTGTCATTGCCCCCCTGGCCCAAAATGCGACTGCTGCTGCGTCTGCACTATTCTATCTTTTTTTCTTCTCATTTTTTGTTTTCCTAGAGAGCCCAAAACGAATTTGCCCTTTTAGAGGAAAACGCATTTGTATATTTCCATGTTCAATTTGTGGGCATTTTCAACACACTTTTAAAGGGTATTATGAATTATTAAAAATAAATGTACTCATAATTGACTTTTTTTTAAATCATTTTTAACCGCAAAAAGTATAAAAAGGGTGTGAAAATACTTTGGACTGGATAGAAAATATGGGATAAATACTTTTAAAATATTTATAGAAATTGAAATTTTAATATAGATTTAAATTGTTATATTTCTGACTGTAAGAGAATATAATTAATTTGAATTGATAGCTTCTTGCACTTTATATCACAAATGGGATATATTTTTAAAATATTTTGAAAAGATTGAAATTTTAATTTAGTTATAAATGATTCAGTTTATGAATATTAAAGCAAATATGGTTTGTATTTTGAAAATATTAAAACAAAATGTAATTTTAATTTAGATTTCAACGAAAAGATTATTGAATAGTATTTGTATAATTTATTCTGATTGATGACCCGATAAATTGACATTTTCTTATATTATTTAACTTGCCGAGTATAAATTCATTTGCACTGGACTGAATAGCCAAAATATGTATAGAAAAGTTGGTATGTTTATTGGCATCCTATTTGTATATTCTGCATATTCTACATACTTAGTATTCCGCATAGTCTACTTGATCAGCTCGAGAGCTTTCCATTAAATGCTTGCCCTACCAATTCCTTTTGCTTTATATGCTCTTTTGCATCTTTTTGTAGAGCATTTCAATGTCGTATCACATTGTTCTCATCGGTTGGGTTTCTCTTTATTTTTTCTTTTAACTAGCTTGTACACTTATGCTTCAGGAATTTCTACAACTTCTCGACTTTTTTACTAG
Organism: Drosophila ezoana; assembly: GCA_035045725.1. Taxonomy (NCBI): domain Eukaryota; kingdom Metazoa; phylum Arthropoda; class Insecta; order Diptera; family Drosophilidae; genus Drosophila; species Drosophila ezoana. The sequence goes on along the minus strand of JAWNOU010000177.1, from coordinate 4,523,952 downwards.
TGCAATTTTTCACTAATGATGACTAATTCTCTGGTGGCTTTTAGACAAGCAACAGGCATTTTTTCTCTCTCTCATTTGCATGATTCACACGTTGGTGAGGTGCAAAAAATTTGAAACGCAGGTGGGGCGAAGCTGGCCAAAAAAAAAACATTGCCCAACAGCTGAATGTTGTTCAAGAAAACAAATTTATTTATTGCACCCCAAACATGACTCTATGAATTTGAAGAATTTATACATTTTGGTGGCATGTTTTTAATGGGCCTCATTGGAGCACATGGAACTGATAAGCGCGGCTCTTACTTGGCAGTTGCGCCTCGCATTACAATCAAAATCCAATTATATGTTATCAGCAAGTTCTAAGAGCAACGAAAGTTCAAATTCCCCCAATTTGGATTGGATTCGATTCGACAAGTGTGTGTGTGTGTGTTTGCGGTCGAGTGAGAGTTTGGTTTGGCTCGTCCCCAGAGCTCTCAAGTGTGTTGCAGAGGTTGTTTTCATGCCCCAGGCGCAGTTGCAGCTGTTAATTTGAAAATTAGATAATTGAGCCAGACGAAGAACCAGCTAGAGCTCGAGATGAAAAGGAAAACACATAAAAAACGCTTGACCCCAATTTGATAAAACCAAATTTATCGTGGCTGAGCTGACTATATGGGTATATGTATATGCCATGCGTAGCCTGGGCCTTACATATTACAAATAATTTAGAGAGTTTGAGTCCCACTTGATTGATATGTAAGAATTACAAAAGTTGTCACAATTTATAGCTTTATAATGCTTTAATTATCTATTTAAGCTTCGGATATGTTATGCGAATTAGCTGCTGATTGCAATTGCCGGACAGCAGAATGTTGCCAAGAGTATGTTGAGGCTGTCAAAACAAGCAGAAACTGTTAAATTGTTCAACATTTAGTTGGCTTTAGGCAAATCCAAAAATTGAGCTTAGACTGCATTCAGCTTAAGCCAGCAAACAGTCAGAGCCAAGTGCCCACCCCAAAAGCCAAGACAGAGCCAATAAACAGCACTTGCTGCTCTAATAAAGATGAAAATTATATGGCCGAATACAACGGCAGCGCTTTGCTGGCTGCTGGCTGCTGGCTGCTATTACAACGACAAGTGGAATTTACATAACAATTTAATTAAAGTGCACAAAAACAAAAGCTAAGCTGGCCAACTCCAGGCTGGCCAGTGGCCACCAGCAACCACATGGCCAAGTCCGGGCTGAAGGAGCTGCGAAAAGTTAAAGCGCAAACTCAAAAACAGGCAAGCGGGCATATGTATGCATGTATATGGCAAAAAGTTGGCTTATTAAATAAATACACCATAATTAACGATCATGTGCATGTATGAGTTGGTCAAGAAAAAAACTCAGCCAACACATAAGCCATGATTAAGGCTGGGGGTCTTTTCGTTGAGTGTTGAAATTACCAACTAGTCGGCAAAGTCGGATACGCATTGTTATACCCTGCAGTGGGAGCAGGCATAGAAAGGGTATAACATGCTTGAGCAGACGGAAACAAGATAAATAAAGCCTGAATACTTTGAGATGCAACTTTACTATCAAGTATTATATTTGCAACTGTCTTATAAAGTATCATATTTGATATTCAAACATGTTTTATATATTTTCTGATTAATATTTTCATTTTTTATATATTAGTGATTCATGGCTCTTTCGTATGGTAGTTACTTGTTATTACTAAAGAATACCCTTTAATTTAATCAGTTGTTAAAGTGCCTAACAAATATACAATATAAATTCTGAGAGTACAGAGTATCTTCTCGCTGAACTCGACTGGAGCTCGCCTACTTGTTTGGATTGTTTTTTTTTTTTACTTTTTGTTTGCAGGTGGAAGTCTCAGCCGCCTTGCTGTCTAAGACCACATAGTAGGCCAACACTGGCAAAGGCCCAGACCGCAGCAGCAGCCCAATAGCAGTTGACTTTTTGGCGTATGTTGCAAGCAGATCCTCGCCATAATTGGAAGCAGTCGCATGGAACTTGTTGCCGCTGTGGCCAGTAACAAATTATAACTAACCAGATCCCAAGTCTATTGCATTCGCAAACGCATTGTCGTTGTCTTCGTTGTTGTTGCTGTTGTTGTTGTTGTTGCTGTGGTTGTTGTTGCATTTGTCGACACGGCCAGTCGATCAGTCAGTTAGTAAGTCAAGTGGTTTGAAATGTAAATATGCGAGTGGTAGCATCACTTTTACTTTTAAACCCGCTCCGACAGTCGAATGCCCAGTTTTGGCTTTGTGTTAATGTGACAAGTTGGCTGCCAATCGTTTTGGATCTGGTCGACAAATTGCCGATGCTTCTGGCCGATGCGATGCTCTTTTGTTGTTGGCTTATGCAATTGACACCTCGTTGTTAATGGCTTATACAGCACCGAGGAGAACGCTGCTTAATGCTCAATTCATGTCTGCGCAATTCTTTGCAGTCAAACGATAAACTTAACAGTCAACCATTTATACTGGCCAGCTGTTGTTCTCTTTGCTCGCCAATACTCAATTAGCTGCTGGCTCATCCTGTCCAATATATGGATTCCTGTCTTCCCTAAAAGGCTAATTGTAATTTGTGCGACTTCATGAGAGCTTAATCAGGTGGAAGGGCGAACTTTTAAACGAACATAAACAATTACAAAATCATGTCAAGACAAAGCAGGGATTCTGAAATACACTCAGAAAAAAATGTTTTCTTTATTGTAGAAAATCGACATATGATTTTTCTAAATTTTAGAAGATTTTGAGTTGAAGCCTTTATTTCCTATTGAGGAAAAAGTACCTAAAAGCCATTAAAATTTCTGAAATTAAGAACATTTTCCTTTTCATGGAGATTTTCTTAAGAGTTTACACTTTTCCCATTTAGCCCTTGTTTTAATTAAACAATAATCCAAGGGCAGTTCTTGAATTTTTAGCCACAACTAAATGCCCAATATTGCAATTAGTCATAGGCGAATGAAATACCTGACATAGGGCAGCCACCATTTTGACCAGAGTTTGCAGGTGTTTTCATCCCCAATGAATCATAACAGAAACCGAAAATTTTATAGCCTGAGCCTGCTTTGTATGGCAGCATGTCGCGGCAGACGGCAGCTCATAAAATCTACACAGGGCAGCTAAAATGGATTTATAAAGATATTAAACATTTCCATAAAAGGCGCAGCGGCCGAGATAATCGTCAGAAATGGGAGCTGCGAAAAAAAAACAACTAAATAGGTGACAATCAAGAGAGCAGGGACAGAAGGAGAGCTGGTTGGTGGAGGATCGCTCGTAAAAAGCTGAAGACCGCGCAATAAATGCATAAACGAAGACAGAAATTAACATAAAATTGTAAGACAAGATGATCAGCTAGGGGCAACACCCTTACCTCGCCTCGATCGCTCTATAATTGCCAAGAGGCGGCGAGGGCAAATCCGAGGCCAGGGCAATAATACTTGTGCCCAGCACACTCTGCAAGTGTGTCGTGGATATTTGACGGACAACAGTTTGCAGCCATTCGGTTCAACTTGGCTCTCGGGTTCGAGTTCGAGTTCGGGTTGGGGTTGGGGTTCAGGTTCACTGAGCCGAGGCACATGATCCCTTGGCAACGTCTTTGTTTTTGTCTTTGTCAGCGCGATAAGCGACGATCGAGCCGAATGTGCCGAGGCGATGGCCCAAGCGCCCCAGGCCAGCTAGGCTAGCCTAGCCTAGAGCGTCGACAGTTTTCCTGGCCCTTTTCTTGTTCGCCTGTCGCATCTATCAGGTCGTTTTTTTTTCTTCAGTTTGTTTGTTTATTTGTTTGTTGTTGGCGTAGGACGCAGCGACCCTTTTGCTTGTACACTGAGGCTCCACTGGTCTCTGCCTGCTGCTCAACTGACTGACAAGTTTCACCTGTCCGTATTTGTCTATGGGGTGATCTATCATGCCAGCCTTAGAGAGCTGCCACGACGACTGCGAGGCGTTTATATGCTGCTCTACCAGGGTTGACGTTTCTATTGCAGCTCTTTGGATTTGCTGAGGAACATTTGTTTGAGTAGATAATGGGGCACACAGTGCGCTTGTTCGTATGGTAATTTAATATCGTTTCACATGCGCTAGGTGTGCCAGCATCAGCCCGGCCAGAGACCGACCCTTTGACCCTCCCTCCCGTACGTACAGATAGGGTCAGCATTGAAATTAATATGTCTGGCTATATGGTAAACTGATATGCACATATTGCAGCGACTTGCAGCCCCAAAAACCCCAATCCTCCAACCCAGGCATTGAAAGTGAAATCCCGCTGCGGCACATGACCATACATTATGGTTAGAGCTTAGCGATATCATCCACATCCACATCCACGTCCACGCCGAGAACGTGCAAACTGCGTGCAGGCCAACTTGACTTGACGATAATGATTGACCCAAAAAATAAAAACGCGCCCAAAGCAACAAAAAGTGAATGTCATTAGAAGAAACTTTGTCGAAGCAGTGCCAGATAAAAAAGAAAAGAAAAAAAAGGAATGGGTAAAGAGCTGCCACAATCCGAGCCCAAGCACTCCCCAAGCTGTAGCAGCTGTCAATCAAAGTGCAACAGCTACCAGAAAACAAAGAAACGAAATAGTTGTCGCTGCGCACATACCCTGCGCATACGCTGTAATAATGCTTGCAGGAAATATGCTCAAAAGGAAACTTAGTATACATATTTTAGAGCTAAGAGCTAACAAATAACTAGAATATTAAAATAAATCTCCGTTTAGATTCTTTAGTTGAAAGAATATAATAAATATTAAAAATTTATAATAAATAAATATTTGTAAATATTTAAAAAGCAGTTATATCGATTAGTCTCAAAATTTCAGCTAATTTGAATCAATTTATTATTTTTCCCTTGAAATTCATAAAAAGATTTCTTCCTTTTCTTTCTACTCAACGGCTGCCAAATTAAAGATTTCTCCTTTACAAAATATATTAATAAAAGGAATTTCTGCAATGAGATTTTTCAGTTATACTACACTTCGCATCAACTCTAGATCTGTTCAAGGAGTAACCTTGCGTCAATCAGTTTGTACTTTGCTTGTTTATCTTTTTTATTTTTTTGTGATTTTTCCAATGTATTTGTTTTCTATGAAACTTTTCGGTGCGTAACGCGGCTGCCGCTGCCCCTGCCTCTAACCCCATCCTCGGCCTGCTTATGCAAGCTGGTGAACAGTGAAAAAGGCCCCCAGCTTGGTTGCCCCAGATTCTGTGGCTCTCTGCCGCAGTGCCTCAGTGGCATGTTAGCAGCCTCTGCCCTTTTATTTTTGATTTTTTTTTTTTAAGCTTGTGTGCAGCACACATAAGCACATGGCAAATGCTTTCAATCGCTGCTGTGGCTAAAGAAAAGTTTTGTTTACATTTTGTTTTGTAAACAAAGAGAAATAATATATATATATATGTACAAATGGTCCCTATATGTAGGCAAGTATATGGCAATATCTGTGTTCTACACAATCGACAACAACAAACACGACAACGATCGCAACGACGACGACGACGACGACGACGACGACGACATGTTGCATTCTAATGGCCTGCGCCAGAAGTCTTACGAGTTGGAGCCTCTGTTGATCATGTTCATTAATTAATGATCAGTCGTCTTCGCCCATTGCTGTTGTTGTATTTGATCTTTATTATTGTATTTTATGATGGCCATGCGTTGTGCTTTATATTCTTTTATTTTGTTTTCCTTTGAGCGTATAATTTATGACATTTTATTGTGTGGCAACGCAAATGTGGTGCAGTGTCGAGCTTGCTGGTGCTAAACGATCACTTTGTCGATATTCAAATCTTGCGTACAAATTATGCAAAAACTGAAGGAAAGATTTTCTAGTGATGAACGGAAATGAATCCCCCTGTCAATATATTTAGATTGTGCTTCGAAATTCAGTTTTCTTCTGTTATTTTGGAAGGAATGGGGTTCTCAAAAATTCAAAAGGCTTATATTCCAAATTAACTGTACCCATACCTCATATTTTTTGAGTTTTGCTTAAGTGACAGTGTCTCAAAATTGAAGTTTATCTATATTAGATAGGATGAGATAGGGACAACAAATTATTATCTCGTCTAACGTATATAATAGTAGAATATGTATTTCAGACGGACAAAAAGAAATAGCTAAATCGAATACTTTATCGTGCCGGAGATTCCTTCATCAGCCAGTTACATTAATTTGCACACAACGATAATACCCTTTCTTACCCACTTTCAATGGGTACAGGGTATTTAGGAACTTAGTCCTCCTACTCTAAGCGATCGAACTGAAAAACCCATAGATCACAATAAAGATCTCGATGTAATTGTCAAAGATTACCATACAGTAGTTACTGTCGAATCTTTTTCTTTTTTTGCTGCAGCCACATTAGACCCAAAACAGAGAGGAAAAATAGAGAATTGATTGTCTATTTGTGATTGTTGTTGTTGCTTTTGCACTCAAAAAGATAGATTGCCCATAGACTTAGGGGCACAGGGAAAACTGAAAACGAAAATAAAATCGTGCTACACTGCCAGACACTACAACAACAACAACAACAACAAGAAAACAAGACTCTGGTAACCAAATGGGCAACCCAAGTGAAAAACGAGCATAAGAAGAAGAGAAGAAAAACTGTTGTAAAACGCATTTTGACTGACAGGTACCCATAGGTCTTAGGCCCGAGTTCGAACCCTGTGCCCGGGCACAGCTGAAACTCCTCCAGTTTGATTGCACGAGTCAGCCGAGACGACGACGACGACGACGTCGACGACGTCGAGTGTCGAGACGTTGCCTCAATTTGAAAATCGACAAAACGTGCAACTCACATGTCATACACGCGACGAAGACACCAAAAGACCAAAGACGACGAAGCTGTCTACGTTTGTAGCCAAGGGACACGTCCGGACAATGCGTCAACAGCTGGCCGGCGTATTCGAGTGAAACCTCTGCCCGAAGACACAGGGTCGGAGACTCGGATTTTTACGTTAAATACACCACGCTGACAACGGCAGCAATTGCTTGTAGGGGCCATACAGGGACCAGGACGTGGAGAGAGCGAGAGTGCGACAGAATGAGAAAATGAGACAAAGAAAGCAAGGTGTGCAGGTGTGAGGGAGATTGAATTTATATAAAGAGGAATAGATTGGCTTAAAGGTTTCCGCAGAGATAATATTGGGGTTGAACTGGTGAAATACTGCACATAGGGCTCTCTTTCAAAAGAAAATCAATTTTTAGCGAAGAATATTCTATTTAATCTAAAGTGAGTAGAGTATAGCTCAGAGAATAATTCTTACTTTCATATAAACATTTTTTTAAGGAGATATATTCCATATTTTTTTAAAATATATTTCCTATAGAATATGCCAAAATGTATTAAACATTTTGTCACAAGCTTTGTTTCTCCAGCAATATTTATTCAACATGATTTCTTGGTTAAAAGTTCCGGCTATAACGGTTCCTCATTCATTCCAACTTCGCACAGCACATCCCTAGCTTAACTGTCAACAGTCTGGCAACTCGATCAAGTGTCACGAACACCCTAACAAAGGAAGAAGATTGCGGCAGCCAACTCATACATATATAACAACAGTTCCGTACTCTTCATAAAGGCCAACCCAAATATGATGTGCCAGATGATGAGGACGTTAAGTTAAATGCATTAAGCGAAGACACACTTTTGTAGCCAGAACAAAAAACAAGAATCAAGTGCTTGAACGGCAGATACCCTGCATAAAGAAGTGAAGTATAATAAGTAAATAGATAGTTGAGGAATCGCCAGAAATTTGGCTAGATACAAAACTGAGATGCCAAAATAAATGTATATCAATTAGGAACTTAGAGTATGAAAGGCAACATACTTTATTATTCGAGCTTTCCTCTCAGTTACATACAACTGCACAACCTTGTCATGGCCTGTCCTAGGCACTTCTTGGGCACAGGGTATGATTGCCTTCCAGGCAGGAGGGTAAACTGAAGTTGATAAACCGAAATATTAAATCACAACAAAGGCTCAGACAACGGACGAAGACGAGTCTTACTTAAACATTTCGTTGGGCACAACAACGAGCCGAGCTGCGTTCCGAGTGCTTCGAGATTTATTCAATTTGTGCGTGTGTGCGTGTTTTTACTGTGGGACTCTAATTATACAGGCCACCTTTGGCCAGGGTTTGTGAGTTTGTGTGTGTGTGTGTGTGTGTGTTTGTGTGAGTTTGAACACCTGTACGGACATTAAATAAAACTAGCTCGAATGCGGGCGCTTAAAGATTGAATAGCCAATGGCAAGCAGGCCAAACTAAGATTTATGCTATTGGCCAAAAAACCCATAGAAGCAAAGACTATAAATTCAAGTCTATATGATGCAAATGATAGTCTTTGCCTAATCTAGTCATCAGCTTCCCTTCCCACTCGCCGCGAGACTAGCCAAGATCGTTAATACCAAATGTGCCGTGCGCCCTGCCTGAGTGCCCAATATATAACTCGAGAAATTATCGCTCATTATCTTATTTTGGCTAGTAAATAATTTCGTTTCGGTCAGGAGCTATTAAATTCGAAGCAGAGCAGGCGAAAAGCCTCTGCCAAATGCAAGCTGCGAGCTGCGAGAGGCGAGCATCACATTAGTCAAAGAACCAGAACTGGAGTCGGCTGAGTGCATCTACAGTGCGGACTCGTATAGGACGGACGGGTGGACGGACGGACGGACGGACCGGAGACTGCGGCACGAGCGCATCAAATTAAGCAGGAAGAAGACAGCAGCGTCGACACAACGTCAAACGGCAAACAGCAAATAAAATACATACTAAAAACCCCTAACCAATGTAATTTGATACCGAAAATCATTATGCACAAACATACAACCAGATATTGTGTATGCTATATGCAGTCGGATGAAGAGACAGCAGCAGCAGCAGCAGCAGCCAGATAAAGAGCCAAGCCAAGACGACGACGACGACGACGACGACGAGTCGACGACTAATTGCCATCAATTTTTTGCATAAATCTTGGCAATATTATGCATGCAAATGCTAGCCAAGAAGAAGAAGAAGGAGGCAGGCAGGCATTGGGGGCGTTGGGCGGACAAGCGCAGTAAACATGGCACAGTTTAATGCCTCAGACCGCACCAACTTCAGGATTGCCCATGGAGCCAGCACTCGAGTCGTGTTTAGCTAACCAATCAAAAGGTTCTTCAACCCACAGTTGCGAGAGTTTAGCCAGATCCAACTGCCTGCCTGGCCTGCCCGGCCTGCCTGCTCTTCGTAGTTAACCATTGCTAAAGTGGCACGATCACCAACATCATTATCATACATAGAACGGCTCCGACTGCGACTCGTAGCTACGACAATGGAGCAGAGCTTCATGGCGCTGCTATTACAACAGCAACAGCAACAACAACAACAGACAACAACAACAGCGAGGCGTGTTGGCAAAATCAAATAAAAGTTCTGAAAACGTTTCTTTTTTATGCCGAGTGCCCAGGTGGAGTTGGGAGCGTGCGCAGAGAGCGGCTAGACGATCATGAGGCAACACGATTTGAAAATTGCGTACGTATCGCCAAAACTAAGTTCATTATGTCCAAGGAGGAGTCGCCAGCGAGTGAGAAAGAGAGAGAGCGAGAGCTAGCTCAGAGGCGAAGACGGCGATCATGATGATCAGGCCGTTGATATCATGCGGCAACAGCAGGCAGGCAGGCAGCCCAGTCAGGCAGTCAGGCAGGCAGGGATAGGCAGGCCCAGAGCAGAGCAGCCAGGCAGAGGCAGCAGTCAGGATAAGTTCATTGACTTGCATCTAGAAGTTCATTGCAGTTGAAGTCGTACCAACAACAACAACAACAACAACAACAACAACAACAACAACAACAACTGCAACAGCTAAAAGAACGAACCCATGGATCTCAGTGTTTGTCTTTTGCTTGGCTTCAGAGCGTGTGTGTTGCACACTTTCTGTTTTATATACCTATACCTATACATATATATACTATATATATATATAGTATATGCTGGCACGTCCAGGCCCAAAACCCAAGCCCGAGACAGAACCTGGAACCGCTCCACTCAACTACTTCTTCTTCTTCGTGTTTTTTTTTTCTTCCTCCGCTACACTTGTCCTAGGCTATGCTCTTTGTATTATTTGCTAGGATTAAAGGTATTAAAAGACATGAAACGAAGGCACAGGCAACAAACACAGAAAGGAGAACGAGCAGGGTAAACATGAGATCGCATTTGTCTCTCTCTCTCTCTGTGTGTGTGTGTGTGTGTGTGTGTGTGCGCGCTGTGGCAAATAAAACATCTGTGCCGTAAAATCAAAACACAGAGGGATACAACGAATACAACGAATACAACTGGCTGCAAATGCGCGCCCGTTAAGTGTGGATCAGTCGGTTTCTCTGGCCAAGGAGAACTTGCAAATTGACGTCGTGGGGATCTCGTATACGTATACGAGTACGATCGTGGACCCTTCAAGAAACAAGTAACGTTGTGTATCCCTCTTTGGTCTTCATTTTTTTTTTTTTTTGCTTCTTCGCCTCAGCTCTGAAATTTATTCTGCCGGTTGGCTCGTTGTCTGGTTGGCTGTTTGGTTGGTTTGGCTTGGTTTGGTTTGGTTTGGGGTGACCGCATCTGTGGGTCTGTTTGAGGTTATTACACTCTCGTTGCGATTTCAGGCTTGGCTTTTATTTTTATTGCGGCCAACAAGGACTATAAATGAGCGCATATGTATCAGTATCTCGTGGAGCAGCTAGTTTTGGCGCGCTTTTTACAGCGACTAACCAGTTGGAAGAATGTAGGAGTTGGGGCTTCTCCAGCAAACTTTTTTCATTTTGAAGATCCTTTAAAGCTTAAGCAGCTGTCGTACTCTATTTAATAATCTCAATCGCATATATTTTTTATAAATATCGTTCTGATTCGTTTACAATTGCATTTCGTGCTGCAATGCAATCTTTGGCCAACTGCAGCACGACAACACTGTCCACTGCAGTCGCTCTTTCACTCTCTCTCTAAGTCGTTCTCTCAGCCAACTCAAAGATCACCGGTCCAACATGCTCTTAAATACATCGCTGCACTGCCACACAGTCGCTCTTAAGATTGCTGTGGCTCTTTTTGAGATTGTTTTGATTTTGTTTTTCTTCTCAATTTTTTACACACACACTCGCACACACACAAAGTTGGCTGCGCTCCGGTTGTAGTTTTGTTTTGTTCGTCTTATTCCGCTGGCCGTTGTCTTCGTCGTCTTCATACATATATACATTTTGTATGTATGTATATGGGGGTACAGTAGTCTCCCGCCAAAATTTAGTGGCGCGCGCGCTCGCTGTTTGCCTCTTTGTGCGTTGATCTTTTACGTTTTTGTTTTGATTTCAACATTCTCGTCGTTGCCGTAGTAGCTCTGCCAGGCACGATCGCTGCTTCGATAGCTCGCTGCTAACTTGCCGGACCGGACTACACACACACACGCACACACTTGCATACTGCTTCAAGCAGCTCTGCACAGTGCTTGGACAAGTGATCGTGACAGCGGCGGGTGAGTTGGGCTCCATGTGTGTGTTTCGTTCTCGCCGCGAGTGTATGTTTGAGTGTGTGTGTGTGTGTATTGTGCATTTTCGTTTTCAATTAGGTTTAATCAAGCAAACGATCGATCATATTGACTTGTTTTTTGAGTTGGCTTGAGGTGTGCGTTTTGTGTACTGCCTGCTGCCAACTGGCAACTGGCAACTGCCAACTGGTAACTGCCTACTGCCTGGGTTATTGCTCGCTTTTCATTTTCCTGTTCTGGTTTTTTAGTTTTGCATAAGCTTGTTGATTAACTGCGGCCCGAGGGGGCTCAGCTGCTGCTGGTTTTTGGTTAGCGCTCGTTGGACTCATTACACACATACACGCACCCATGTCTCTGTGTGTGTGTGAGTGTACCCAAAGGGTACCAAGGTTGGAATCGGTTTAGGATTAAGCTGAACCAAATTAAATGACACGAAACAATAATAAATATACTTTATGCAAATTTGATTGCTAAATGTTGTTAAAGTTGAGAGGGGGAAAATTCGAATATTTTGTTATTGTTTTAATGCTTACTATAACCAGCATAGGTAAAAGGTCGATCGCTTGAAAGTCGGTGAATAACACTTTTTGGAAGCTATCATAAAAACACACGCCTTATATTAGATGAATCTATTTACAAAATACATGGTTCACGAAATTAGTTACGAGAAAATGAAGTGATCTGAAACCCTATAAAGTACATATATTTTAGAAGAACTACATTGTAAGCTGGTCCGATGGAGGTCTATGCTGGCCATAACGAGTGTTAGAGTGCGTTGGTTCTCTATATGACCATTTCACGAACCTCCCGTTTCTATCATCGGCAGATTATCAACATTTGCAGACCCTTGTAACAAGTCCGAAGCAATAACTACTTGAGAATTATAAGCAACGAAAAGAAAATGAAACTTGCAACGCCAAAAGCAGCTTTTTTATGTTCACAGTCGATATAGCCAGGTCAAAAACCGATTCTGTTTGTAAAGGTATATCTGACTAAAGTCAGCTTATATATGTATATATGTACATATCTAAGCTAATCTCCCCTATGTATCTGCAAGTCGTTTCCCCTTGGTTTATAAGAACAATCCAAAAGTACACATATTATCAAGAGCATTTAAACTTCGGCGAGCCGTTCTTACTTCTTACTACTATCTTATTTCTAAGCATTTCTAATAAGAATTACTTGCAAGTTGTGGAACGAAAGCTTGATCCCAAAAAACAGCTAAAGCTGTCTCAAGGTAAAGCTGATAGCTAAAATGTAGTTGATTCCCCGTTTGAAAATGGATATAGGACTAAAGAAAAGGAAAATTTGATATGGCCAGTTTAGAGACTTATTGCCAATTTGTTTTGAAGTGTAAGTGAAGCGGAGATTTCAAGTTTGCCAAGCTATAAATACATACCCAATGCATTTCTCTGGCTTCTCTATTACCAAAGTGTCAAGCCCAAAGATATAATATACATACATACATATATAAAAATTACATCCACAGTAGCAACAAGACACCAGGGAGGCACCGACTGCCAGCAGCCGAAGCACTTGGACAATCAGGCAGCGTCAGGCATTATCATTATGTTTATTATACGAGTACTTGCAACCAGCAGCAGCAGCAGCGGCGGCAGCTACGTCGGCGGCAGCCGCAGCAGCTCATATAGCTCGCTCTGATCATAATCAGACAGGGGCCAGGCCAGGCTCTTCAGGCCAAGGGTACAGGGGCGAACTCGAAATCGACAAGTTGCTGCATGCACGATCGACGGCGACGACGACGACGACGACGTCGAGAGCGGTGCTTGGGACTCGTGTCTTGGGTTTGGCTTGGCCCCTCAGCTGGGTCCGCTCGGGGGCTGCATAAAGTGTTTGAGGCGACTCGTTTGGATGCTGCTGCGCTGCAGCTCGGCCCGCATCGTCGTCGTCGTCGTGCGCATTTAAAGGTCTCCAGCTCCGACCGCGTCCACGTCTCCTCCTCCGTCCGGCCGCTGCTGTCTTCTGCTGGAGCTGTTTAAGTGCCGTTGCCGTCGTCGTCGTTGTTGAATCTTTAAAACTTGATTTTAAGTTTGTTGTTGTTGTTGTTGCTGTTGTTGTTTTTTTCGCCGCTGGTTTTTTATGTATGGCTGCTGCAGCAGCAGCTGAACACCTGTGTTCTTATGCGCTCCCCTCCTCAGCGGCTATAGACAATATTATTATTATTATTATTTTTTTTTTAACCTCATGCAATTTAATGTCATGTTTTTCGTCTTAGTTGCTGTTGGTTTATTTTTTTTCTTTTTATTGCTTAAGTGCGTGTTTAGGTTTAAAGGTTTATGTGTGCTGCTTGCTTTGCTTCTCGATCTTTTATGCCCAGTAAATTTAGCGTCTTAACCTATTTATAATGAAATCTGTTTTGGTCATAAACTGGCCAGAGGCGGGGGCAGCATTATTGCCGGTGCCATAATGTTGCACAATTTATGGGCCTATCAAAGCACAGTTAGGGCTTTGCCTATGAAAATCATCTAGGTAATTGCGTCAACCGAAAAGAGCCCACAATCTCATAAGCCCAACTTATAGCACACAATAAAATAACACCTTTAAGCGAATACAAAAAAATTGTCCAAGTAAAATATTTAAGTAAAAATGTATACAAAAAATAAATAAACATTAATTGGTAAGCTACTAGATAGAATAATTAATCAATTAAAGCATTTGCTGTTGCAAGTAGCATAACATAGCCTTTCTATGCGATTCTCATGAATTCAAGTGAGGCTTATCTGTATACATATAAAAAGAACATTAATAGACGAGGCAAGTAAATTGATTCAAGCATATCTAATTTAATTTTATGCAAAAGTTCATATTAAGTATACATAAATGGGCAACTGTTTTTAGCTCAGTGTAGGTAACATATGTAAATATTAGTGCCTTATTGAATTGTTCTGTTTTGTGTGTTGGACTAACATGGCGTATGAGTAATCAACTAATTTTGAACAATAGCCAAATGCAATAAAATTATTAATAACGCGACTGTAACTAATCACGTCAAATGAACAATGGCCAAAGTACATTTATGGCTGCTCCAAACCTAACAAAAGAACCCAAACGGACCTCACCATCTAACCAACGGGCCAATGCGACTGACGGACGGACAGACTGATGGACTGACTAACTAACAAAGCGCATTCAATCAACATAGCACAAACAACAACGCACAGTTGCAAGTCATAAAAACTACAACAAACATACAGTGCAAATACAAATACTATAGAACTAAAATGAAAGAAACAAAAAAAAAAAAAAACAATTTTCAGCACTGGTCGAAGCAGCTACTGGGCATACGCCAAAAAGAGGCGACGCGACGCCTCGTAACGCTAAGCAAATAGACCAAAGACGGCGGGAGAGGCCGAGGCAGAGGCAGAGTGGGGGAACAGGAGCAGGGCTAGGGCCGGGAGCAGGGGTAGGGCTAGGACAGGGTACACAATGCAACTTCACGCCGCAAGTCAAAATGCAATTAAGCGCAGCTACTGGACGACTTCGGCCCGATCATGATGATGATGGTGATGATGATGATGATGATGATGATGACGATGGCAACGTTGTAACCATCAACCAGCAGATTGTCAGAGACACACACACACACACACACACACATGCATACATACGTATCTATGCAAGCATGTGCGTATGTGTATTTATAAAGAGAGAGACCCATGAGCTGGGCGTTGATGTTTCAGGCGGAGTTGCACAGATAGAAAACTACATAGTACAAACAAAACTCGATTTCAGTTTAAGACGCAGTAAAAAGTTGTAATGCAGCTTAAGACGGGAGCGCAGTCGCTTTAAACATAGAGGAAGGAAAGAACCGCATGGAAAACGAAAAGCAGCCGCAGCAGCAGCAGCAGCAGAAAAAAAAAATAAAATAAAAGCTTTTGTGCTGGAAGTGGCAATTACACGCAACAAAATTGGTGGCACGAGGTTCAGCCCATAATTTGATATATACATGTATGTATGTAGACGATGTATGTTTGTATGAAATTAAACGATTTAGCAAAGGGGTAAAACTAGCCAAAGCATCTATCGATCTTGGTAATTATAAAGGCTATCGAGAGCAAAAATATCAGAAAAAAGAGAAATTCAATAAATCAATTAGATCAGCTGGCCTTAAACAGGTACATAATGGCAAAATACATACAAATTAAAATAAAAAATATAAAAAACGGAACTACGAGAGGTTCTATTCCCATTCTGAATAGATACACAATAAACACTTCTTTTTTTTTAATATAATCTTTTAATATAAATTTAAGGCTTCAATATGGGTTTGAATCGCGCTGGCTCAAATCCGAAATACATTTTATTTCTTACTATGAAACGAAGCATATATCAAACAAGTTACCCCAAAGAAATAACCGGATCCCAAACTGAATCACATATAATATCAAATGTACAAACTTTGAGATATATATATGACAAAGAAAGATTTTAACTAAATTCTGGGCAATTAATATACATTTAGTATCTATTATGAATTTGTATATATAATTTATTAGTGTTATATGAATGTCACTTATTATTATTATATGATTATTGACGCGTTAAAAGTCCATAAGCATTTCTCGCAGTGCATCTGCAACTTCAAGCTACAACAAAGAAGGTTCTTAAAAGCTTTATGCATCGTTGTCGCTGTCGTATAGCTCTAGAACAACAACAACAACAACAACAACACCAACAACAAATACAATAAAACCGGTTAGGCAGTTGCTCTTACGCTCCAAGACTCCGACGGTGGGGTCTGCGGGCATAGTTGGGGATTTGACTTGGCTGTGTGTTGATTTGTTGCGCATGCGCGCGCCTTGCGCCGTTGCACTATGCTCAGGCTCGGCTCGACTTGTACTCTCTGTGTACAGTGTACACCCTGCAGCGTTGCAGCTGTGCCACAGACACACACACACACGCACATAAAGACAAAAGGCTTACACTGGCGGCAGGGTGGGGTTTGGCTGACTTGGAGGGTTGGCTCCGGCCAGTGGAGGAGGGACTACTACGACTACTACATCTTGTTGTTGCTGTTATTATGACGCTCAAGCAGCTACTGTGCATTGCTTAACGATCATGCCCGATCATGCTTCAAAAACCAAAGCCAAAAGCTCTTGGAAACGCGCACGTTTCGTGTTTTGTTGTTGTTGTTGCTGCTGCTGCTGCTGCTGCTGCTTATGTTGTTGTTGTTGTTTTTGTTTTTGTTGTTTAGTGTGCTTTGGCTTGGCTACCGTTTGGATCGCTTTTGGAATCGGTATTGGAATCGCTTTTGGGATCGCATTTGGCTCATTGTCAATGTCGCTGTTGGCTCGCAGCTTCTGGGGCACACGAGCAGCTGCTCCACTCCCCACCCCTCCCCTTCTCACCTGATCGCTGCGTGATTCATTTGTCGTGCTGAGCGCGGGCTGGCGACCCGCATGCAACGTGTGTTTTTGGGGCCGCAGATTTGACGTTTATGGCTATGATGCGATGGAAATATGATTGCCCAAAAGGTACACCCCAATACCATGGCTACCATTAACCAATACGGCCAACTCCACGCTCATTGCCAGGTCAATTTATGCAAAACGAACGGTGATTAAAATGATCGTCGATATTTGCATTGGTCAGCGTTTAAACTTTGGCTTTAGCATCTATTAACGAACATTTGCCCAGAGTTCTATAGAGACAATCGATGGCAATATTTGCCCGCTGGGGGTGTGCCCCATTATAAGTTTAGTATTTGCGATGCACGAGTTCTCCACAACAAAGATTTCAATTTGTTTCTCAAGGATGCCAGCGCGATGCAACCAGTTGCATTTGCACTTGGTCGCGTCTACGATTGTGTTAATAAATAATTAGAATTCTGTGACCCTGACAGCAACAATTATATGGTCAAGGTTGGGCATATTGCCCACAGCGATATGAGCACAGCTAAGTAACAGATCAATATTGACTCTGGGAAATTTAAGTAGCCAAACAAACGACGACAAAATCAACGGCAGCCAAAGCAAAGAAAAGTAATAGATAAATACGGCCAGATATGTGAATAAATAATAGGTAATGTATACCCAACCACAAGTACACTCCGCGCCACATGAATAGGACGCTCGCTAAATTTGTTTTCTATCGCCTATTTCTCCCAAACAAGTTAAAGTATCAAAAAAAGTATGAATAGGACACTTTACACTTTAAAGATCATTTTAAGGAATTCTGATTCAGATTATATTAGAAAAGATTACTTCAATTTACTGTAATTAGAGTATATTAAAATTTGAAAATCAATTACCTTTCTATCGTGCTTCAAGCTTATTCAATAGTTGGGTTAGGTCGGGCATACTCAAATATCAATACCCAAATGTGATGAATTTCAAATCCAGTGAGGCGTACGGACAGCTTACAGCTCCACAGCTCGGACTATAGTTATTGGCGTATTATCAAGTTGATCAATTTATTGTGACTAACAGACTATCACATTTTCAACTCTGCCATGCAGTTGGTCCAACTAATGAGTTCCTTTTCGTAGGTCATGGAAATAGTTATAGTCATGGGACCTATCTTCCATTGTCTGAGAATACAACGCGATGCTATTACGTAGTTCAGGTTACATGTAAGCAAGAGTGAGTTCTCCTAGTATATATATTCTAAACATTCGAAATAATACGACGCACAGTTGTTAAACTTTTGGAGTGTGTAGGGTGTCCTATTCAACTGGCGAGCGGTGTATATACACGCAGATTGTGTGTAACTACGTAAATAGAAAGAATCTTACCTTGGGTACACAGCGCGCATATCTAAAACAAGCTGTACAAATATAAAGCCATGGCCGGCGATAACTTGATGACCAGAAAATGCCCTGAAACTAAATAAATAAATTATGATTAAAGCAAACTTATGAAATAAATAGCCCTTCAGAACGATAGTTTTGCTTATGGCCACTATTGGAAGCTGGTTATCAATTAAAATGATTTTTTTTCGAAAATTTGGATACCAAATTAAGTCCTGTTCAACTATTTAATGAGTAGACTGTAAAGCTTGTAATATGATAAATATTTTTTTTAATACTAGCTATAAACTATTTATATATATGGTCTGTATATACTATACTGGAAATCTACTACATCGAAAAGGCCACGTTCAAAATTCCCCAAGCTTATTAAGGTTCTGATTTATCATATAGAAGGTAATTCCTAGATCGACTTGACGGTTGATGCTGAATATATGCATTTTATGGTGTCTATGTTACATACATTTGCACAAAAACAGTATACCCTCTTCAACCATTTCCAGCGTGTTCAAGGTATAAAAAGTACTACGATTATTTTCAAGTCACCTGGACAATGATTAACTCAGCTTTCTAGATCAATTCTGGCTGTTGCAATTGTCATGCTGATTAACTAGCCAAGAAGAACTGAAAGAACTCTGCAATAGTCCAATAGCGCAGTCACCTACGCTCGTACTGTACCAGGCAACAAGATAGAAGAGCGCAATCCGGCCGGCGCATCCCAAACCAGATTAAACCGCAGATGTTCTGTCAAACTGACAGCGCCAGAGAAACGACTTGATTGCGCATGCGCCCATGCCCGTGGTCAGGCACAGGCACACGGCACAGGCACAGGCAGAGGCAGAGGCACAGGCAGAGGCACAGGCTCGGTCTGGGCCCAGAACACGCTAGCTTATCCAACGACGACAACGTTCAACGTTCTAATGAACCCAAAAGATTTTACGCGCCAAAGGCTTTTTTCACGTTCCGAGTATCGACTCGTACAACTGCAAAAAAAATATATGTATAAAAAAGTAAAGAAAGAAAAAAAAAGAGAACAGGCTGCCTTTTCTGTGTTTTGATACGCGCTTCCAGTCGATATAAAATTAAAGACCTAATGAAGTGGAGGCAACGACAACGCAAAGATAAATATGCACAGGCCAAAGAGTATAAGTAAAATACAAAAAAAAAAACGGAAAAAAACTCGTTTGACCAGTCGAAGGCAGTTGTTGGGGCAAGAATCATCATAATTTTTACTATCAACTTGCAACATGGACACATGCGACGACGTTGAGGACAGGCCGACGCACCGACCGACCGACCGACCGATCCGATTGCGTGTGCCTATCCCTCTGCCGACGCCGACGTCGCCGCCGCCGCAGCCGCCTTCCAGCACACGCCTACGCCACACGGTGCCAAATACGAGGGAGCGAGACAAAACAACAACAAAGTGGCCACACATCTGTACATATAGATGTATACATACATACATATATATATTTATATACATATATGAAGAAAAAAATGATATGAAAACAGGTCATTGCCTTAATGGATCTGAACACAACGCGCCACTGGCTCTGGCTCCGGCTCCGGCCCCGGCTGCGGCTGCGGCTCCGACTCCGAGTCGAGTGGCATCGAGTCTCTCTCGCTCTCGTATGTAGATGCAAACGACGGCAACGAACGTTGCCTGCATACGAACGAGGGAGGCGATGTGAGCAGCTCCAGCGATAAAGATTTAAGCAAATAATCAAATACATAAACAAGAACAAACAACATTGCATGTGAGAGCCGAACTACGAATGCTCTTTCGGTCGTGCTAACGCAAAACCAACAAACTATCTAAGCAAAAGTTGTATATATGATACAAGAAATGAGCTATATGAGCTGATGATGATAGTAGCTAAGTATATAATATCTTAAAGAACCTTAGCTCAAATATGATAATATGCATGAGATAATAGATCCCTGTGGGATCTCAAACTACATATAAGAAGGATATTCAGCAGCTCAATCCAAACCTGAATCAACAATTTGTTTCTAATCAGGTGCTATATGCATATATTAAGGCTTTTGAATCAGGGTTCGATGCAAAAATCGGATTAACAGGTATGGAAGGTTACGAATCAAACCGTGGGCCGAATCACTGAAGACATTTCTTGGATTTGCAGCCTTGATCATGAAGAGCCTATTCAGAAATTATAATAAGTAAGGGTATGCAAAAGACAACTGCGGGCGCTACTTGGGGCGACGGAAACACACTCGAGGCTCACATTGAGCTGAGTTTAGGAGCAGACAGACAGATAGACAGACAGCCAGACAGCTGGGCAGAGGAGACAGAGCATAGATAGAACAGAGGCGACTTTCAAAACTTTACACAATTTAGATTTATTGTTAAGGCAGTGTAGAAAACAAAGCAATGCGCTGAGTAAATTGGGTTAAAAGTACAATTGTCGTTTAGACTCTAATTGGAGGCGTGCGCTGGTCGAAATCGCTGATTGGAATGAGCCTGTCACTTGCCCAAAGGCCACAAACAAATCAATTGCAATATACTCTATGGAGCAGCCCAACCGGCAGCTACAAAACAAAGAGCTACTGTTTCGCCTGCCCAGCTGGTCATTCACTCAATCTTCAGACTCGCCGACTGCTTGGACTCGCCAGAGCCGGCTAGCTTCGACTTGTGCTAAACGCGTGCCCGCCTGCAGCTCAAGAACTGCAGAGTTGAAGTGTAGTTAGGTTGGCCCAGTGCGGCCCACTTGCTGTCCTCTTTGGTACAGTGCCGCCACCTTTTGCCAGCTGTTTTGCTGCTGCTGCTGTTGCTGCTGCTGCTGCAACTGCTGCTGTGCCCAGTCAACGTCTCGGCTAAACATCCACAGACTCTGATCTTGTGCCATTTTGTTGCCGCGGTTGCATTCGCAGTTGCTGCTTGATCTCTGCAGTTGGGCCAATAGATAAGCCCCCACTGCTGCTCTATGTTGACTCTGCTTATGTAATACTAGACTCCACTCAGCTGCCGGCGGTTTGTGGTGCGTCTTGCTTTCGCGTTTTCGTCGTTTCTGCGGTACACGAACAGTCAGATTCAGTTGCATCTTCTTCTAGAGCTGACTGGATGAGCGACTGGTTGGCTGGCAATGCTTGCTTGCCGGGATGGCGTGTTCTTTTTGATAAATTACCTAGGTTCAGAAGTGGAGTTGCAGCCAGCAGGGGTTATGGTTAGTCAAGTGGTTAACTATGAGCCGCTGCCATCTGTCTGCCTGAAGACAACTATGTAAAATATAAGTCAAAGCCAATAGGTTATGTGCAAACTCGAGCCGAATTAAGCGAGATCTTGTAAAAAACAAATAAAATGATTTTAATTTTCTGTCTATAAATAATATAAATCTCGTTATATGATTATGAATGTATATCGTTAGAGGCTGATAAATATATAAATTATATTAAATACAATAAGTACATGTAAGCCTAATCCGATTTAAACGAGTTTTTGATAAGTAAAAACAAGTAAACTATTTTAATTTATCTTATATTTTAATTTATTGTAACCGTTTGCATAATTGGAGGCTGATTAATATACTATTAACAAATTATATAGTTTATAGAAGCTATTAAGTGTAAAAGTAGAAGTAAGAGAACAACCAAATAAAAATATTTAATTAAAATAAGTATAAAAGTGCATATGCAAACCTAAACCAATTAAAGCGAGTTCTCAAAACTTTACAAACTAAACTGCTCTAACATTTTTCGCTTAGACTTTGCCAGCTAATAAAATAATTTCTTCAGTTGTCCCCGCCACTTTATTATAAAGTTTACTTTATTTCCATTATTAGAATCCGATAATCACATAATTATAATTTATAAAGCATCTAATAGTTACACTTTAGTGCACATTGGCAGCTGTCAGCAATTGATTCAGATCTATTGTTTGCGCAAATGTTCTGGTAGCCAGAACAGGAACCAGTTTCCGAGGCACAATCTCGGCGGGAAGCGGGTTAGTTAGAGCTGGCATTAGCATTGGCTGTCCAGGGCAGCTAGTGGCACGTCCAGGGAGCGACAACTGCGACGCCGGCTGATTACACACATTTGGCTTTTGATTCGCGTGCAACGCGCTGTTGCAGTTGCAGAGTACAGAATGCAGAATGCAGATGCATGAGTGCGGTGCGAGCGTGCATTGAATTACTTTTAATGCAGCTGGGGCCGTTGTCGCAGTTGGGGCTCTGAGCTGGACCCAAATTATCTAATTTGCAAAGTTATTGCTATTAATTGGGCGTAATTATTGCGTGTCGTCGGGGCTAAATGGCGCCTTTTATGCAGCCTTTATAATTAGTTTCCTTTATTTTCCTCAACCTCCCTATGATTGCACTAAATGGTGCCTGCCTGCCTGCCTGCCAAACTGCTCGTTCCGAACTGGACAGAGGAGGCGCACTTGTTGCTGCTTCACCCCGGCACAGTTGTCAATTTTAATTGATTGTTAATCTGCGCCGCGCAGGCTCAGCATGATCTTGGGCCTGGGTCTGCGCCTCTCTGCGCCGAGGTTAATCTTATAAACGTACCGAGTTAATTGTATTAAATACGCTCCATAGCATTGTTGTTGCCATCCAGCTGGATTGCTGGCCGGGCAGGGCAGGGCAGGGCAGGGCAGGGCTGGGCTGGTTGGGTTGTTTTGTTTTGTTGATCGTTGCTATCGTCGCCATTGGAGTTAATGAACCATTGAAGATCAAGGATAAACGATGTACACATGGCAATTAGTTGATTTTTTATTGTAGCCTCTGCGATAACTAAATATAGCCGGAGGCCATAAATGCATAAAAAAGATATGAGACACTCCGATCAGGCAAGGCGGTTCCGACAAACTGCACAAAGGCATAATCAATGGGCGAACGATTTTTTAAATACTTGTCAGCAGGAACATGTCCATAAAATTATGTAGATAATGTCAATAGATCCATTGATTATACGGCAGTATTCTAAAGTATATTAGGCAAATAAACCTACAAATTTAGAAGCATACTTTTGGGATCATTAAGTGAAATGTAAGCAAAAGAGCTCAATATTTCATAAATGATAGAACTTATCGAATTATGAACTGTCGATTGTTATCGATTAATTTATACTTAACTAACTTTAATTAAGATTTAAGATCAGACGCAATGGCAAATATATTTTTTCAATCCTAACAGTTACATCATATCTGGATTATTTGCAAAAACTGAATGGAAATTTTCTATATATTTTATGTTAATATCAGAGTTACGTATCTATACAAAGTTCTTGCCAATACCTGTTGCACACAATATCGAAACTTGTTTATACATTTGTTGTTAATTTTGATAGTTTCAGGGTATAACGTATTACAACTGCGTATTTCTTAAATCATAAAACGGTTATATTAAACCCTCTTAAGTTCGACAACTTAGCTGTTAGCTTAGCCATTAACAACGTTGACAGGCATAAAAGTTAGTGCAGTTCAACGCAAATGGCGAAACATTTTAGTCAAGACATCGCTTAAAGCTAACAAATTTGCATATTGGGAAGTTATAGCAAAGCGCCAACAGACATTAGCATAATCAGCTCTAGGACGGGGCAGCGGGTCAACAATTAATGCACAACTAGCAAGGAATGAGGGGGCGACTGGAAGACTGATAGTAAAATAAATCAAACTTTTAATTACCATGCAATTAAAGTAACGTATTTCAATTAATTAAAAGCAATTTGATTGAGCGCGCACGGAGCAACTGGCCCACGCCTGGCCACAGCCCAAAAAAAATACAGCCCGATAGGCATTACGAAACCTGAAATTTTGCGCGCCAAAATCTGCAGAAACCAAAACAAGCTGCGCAACAAAATAAATATATTATTTAAGAAAAAAATTTGTATATTTATGTGTAGGTATATAAATAAAAACAGCTGGCCGCGATGCTGCGACTGAGGCAGGTGATAAGGCGGCGGCAGGTTGTTAAACCAGCTGCTGCAGCTGCGGAGGGAGCCGCGTGGGAGCTGTGTGCAGCGACTCTATTGCGTCGTTGCGAAAATTAACTGCAATAGAGCACTAAGAGCCCAGGCACAGGTGCTGGTGGTGTTGGGGCAGGTGGTGCATGGGGGGGCCGAGTGCCACTTGGCATAAATGCTAAAAGGCTCGCCACAGAGCTTCCTACACAGGCGTGAGCGGCTTCCGCGGCTTCTCGGCTACGACACCGACTCCGGCTGCGGCTGGCAAAATTTTGTTGTTGCCGCATTGGCCTAATACGAAAGTTGTTGCCCTTGTGTTGGTGTATACGCGGTGCGGTGTGTTCGTGCCACAAGTGGCAATAACAAATTACACTATGCAACCAAATGTTGGCGCAGTAGACGAAGTACTTTAACCAATTTTATATACTTACAGCTGCAGATATAGATATAGAAATAGATATAAACACAGATGTTAATAAATTAATATAAATGCAGATGTTAATAAATTAGATATAAATGCAGTTTAGATATAGGTATAGATATAGATAAAGATATTAACACAGATATTAATATAAATAATAATAAAAAATAATAATATATAATATAATATAATATAATATAAATATATATATTATATTAAACAAATATAAATATATATAAATATATAATTTTCTAAAATGATTATCAAAGTATAAGTTAAAAATCTTTTCTCTTTTCTTCGGAAGACTTTTTTGGATCTGCCAATTTTTTTATGTTCTCTTTATTTATCTTAGGACTTATTAATTGTGACTTAGGACATGCTTAGTCAATATAAATATATTTTTAATTGTTTATGCCTAAGAAACGTCTTATAAAGATTATGTTACCTTCTGCTATCTTCCTGAATGTTTACTTTGTGAAGCTGCTCTGCCATATACATATATAGAATAATTAATAATACATATAGAATGTATATACTATAACAAGTTTTTAAAATTCGCCACGTTATAACAATGATAAGCAATATACTTAAGGTCTAACTTTCAAAGATGATAATGAAAATTCAGAATTCCCTTAGTAATAGCAGTCATACATTATTTACATTTTAGTTCAACATAAACTAGTTGCATAAACAATAAAAAACTTTGAAAGAAAAACTCTTACAAATCGACATGCTTGTCTTTTCTTTTCCTATGCATACCAGCAAAAATATTTATAATAAGCCAAATTCATAACTTCTACTACATATCACATATTATAGATATTATACATGCATATTTGGATCATGTGATATACATTTCATAGTTGACTTTATTATTGAATATTTCGCTATTGCATTTTTAAGTCAAAGCTAAAAATACGTAAATAAATATTCCTGACGATAAAATGGCAACGTAAATTGCCGATTAACAGACGTATTTTGCTGTCCAGTGTAACTAATGAGCTAAGCAAGCACGTCACGCGTCAAACTTTGTACGTGTTGTTTCGTTTGTTGGTCAAGTGGGCAACAACAACAACTGCAACAACAACAAATGCAACACGCGCTTTATTTTATTGGACGTCATGCGGTGCGCATGCGCAACGGACCTGCCGACCTGATCCACCAACAGCCATGCATATATACACATATGCATATGTATATGTTTCTTTTTATATTTTGGGCCAAATGGCATAATTGGCTGCCCCACTGTGGTTTCGGGCCACCGTCTCACACTGCGACCCACTCAGTTACAAGCCCCAACATATGTGTATATATGTACCTGAGGCGTTGTACGTGAGACATGAGAAGACATTCGGTTACACGTTTCGTTTCCTACCTGTGCCCAACCACACGAGGCTATTGATTGATAAGCGCCATTAATATCAATCAAACGGCAAATGCCAAAAATTAAATCATTGCGACAGCCTGACAAGAAGACGTCATAACCAATGCACAATGTGTAGCTCGATAAATTAAAATACCCATTGAGTGTATTCCTTTCAAGTCCAATACCTCCACTTTAAAATGTATGTTTTAAATTTAGGATACTATCTATAAGGTTTGACTGCTATACAGCGGGTATATGTAAATGTAAATGTAAATAATAATGCTGGATCTATCAATGGAATTTGTATTAATCAAATGTTCATTTCAATTTCTACATATAACATACATATATGTTATCCACAGGGCTACAGGATACAAATCCAAGGCAAACTATATGCTCCATCCAGATCCATAACGTTATGAAACTAAAGACTGAATGCAAATGAAAACGTTTAGCCGGATCCATCAATTAAATTCGAATTGACATTATCTAGAATTAAGCTTAGTTATAAATCTTATTTGAGCACAATTCCAGATGCAAATTCATGTGTTCATTTGGTATAATGAGACCTGTAGAATTGTTGAGAAACACCTTACAGGTTGTCGCTTGTGTGGGTTCTAATTTATGGAAAACACATTTGAGCCTGCCCGCGTCGCAAGATCGAAGATTTGCTCTTGGTTAATGCATTAAATGTGAGCTTTAGTGCGGCAGTCAAGAGCTGGATTTTGGACACATTTGCTCTGCGAGCAGCGTGTGGCCCATGTCTCTGTGTGGCTGTGTGCAACATGCTGCATGCGGCTAGCGGGCCGATTGTGCAGCAGGTTTGTCTCGTGTTTTTTTTTCTTCTTTTAGTTTTTTATTTCTTTGCTCGCGCTAATTTGCGCAAATCAAACAGCCCACAAGAGCAGCGAGCAGCATACGAAGGAGCCAAAGACTCGGCGCAACCAGTTTTTGTTTGGTTCTTATTGTTGTTGTTGCTGGAACGCTGCGTGCAGTTGTAAAAACACCTGCTACAATTGATTAAATCACAGCAATTTATTATTAAGATTTTGCGAGTATGTCTTTTTTTTCCAATATGCTTTTTGAGTTGCTTGGCAAAGACCACAATAATACAAGAGCAACAACAACAACAACATAAATATCAAATCGAGGTTGATTGATTTTCGAGGTCTTGCGCTGGCGCGAATCAAACATTGTGGGTGTTCTCTACGTGAGGTTCAATTTGCTGCTCGGCCTATTGGCTTAGACATTGCGGCTACCAGTTTTCGCCGTTACTTCGACACAATTTTGCATAAATCAATTGGCAGGGTTTTCGCAATAAATTTGGCACGTTCTAAGGCGTTAATTGGGGTTTACTTTTGCTGAACGATTTACATACTGCACCAAGCTGCGTGGGTTGGCTTCAATTGATCGATTCGACGTGTGCAAATCGAATTGAAAGTCGATTTTTATGCATATGTATAATTGTCAGGAGTTGTGTAACGTGTAATTTAATATTGAAAATTAGCATTTATTAGTCTTATTATGCTCCTTCCATGTGTGGGAAAAAGTTCTTGTATGGGAAGTTGTTCTGTTTTACGAGTCGCACTTGAATATGAATTAATTTGCCTATTCTGAAGAAGTCAATGTGATCTTATCTGGAGTGCCCGACTAGGATAAACCCTGAACCTTCTTCGACTAACACCAAATGCAACTATCTTCAACAGATCGGGTTTGAACGAAAAATCGCAATTGCATTACCAATTAAAGAATTCAAAAACCACATAAAATAAGTTTGTACATGTATACGTATAGAAGCTCTTGCGTTTTGCATTTTCAGGCACGTGGATTGTCAATATAACCATAATAATAACAAGTTTTGTTTGTTCTTAGCCGAACTTACTAAAATTTTAATTTCAATCAGTAGTTACGTGACTAATAAGGTGACTAGCTCTTAAAGCCTAAGAGATTTGCTCAAAAATATGATAATTTGACGTCAATCATTATCTGTTTAATTATATTATACACATTTTAAATGTGTTCAGACTATAAAAATAAAACTTGTTTTCAAAATCAATACATCTACTTGGGTAGCTAAAATTTATCTCTGCGAAACATAAAATGGGTAAAGGTGTATCCTGATCATCTGAAATTTCAACTTAAGAACTAGCAAAGAAGATTTTTTAAAAATTTTAAAACAAATTATATTGTAAGCTATAATAAAAACAAGTAAGAGGTTCTAGTCGGGAGCTCCCGACTAGGGGATACCCTGAACCCTCTTATTCCATCACCAAATGCAGCGCGCGCTTATAGATAGAGAGTAGCGGGGAGGTGGCGATAGGTATAAAATGAAAGATAATCGATATATATATACTTTTCTAGAAGCTACATGTCAAGTTTGGTAACTCTAGCTCTTATTATTTACCAAAATTGTTTAAGCAACAGGATTTCGATATACATTTTTTATCGATTACTTGGAAACGGGGCAAGATATCGATTATCGGAAACAAACTCGATCTGCGCGGGCACTAGGAGCACCTACATCTAAATTTCAAGTCTTTAGCTCTTATAGGTTCTGAGATCCTTGCGTTCATACATACGGACGGACGGACGGACGGACGGACAGACAGACGGACATGGCTAGATCGACTCGGCTATTGATGCTGATCAAGAATATATATACTTTATGGGGTCGGAGATGCTTCCTTCTGCCTGTTACATACATTTGCACTTTGCACAAATACAATATACCCTTTTTACCCATTTTCAATGGGTTCAGGGTATAATAATAAAAATAAAAAAAAAGACGTCCAAAAAATTATATTTAATTCATATACTAATTTATTTAAACTTATTTTTAACCAAGACAAAAATGTAAACTCGTAATTGGTTAGAACAAGTTTTCCTACTCATTAACGTAACTTGACATAAACAGAACTATGTACTGTGACGATCTGCTAGGACATCAAATACGTCGATTCCAAGCCCCTTTATATAGTTGCCCATTTGCCATGGACAACAGAGTGAGATTTAGATTCAGCATAACATTGATTGATTTCTGAAAACAATATTGAAATAACTAAAAAAAAATACTTGTAAAAGTTATATAAGATTGTTGTAATAAATATCAACAACATTGTTGCAATTAAGAAGCAAAAACAAGATCGACAAACATGAAACCGATCGGATTGATCAGCATGGAAACACGAATATCGCGTGCTTTAAATGGGCCCGGGGCATCTAATAAATAGGCCAGGCAATTGACACGATTAGCTACTGTGCGGCTCAAAATCGAAATGAAGTGGGCAGTAATATTTATATTCGCTCAGGTGGTGCACCACATTGCGGTAAATATTATGGCATGATATTCATCAGAAAGCTACAACTGATATATCCTTTATGCAGGGCGAACAATCGTATGTGGTAAGCAATGAGCAGCTCGAATCTTTTGAGGGCGACTCGGAGACGCTTGTGCTGTTTGATAATCTGAAGACCGTGGGCCGAGATCGCATGATCAACGGTTCGTTTTCCTTCCTGGGCGACATGGACAATGATGACTTTAAGGTTTCTGTGGAGCTTTACTCCAGTCCCAATAGCGACGGGGATTTCAAGCGCATGGTCTTCGATGTGCCACAGACCAGCATTTGCGAGTGCTTCAAAAAGTTCTATGTACAGTTCGTGCAGCCTTCTGTCAGCGAGGGCGACACAACAAATTTTCCAATTGTGGACGAGAATACGTGTCCAATACCCAAGGGAGAGTTTTACATCAAAAGTGTCTTATTCAACACTCAAGATTGGCCCGATCAAGTGCCACGCGGCATTGTCAAGGCCATAATAACGTTCTGGACCGGTGGCAAGAATGTCGGTGGTCTCATAGTGCTCGTGAAGATTGAAGATCGTCAGAGTTAGACGTCTTGATACATACACTTTTATACAATTTTTACACAATTTATTATTTCATATGATAAACTAGCAATAAAGGTCTTTGAAAGCAATGAAAGCGAAGTACAAATGGACCATAAGCCTAAGGATGAAAGAGATGTGTCTCAGTTGAAGCTCGAATTACTCGCTGGTGTTAAAACAAACAACTAAAATAAATCAATTGCGTGTTTCTCGCAACGACCGATGACAGCTACACTGGAGACGTCGCCACAATTCATTAGAAGCCACCCATCAGCAGCCCATCAAAAGGCGAAACATCCAAATAAGAAATCAACAACAAACTCGACTTACGAGTTTCATCCGCCCCCCAAAACTGGGGTGATAATAAAGCATTTATTGAAAATTTATAAACAAAAAACATGCACACACAAAAACAAGAACCAAAAAAAAAGTGAGGAAAGTCACGAAATTAAATGAAAAGTGCGCCAAGAAAAACTCAGCAGGAGATATTTTACATACACACGAATGGATTTCCCCAGAAGTGGCGGCCCGTGATCTCTGATTTTATTTATAAGTTCATTCACGACACACACACACCCAGACAATCGCACACCCAACGAGGGCGGTAAATGGGGGGCAGCAGATCGGCTCTGTTCAGTTTGGTTTCGGTTTCGGGGGTCGCCAGCTACACGCGCCGCCTGCCACGTGTTAAAAATAGAAAGCCGTCGACAGCGACCAAGTCAAATGGGGGATTTTCCGAAAAATGAAAACGTCACTTTAGGCTGGGCATTAGTTTTCACTGTGGCGACCCAGGTTGCCCTGCCAGCCGCCAAACATCTGCGGCCTCAACTATTTGAGGCATTTTCCAAGTAATATGCAACACATGTTGTGCCCCCTAAGAATTGTAACTGGCTGCTTGGCGTAGGACAATGCGCGTGCGCCCCGTGCACCATAATATATATATATAAATATAATGAAAAAAATCATCCTCTGTCAAATGCAGCGGCAACAGCATCCAACAAACATCAAGTGACAGTTAGGGGCCTGGCTGCTTCCACCAGCTCATGTCAGGCATGACATTAGATGATGCTGTGCCCCGAGATAAGTCCTTCAAACTCAAAGCCCACTCGCCCCCTAGCGAAACTCGCACACACTCTGTTGCACAATTGTCAATCAAAGACTTGCAACTCTGCCGATGCACGTTGCGGCAGAGTTTAACGACAACTGCAACTAAGAGTTGTACAGTTGCCCCCAAAAGGTTGTTACCTTCTGCTAGAGCTTTTGCTTTGTTGTGCAACGAAAAAGATGCGTGTTAGTAAATTCACTTGACCTCAGCAACAAATTTTACACTCAACTACACAGTCTCATAATTTTAATGTCTTCTTCAAAAACTGTTCAAATTTGATTTTTTTTTCTTTCAGAATTTACACAATCATTTAATGGCCTACAAACAGGGTCATAAAAATGGTCGTGTCCACACACACAGCCAGCTGCAGTCCCGCTCATGCCCCCCCAAAGATCTTGCCACAAATCAAATCAAAGCATACAAATTGTTTTCAACAGAATTATGGCATATCTATGGCCGGGTATGATACCAAGCGACAATGATTAAATATTTGAAACTTCTGTTTGCCCATTAAAATGTCGAGGCGGCATCTCCAGCCGCCTCACATTGCGTAGAACTTTAACAATTTTATTAATGGGTCGCGTGATTTAATGTGTGCCCCCATATCTATCCATCTAGCTATCTATCTGTCTATAAGGGAGCCATAGACTATAGGCCGTAGATATGGTTATGTTTATGGAATTGGAATCTGTTGTATGTGCGCTGCCCTTTCGTCTGTTGCTTAATTGCGTAATGATTGAGTTAGTTGTTGGGTTTGGTTTGGTTGGTTTGGTTTATGATCTAAGCGCTAATTGGAGTTGCTTATGTATGTGTATTCAATTGGACCAACTTGATGCAGCTCTAATTGGCTTCCGTGTCTAGCTGCAGTTGGGGCATCGACTCCCCATGGTGGTAATGAGCTGATCTCAGTAGCGTTTGCTCCTGCTATCATGTTTGATGATGCTTTCAACTATGACCCCCAATGAGAGATACCGACAATTAAGTTTCCCACGCTAAACAGCTAAGAAGTAATATAAAAAATAGAAATCTTTTAGCTTTTGCAATGCATTCATCAATATCTCAGCTGCTTATTGCGTTGTCAACGCAAATTTTAAGATACATTTTCTATATGGCCCCAACGAGTCATAAAACTTTGCTAATTGAACGCAGGCTGGGCACCCGAGGCTATTAAAATGTGCCCCCAAATTGAAAACAGGCCAAATCATGTCCATTATATAGACCCCAAATCGGGAGCAATCTTTCGGGGTGCCATCGATTTATGACACTCGAAATGTGACACGCGGAGCTGTTAAATTTCGAAAGCATTTTAATAGGCGGCCTACATATCGATATATATATATATTTTTATTTACGAGTTTTGTACACAAACATGTTGCCAATTTGTGCAAAAATTGCGGCCACTTGAAATTTGAGTAAAATACCAAACT
Source organism: Drosophila ezoana (assembly GCA_035045725.1). Taxonomy (NCBI): domain Eukaryota; kingdom Metazoa; phylum Arthropoda; class Insecta; order Diptera; family Drosophilidae; genus Drosophila; species Drosophila ezoana. The sequence goes on along the minus strand of JAWNOU010000177.1, from coordinate 4,491,567 downwards.
GGACTTTGAGGGCCTTTGGAGTGCTGAAATATATGAAAATAATACATAAAACTGGCCAAACGCAAAATAATTAAAGTTGATGGATACAGAAAAAGCCAGTCGAAGGATGTATTTAGTACAACTTTAACTATTTAGATAAGATAAGGTATATTTAAAAAACCGTTATAATCGCCCGAAAGTATGCAATGAGAATTTAACAAAAGTCAGTTAAAGTTAATTTTATATAGTTACCATCCTGTCCTACGTTTGCCACAAAAACCAATTTATAGATAATAAAATAATTAATCATGCACTTGTCCAACTGAGAGTCCTGAACCAACACACCCACATACAGCAAGAGGACACGCAAACACCCAGCACATTATCCCCGGCCATTAACTCAGCTGTCCGAAGCACCATGATTGATGTGTGAGCCCCGAATGGGATGACTAAACAATTTCTGGCATTTTGCAGCGTGCAAAAATCAGAAAATGGGAAAATCGTTTGGGGAAATTATGATAAGACAATTTGACTTGACTTAGCTTCTAATTAAACCTGACTCGCTTGTATATTTCTCAATTTTTCCATTTCTATTTAGTTCCTTTTCATTTTTTCCATTCTTTTTTTGTGCGGCATCATGGTAAATAAGAAGCGTGGCTCATTAATGCAACAGCAGATTTGTAGCAGCTCCTGCCGCATGAATTATTCATGTGTAATGTGTAGTCTATGGGTGTAGTTGTGGGTGTGGCACTCAAGCGGACCAAAAGTGGTTGGGCTGTGCAGTCAGCTGGCTGGCTGGCTGGCTGACTGGCTGTGCGGTGGCCTTTTAATTTACTAACTGTTTGTCTAAGCCGTTTTACCCTCAAGTGGCACACTTATTGCAGGGATTGGGTCCCTGGCAATTCATAATTGGGCTCAAGTGCTTAATGGCAGTGTGAATGGTGAAGGATTCGTGTCCGTAACGCATAATGACCAATACGAAAGAATTAAGTGATTGCAATGAGTGCATTCATGCTGTTAGATGACTTGCTAAAGGCTGGCCAAAGGATAACAGGTGTTGGCGTGCGAGTGGTAAGAAAGGAAGACAGGAAGCGGAAAGCCGCTTTAAATGATGAATCACTGTCAAGGCTTGCCTGAAAGGCATCAGCAAATAGAACTTCACTCGTAATTATGGCCAAATATTTTAAATTGATCGTTTTTTTTTTTTGTACTTTGAAGCCAAGCAAACTAACAATTGGCTTGCCTTTACCCTTGCCATTGCACCCAAAATAGCATCGAGTAGGTATCGAGTTACAGCAACGCTTTTCTGCAACGCGTTGCAACTTGGACGATGATTTATGTGCGGCCGCACCTATATTTATGCCATAAAGTGGCCATAAATCACACCAGGAGGCAAAACTGCGACTCCGCAGATCTGGCAGCTGCACTTGGAGCTAGGCTCGAGCCGCCAAGCTGCAGCTTGGAGGTGGTGCTGGTGCGGACGAAAAAAAAAAAAATAAATAAAAGTGCCAGCCAAGTGTCTGTCAGAAGGCAACAACAAAGCCCGCAGCAGAGTCGACAACAAATTGATATTTTTAACATGTGAGTTCAAATAGATAAAGTCAATTGATGGACAGAGAGTAGGAAAATAAGAAAAATCAGTAGCAAAAACGCAACAGAACACACACACACATACACACACGCATACGATTGCATGGACGCCTGGACGGGCGACTGTCCAAGTCCAAATGCGTGCTGGCTGGCATGACAATTAGCCGGCGGGCTGCCCTGAGTGACGCCTCCAAACAAAGAGACAAGCTGCGAGTGCTGCCTCCCGCTACCCGGCTTCAACTTCACTTAAGCTTTCGCCTTCGCCTCTGACTGCGCCTGCCACAAGTTGTCAATTTGTTGTCTCTGGTTGGTGTTTTGCTTGTTTGGGTATTTTTCATACCCTTAAAGAAGGTCTTATAATGTTGTCACCAAATGTGTAACGCATAGAGGAAGATCTCTTTGAAGCACAAATAGATATAAATTCTAAGTCGAGACAAAGTCAGTATCTTCTCTTCTTAACTCTTGCTTACCTTTCTAAGTTATAAACAAATTTGGAATAGATGCATAGTCAATAAGTAAATCATATACCAATTATTGGAAATAAAAGGGATCTGAATGACAAATATGTAATATATGGAATGGGATTTTTGAAAGGGAAATACCTTGATTATATATACAGTCAATATTACAAAAAAAAACAAAAGGACATATTTAGTTCTATAAATTAAAACTTATACTGTGCACTATACTATATCAGTCCAAATTATTGGAAATAAATAAATTTAGATAGACAAAAATACATTTTATTAAAATTTGCTTAAAGAAAATCGAATTTAGTTTATAGATGTCATCTTTAGCTCCAATCGACATAGCTTTTAATTAAAAATAATTTACTTTTAGCTTGTATTATCATATTGTCTAATATGTCTCTAAGGGTATTCATTACGTCGCTTTACTTAAATATCTCTTATGCACTCTTGTTCATTTTTGTTTTGCCCGAACACTTGTCACAAATTGTGCAAATTTATTTTACGCGCTAAATGCAAAACGTGCCCGGCCAGCTAAATGGCAAAAATTACACTCGTCTACTCGATACTCGAAGACGCGCTGCTGCCTGTTTTCTGTGTACTCGTACGTTGGCATTGGCTCTTCTATTGTCAATAACTGTGCCTTCCCTGAACTGGCCCACCCACAAGAAACGCATTTTGAATAAATGTGCTTAAACTACTTACATGCATATGTATGTATACAAAAATAAATATATATATATGTACAGCATAGTACACTGCTTATGTATACTTATTTAAAAGTCGGTTTAAGTGGTTGGCAACTCTGGCGAGTTTTTAACCCTTTGGCTGCCTAACAATGCGTAAAGTTTGTCGCCGCTTTTGATGGATTACAATAAGTTGGAAGCTGTTGGCGTTAGTCGACGGCGTCTAAGGATGGGAATGGTTGTATTTTGCTTTAACACTTTTGCCTTTTGTGCTCTATAATTATTTATTTCTGTATGCTGCTGTTTGCCATTATGCAATTTGTTTCTGGTCTACCGCTTGAGGAGTTTTCTGTTAATTTTATACCTTATGAACAACGCCTTTTGATTAATTGCCACAATTAGGAGTGGGAGGGAATGGGGTACTTAAACTTGAATTAAAGTCGCAAGACATGCCTCAATATCCTGCTTCATATCCAGCTAATGTATAAAGTGACAGTTGCAGCTACTGTTTGACAATTATCCTATTTTCAACGCATTTCATGTTCCTTCCTTTTGCTAACAATTCAAAGACAATTCCTGATACAATGCAACAACTGGCCAATGCCCATCGTCACTTTGATTAATGATGCTGCTGCCTCGAGTTCAGGCAGAAGAACAACAACTCATGTCAATTATGCCATTTGCATTTACAATCCGAAAATTGTAAGCAATTATTAGACATTTTTCCTCCTTGATTCTCTTTTTTTTGTTGGGCTGCCACTGATCGATCGTCGCATCGTTTCAGATTTTATTTTTTGAGCAATTTATAGATAAGAATCACAACAAGCACCAGACGAATGAACGGGGCAAATAACAAAACGATCCACTGAAAATGATTAGTCAACAGAGCTCGGACTGTAATAAAAAAAATTACTGACAATTTCATGAACAAACGCCTTTTATGACCCCACCAGAACAACAACAACAACAACAACAACAACAACAAGAAAAACAACGACAACAACGACAACGACAACAATATTGTATACAATTTTCATTTTGTGTAGAAGTAGAAAAAGAAAAAAACTATTAACAAATGTCAATTAGATGACACAAGCGCAATGGTTAAGAGCGAGAGAAAGGCACTGAATGCAGCAGAATGCAGTTAATGACAATCCGACGTGCAGCAGATGCGGCCAAATGATACAGTTACAGATTACAGATACAAGGTAAAAGATACAAAATACAATGAGATACATATAAAAGATATGATTGTCATTTTTGTTAATCAATTTCGTGGCAATGTTACAATTTCCCAACTTGATGGAGAATTCCTGTTGCTGCGTCGAAATGATATGCTTGCTTTCTGCGCTGACTCAGAGGCATGTGAATTTCTCGGATACTTTAGGTTTACCGTTGCCTTTTATTATTTATGTGTGTGTGTGTGTGGCAGGAATGTGTCTTTGAGATAACTCGCAGCTTTAATTGAGCTGTGAAATGTTCATATCTTGAATTTGGGAGAGAGACTACTTTGGTGGCACTATAGAAGCCCATTTCATTTCTCTTAGTTTTTATAACTTAATTTCCTGGTAGAGGGGCATTTATCAAGTTCCCGTTCTATTTCCAGTATTTCTATTGTTTGTCGCGTTTTTATGCTTGAATTCAATTTGAAGCACTTTACTCGAAATTAACATTATTATATATTTTATTATTATGCCGCCTGCAACACTCTCATTTCTATGAACATTTTATATGCTTTTAATGCGGCACGTCTGCGCGCTCAATTAAAACGGGGCATTCAATGTGTTCCTAGAGGTAAGCCCTTTATTTTTTTTTGGGGCGCCAAAGGTGTTACCTGGCCAAGTGTCACTTGCCAAGCGATTGAAGCGTTCACGTTTTTGTTCTAGCTATGCCAACCAAAATTAACGCCTGAAATGGATTTCAAGTGCGGCTGGCTAATTGAAAAGGTCTTTTACTATATACGTAAATAGGCAACAAAAGGCGCGACAGGAAGCGTCATTCCAAAGTCATATGCAAAATAAAAAAAAACCGAAAACAAAAAAATTTGCATACAGAACAAAGAATTGAACGCAAAAAATCACAGACGACCCAGCAATTGACCGCTGGGAAATGAACCCATAAACAAATTACAAACGCAAGGCATTTAAGGGACGACAAAATATCCGCATCTGAGCTGGACACGCAAGCACCTCGCCAATTTATTTATTAATCGCATGTCAAGCGAAGGGCGTCAGCTAAAGTGGCCCTACCCCAAAAAACCTCCGATGGGCGGGGCACTCGCAAAATATTAGCACGTAAGCATTAAACACATTTTAAGCGGAAGAACTAATTAACAAGCGGGCGAATTGGCAGCAGACAGACAGACAGACCCTCCCCGCCCACTTGGTTTTGGGTCCAGTCATCAGCCAGAGTCAGAAAAACCGAACCCAACCGAAGAACCAGACAAACTTGGCAAAAACTCATTAGCACGCTCGAACGTTAAAAATGTCGCGTCAAAATCAGCGCTTAATATTTTTTATGATTAGCCAGTCCCCAAACGCGACATTATTTTGTTGGTGACATTAATGAAGCCAAAACAAAAAGAACACAAATACATGCTTAAGTATGTATATGCTCATATTTGCCATATGAAATAATAGATACCCTAACCGTACCAAGTTGTAGCACAAAATCGTGTTGCGGCCCAAATTTCATTTATAAACAAGCATATATTGCAAAATAACACATAATAACAACATTTGAAGCTTTAATGTTATAATGTTAATAATAAATATTAATAATAATGGAAAACAACATTTGATTAATAATTAATAAATAGAGATTACCTCTCATTTCTGATTCTTGAAAATTTACTCAAATAGAGTATGATGCTTATCAGTCAAAAAACAAAATGTTGAAAAAGGTTTTAAAATTTGATGGTATTTAATCTTATTGCAACAAAATTGCATTCAAAAAGAACCATGGCGAAGTTTAATCTGTTAAATTATATACGTATGAGTAAAAGATATACTATTCTTTTATACAACTATTCATGTATTGACTGACTGACCATCAACTAGAAAACTAGATCGTAAAAGCTAGAAACTAGCAAACGATTTAGAATAGATAAGCTCAAAGCAAAAGGCATAAGAATATCATGTGACTTTGTTAAAGGTAAGTGTAGCAAGTTTGAGTTGCGGCATTTGTGAAAATGTGCACACGAATTATTTGTTATTTGAGCAGACTTTGTCTGGCATAATATATAATATATATAAGTAAATATAGACAGGTGGTTTAGCACGCCCTAGTAGTTGGGTCAGTCAGTGTAATCACCATAATTCTGAATAAGGCGACTGCGACGCGGCTAAAAACGCTAAAGACTCATTAATCTTAAGCCAAATACAAATATACGACACATTTGTAGCATGTCCTGCAAATCGCGACTTTTGCCGCCAGAGCTGTTTTAATTGTCTCTTTTGTCCCGCAACGCGGAACTTTAGGCCCCGGACTCAGTTGAGCTCCACAGGCAAAACAAATACGGAGCAGAGGACATGACACCAGCGGCTGTGTCATTCAGTCGTCAGCGCTCAGTGCCCAGTTGTCCCGTTGTCCTGTCCGTGTACCTTATTTTCTTTTCGTTTCTTTTTTTTTTATCGGCAATAAGGTGTTTTTGACGATCCGCCAGGACAGTGCATTACGTTGCGCTTTTATAAATATGACGATAAATTTCGTTTGCCACTGCGACTTTTGTTCTTTTTTTTTCCCAGTTTATTTCGACTTCATTTTGGTTTTTAATTTCCTACTGGGATTTACGCAAAAGGTATACCGCCTTTTTTCCCTGTCATGTCTGCGCTGTGGCTGCATCAGCAGCGACGGTTTTAATAGACCTCGTCCAGTCTGGGCTATTTTAATATAAAAACTACAACAGCCAAAAGCAACAGAGGGCAACAAAAACGTCGCTTTATGTGCCATGTTTTCAGCTTTGAGCAGCGCTTAATTTTGGCCAGAAAAAAACAAAGTGAGATAAGCGCTTTAAGCCCTATTAACGGGCTTGTGGCTCGAGGACCATGTGTTAGTGGATATTATATGCATGTGTGTGGGTGTGTGGGTGTGTGTGTGTGTGTGTGCCTGTATGAAAAGTTAAGCTAAGCAATTTGTAAAATCTGCAGATTGGCAGCCATATTAAAGAGCTGAAAAACTGTTGAAGTAAAATGAGCCACAAACTATCCTGAATTCCCAAAGACAGAATAGAAGGAGACAGGGAGGAAATACTAGATTTTGGATAGACACCAGACAAAGGACTATACTTCTGGAATATAGCAGAATGAAAATAATATTTTAAATTTAAAAGGAAACAATATAAAGAAGTGCCCATGTTAGGCAGTTAATTAGGCAAATTTCGCTTACGTGCTTATCTACTATATATCCTGCATTGCCTAAAGTCATTTTCATGACGAAATCAATAAGTATGTAACACATTGTGTCAACCAAATTAACGCTCTTATGATTATCTCAATGCAGCTCTATTGCAGCACACAAGCCACTCCATCAATGTGGAAAATCTCAACGGAAAGCAATTTAAGCCATGTCCATCGATTCATACACACACAACCACACACGTAAAGCTTACAAGCTCATTGCTCATAGACGGCGGCAATCAAATCAGCTAAAAACTTGTTATCGCCTCCTTTGAGCGACACCAAGAAAATTAATGACCACCCAACCATTCGCCACGGCCAGAGCTTGCAACAGGAGACTCGATACTCGAAACACGCACTAAATGCAATTGCCTCTTCTATGCCGGTGCTGGGGCTCATTTGAAATATGTAAAGCATATAAATTATGTGCCCAGCCCGGTGGGGCGACAAACTGTGAATGAATCAAAGGATAATCCAATTTATTTCACATTATGTGCTCCGCCTGCTCATTGTGCCCCGTTGCAGATACAGTACCACAAAGTGTGGCAACTTGCAAATGCGCCTGCAGTCGAACTTCAAAGGTGTCAACCTGCAGCAACTGCAACTGCAACCAGCCGCCCTCGCAACTGAAACGGATCTCTGACGCTAACCAATGCACTTTCTGGCAATCAATACGTTTTTGTCTCTAATATAATTTACTGTCTCTAATGTGCGGAGTGAAGTCTTTGAATAGGGGCCAGGCACTTAAGGCCAGTCAAATGATGTGGTGAGTGAGCAGAATTGGATGTGAGTGAAATTTTATTCATTTGATAATCCTGTAGCAAGTTCTTGTAAATGTAAAGGAAAATGCAGATTGGAGCTGCATAAAGGTATACAAGGTATCCATTTCAATGATACAGACCAACAATAAAGTCGATTAATATTTCCTTGCCTGTCGATCTGCTTTTAAAGGTGCATCAATTGTTAAGAATATGAATATTACTTAACTTATTTATTATGATCTGTATCGATAATACCAATATTTTAAGCTTTTTATAATGTAATATATAAACGAAAGAGAAGGGATCTCTACCGAAGCTTTAATACCCTTGTGCACATTTGCCCTACGGTTTTGCTAGATATCTATGAAAAGTGAGACTCGTACATGAGTTTGATCAAAATATCTTAGAAAACCGAATATTTTTTCATATAAGAATCTATATTTTGAGCGATCGTTCCTATGTTAGCTAAATGATATAGTTCGATGTTGTTGAGATCTTGCATGTTATGTAAGGAGCATTATGAAACTAAAGAAAAGCCCAGCTTGGACAATATATCTTGATATTCGACCGATCGAATGGCAGCTATATGATATAGTTGTCCGATCCAGCCGGTTCCGACTTATGCACTGCCTTCAGCGATAGCTTCTAGTTCAAATAGAAATAGTCACACGGACATGACTTTATAAACTTGGCTGTTGATGCTGATCTATGCGGACGGAGAATTCTTCTTCCATGCGTTACACATTTCATGTCAAAAGTATAATACGCTCTCCCAGGATCTAAAAATAAGCTATAGTTTGTACTAGACTTATCCGGTTGATTTATAATAAGAGTATAACATTGACATTTTAATAAATTTGAAGATCAGATATAATTTATAATATTATAAAATTATTATATTAAAATTTTATGTACACGCCATAAGAATCGTAGAAAATGACCCTTACCTTGTCTGTCTTTTACTTTTGTAGACTTGAGCGCGCTTTGCATCAGTTTTGTATCTTTTGGCCATAGCTTAAGTTTTTTAATATTTTACACTCAACTGACTTTGCTGAAAAGATTGCAAAAACGCAGGTCAGACAAGTCTATGCGAAAACCATACACATGTCAGTCACACTTAACCCCGGGCGATGGTAAAATGGCTTTGGCGGGGTGCAGTAGACCGCAGGAATTTCAAATCCAGATTTGTTTTGATTGCCCTGCGGCAAACTTATTATTTTAAGTCAGCAAATGTTATGCGGCTTATGCTTTTGCAGCGAACTTTTCATAATTTTAACGTTTTCCCAACATTTATTATATGATTTCCGGACTCAAATTTATGCGCAGCGCATATGTCAACAGCTCGTTTTTGATAAAAAAAAAGAAGATAAATAAAAGAAGAATAAAAGGACATATAATGACATAAGGATATAGAATATGTGTATCCTTGCTTGGCTACTGTTGCTGCTTTGGTAAAAATTTGCATATTTGCATTTCAATTTACCGCCTCAGTGTGTGTCTTTTTTTTTGAGCATCTTTGGCTTGAGCAAAAATTTAATTGTCAATAAAAATTTACCGTGCGGAAAATTTGTTATGCAAACAAATGAAATTGAAATGCGGCTGCTCTGCGTTTATCGTGTGCATTTTCAATGCGATTCGCTGCCTTCGAGAAGACAAACCCACACACAAAGACAAAAACCCTAAGCAGACAGATTTGCATTAGCTCAAAGGCAAAGACATACATATATGTATCTGGTATTGGATTGTGAGAATATTTGTTCTTTAAATAATGCATGAAACACGAAACATTTTACACTCGCAACGACAATGTGTAATTGAGTTAATTGGTAAAATCCAAAAGCCCCTAACATTAAGTATGTGTATTTTGTGGGGATAGGGCAGCGTCTCGTTGCTGTTCTTGTAATTTACATTGCAGGTTTTGAATTTACACTTGCAAGCAATTAATAATGCTGCATTAGGGTTATCCATAGAGCTGTGCATACACACACACACTCACACACACACACACGAACACATCCAACAACATACTTGCTAGCCGTTCGCATATGCACGACAATTAAGCAGGATAATTAAGTTTATCGTTCATTGGCTTTGCATTTTACCCAGCTGCATATCACTCTCTCACATTCTCTCCATCTATCTCTCTGGCATTTGCCTAATGTAACACGTATGACAGATTATAGCATGATGTTGCAGGATTGGGGGGCATTGCAGGACATGATTGTGCATATTGGACAGGCAATAAGAGCCTGTATGTAAGTGCATTTTCAAATACAACTTGGCCATGGCATCGAAATTGCAAAAGTTATGTAAATGGATTGCAATTGCAGTAGCAGCAATCAATGTGGGAGAGAAAAGTCCATAGCCCATTTGTCATTTGGGCCGATAAGCAAGCAAGGGACTCAAGTTTCCATTTAGTAGTTCACACGTTGGCAGCCATATCATAAAATGCTGTCGTGTCGTCAGACATTAAAGATGCCATTGCTAGACGCAATTAAAACCATTCAAAATAAACATTTCATTACCAGCAAAATGACGTTAATGTCGCACTCTTCGTCTCTCTCTCTCTCACTCTACAAATCTCTTCCTGTCTCCCGTTGCACTTTACAAAGTTTGGCTGCAAAAAAGCACAACAGGGACAACATTGTCATAAACCTTGTTGACATTAAGATAACTTTTAATCATCATAAAAAACCAAAAAACCTGCAACCAACCCACAACCCCTTCTTACGCTCAAGGTCTGCAGCGTAAGCGGCTTTTCGTGTCGCCATTCGCAACTGCATAAAAAATAACAAAAAAATATATATATTTTTAAATACATATTTTGGCAAATGTTTTTCCAAAACAGTAAAAAAAAAGCTTGGACTGGCTTACCGGCTCCTGGCTATGATTTTGTTTCTGATTCCGATTCCGACTCTGATTCGTATATTAAATTGTTTCGGTAGCTTTTGTGGAGCTGTCGACGTCGCGTTGTTGCCTCGTCGACCGTTGCTCTGGCTTGTGGCATGTTGAGCCCGGCCAAACGGAAATGTAATGAAAATTCAATTAAAAAATGGCATTTGCCAGATTTTACGAGTTGCATTCGATGGATGGGCACGCGGTGATGGTGGACGACATTGATGGCAAGCCAGCGGCAGCTTTTGTTGAATTTACTTGGACTTTAGCTGCAAAAAATTAGTAAAAAACAAGTAAGCATATCTGCCACAGCTTTAAAGTACTTTAATTGATAATTTACGACTTGAATTTGTAAACATATAATAATTACATTTCCAAATCGCCCCGCATACCGATTCAGATCGAAGCGGATCTTGAAAAAGAAATGCTTGTAAACAAATCGACAAAAACATGTAATTTCACTTATCTGACATAATGTCAACGATTTTAAAATCGGCTATCCGTTGTACAATAACAAAAAAAAAAAAATTCCACATTACGCCAGGCACAGGCAGCAAATTCACATATAAATTACAAAAGAGAAAAAAATTACCCCTTATCATGTCGTGGGATAACAATAACAACGAGTTGACTTGTGTAACAAATAAAAGTCACTTGATAAGCCCGATATATGCAACCCCTTGTTGCCAAAAGGGTGTCAGGCCAAACATCGTATGCTAATCACACACACAGTCTGGCAATATAAACGATGCACACACACACACACACACACACACACATACATACGCCCAACAGAACCGCCTTAAACATGCTTAAGCACAAACCAACGAGCCAAAGATCTTTTTTGGCTGTATTCCTGGTACTTTCGTGGCAAATGGAAATTGTGATTCTTTTATAGCCTGGCGCCGCTTGAATGATTTTTATGGGCTATGCCAACAAAAAAAAGGAAAGATGAACTCAAATGCCAACAAACTGATTTGCATGTCTTTGCCAAGGAATTCATCTGATAGAGAAAGTATTTCGATTTTGGTCTCAGCTATGTAACACTCGAAGGAAACATTGGGTAGTTAAAAAGATTTTGAATATAATTATTATGTTCAAACTAATTGGATTAAGATTGATTTACATTTTTTCATTGCTGTCAAATGAATTTAGAAGTGTGACTTATTAGTCTGCCATCTTTTTAAACGTTGATTAAATCGGTTTTAAAAGCAACTAATGATTCAATCAAAATAAACAATTATATAAGAAAATTTTTAGAAAGTTTAAGTTTTGCCTGATCGAGGTCTTTGTTGGTCATAACGACCTGTTTTATATTAAGGCAATGATGAAAATAGAAAAAGGGCACTATAAATATTAAAAATAATCATAATGAAAATGTTTTAATAAATATGATAATAAAATTATCTCTTCATTTACTTTAACGCAAAAACAGTTTGCATTTAATTAAGGATAAAAAACATTTCCTGGGTTTCAAATTGATAGTTACATAAAGAAGAGTATTTGCTGAGGACTATTTCAAGAGTATTTCATCTTCTATATTAAGAGCATATTTTGTTTGTATTGCGCTTCATTTTCTTCTAAATGTGTGCTTTTGGTTTTCAATTTATTTTGATATTTTATTTGCATATGCAATAATTTACAGACGCAGCAAAGGAGTTTTCCAAGCCGGCTTCGACTGTGAATCGAATGGATTTTGTGTAGGGTTACTTGAGCCTGGCGAATACTATAAATATTTGATATGGCACTGCAATGAATAGGCAATTGTAGCTGGGCAAAAGTGTTGCTAAAAAGAAGCATTTAATAAGCACTAAAATGCATACAAAATCTCTTTTAGCTATTTTAGGATTTCATTTCCCCCACAACCGAACAGAACTGAACTGAACTGAACTGAAAAGTGGGATGTGTGCGTATGGGTATGTACCATTCAATTTCAAGAGCCATTAAAAACTATGCATGCAATTAAGTCGAGTGAAAATTTCATAAAGATAACAATCGACAAGAACAAGAAATAAACATATATAGCTAGAGATCTATCTGTAGAGCATGGAGGGCATGTTAAAAAAAAAACCTGCAGTTGCCCGTCAGTCAACACTTCAAATAAAAAGGCGGATGAGGAGACCACATTAATTTGCATTTAAAAACTGTTTTTAGTAGCATTAACAACAAACATGGGCCCAACATGGGGAGCAGGCCATTAACAAAGTGTCTCCAGATGTGGCAGCAGCAGCAGCAGCAGCAGCAGCAACATCGGGGCTGTGGCAGCGGCACAAGTTGATTTGGGGCCGCATCGTATTTAACATAAAAAGATGAAAAGTTTATTATGATTGTTGGCTGCTGTTATTAGCTCAAGAAATGGTTATGGGACCAGCGCACGCCATTCTTCTAGGCAACAACAAGCACACCAAATGTCAAAAGCCAGCGGTCACAGTGTGTCCAACTCCAGGCATAAATGGAGCTGCTCTCGCTTTAGCTGCCCCGTGTGGCAAGGAAGGAGAGCGCGAGCGAGCGGGGCAAGCGGTGGCACTTACAATGATCTTGTCATAAAACGTTCAGAGTCATCAAAGTTGCACTTTATGCGAAACGATCTTCGCTCAATGTTGTTGTTGTTCTTGCTGGTCTGTTTGTTGTCGCTGCACGTGTTCATCGTCATCAGCATTAGCGGCGCTGTTGTATTAGGCGAGAACAGACAAACAAACGATGAAGACGACGTCGAAGAAGACGCTGATCGGACCAGGCTAGGAACTGGCACTGGGTGCTGTCTTGTCTTGTCTTGTCTGTGCTTGGTTTGCTCTTTGCACTCGACATAATCATAGAAATTATGTGGCCCCTGCCTTGGCTAAATGGTGTTGGCAGTGCCATAAGCGCAGGCTAATAGACCCCGCATGAGGTCGTCGCTGGCAGCATTTGCTTAAGATGCGAAGAGGAGCATTATTTCTATGCATCTATAGTTATTGAAGAAAGAACACAAGCAGCAGCACAAACATTGTATAGATTGGTAAATAAGCTCTAAAGAATATAAAATGAAAACGGAACTGCTTAAGAGGAAATGAATAGAGCTATTCCACTAAATAGTCATGGTTTGTTAGAAAATATATATTTGATAGGCTGCATTTTATGACTCTAAACAACGTTGTAAACATGCTGTGAAAACTCATACGGGTAAGCTATTTATTAGACTTTTGTAGAAAAGAGAGAAAAACTCTTCCGTTATTATCTGTATCCAAATGTATTCAAGCCATGATGCTGTAACTTGGTAGCTCAATAGGTATTTGAATTAATTCACCATTTAAAAGATATTCAAACATATTCGATAACAAATAAAAAAAGGTGGACTCGGCTGTGCCAGACTAGAACATACCGCGTATCTTTCGTTTAAATATCATAGAACTGTATATACTTCAAGAGAATCTATATACTAAATTTTATTTCTCTAGCTTTTGAAAGCTAGCTTTTATTAAAAAATACGCATTGTTTAATACGAACAAAAGGAAAGACAAATGGATATGATTACACTGACTCGGCTGTGGATGCTGATCACGAATATATATGTATGTATATATATTCTACGGGATTTGAGATATCTATTCTGCCTGTTACAAACATGTGCATAAAACTATTATACCGATTTTACACACACTCAATGGGTATATGAACACATATACTTTAGATAATTGCTTATCGAATGCTATTCCAAGGCAAAACATTATTTTACCCTTGCCAAGTATAAACTTGTTGCCCATTCGGATCTCGAATTATGTATCCTACAGATCGCTTTAGGAGCGGTACATTTAATATGCGAGCGTGTGACAGGCCCAAGTGCGCCTCAAGTGTTGTCACACACATGAATAACCAAAGGCATTACAACGATTTTGGGCCCGAGTGGCAAGTGGCAAGTGGCATGAAACCCAAAAAACACGCAGAGCATAGCATGCAGCCCAAGCACTTGACACTTGCCACTGACTTGTGGCATGAGCCGTCGACTTGACATGCGGCGCTGCCGCTGCCGCTGCCGCAGCCGATGCCGCCGCTTCTGTGGGCTGTTTGCTGCCTCAAGATCATCTTTGTCAAAGATCTTTTTTCCTCAGAAAATTTGTTTGGCCTGCATCTGGGGACGCTGCTGTCGCTGATTGCCTGTCGTTGTTAGAAAAATATTATTTTCTTTATGTTTTGTTTTATATTTCTACGCTGATTGCAAAGACGAGTAGTTGCAGTTGGGGCGTGCTGCTGCTGCTGCTTCTGCTGCTGTTGGTGCCACAGCACAAAGGGCAGCTTGCCGCTGCCGCTGTCAGTCAGTGTGTGCTGCGGGGCAAACGGCGCGCTTGAGTGAAAGTTGATGTGCATGAAAAGTTTTAATTGCGCGTCGAGTTGGAGTTTTTAGTGGCAGCCAGGAGCTGGGTGGCACTCACCGCACTGCTCATTCCAGAAACATATTAGAAAAACGATTTTAACACAAATTTTGTGGGTCATTTTTTGTAATGGGCCCCGACGAGCAGTCGCGATAAGCGATCTCTATATACTTGCCCCAACATCTTTTCCATTTTTTTTCGTGTCAAATGAAGTGTGGCATGTGCTGAAGATGTGCTGAACCCAGCCACGTGCTTGAATGAACTTTGCGTGGGCTTGAACGCGTAGGATAACAGATAGGCTCGAAGACTGTCTATGGATGATGCAGCATTAAAAGCCAGTCCCTATATATTGATAAAAACTTTTACCGTTATCGCTGTTTTAGGCACGTGTGTTGAAGAAGCCCTTAGGTAGGAGTTAGATGGACAGCTGTACTCTCAGAGATAAGTGAACACGATTATCAATCTTAATATAGAAAAATATAGCATAGCAAAGTTTCTTCACTTTACTAAGAAACAACACAACTCCAAGTCTTCTAAATGATCAATAATTGGAATTGTAAAATAAAAAACAGCCATAACAAATTGTAAAACTCTTTTCCAATAAACTTTCTTAATGAACTATGCCACACATTGGAATGACAGCACATTAAGCAGCTTTAACTGAAAAATGCCAACACGCACAGAATCAGGCTTCGGATTTGATGATCAGCTGTAAACTGAGAAAGATTAACTACGCAACTCGAGTTCAAATGGTCAAAAGCTAATAAATTACTCAAATTCCGTAACCGCAGAGATGGGCAGCGAGATGTCTTTAAAGCTAACCAATGCCGTTTTATAGCACCTTTTCCAACAATACCAAAGCAAACCCAAGAGGTTGAGCCATAGATCAAACACTTGGCTCTGGCAGACTCTCGGGCATGGCAATTGAAAAATGTAGATCAAGTTGGGGCGATAAAAGGCCAAAACCGCCTTTCACATTAATTATAAGTTTTTAAAACTACATAAAAACCGAACGTGTTGGAACTCACATTTTGATCGAATAGGAATCAACTTTCTGGGAATAGTTTTCATTATGTTTCACTAATTTTTTTGAACAACGATCGCAGACGTCAAGATAAATCATTAAAACAATTTTATTAATATCATATCTGTTCAGGCATTTTATGTTTATAGCTTTTAGTAAATATGAGACACCCAGCCGCGAAAACAAGTTAATTGCTCCGCCCCAAACGATTCTCATAAATGGGTCGCTTAGCTACATAAAGTGCTCATATGTGGCTCTAAAATGCGCTCTTTACGATCTCTTTTGTGTTTCCCTTTAATGCTGTATTTTTGTCGGTCTGTCAACCCATTTTTATTTCCAGGAATTTTTTGTTGGAAATAATTACGCTATTTAACCATGGCTAAGCCAAATTTTCTTTTAATTTTTAGAGATTTTTTGTGTTTTGAGTAAGTTTTCTTCGAAACGGAAAATGCATTAGCTCTACCAGTTTATATTAGCAGCAGGTTTTGTTAGGTTTGACAGGTCTTATGATAACCGGCAAGTAGTTTTCGAGTTTTATAGCAAACCCTTACAGATAAAAGGCATTACTAGTGTCTGGTTTTTAGATCTAACACACATAGATGTTGCTAATGGCTATTCATCTCAGAGCTTATTGAAAGCCAACTAAGCAATCGTAAACAGTTCAAAATGTCATTGTGGAACGCACGGAAAGCACCTTCCAACAATTGTACAAATATCACTACAAATATTCAGTATTTCCACCCAAAAATGAAAACCCACCCATTAAATCCCCTTGGTATTATCTCCACGGCAATACAGAAAAAAAGTGATGGACAATCCAACGAATGCAACACACTAACGATTTCATTAAAAATGCAGTCAACTAGAAAAAACTCAATTAATTTCGACGTAAAAAACTTGGCAAGCGCCCCCATAAAAAAAGTATACTACATATACATATATCCGAAAAACAAATTTGGTTCGTTTTTTTTCTCGCTTTTTTGCAAATCATTCGGCAAACAAACACAAATGTGCATAAAATTACAACAATGCAACAAATTGAGGGATGCAAAAGTGCAGAGATGACCATAGAGCGCCGAGACCGTGGTCCAACATCAAATATCAAGGGTTTCCGCTCAGCTCTCAATCCCCGACCCGAGCCCCCGCCCCTCTCGGGTGCAGTGATATGCAAAAAACTGCATGTCATTGCGTTGGCAACGCAACTACCAGCGGGATTGGGCACAGGCGCAGGCACTCCTCCCCCCCGTGGTCGGTCGAGGGCTTCAGTTGCGTTTTTTATGTAGTTCACTTTTTGAAAAATTGACAGCTTGACCGCAGTGCTTGTGTGGATATATTGTTATTGTTATTACATTGCTGTCGCTACCCATTGTTGTTGCTGTTGTCCTTGCCGTTGCTGTTGCAATTGCAATTCAAGCGAAAAATCATTAATATCCTTTGGCCTCAACGAACCCCACCCAGTGTGTCGGCTTTTCGGGCCCCTTTATGTATTTTTTGTTGTGGTTGTTGCATTTGAATGCACTCTGCATTTCGACCCATCGACTTTTTATGAGGCTTCCACATGTTTGGCCCATTGTTGCCCGAACTTTAGGTCACTTAATGAACCTTTCGAGTTGTTTTTCGGGTAGCAAAGGTTAGCAGGCACAAAATACATACATACTACGAATGAGCCAAGTATTTATACTCTTTAAATATGTCTCAGCATCGATCAAAGTCAGCGATTTGCCGATAAGACAAACACTTCAATCAGCCAACCAACCATCCCCCTCCCCATTTTGGTCTGCCCTAATACACTTGCCCTTTAGCCAGCCCCCCGAACACCCTGTACACCTTTCACTTATCCCAAATTTCAGCAGCAATTACGTGTAGACACAAACACCACTCAGCTTAATATCTGGCTCAATAGTTTAATGAAATTATCAATATCCAGCTCGGACCCATGTGAGTCATCATCGCAGCAGAGGAGAGTGAAAAAACGATGAGTCCAGCCCATCACACACACACACACACAAGCATAATCGCCTACTGATGTAAATACAATATTTTCAATATAACCACTTAACGCTTAAATCCCGCACCGCACCGCACCACACAACAAGACAAAAACACAACCCTCATCAGGGGTAGGCCTTGGTTACCCTAACCCCCCCCACACACACCAACACATACACACACACATAACATTATCTACTGAGCAAAGCGACCGACTACATGACTACTACATACTACCTACTACTACCTCTACATACTACCTTGCCAGCCAGGCCCTTGTTGTCATCCGCATCACCCAAGTGGCGGCGACGACCACAACAGTATCAATGCACAAACTGTACCCGGTGCGAGTGCGAGTGCTCGGTACCCGGTAAACTGTGACCAGGAGCAGGGGCACTGACAGCAACCCCCAAATGCTCGGCTATGGAGGGTTAAAGTTTGAGACGATGATGATGACGACGACGACGACCACGACGACAGTAAACTGTCATATTTGCTTTGACTGACTGGCTGACTGAATGACTAGCTGACTGACTGCCTGACGAGCTGCCAACACGTACACGAGTGCATAGATGAGTGCGGTGGTTGATGTGACTTACCAACTGACCATCTGTCGTGGCGAGCCGAAAGAGAGGTCCGGGGAAAATAAAACAAAAAAAAAAGCAGGGCATATTTTTCAGCGCATTTTTCCCTATTGTTGAAATTCAAATCGGGCCGTCGAGTGACAACTGTACCATGGGCAAGTGTAGTACGCAACGCTGGCCTCAACTGGCAAGTGCTTGTTGTTGTTGTTCTTGTAGCAAAACAAATTTTGTTAGATTTCGTTCATTTTTTTTGTTTTTTGTCAGACACGAAAGATTTGCATAACTTGTAAGTGAGCGCGCGGCAAGCACTTGAGAAATTCCTTTAGAATCTCCCCATGTCTCATTTGTGCTCTGTGCACTTTTCGAGTGTGTGTCGGCATTTCAGAGAGCACATTTTTCTAGGGGTTTCGACTGACAAAAGGGTTTTGCCTGGTAGGTTCGCTAAGAGCCGCGATTGAGCTTAATTGTTTGGAAAGATTTCCTCAACAATGCCAAGATTATGCTGGGCAACAGAGAGGGTTGGACGCACAGATGCTGTTTGGTTACTTTTAGCTATGCGCATCTTGTGTTTCGAGTAAAAAATACTTTAAATTTTCGTGTCTGTCATAAGTTTGATTTCCAGCCAAAGCCAAGCAGGGCCACCTACATGGCTGCCGTTTAATACCGCCTCAGGCTTAAGCTCAGTCACTAACTAACCACAAAATGCTTTTGTTCAACCGCCCAACACCAGCTCACCTCATCGAATGCCACTCACTCACAAGGCAGCCAATTAATCGGCCGAGTCCATCCAGGCTGCTTACAATGGCCAGATCTCGCAGGAGCCGCCGGAGTCCATATGCATGTGCCGCACAATGCCTTAATAAAGAAATCATCGGTAGTCGGGAGTCAACCACATCAATGTGCTCCAGGTTTTGCCTGGATGCATCAACACTTCAATGAGTGCGACGGCCCTGTTGACTGGTCAGCTCGCATCAGAACTAGGCCTCAAGTGTGGGCAACAGCACAATGAGGCACTTCGTCTTTAGTCTGCGCTGCTTGACCGCCCGCTCGCCCGCCCGCCCGCTCGACCGACCAATGCCACCACAATTATTTCCATTTGATTGAGCAAAGAAGTGTGCGTGGAGCGTTCCTTCCTTCTTTTTTTTTGCTTTTTTTACAACGAGCTGGACACATTGTGGGCTGCCTGGATAGGCGGGCACTGCGTGGTCATCACTTGCGACTCTGGCTTTCTGTGTTTATTGCGCTATATGCTTGAGTGCATTCGCATTTATGGACGACGATGATGGTAGCCGGAAAACTTGAGCAAGGCAGGAAGACCGAGTTTTATGCATATTGTGCATATATTGCTGAACGATCGAGTGTTATGCGAGGCTTCAAGAGCTTTAAAGCTGGAATCCGCAATTAAAGTGTAAAGCTCACTTTAACGTAAATCTGGCTGTCAAATCTAACATTTGGCTTTAACATTTCGCAGAGTCTGGTTAGTCTAACTGATAAATATTTAAATACTTCATTAATTATAACACCAAACAAAATATTTAAAATGATATATCAAAATTCTAATAAGATAGTCTGACTCTCAGCGAATATAATTTTAGTGAAATACGTGCTTCACTTTTTAATATCCACATTATTAAGGAATTTTGCATAAGTTTAAGAGCAGTGTGTGTGTGTACCTTTGGACCAATTAAATGCACTCTGTAACGGGCTGGCGGCCCCTTTTGGCCATTTATCCTAATAGTTTTACAAGAGTGGCAAAATTTATGCTCAATTTAACACGCTACCAATGTCACTTGAAAACCAATTAAATAAATTGGCGCAACTTCGAGTGGCAAACTATGATAATAACCTTTCAACTTGGGCAAGAGTTCATGTTACCCCGTTCGAATATTGCCCGCACCGAAAACGGCACCCGCATGGAATTTTCTTGCTTTTCGACTTAATGAACACGCTTTGAAATGGAAATTAAGGTAAATAGTTTAGTAGATGGCTTACTGGTTAGTTGGTTAGCTGAATGGCTGTTGGCCGGGTTAGCTCTTTGGTGGCTTCCACCTGGCGCTTAGTCACCCTTCTGCGCAATTATCCTTGACATTCTCAGCTATTTTACTACGAATTGCAACGTAAAGTGCCCAAGCATATATTACTTTAAACGGGTTTTTTATCCTTGTATGCATGCGTTGTCTAAAATAATTGTCTATTCCGCGAAAATGGTGCCCACTATAGAAACAGACAGAATTATAAGAGTTTTTGAAATAAATAAATAAATGAATATTAGGTATTTTGCATGATTTATATATATTTGGTTAATGCAAAATTTTAACTATCTCAGACCGAAGTCTAAATCAAGTCAAATAAATTAAATTGAAATATTATATTGTTTAGGTATGAAATATGTATTAGATAAACCGTATTAATTTAAAGTTAAAGAGATATAATATATTATTTTGGTATGAAATATTATACAAGAAAGATAAATATTTGAAAGCAGCAGAAAATACTTATTCTGCATATAAATAATTGTTGAATAGAAATAGTTGTTGATATGAGTCATTTGCGCGACTCAAGCAAACACTTTGAGTGTGTTAACAATTAAAAAGAATACTCACTCCCATTTATGTATTTTAGAAAACAATTCAATAAAAACAAACATTTACTGAGCTCCCACAGGCAATTAGTGTGAAAAAAACAACAAGAAGCAGAAACGAAGAAAAACAACAACAGCTAAAGTAGAACCACTTGAAATGTTGCCAGTGTCAATGCCACACGACCTTTGTTATCATTGGGCGTTGTTGTCAAACGCAAAAGGCGCTCTCAAGTGCCGCCCAGATTGAGTTGAATTTGGCATCAAATTAGCAATGGTCTCGCGTCTGTCGCACTTCTTGTCAATGACAGCCCAAAAATGTTCAATTTGCGTTTTGGTTATGCAAAATCAGAGGCACAACTTTGGCGCTGACACTGAAAAACACTTGAGACACAGTCGAGACTACAAAACTGACAGACAAAAGTTGCAATTAGCAGCGTAAACAACGGAGGGCGGCATTGGGGGAAGCATTAAATGCGTCCAAATTGGGCAGGAATATCGTTCCAGATAAGAGCCAGGCAGAGCAAAGCAAACTAGGTCGGTAAATCGGTGCGCCGAGGGCTGCCAATTGAGGAGCTTCTGATTTATATGGACGTGTGGTTGGCGCTTTTAAATAAACTAATTAAGTTAATTAGCTGCGATTTGGGTTCGTGTTCTGCACTCTGATCAGCTTACTCAACATCCTCTGGCGTTATTATGAAAATTGCAACAAATAACAAAAAATACGTATATATTTCCAGCAGCTACCGGTTAATATTAACGCATTATGCAAAAGACACAAAGAGCTAAAAGCGAGGGCAGGCACAAGAGTTAATGAAAAGAATCGAATTAAGGGAAAGGTGAGCAATAATTCAGGCAGATAGTTATACAAATATAAGCAATAGATGAACAAACTAGACACAAAATACTTTGAATATATGTATATCCATTTTGTATCAATGGTTGATAGATTATCTATGGATTTGACATTAACTTTGACTGTACAAGTGGCTTATTTACAAAGCTTTAAAACAGATTATTCACAGAAATATTTTGGAAATCACTCTCAAGTCCAACACAACAAAACATCAAATACTCCGTACAATAAAGGCCTTCGTTATAAGAATACCTCTAGGCCATTTTATATTAAGGCCATGTTATGACAAGATAAAACAAAATTTAACAAATTAACTTCTATAGCTTCTGAAAATATGTAAATTTTTTAAATGTTTAATAGATAAAACGAAGTGTCAATTAAGCCATAAACTAATTGACATGCCCTCTCTTAAACACAATTCAAAAAGCCAAAAGCAACCACTAAACAAGTAAGAGGTTCTAGTCGGGAGCTCCCGACTAGGGGATACCCTGAACCCTCATATTCCAACACCAAATGCAGCGCGCGCTTATAGATAGAGAGTAGCGGGGAGGTGGCGATAGGTATAAAATGAAAGATAATCGATATATATATACTTTTCTAGAAGCAACATGTCAAGTTTGGTAACTCTAGCTCTTATTATTTACCAAAATTGCTTAAAAAACAGGATATCGATATACATTTTTATCGATTACTTGGAAACGGGGCAAGTTATCGATTATCGGAAACAAACTCGATCTGCGTAGGAACTAGGAGCACCTACATACAAAATTTCAAGTCTCTAGCTCTTATAGGTTCTGAGATCCTTGCGTTCATACATACGGACGGACGGACGGACGGACGGACGGACGGACGGACGGACAGACAGACGGACATGGCTAGATCGACTCGGCTATTAATGCTGATCAAGAATATATATACTTTATGGGGTCGGAGATGCTTCCTTCTGCCTGTTACATACATTTGGATTTTGCACAAAAACATAATACCCCTTTTACCCATTTTTAATGGGTTCAGGGTATAAAAAAAGGAAGCGAAACGCAACGCAGTTTTAATGGATTTTTTCTCGATGATTTGGAGAGTTGGTGGGGCAGCAGTTGGGGGGTATTCGTGGCATTATGCGGTATTATTGTTGTTTGTTTTCACAGAACGGCCTGACACCAGGCAAACAAACAACGGGCGGGCGACGAACAGCTCAACATTTTTTATATTAAAACCTGCGGTCAGGGCGTGTTGCAGTTGCAGATTTTTACACACAGCCATTAAAAAGGCACTCGGAGGCGACTCTGGACCAGGTGGTGACGACAACGATGACGACTGAGGACTGAGGACTGCGCGTGGCTGAAGCGTGAAAAATGCAGCCAGACATTGCCAAAATCCCATAAATAAGTACAACAGCAGAGAAGAATACAATGCAATACCAGAAGAAAAAAAAGTGTTAATAACACTAATTTGTCTGCGGTCAAAATGGTAATTTTTGTGGATATTCAGTTGGCCGGAATTGGGTTTGGGCTTGGGTTTGGGTTTGGGGTTTTGCGTGCTGATTGCCAACGGTTTTGGGTTTGGTCAGTAGGTGAAAGGCAGCTGTAATGAGATGTAAACGACGAGGCATTGATTGCTGCTGAATTTAAATATAATTGGGTGCAAAATGTGTTCAAATAAGTCAAAACAGAGGTGTCAAAGGATTCATTGAGAAGCAACGCAAAGGGCTGTGGCTTTGATGCTAACGGAAATGGATTTTATTAGAAGCAAATAGTGTTTGATATACAATAAACCCTGACTACCACTTAGCATTCTTTGGTGTCCAAAAAGATCATTAGGCTCCCCTGTACTCCAGCTCTCAACGAACACACACGCACACTCTATAAACAAGCGCCAGTTAATTGCCATGGCAAAGACCTAGAGTACAGCCGAGCCGCCGTTCTGGCGCAAGTCGCGACACTCGTCTTCGAGACTCTGCCAAACATCTGGGATCAGTTGGTGCCATGGTGCCCGTTGCGCGTTGCGGTCGCTCGTGCAGCGTCCTCATATGTTAATGGCACTTACTCGGCTAGGCCTGCCCCGCGCTCTGCAGACCCGCTTAGCATTTGTCTGGTACTTAGTTTTCCACAATTTGTGGCTTCAACTTCTTTTCTTTTTGACTAATTCACGTTGATTTTCTTATTTTTCCATGAGTTGTTCGTGATTTGCGGCAATTTCGTAAAGTGTCTAGCGAGGTTCTAATGTTATGACCGGGCCAAAACCTATGCCGGGGCCGTGGTCGGGGGCTAGACCACACCATGGCCTAATGCATTTCAACTTCTTTTGTGTGCTGGTGATAAGGAAAATTGTTTATAATGAGGTTCTGCGGTCTATGCTCAATTGAGTTTACTTAATTGTTGCAACCGGCCACTGGATTTACGCTACGCTACGCTCTAGACGGCAATTAGGACTGGGTATAATCGGATACAACTTCCAGTACTACGCTTAGGTAGCCAGTCCAGAAATTGCCTCCAAGAGCAGAACGACAGGCTCTTTAATGATTTGACTTGGCTAATGCTCAACTAATTGAGTAATTTTTGACTGCATTCGGTATCAATCATTGGCTCGGCTAACCCTTCGTTGGATTTCTCAGGCCCAAGTCAACTCGTTTAGCTCTTAGTTTTCTGTCTTTCCCTTTTCCAGCTGGGCATTGCGAATTTCCCAAAGGCGCTTAACTTAACGCTTTATTGTTACAAATTTGCTGGCAGTTGTATCCTTTTACAGCTTCCCAGGAGCGGGTTGCTGTCGGGCTATTCCTTTGGGTGACATGCTTTCACATCTTAACCTGGCCATCAATCATTCCCTTGACTTATGTATTTTCTTTTGCTCGGCCCTTTGTAATCTGTTTGGTCCAGTAGGTTAGTTATCGGCAAATAAATGTGACTATAAATCGAAAAATTATAAACGCTTAGCACTGACCACCATGAGCTAAGACACCCTGAAAACGAACACAGAATCGGAGACACTCCGAAGCTTAAATACTCTCCAGCATTAATGTGTAAAGTGTGGTGTACAGGCTTTGTAAGCAAACTAATATACCCTTAAACACATTGCTACCGGCTGGAATTGACCAACTTTTTAAGCCTTTAACAAATCCAATTGCTGGCCTGCTTACCAATTCAATTGAGTATCTGGACAACAAGCAACTGTTCTGCCATTTCGATAAACAGTCGGAAAATTTATGCATTTATTTTGACATGCGGCATGATTTATTAACCGTAAGTAATTTGTAAATATACCCACTGACAGTCGCAGGATGGCAAAGGGCTAGGGCTAGGGCTAGGGAAAGGGATTGGGCAGCCGGGTATCTAACCCCTGCTCTTTTAGCTCTGGTCAGTCGGGCCAGGGTCCTTTGGGGGGTTCGAGTTTTTAAAAATATATTTGCATTGGCGCATTTGTAACCGCATCGAATTTGTTTGTAATAAAAATGTAAATGGCATCGGACGCCACTTCAAGACGAGTTTCACTACGAACCACAAAAAACAAAACCAGCAACAAAAAAACACAAACCAAAACGAGTTGCCAAAAGAAATGAAATACGACCGCAAACTGACACTTGAGGATGAGCTTGGACCAAGCGTAACCCTTTCGGTTGGTCAGATCAGGATAGGGTTTGCCTTTTTCGCATTTGCCAAGTGGTTTGGCAGGTTGTGGGTTTAGTTGGCTCCTTTCTGACCCTCAGTGCATAGCCTGTGCCTTTCTATGCAGCTGATAAATGGATTTTCATATATCCTCTTCGGTTTGTTTGATTTATGCTAAAAGTAAATACAAATTGAAGCATTTTGATAAGCATTAGCTGCGCAAATGTAAAGCAGTTTCTCGCATGCCCGCCCGCCCCTTTCTCAGCTAATTAAAACGCTGCTGGGGAGCATTTGCGGGGTCCCCTAAAGTAGAATATAAACAACACGTGAATTCGAATTTAAAAACACCTCAGCCTTAGCATGTTTCCTGCTCAAATGTGTTTAAGTGACGCGTTTATAAGACACGCAAAGCGTCCAGCATTCAATTTTGCCCCTTTTTTTCCACAGCCAGAAAAGCATTTGCCAAGGTGACGCCTTTTATTGCTACATTTTCTGTTTATTTTTAGCGGCAAATGCAAGTAGAGAAAAACAAAAAAAGAGAACTACGAAAAAAATAAAAGAAGAAAAAACTGCCTACAAATTTAAAATAAATTGAGTTGCCTGTTGAGGTCTGTTCCCTATATCTCTGCGGAGCCCTGTCATTAGTCGTCCCCGCGGCCATACAGAACGCCCGCATTTTGTGCTGTCTTCGAATGACTTATTAGGATTTTTATCTGGATTTTCTGTGTGCGCTTAAAAACAATGAAATATGATTATAATTAATTAGATTTTCATTTTTTTTTGGAAGTGTTGCCTGAGGGTGTTTTTATGCTGATGACGATCACAAATTTACACATCATTTTCGTTTGGGAGCTTAGCTGTTGACACTTTTGTGGGCATAAGGAAATATGTTTTCTTTTTTTTGTAGAAAAAAAAAGTAAATTGTGAGGAGTAAAGTAAATTTACAAGTGAAAACAAATCAAGAGTAATGCCCAAGAATGTGCTGCCGTACCGTAACGTAATTTAATGGGCAAGCCAGAAACCACACCCATTTAATTACCCAAACAACACTTGAAATGCACTTAAAACAATAAATTAAATGGATCTCTGTCTCTATTGGAGCTAGCGAAACTATCAAAGCTACTTAATAAACAAATTTTCACATAAAATTACAATTTGGTTAGGAACTCAGGAAGTGCCAGGCGGAGTAACAATGAAGAGAAAAAATAAGAGCCACCAAAAATCCACTTAATAAAATTTATGTGCAGGAGTGGCTCAGGACACACACACACACACACACACGCACACACGGACACACACGTGAGCCCACAGATAAGTCGAGGGCACGCCGATACATGCACATAAAAAAGATAAAGTGTCCGAAAACCCAGCCAACTCCCCCGACATGGCCGTGTCGTCTTTGGGTCGTAGGTGTGTAGTAAGCCAGGCGAGTAATAATTATATTTTTATTGGACATTTATTGCCCAAAAACGAGCAACATTTTAATCACATTGTCGAGCAGGGGAAGCCGGTTCCGTGTGTGGTGGAGGCTTTATGCGCCGGAACTTGCCCCTTTTGTTTAAGGACCTGCTTTTCAAACTAATTTATGTTTTCAAATAATGCACGTAGCACGGACATGGGAACGATCTCGTCCCGCGCCAAAGTATGATTGAAAGAAGTTCAGACGCTGACATCGAATTGCTTTTAGGAATGTGTTTATTGAACAAACAATTCGAAGGAAGCAACGCATAATACGAATACCACCAAAAGTGATTTGTAATTCAATACAAAAGCGGCCGACCAGCGGGAATTTCGGGGTAGCCAATGAGCTAGTCACTTTTCAGCCGGGTCCACATAAAAAGATAACCCACAAACAAATAAATAAATAAATCGCGCTGCTAATTAAAGGCGGCAGAGCAGCAGGCAGCAGGCAGACGGCGGCAAGCGTTTGAAGCGGGCCCAAAATAGGAGCAGAGGCATCCAAGAAACTAACACTAGAAAACACACGGCAGAGCAGAGAGGCCAACACTTTATAGCGTGGTGCCAGAGAAGCAAATTCAATTGAAAGAAAGCGACACACGAATTGACATGAGTAGCAAACAGGAAAGAGCAACAACAAGTACTTAAGTACAAATATTTGGTGTTGAACGACTATTGAATACACTTTGAAGTGCCAAATTTTGTATAAATTGAATCTAGTAAAGCCAAAATAATCCTATACAATAATACAATACTTCATTTAAATATAATCTAACTACTTAGTATCTAGGTTCCAAATAAGCTTAAACAGGACATACTTCGAGGCCGTTATTTATAAGAATAACCTTCATAAAATATAATTCTATATTTTGATATTTAAATATTCCAATATTTCTGAATAAATTATTTCATTATAATTATTTAATATACATACATACATACTTAGTAGAACTACTTTTGAATAAATTAATTCAAAATAATCATATCACAAACTATACAAAAATTAAAATAGATTTAACTCTCAATGCACAGTAAAAACTCTCTTGGGCGGACAGCGACCGTCGACTAATATTTGCCTGCTGAACAGAAGTTTCCTCCTAATAGAGGGGATATAAGGGCCTGATTTATGTTTGTGGGTGAGAAAAGAGGGCTGTCCGCTAGGAAAGCTTGAAAAATAACCATAGGAGCAATTGACCTGATCTTAACATAATAAGCAATTAGTTAATTATAACAATATCACATCATCATTATATTTTATCTAGTTAAAATAGATATCATTAGCTAAACAGCTCAAACCCGATACGAATTGGATTAGATCCAAAGTGTACCGCATAGAAGAGTAAAACCATGTTAGCTAGCATAGGAATAATCGAGACCCCCTGGCGTGTTTTTATATAGAAAAAGTTTTTACTTTGATGTGTGCTCCGGTTGTATGATTGTGTGTGTGTGTGTGTGTGTGTGTGTGTAGTATAAGTCGCGAGTCAGTCGTTTGTCGGGTTATGCTGCGTTCCGTTGCGTTGGATTACATGTTTCAGTTACACGCCACATTGGATGCAGCAGCGGATTGGGGCGAGGGTTGTCGCTGTGCCTGAAGCTGGGGCTGGGACTGGAGCTGTGGCTGTGGCTGGGGGTGGCGGCAAGTGTTAAACTGCATTTGTCTGACTTTTTGGCATGTTGTTTGGTGTAGTGTGGGCTACAGACTAGAAATTACATTTGCCTCTGAGAAATGCCACACAATCAGGTGCCGACAGGCGACAACCATGTCGAGTGCGGGGTATTACCTTACGCAGCGTTCGACATAAGAAATATGCTAACCCTGACAATTGACAGATGCAATCGGAGAGCAGCTGAGCATCTCGCCATAGATCTCCGAATGTAAATTGCATTTCGTCAAAGCATTCCTGTGGCTGCTTTTGACAAAGCAAAAGAGATTCCCTTCCCCCCTCTGCTGTTACCGTTTAAAAAATTGCGCACAATAAGCTTTGACAGCCGCCTGTCAATATGCAGATTGTCTCTGCGCTGACGCAGTTAAAACCCAGCCACGCACGATTTGCCCAAGAATCTCTGCTCTGACATGACCATGTGTCTCGTCGCTGGAAGCTCAAGTTCAAGTGCGTCGCAACTGTTGTTGATTGGCTTTGTCGAATGTCTTCATGAAATCTGAGTGTCGTGTCGCCATGTAGCACTTTAAGCCTTTTTATGTACTTCAAGAATTTATGAATTTGATTGTGCAAACGGCTAATTATACTTGAAAATAATGGGAACAGTGGACAACTTAAGTCTAAAGGAATGCCAATGTCAAAATTGATTGCAAACAGATGCGATGACAGCATTCACCATATAGAAGTTTTGTAAAATTGTTTATACAAGACTTTATGAAAGCCAAATAGAATAATTAGATCGATTAGACTCCAATTGTTGGAAGAAGATATGATATATAACATACAACACAGTAAAAGCTACGATCAGCTTCCGATTGTGTTTATTTCTTAGGTGTAGGAGATTGAATATACGCTTGAAAGAAAAATCTAACCATGACATTGCCTGACGAACCTTTGGCTTAACCCCATCCAAACCCTTTTAAGAAAAAACAATCTTCTTTTATAAAAGTCCAACCATTTGTGCAGCTCATGAATGGCTGCACAATGAGAAGACATTATAATAAAAATCACACAAAAATTAATCACAGCAAATTGCGCAGAAAAAGCCACCGAAATTCTGGACCAGTCAAAAAGTTCTGACAGCCACCAAGGAGGATTAATCATCTAATGCGTGTATGCACGAGCATACACAAAAACAAAAACTTGAAATTCGTCTTGGCACTTCAAAGCCAAAAATAGTTTGTTAGAAACAACACCGGTCCAGGCGATCCTCCCGTGCCGAGCCAAGCCAGCCAGACAAAGCGGCGTCGTCTGCTGCACGAAAATCTTGCCTGGCCTCTGGTCAAGGTGTTGACTGAGCACCTTCTGCTCAAAAGGGGTACACACCATGATGACAACAAAATGGCAATTAATTGAAACATGAATTATTAACGCCACGCTGCCACAGCAGCCGCAGCCGCAGTCGCAGTCGCCGTCGTTGCAGCCACCCATTGTCCATTGTTGTTGCATGGAGTGAAAGATGACCAGGTAAAGTTCCAGTAAGGAGGATGCTGTTCTTGACGAACTGACGGACTGCCTGACTGATGTGCTGGACTTTTGATGTCGGTGCTGGCTTGGCTTTTGTTGCTGTTTGTTGATTTATAAAAGTTCATTAATCTTGCCGAATTCTATTTAGTTTTTCCCCGCTTCGTACTGACAAGCATGTGTTGTAGTTGTAGAAAAAAGCGCAGCGAATGCGTTGTAAAAATTTCAATAAAATTTAAAGAAAATCAACAAAAGCTGCCCAACCAGCCCGACAAAGCGGTCAAGTTTGTAGTCAAAGTCAAGTTTATTTTATGATTAATTAACAAATTATTCATTGCGTTGCCAGGGAGCAAGAGAGCAAGAGTTGAGGATCGTAACGTGAGAAAATGATTAAAACGATGCGTAAAACAGATTCAAAGCTGATCTTGGTCAGGAATTTAGCATACAGTTTACAGGATATGATTCTCAGAGAAGAAGAAATGTGGCTTCTTAACATATGCCTCTTTATTCTATTAATATGGACGTTTGTTAATCCGCCCACTCGGTTTGTGACTCGTCATCATAAATCATGCGATTGGTAAACGTACAATGTCTGACATGGATTTCCAAGTGGAATGTTGGGCATCGTCTGATTGGAATTTGTAAAGTCAAAAACCATAGCTGACACTTAATTATAGGCTGCAAGCGGTGAAGCGTGCCAGCCCTCACTCCCTGCCCCCGTGGTAGACACCAACACAGAGACCCATAAATCTTGCACCCTAGAAGAGACAGCGCCTTGAGACTAGAAAGTCAAGGGTTCCCCAAAAACGGGCCATGTCACTGAAAAATTGCTCGAAATGTTGACACAACTATTCAAATTAATTGATTTAATGCCACTTGCACTCGGTTATTAATGAAGTTTCGAGT
Organism: Drosophila ezoana; assembly: GCA_035045725.1. Lineage (NCBI taxonomy): Eukaryota > Metazoa > Arthropoda > Insecta > Diptera > Drosophilidae > Drosophila > Drosophila ezoana. The sequence continues at coordinate 4,460,324 of JAWNOU010000177.1, read as the reverse complement.
GCAGCTCTAATTAGAATTACACTGGTCTGTCTGACATTCTAAATTCAATTTTTCATGCGACAAAATTAGAAGTTGCTGCAATCCCAAAAGTTGCACGTGCTGTGGCTGTGGCACTCGTAATATATTTTAATAATCTACTCGTACTCCACGACGCCAGGATAATGCACTCCAATCTACCCAACTATTCAACTTGCCTCCGTCACACGCTCTTTTATTGCTTTTCTTGCGACACTTTTCAGTGGCAACACCTGCGCTGCACTTTTCTACCCCGACTTCAATCCTTGACTACTTAAAGCAGTTTTATTTTCATTGCATTTTCTCACTGACAATTAAATTAAAGCGCATTAAAGCAAATTTATGACAGCTTAATTTCATATATTAAGATTTTATTACTTTGCTTGGGCTGCTCGTAAAACTAAAATGCAGTTGGGCTCTCTAACAGCAAGAAGATATATATATATATATATGAGCAGTAAATTAGATTAGCAGCTGGATTATCAAACCACTGTACATATTGGTATATGTATTTAAGCTGTATGTATTAAGCTACCGCAAGAATCATTGCCACGCCTCCTAATGCCATTTAATCAGCACACAGGTAATCGAAAGGCCATTCGTACACAACCCCCAACCGCCCACTCAGTGATGAATGACGACGACGCTTGGATCTTGGCCAAAAGCATTCGTTGCCACTGACATTGGCTACTGCGAGGTGAGGAGTGCAAGTTCCTAGTTAGTAATTATTTTAATAAATACGTTAAGGTACCTGTTTATGGGACGTAACTATTAAAGCTATTAGCTCTTTAACCTTAGATCTAAAGTTTATTCTTGGCAATTATTTATTTCGATTTCGATACAAACACGATATAGAACGTACCTTAAAAACCTTTTTCAAAGAAATTCTGGACTTAAGACATTGTGCTCTTATCATAAACATGGTTTTCGTTTGTCTGCCATAAAAAGCATAATTTCGGATACTTAAGCAATGCTTTAGTCAAGCGACTAAGACCTTAATTGTTTCGGCTCGAGCTTTTCGATTGTCAAACAAAAAATTGAGTCGGTCATCCCGCAAATCGGGTTCAATCGGAAAGAGGCTCGATCTGAGCTTACTAATCGTGCTTTTTATGCCCCAAGAAAAACCGTGGCACCTCGGAAGCGATAACTATTATACCAACTGTTAGCTTAAACATGCCGCTGACTCAAGCAGATAGAACTTCGTTTGTACGGATGTGTTCGGGTTTTGTGAATCATTTCTTCGCACACCGTTTCTTCGTAGACGAGTTTGATGTAAATGAACGAAATGCTGCTGAGCTTATCGATTATCAATTGTATTTCAAGAGACCAAACAAGCTGATCATATTTATTATATCAGAAGCTTTAACAGCCTTCAACATAATCTTATTAAGCGACCCTCGGTCCGTTTTGGCTTGCAGTTTCTTTTATGCGCTGCCGTTGACAGTCAAGTGAAAAATGCAACTCGCCCGCCGGCAGCCCATTGACATGACGATGACGATGACGATGGAGATGGAGATGGAGATGGCGTTGGCGATGGCGAGATGATGATGATGATGTGAATGACGTTACGTTTAACGAAGGCAGCGACGTTGACGATTGCTGGGGCCATTAGCTGGCAATTGCGCATAAAAGTCACGGAGACAGAGCAACAGCAACTGACACTGCGGATGCAGTTGGATAGTTTTGGCTGTTCGGTGGCTACTTGGTTATGGGCAGGCGATCAGCCAATATTAAATAATGTTGTTAAATGCGAAGCATTGAACCGCTTGGGGAATCGCTTTGACAGCGAATGGCTAAATAAATAAATAAATAAAATGAAATTAACTTTGACTTTTCGTGTGCGGCGACATTTGTCTGTCTGCATTTCTGCGCTTTGTGCATTGGCATTCGATTTCAGTCCCATTCACAAGCTGGGGCCAAGCACACAAAGGTGAAATGACGATGACGATGACGAAGGCGATGGCGATGGCGCTGGCGTTGGCGTTGACGACGATGACGCCAATTGGCAGTTCAGCGCATGGCTATAAAAAATCGCAGCTCGTTTGAGCATTTTCTGATTTGTGTCGGTAGCTGCTCAATCGCGTGTTTCTTTGCCAGGGCCATTGTATCGAGTTAATTTATTGATGACAGACGTGCGATAAAAACCAAAAATGTGAATTGTCATTAGAACTCATAAAGTTGATTGACAGCAGCGAGAAGCCAAAGGGAAATAGCAATGGATAACGATTAGGCGACAGGTCTATTGAACTTTCTTCTTTCAGGCACGAAACTCGATACCCACTCTAGAATACTCTGTTGAAAACAGAAGCGTATCGGAAAATGTAACTTGTTTTTAATGGGAGGAAAGAGCACATTTTACGGACAACTGCAATCATTTTTTTTTCGAGTATAGGTATCATATTTAATGTCCAATGGATTCCGTCATTCCCAGGCAAATTTGCATAACAGCTCAATTAAAAAAAATTCTTATACATTATGTCTCTGAAAAGTGCACATAATTCAACGCATTTTCCGCCTTAAGAAACAAGTTTAACGCCAGCTGAGAAAAGCGTATTTATACAAAGTATATTTAATTTTATGCATCGGGTTCATAAAAATTTCCGCACCATATATGACCGTTGGTCATAAATATTCAAATTTCACAGTCTTACTGTGGCGCAGCATCCAAAGGGAGCTGCATCAATCATAAAAAACAAGCTCATTAAAAATCATAAATAGGAATTTGGTTACTTCTTGCCGGAACTTGCATACATCTGGGCCGCGTCCTGTTGCCACTTCCTGGCCTAGGCTGACCACGATTTGCATATAAAAAGCATTTAAACGCAACAAATTGCATGTAAATTGTTTTTTTTTTCTTTTTTTCGCCCGAACAAAACTCGCCACTAATTATGCTCATTCAGAAGTGTTGACATAAATCTCCAAATTCGCAGAGCCTGGACCGGCAGCAGCTCTGTCCCGTAGAGGGGTGCCATTTAGCTGCGGCTGGACCAGTGTGTCCTGTCTATAAATTTGAAATTATTTTCGGCAGCACCGCAGCCCGAACGCGACCACCGCCCGTTCCCAATGCCCGTTCCCAGTAGCCAGAGCCAGTCCCATTGTCAGCGGCTTGTCCTAACAACGTGTTAATGTCGTCCCGGTCTAACCCTTTCGGCAGCCGCATTCTCTCGGCTCGTCCTCGTCAGTGCTTGACACTAATGTGCCGCATTACAAACTGTTGAGCAATTTAATTTAATGTATACTCGGAGTTGCCGAGCTCTTTCTTTCATTTTTTTTTTTCTTCGTTGTCTGGGCGACCACTTTGCAGTTGCTTAAGATTTATTTGAATTTGACTGGCAGGCTAGGGTTAAAGCGTCTTCCTGCGCCTGAGCATTTAGCGCTTACTTCAAAATTTATTACCTACGAAAATTTTGCGGTTTTTTGTATTATTTTTGGTTCATTAAATATAATTTCATGCTCCCAGAGTTTTGACTTAATTAAGTTGCATTTTCAAATTGAAGCTGCTCTCAAGTGTACTTTCGAATACGATTTAATGAGTTGGAAAAATGTCGCACAAAAAGTGCACAGGCGTTCTAATTTATGCAAATGTAGTTTAAAATCAAAAAATTGTGGTTAGTTTTTGTCATAAAAAGACATCTGTCAAATTAATATGAAATTCTTGAAATCAAAAATAATATTCTTATTGATTGAATACAAAGCTTTACCAATTAATACAAGGTTTCGGCTCATATCAGAGTTGGTTTTTATACCCTGAACCCATTAAAAATGGGTAAAAAGGTAAAAAGGGTATATTGTATTTGTGCAAAGTGCAAATGTATGTGGCAGAAGGAAGCATCTCCGACCCCATAAAGTATATATATTCTTGATCAGCATCAATAGCCGAGTCGATCTAGCCATGTCCGTCTGTCTGTCCGTCCGTATGTATGAACGCAAGGATCTCAGAACCTATAAGAGCTAGAAATGAAATTTTAGATGTAGGTGCTCCTAGTTCCTACGCAGATCGAGTTTGATTCCGATAATCGATATCTTGCCCCGTTTCCAAGTAATCGATAAAAATGTATATCGAAATCCCGTTTTTTAAGCAATTTTGGTAAATAATAAGAGCTAGAGTCACCAAACTTGACATGTAGATTCTAGAAAAGTATATATATATCAAGTATCTTTCATTTTATACCTATCGCCGCCTCCCCGCTACTCTCTATCTGTTAGCGCGCTCTGCATTTGGTGTTGGAATATGAGGGTTCAGGGTATCCCCTAGTCGGGAGCTCCCGACTAGAACTTCTTACTTGTTATAGCTATATTTTATTTAATTTCAATTCATATTTTTTGAAATGACAAATTTCTTTTAAGACAAATGATACTTTCGTGTGGTAGCTCTTTAATTAATAAAATTTGTCACACTTCCCTAGCTCACTCAAGCATAAGACGCCTCGTTTTGAGACCATCGCGATGGATTAGACAAAAAGAGGAAAAACTCATTACAGAATTTTCAACAGCCCACACACATACACACCAATTGCCAGACTAGGCGGCAATCCTTTCTATCCTGTCTCTGCTAATCACAAAAACGTGACGTCATTCGCCACGCCTTTATTATGATTTTTATTAATGATGCCGCGTTACTTTTCATATGCATAAAGCCATATTAGAATGGCCCAAAAAAAGAATAAATAAAACCAATTTGTCTGTGAGACGAAGTGCGAAACTTGGGCCTTGTTTTAATCCGCGCGTTTAATTGAAATTGGCTTTGATGCCTCGAGGTATTATGCGGGTCCTGAGTCCAGTGGTGGGTTAGACACTGGTAGCTAGCTGCCTTTGCACATTGTCAAATCTTATAGATATTAATGATGTTTAGACATACAACCGAATTACGAAACAATTAATTATGATTTTCTTATTGGCTTTGACTTTTGCGTGACTCTTGGCTCTTGGTTGGGGTTGAGGCCAGATGGGGTTAAGCTTAACCCGAAATAAAAGTGTTGTATTGTGCCCGCATTATGAGACTTTTTTATATATTTTTTTGAATGTAACATTTTCATTTCTACTTAGTAATTGAAAGTTATTAGCCGAAAAGATGAGTTGTCTGTTTTCAACTTATTAGAATATTTGCTGGTATATCGGAATCGAAACTAATTAAGATCTTACGAAAAGCTAAAAAAGTATATTTATCTTGCTGTATATAGATAAATGTCTGGCTGAGCTATTTATCTTAACTCTTAACTGAATTAACTTAAATATGTTAATAATGTTATCCTTTTTACATAGAATTATAGTTCTTCAATATGTATGACAACTTAAGTAAAGGGCGTTAATTCCTGGCAGTTTTGAAGAGAGCAGGGAATTGAAAATGTCTTAACAGAATAGAAGAGAACGCAGAGGATTGTTTTACGAGTTTTTAACGACATACGATAAGGAGGAAAAAGGTACGCTGGCAACTGAAGATTGGGGTCCTCGTCAGGCATAAACTAAAAACAAAATAATAATTATAATATATTTACTCCTATAAACTTTCTTAAATAATCAAGTATATTATATTTTCTTTCTTACTATGCTTTCGATGATATATGAATACTTCATATCTTCGACAGTACAATATTAAACGAAATGTGTTTTTTGAGTTTCCTGGCCCCTCGCTTTTTGTGTTTTTTGTTTGCAGCCCGCTGATTTTGTTCCCATAATTCAAGGCTTATCGCGCCCAATAGGCCATAATTCTTATGCCTGACATAATGTACCTCACATTGTTGTTTATCGTTGCAATTTTTCTACGTTCTTATGCTTCTTATGCTCAGCACTTTTGCAACTTTTTAGCAATTTACAAAATATGGCATAATTCTGGCGAAGACATGCCCGACGGGGCATGATTTTTACAACTACAACGTGTAGCTTGTATTATTGCCCACTTATTGACTTAATGTGCATCGAGATAGCGATAGCAATAAGAATTCAGTTGATATATGTATGTACAGCTAGAAAAAGCTGAGATCCTTGCAACAGATTTCAGTGAAAGTGCACAGCGGGTTGGCCCAGAACAGATGAACCCCGGGCAAGGCAGCTGTGCGACAAAAGTCAAATGCCAACTAATTAAAAGTCTCAAAGGTTTCGTGACACCAACGAGATCATTAATAAGGATTTCGCGACAAGCCTTTTGCGTCGTTTTCTAAAATTCTCACGTGTTTCAAATGGATGTGCGTTTCTCTCTCTATCTGTGTGTGAGTGTGTGCAATGAGACAAAAGTCAAAACGGTAGCAATGCAAATATTTATATAAGTTACTTTTGTTGCTATTTTTCTTGAAATGTCAGCTGCGAACAAAAGGGTTAATGAGTTCAGCAGCAACAACGACAACAAGGCGGCTACTTAAAGTCCTGATTAATGATGTATTCCAACCAGAAAACAGTTAAAAAGCAGCCTTCTCATATATGCATAAAATAAGAAAAAACTTTGCATAAAATCATTAATTAAGCGCAGCCATAGGATCGCAGGTACGAAATAATATGCAAATTCAATTTTTTCAAGTAAAGCTGTTTTGAAAAATCACATCATTTCCAATTATAAATTCATTGAAATGACATTTAGGCCCGAAGAAACTCAACTCCATCAGTCACAAGCTTCACACTGCTTAGGGTCGTGGTAGAAAAATAAAAACCAAACAACAACCTATCATAGTTAAATATAATAAATGTTGGTTTTCACTTTTTTTTCGGCTATATGCAAATTGTCGGTTTTCTCCCAGCTCCACACTCAATTAACTTTGTTGTCAATCAAATGCAAATATTGTGGTTCGGTTTGGCAATTCACAATATTTTTTGTTTTTCTTTTTATCCTGGGGTGGGAAGGCAACTGCAATTTGTTGCTGCTATTGTGGCTCATTAGAATTGCTCAATTATTCCATTAATATGCATTGTCGTTAATCGAATTTCGAACCATCTTCATGGATTGCGCTTTAACCGGCGCGAAAATTCATGAATATTTAAATGGCCACCATGGGGCATAGCAATTTTTTTGGTTACAACAGAAAGGAGTAGAATGTGTTGTCGAAAATGCCTTTGATTTGGCAGGGCCTTTAAAATTTGCCTGGGAAAGTTTGGCTAGCGTAACGAGCAGCTGGCAGTAAGCTATGCGATAGCAAAGTATTAGCATAAACTTAAAGAATCTAATTTCATTCGTTATTTATTGGCTAATCCGTAGCTATCAAGATTTGGAGTGTAGATTTTTAGCAGTGTGTTGTCGAACAACCATTAAAGCGAAAACAAGCGCAACAACTTGGCAACATTCTCATCAACATCGCATGGGGTTTGCCCCGTTTCAGTCTGGATGATCAATCAAAATCTGAATTTTAATGTTATGCGGTGCATGAAACCAAACAGGAATAACAAAACATCCGAAAAACGAATAACCATATCCTGAATATTCACACAAAACAAAGCGAATAGCAAAAAGTGCACAAGAATTTTCAATGCGACAGCCAAAAAGGGTGCGCTGGCATTTTTCTAACCCTTGTAAAAGGCAAAATATTTGGAAAATTAAAAAAAAAGAATAGTAGAAAGAAAAGTCGAATGGAAAAAAATGCAAAAAAAACAGTTTGACGGTGTGTGGCAACCAGTAACCAGTAGCTGCCGCAGCGAAATAGTAAAAATTGTGGAAAATCCTATTAAGCGTTTCCTGGGCGAGTTCCGCGTCTGTTGCTGAAGGTATCGACAGTTTTTTTTTTTTTGGTTGTAGCTTGTTGGCATAAAAATCACACCAGGGAGATGGAAAAATTGGTAGAAGGGAGGAGCGTAAGCTACCCACATGCTTTTGACACTTGGCTTTGGTTTGGGGGCAATTTCCCTTTTGCGCTTCAGTCAGTGGCTTAAATGTCTAATTTAAATGCATGCGCTTTTAACAGTTGTAGACAGAGATTGATGATTGTTTTTGAATTGGCCTGGTCTTTCGGAAAGCGCATTGAAGTTCTTTTTGGGCAATCTACTCGCATATAATTGCTAACAAATAGCTTGGGTCTGGGCATGGGAAATCAAAAAGCTTTTGCTCATTAACTTATATTTGGAATATGGAATGGAAGGGAAACCCTCTCGGAACGCAGGTGCAGATTTTCCCTTAGGGCAAGGGAAAAGCAACCCCCGCAACAACTCCTTCACATATGACACACATGAGATGTCATCTACTCTATTTTCAGGCCGTAAATTTATGATCTCTAACAAATCAAGTTGGACATGCTCACTTAACAAAACAAAGACCAACTTTTTGTGCTTAGGTGTATAAAATTTAAAGCATTTATCGTAAATTTTGATCGCTGCCGCTATAAAAACTGATAACAACAGCGCCATGGACATCAAACAACATGTGGGGAGCCCCTTGGTCAGTGCCCGTTGGTATCGGACAACCCTTAACCGCACACAAACACACACACACATCCTGTTTGCTTCACAGACAATGGACTATCTCTGATTAGGATGTGGAAAACAATAAAAGGCTACCCACATTTGAAAGGCGACACTCTGAGCCATTGCGCCAACTAGAACGGATGTCATTAGGCCTATTTAAAGTAGTTTTGGCCGCAAGGCAAATTATACAAACTATACAGCAGCGGAAATCGTAAACACAATCCATGGCCTCTCCGCGTCCTCTGTCCAGTCCTGGAGCCAATTTATCAGCCAGACTGACAATCCAATTGCAATTCGTTGCGCCTTTGCCAGGGGTCAGATTTTGTCACAATGCACGGCAAGCGCCTAAATAAATGTCAAAATCAATTTTTCAGCCACCGACGCAGCCGATAAAATCCGATCCCGACTCGCTTTCAATTAGTGTCGCTCAATTGATTCTTTAAAATGCCATTTTTGGGCTCTTGTTGCGGCACGTAGTAGCTTCCATCGGTTACGCTTCAAAGTACCGAATGCCACAGTAGCGAACCTACCTAGTGCCACAAATTAAGTTGCATGCAACACGCTAATAAGGGTTGACATAACCGAAAGGGTTACAGTTTTTTAAAAAGCATTGCACAGTTGAAAATTCAATAAATTTATAGAAATATACATTATTTACAGGCAAAACTTTGTTAAATAGTCGGAAATTATATTAAGAAGAATGTTTTTTAAATTGTTCATAAATAATTTAATTTGTCTAAACCACGAAGCTGAGAAAACTTCAGTTTGAATATCAGTAGCAATATATTGCTTCATTTTTATACCCTGAACCCATTAAAAATGGGTAATAGGGGTATTATGTTTTTGTGCAAAATCCAAATGTATGTAACAGGCAGAAGGAAGCATCTCCGACCCCATAAAGTATATACATTCTTGATCAGCATCAATAGCCGAGTCGATCTAGCCATGTCCGTCTGTCTGTCCGTCCGTCCGTATGTATGAACGCAAGGATCTCAGAACCTATATGAGCTAGAGACTTGAAATTTTAGATGTAGGTGCTCCTAGTGCCTGCGCAGATCGAGTTTGCTTCCGATAATCGATAACTTACTCCGTTTTCAAGTAATCGATAACAGTGTATATCGAAATCCTGTTTTTTATGATATGTTGCTTCTAGAATATTATATATATATCAAGTATCTCTCATTTTATACCAATCGCCATCTCCCCGCTACCACCTCAAAGAGGGTTCAGGGTATTCTCTAGTCGGGAGCTCCCGACTAGAACCTCTTACTTATTAAATATATTTTTGAATTTTTGACTCTCTCACGAATTATTTAGTTTACATTTTCGAAAATCTTTTGTAAACCTGAAACTAAAAACTTAGCTTGTGCCATTTGCTGCCTGCCGTACACAACACAACCCTAATTAGAATCGTCCAAAGCAAAGGTTTCCTAGGATCTTAAAGATCCAAACTATTTTCACAGAACTCTCACCCATAGGTATTCCCTAAAGTCAACCGTCGCCTTTCACGTTTTTTTTCTCGCAGCTGTTGCAAAATATTCCCACAATTTCCTCAATATTTTGTATTTTTTATGGTTTTGTGTTTTATTAATTGCTGCAAATTTACTGCAAATTTAACACGCGGCCCCTTTTGAAATCCATCAAAATGCATGTGTCAAATCCAAATTCCAAAATATATATCAAAACAATAAAATAAACGGGCAAAAAGAATCCATAAGAAAACAAATCAAAAACGCGCCGTCATAAATATTTTGAAAGACGCGAAACCATAAAAATGCAGTGTGAAATTTATAGAAAAAAATAAAAAACTGAAACGAGTCGAAATGCAGTGCGAATTTCACACAGTAAAAAAAAAATGCTGAAACCAACCCAAAATGCAATTGATATAAGTTTCTGCTTCTGGGTTTTCTGGAGTGGGGGTTGTTTCGGTCGTTTTGTTTGACTCGGGTAAAGTGGGTAGAGCCAATAAATGCCCATCAATGAGCAGCGTCGATCCTTCTTTGAATGCAGTTTTGAAAACAGTTTAAATTTGATTTGGGTGCACAGTTTCTTTTGGGAAGGGTTGGGCAACCCTTCCAAGCGAACCGCGACTGGCCACTGAAGCGTTGCGTCCAAGCGCTAAATAAATCATTTCTCTTCGATTAATTCGCTTGCTGACATGTGGAGAGTGCACACACACACGCACACACTCGCACACACAGTCACATGTGTGTACGATACGGATTTGTGTGTACGGTGCGGGAAAGGGTTACGGGTTACGGGCTTAGAGGGTGACGGCTAAACGGCCGCTACTCATGTCAAATTTTGGCTTTTGCTCCGCTTTGTAGTGGCATGGAAAATTGTTTTTTATGCGCGCCGCACCAACTCGGTCATAAGTTATAAATTAGTCGACTTTTCAAGTGCTTTAAAGTCGCAAAGGGGTTGGGCACGGATGTAAGGAAAACCCTCTCTCTCTCTCTCTCTCTCTCTCTCTGTCTTTCTCTGCCGGCAACCAATGACATTTCCACGTCATTGAATTCCTTGGGTACCCTTTTATTATATGCATATATATTTTTTTAAATTGTTGCCTCTCGCATTGTGCGTAACAATTGGCACTTATGTCTCGAGCATTTTTAAGTGCATTGATTAATTTTTATTTTGATCGTTTTGAAATCAATATTGTTTGCAAATTTCTGTAAATACGATGCCGCTGCCTTACCCTACAAACAGTTGGTGTGTGTAATTTGACGTTATTTGCAACGCCCAACACAGTTGTTGCCACTTTAAAAAAAAAGGGTCCATACTTAAGGCCATAAACTAACAGGAGCTACTGTGGAATTTATGTAGTGGAAGTGTGTTAAAAGGATTGCAAGTTGAGTAGCGTGAGAAAACGGATGTTTAGAATTAACAAGAATGATAATCTTAGAATCGATTGTTGCAAACTTTATTGCTTTAAAAATGGACGTTTTTTGTTATTTTTTGTAGCCGAAGAAGTTAAGTTTAAGAATAAAGATTGTGTTTACCTACCCAAAAAAGCCCCAGACTGCCTGAAGCAGGACAATACTCCAGAATGTGCTCTGGAATTTTTTTGGTCTCAAAGCAGAATCTGCACGTGCCTCCTCTACAATTATAAGCACGTAAAGGTGGTAATGTCCCTTTACGAAACCGAAGTTAGTTGCAGCTTGTGTTAAGATAATCCTAAGTTGGTTTTTTATCACAGCCAAAGAGGAGTATTTTGGTACCTTTCTTCTCTGGCTAGCTGCGTTTCTCTACCAAAGATTTGGGTTTCTAAGCCGGGAACTGACCCGCTTTCTTCCTGATTCGTTCGATCTTGTTTACAGCAAGACCTAGCATCAAGTAAGATAGATGTCACACTAGCTTAAAATGACCTTTAATACGGTCAATGCATTTCATAGCAAGAACAGACATTGTTTTGAACTATTTCATTTTGTCTCTCAATTACCCTTTACTTTGGAAGTGAATTGCATAACCCTTTGCCGATCGTGCCCAAACATTTAATAACTTAATCGAGTCGCACACACGCCCAGTAAGCCACCCAAGTAAGAAAGACACACACATATACTGGCATTATTAACAATTACGTCACGAGCGTGGCTCACTTTTAACCCTAGAGATAATTTAATCAGCGCTACTTCAAGTAGGTAATGCTGTCCACAATAATACGACAATAAGAAAGGGAGCAAAACATGAGAATGGGAATCAGAATGAGAGTGAGGTTGAGGTTGAGGATGACGACGGGCAGGCAGCAGGCAGTCATGAGCTCATGTGTGAGATTTACGCGCTCGCCTTTCACTCGAGGCAACTGAAATCAAAGCGTAACAAATTGCGGGCACTCTCGACGAGCAGGGATAACAGGGGCAGCGGCAGAGGGGCAGACAACTTTCACTGCACGGATTAGCAGGCACGTGACTTTTTTCCAATGCGAAACAGTCGGCACCGAAGGAACCTTTGTTTGCCCGTTCGAGTATTGAAAGCCGATTATATGTACGAGTATTTACACTTCATTATTATGTGCATGATGATGTTGATGAAGGACAATGGTCAACTGGATCAGCTGGTCAGCCGTCGTGCGTCCATGCACTCCGCTGGGCTACTTAATTATGTCACATTGGGCAAATTTATTAATTTTTTGTGCCTGGCCCGTGCAAATCGATTTGCTGTTATCAATATATCTATTAATATGCATTGGCATTGGCATTGGCATTGGGACGCCTTATTGACATGTGAAGGGTGTGGCCAATTTGCATGCTACTGACACGCGTCGCTCGTCTCGCGCAGATCAAAGAGATGACCGGCGGAATGGTGGGGCGGGCTGCCGGTTATGCAAATAAAAGTCAGCTTGTCAATAAATGTGCTTGGACATAGGTCAATGAGTGCTACTTAATCAATGTCAGCGGCGAGCAGCCTGGGAAGAACTTACTAAATGCCATTCTCCATGGCTGTCATAAAGGGACTGAGAAGGAGTAGATGCACAGGGCGGCAGAACTGAATAACTAAGCAGCTGATTTAACATATTCAATAAAAACAAGTAAGAGGTTCTAGTCGGGAGCTCCCGACTAGGGGATACCCTGAACCCTCATACTCCAACACCAAATGCAGCGCGCGCTTATAGATATAGAGTAGCGGGGAGGTGGCGATAGGTATAAAATGAAAGATAATCGATATATATATACTTTTCTAGAAGCAACATGTCAAGTTTGGTAACTCTAGCTCTTATTATTTACCAAAATTGCTTAAAAAACAGGATATCGATATACATTTTTATCGATTACTTGGAAACGGGGCAAGTTATCGATTATCGGAAACAAACTCGATCTGCGTAGGAGCTAGGAGCATCTACATCTAAAATTTCAAGTCTCTAGCTCTTATAGGTTCTGAGATCCTTGCGTTCATACATACGGACGGACGGACGGACGGACGGACGGACGGACGGACGGACGGACGGACGGACGGACAGACAGACGGACATGGCTAGATCGACTCGGCTATTGATGCTGATCAAGAATATATATACTTTATGGGGTCGGAGATGCTTCCTTCTGCCTGTTACATACATTTGGATTTTGCACAAAAACATAATACCCCTTTTACCCATTTTTAATGGGTTCAGGGTATAAAAAGGCGAGGACTTGTCGAGAATGTAATCGTTATAAGCTGCAAATAAATCAATGCTGTGTGTCACATGAAAACTTGATGGTTGATATAATAGAATCGAGCATTAATAGTTGCTGGTTCGAGTCCCAGGCTAATGTATAAATTTAGCATTGTCTTAGCCAGAGGCCATAGCAGCTAGGTCAAGCAGTTAGCAGTTAGCGCAAGAGTATGTAACATATACTTATTTATCGCCTGGATAAAAAAAGGCCCATACAAAGCAGCTAAAAGTTTCCACTTATAAAAATATTTAGTGTCTTTATGAAGTGTGCCGCAAAAAAGCCATTATTAAAATTAAAATATGTTGCTGGATTTCAATTCGCGCTCTGCCGCTTGTTAGTCCAACCCTCAAACTAGAAAACATTTTATATATATATTATAATGATCATTATTATTAGTGTTTTTAGCTTCCAAATCCCACACTGTGCCAGCACTGTTGGTGTCTAATGATTAGCCAACTACCAAAATAGGTGGCATTGATATAATGGCGGGGTCACCAGCTAACAGCCGCAATGAACTGAGCTCAGCTGAACTTAGCTCAACTCACACTCAAAATCAACTGAACTCAACTCAACTCAACTCTTTGTCAAGCATTTTCAATTTCGTTAATGACCCAAAAGTGCCGTAAAGCAATTTATACACGGTCAGGAGGGCTACGTGCCCAAAAGCTGAGCCCAGCTCACTGACACAAGACAAATAATAGCGCAGCAGGACATTGACAACAACACCCGAGAAACGAGAGCCGAACGATGAAAATTGAGAAAATGGGGAAAACAGACAGACACACAGACAGACAGACAGACAGGCAGTCTATGGCAACTGGTCAGTAATTGACTGCCGCTGCCTTTGCCTTTGCCGTTGCAGTTGCAGTTGATGGTCGCTGGCTGTTGCCTGCTGGTCACTGGCCAAACGCCGATAATGAAGCGCAATTGTTGAACGTGGCAACAAATTTTTGGAAGCAACATACAAAGTGCAACTGCAACAAGCGTTCGACTGTTTGGGGGAAGGGGGCGGTAATTAATCATATTCTTGGCACCAGTTGCCGTCTACCAATGACTTTTTTTTATGGGCACTCATAAAGCATTGACGATATACCCTGGGTTATTTTCAGCTAATTTAAGGTGTTGCCTCCAGTGCAAGACGTAAATAAATCATTAATTTTGTTTGGCCAAACACTTGGAGACTTTTTACAAATGCATTTTGTAGAAAACGCATATATAAGTTTTTTTTTTGTTGCTCGTTCTGGGACCGCCTGCGGTTTTGTGGGTGTTGACACACGTTTAAACGCAGGGAAATAGTCTGAACCTGGGCAATGAATCACAAGATTAATGAAACGATAAGGTTTGAGCACTAAATGTCAATCCAGCAATCTGAAGAAGCCTTCGTTTCAAAGCACTACAAACAATTAACTCGGTCCCACCTACCGACAATCCAATCTACCCAAGTCCAACTCGACAGATAGCCCAACCAAAAGCCATTGAGCTTCATTGCCAGTTGAGTTTTTCCGCCTTTGATATTTGATTTGCCTTTTCCGACTTACTTATGTGTCTAACTGCAAGTATCAGCATCTAGTAGAACTTCGTTTGTGGTCATATTGCGTTTCACTTTTGCTCCACTTTCAGTTTTTGCGTCAATTTGCGTTGGGGGCGTTGTTTGCTTAAGTCAAGAAACTGGGTCACTGCTGTGACTCGGGGGCGTACATGTGCCTGGTGCCTCGTGCCTGGGTTAGTGTACTTTCCAAACACAAAAAAAAAAATCAATAGACCCGCTTGTAATTAGCTTTTGACTTAAAGTGCATGCGAAGTTCCGCTACGACTTAGTTGGAGCTGGTTGTGACTCATTTCCACGGACAATAAACCCATTATTACAATCCATTGTTTTGGCTTATTAACATGCACACTCGCAACAGGACATTGAATTTATTCGTGTACTCAGAATTACTTAAACTGTTGAAATTTTCATATTTCTCTTTAATAACACACTCATCCTATAATCTTATTACAAATATGCCAGGAAACATCTGTACTATATTGCGATCTAAGATTTATTATCGTATTCTCCGATGAAGCCTTAAATAATGTGTCCACTTTTCTTAGAAGGATTTTATTTCTCTATTATCTCTAAGTAGAAAATAGTTTTCCAACAAGTCGCCACCACTGACACATAATCCCGTCTTCGTCTATTCGAATATCGAAAAATTACTCTTAAAGTTTTTCCGAGTTCATTAAATAATTAAATCTACAAGTTCTGAGCATAACCCCACATTACTTGTTGGGTTCATTTGATGTTGGCCTCAAACATGTGTTTCACAATTAACTACAAATATTTTATCATTAATTGCCTCACACATTCCCAGCATAATTGCCGGCGCTGAAAATTCAATCCCAAACACGAGCATAACACGCGACAAAAAGTGGCAACATTTGCATACCCTACAATTTCCGAGTCGCTTATCGTTGCCAAAAATCAAGCCACACGCGAAAAACGAAAAGGTTACTTAAAAAAAAACTGAGCATTTAACCCTAACCGGCAATGGCAAATGGGCCGCAGGTCAGCCGAAGGACCCTAATTTCCAGGTCGCTTGTTGTCATGTCACGACAATTAAATATGTTCAGTGCGCTTTTGCGCGATTTAAATTAAGATAATGCGGCAAATTAGCGACCCGAAATGTTTGCATAATTATTGTACAAAAATTTTGACTGTCCGAGTTATCAGCGAGCGTCGATCATTTGTCACAGATGTTACATTTGGGGTACGACTCTGCTCTAGGGGGTGCGCGACCCTGATGACTCGAGCATTTCCCAGTTAACTTTGTTTTTCTTTGCTCTCGCTCTTTTTTTTTTGTGAACTGCGGTTGCTTTTAAGCAGCGTAACCTTTTAATTTAACCCTTGCCGCAACTTGTGGCATGACACCACAGAAATATGTTGTGCCAAAAAATTGTTTTCCCTTCAAGGTGACATATTGGTTTTGACGATAAGCATCGGTAAATGGTTGCCCTTATGGCATGTGGGCGATAGGGTTGACTCGGCTAGCAAAGGGTTCATGCACCGCCTGGGCAGACATTTTCAGATGTCAAACAAAGGTGAGATTTGTTTTACTTAAGGAAAATGAAATCCTTAATGGAAATGTGTTCTTTGTAAATATAGGTCTTATGATAAATCCATAATAAGTTTTCCCACTAAAGGCTTTTATGGACCTCTTTTAAGAAATTCTAATATATATATATATATATCTAGCACAAGTTTAACGGATCTAAGGAGTAATGATTAAACATTTCATATAACAGGGATTCTGATAATCCCACGGCTTTTAATGTTTTAAGACAACCTTCACCCTATCTATGTAAAGCTAAAGATTGGTTTGCAAAAATCAAAGCAAACATTGATAAATAGTTGAATTTAAAAGTAGGCTTTTTATATCTATTTCGTAATTCCTAGAATGCTATAGAGAGCCCAGGGATGGATGCTAGGGAGAGAACTGAGGATGTGAACCTTCAAACGTTGTCCAATATGCAAGGTGACATGGAAGAAAACGCTAATGGAACCGTTTATACCGCACTTTCACCATCTGGTGTTTACACAGATGAGAATGTGGTGGAGTAAGTGGATATATTATATAAATAAATTTCCTAATTTATAATATTTAAGGTACAAACGTTCGAATTTCCATGCTAATGAATGTAAGTAGCAAACTTTGAATTTATTTATATGATATTTCCAACTGATCAATTTATTCGCACAGACCGATCTCAAAACGCCAGCTATGAGCAGAATCATGTTGACAGAAGCAACGAAGGTGCCTTCGGCTACTATAACTATGCTCCATCCCAAGCTTTTACTGGAAATTGCGAATCTGATTTCTGTGACTGTCCAACTACTAGCAAAAAGGCAACTAGTCAAAATTATGCAGTCGACTCTTGCTACCCAAGCCAGCCAGAGTATCAATATTCCAATCTGGGCAACATAACAAATAGCTTAAATATAGATCGTAATACTGCTGGAATGGTTGATTTCGACCCAGGCCCTAATATAGGTTCATCTTTGAACGGTCATGAATATGATGGTCTACACAATACGAATCAAAGTGCACAGCCATATTATTCAGACTGTTCATTGATGTCTTATCATGGAATGATGAATCGAGATCAGTTAAATGATTGTCCCTTCCACAACATGAATGATTACAGCGCTGACTTTTCATCTTCAGGTGGCAGGGGCAATAATTTTAATCATTTCCCGAATGGAACTCTCGCGGACATACATATGCCTAAACCCAAGCATAAATCATGTCCTTTCTGTAGTGCAGGATCGCCGTCAGTAGGCGACAATTATGATGTCGGCGGGTTATTTCCCGATGCGTGTGGCACCCAGCAGAGCGAGTTTTACGGCTTAGAAAACGGAAACGCCATGCACGCTCTGCACGGGATGCCCTACCCAACATGCCAAGCAAACTAGGTCCAGTAGATACACAAGTGTAAATTGTTAAATAAGTATCTATTTATAAGCGACGGAAATTAATAGCATATATTTAAGAATGATATTCAAGCATGTAAGAAACACACAGAATAAATTCAACAATTTTCGGAATAATTGAATAAACTGTTTTTATATTATATAAAGTTAAATGTAGAATGGTCGAAAAAATCATTTCCTTTCATGAAAGACATTTTTAGAGAATTTTGATAACATCTCAAAAAAAATTCAAATCCTGTAAAGATTTCGATCCCGAAAAGCTAGAGAAAAACACATTTCATGTTTTCTATAACTTGTACAATCCCCAACAATTGAAGACAAATATTTTTTCGGTTATATTGTTTTTTGTATAAAATTGTATTTATTTTTGAATGTCTTATAAAAAAGTTGTGTAATTTGCTTACAAATTTGTTGCAAGCCTTTTACATTTGATTAAATTTTTCTGCTGCGTACACAAAATGCCCAAAAAAAACAGAAATAATATCGTTTGTAATTTTGCTAAAGTCAATAATAATCGTAAAATATGCTTAAGATTTTGTTTCTGGTAATTGTATCAAAATTGCTTAAATTATGAAATTTGTATTTCATTTTTCTGCTTTCGTGAGTTTTTTACATTGTTTTGCTGTTGAGTTCTTTGCGGTTCGGCGGATTTTGGTTTTTCGTAATTTGTTGTAGTTTATTGACACCCATTTTCTGTTTTTTCATTTCTTTTGTTATTCTTTGTATATATAAAAATTGTCTGCTTAGAATCTATTTTGTACAATGTAGTTGTTGTCTTTGTTGTATTTCATTTGTTACATTTTGTTGGTTCAGTAAGAATATCATAATTTAGTATTTGTTTTATGTGGGGTACATTTATATTTAACGCTAGTAGAAATGCTAAAATTTGACATATAGTTGCATATACTTAGTAATATGTGTGGCATATGTACTTTAATGTATATATGATAGTGTTTAGTGTTGTTTTGACTGTTTAGTTGTAGACACAGATTCTAATTAGTTAAATGGCGATATTTTAGGTTTTTGTTTTAAATGATAATTTGTAAATGAACGAGTCCTGCAGCTACGCCTATTTGAACCAACTTTTACAACCCGAAACCTTTTACATCTGAAACTTAGGCTTACAAAATGCTCACTGCTCAGCTCTTCCTCTCCCTCTCTATCTCCCACGGCCTTGCCTTTTGGCAAAGTTTACTACAAAAATTTGACACCAAAAAGTACCAATAAAATATTATATCACTTTCAGCAAATCGATGACAAATTTTGAATTTTCTTAAAAATCGTTTAAATACACAAATATAAAATACATTTCGTTAGCACTTTCAACTTTACAAACTCCTCTCAAACATCTTCAACCATCTCCATAATCCCAAAAAATCACAATGCGCTTTGATTGAGCTGCCACCAAAATAACTGTACAATAGTCAGTTGTGTGTAGTCTTAGCGTCTCCTAACCAAATATCTACTCCCGTCGCTTCGCAGTCGCATCAGTCACATCTCCAACTCCATCTGCATCTGCATCGCTTGTGCCGCTGCTGATCTCGAACGAGATTTGAATGACCGTCGGCCTGCGCTGTGCGGGATTGTAGCTGTAGAGGCGCAAGGCGTAGCAAAAGATTTGGGCCAATAGCTCCCAGCATCCGAACTCCGACATGGACATGGCACCCTGTTCCCGTCCCAGCGGCACCGATATGTTGGCGCGAAACTGTGTATTGCCGGCGCGTTGTTGTCGTTGTTGCCGTTGTTGTTGTTGTTGCTGCCGATGCTGCTGCTGTTGTCGGGACTCGTTCTGCCTGGGATTCGCTGGACTGGAGCCGACGCTGCCTGCTGCTTGTTGCGCACTTTGTTGCCTGCTTCTGGCCAACAGTTGCGCCTGATCGGGTATAAAGTAAGCAATTGCCATTGTCTTGTGCTTTTTTTTTTTTGATTTATCAAAAAACTGAAAAATGTCACTTATTGCACTTGTTGTCTATTTGCAAAGCACTTTTATTTGAGTCTGTAGAAAATTTGCACTTCTGTGAGTTTTCACCAAAACATTTCTGATTTGGCGCCAAAACGGAAACTTTCCGACTTTAGCTTTTGGTTTTTACGTGTTTGGAAAGTACGTTAAAACAATATGCCGTATACGAGCTGCTCTTGCGTCTGTTGCTGCCTTTTCCAAGGTTCTGCGTGGACTGACTGTAAATATCCTTGCCGCAGTCACTTTTATAAAATAGCTGCGCCGGGCAGCAACGACGACGACGGCGACGACAGCGGCTCTCGTGCTTCCTAGGAAGCAACACGGCGCTCGCTCGGGCAAATGTCACCCCCCCGTGCACACAGACACACACAGGCAGCGGTGTGTGGATGGAGTGTGTGTGCTTTGTTTATGCCAACAACCAACCAATTGAACCACCAACCACAGCCACTCACACCACAAACTCTGACGGTGCCGGGCGCAGTTCCATTGCCACCCCAAAAAAGTCACAGTCACGGCTGGGCTTTGGCTTTGTTACCTTTCACGAGAGAATAAGCCAGAGAGAACGCGAGAGCGAGCAAACAGAAAGCAGCTCTCGAGCGACCAGAGCGTGTTACGTTACGTTCGCTTACGTTAGACGTAAAGTAATGTCAAAGGGAGGGTGGTAAACGCGATTTTCGAATAAGGGGCATCTTTCATATGGTACTCTATGGGTTTTGTCAGGCCAAGTACTCAAATGAGGGGAATATATTCGAAGTTCGAATTAATTTCGAATGTAATTTCTATGCTTGGGAATCAACAATTGTTAGTTGCATGCTTTTTCCCCTTCTACTTAGGAGTATGGCAAAATCTCTCTTTAGTGTGCATAAAGATAATATAAGTTATATTTATAAGATTTTATTAAAAAGCAAAATAATGACATTCAAGCAGTTAACTTCTTATTAATACCCTTATTCCTCCTATTGATTTTACTAGACTTTTATTAAGCTAAGACGTCCCTCAACTTGCCTTTTATAATGCTTTATATGAAAGTTTGGGGGGAACCCATTCAACCTCCTTCAACTTGTCACCCATTGCAACGTTTTTTCAACTCTTTACGCTTGCCATTTAAGCTTGGAGCTCCCAAACCTTCAACTTGGCCCGCCTAACACACCCATTCAAGCCAACGGGAATCCGAGTTTAGCCTTGAAACAAACTGTTCCGGCTCCAGCAAACATTCTCCACTGGCCTTGATGTCCCCCATGTTACAGAGAGTTGGCTCATCCATTATGATAAACCACTTCCTGCTAGTTTGCAGTCCACACACTAAAACAAATGGCATTTCGACTTGTTACAATTTAAAAGAGGAAAGAAATATCGTCAGAGGTATGCCGAAGATTTAATACACTTGTATCAGTATATTTGAAACATTTCTGCTTTTAAACGCTTGTTTAGGTATATCTGAAAAACTTCTAATAGGATATAGATTGTTGCGAATAGATGAGAGCCACATATTCAAACTTATTAATGCATTTTATTTATCAAGAAAACTCCTTCATATTATTTTATTTTGAACCGACCAACAATGTATGAATTTTAATTCATTTCATAAAATGTTATCCACTTGGCTCCTCGTTATGATCAGAAGGATATATATAACATATATGTATATCTGATTGCAACTGCCTTGCAAACTGCACGATAAATTTATAATACCCTCGTCACAAAAAAAAGTATATATAAAAATGCCAAACGAGCTTTTTGCCGCTTGTTGCTTGTTGCTAGGGGCGCTCCACGTTTCAATGTCAGTGCCAAGGCCAAGTGGCTGCCATTTGTGTGGTAAATGGCACATAGCAAATTTGCCTCCTCCAAAGCTTTGCTGAATTTGTTTCAAGGACACGCCGGCCGGCAACGAGCGTCCCTTCAATTTTCCTTTTTGTGCGTGTGGCCTTGACAGTGAAAACCGTTTAGGGCGCGCTCCCTACTGGGTTGGTGCGTGGGCGGCTCTAAGCATTTGATTTTGACACTGTTGATAGCACGTGCTTTTTATGTTGGGTATTACAAAGCTGCCAAGGTCGTTGGGTATTGATTAAATGTGCAGAGAGTTGTGTGTACAAAGTTAAAAAGGTTATGGTTGCAAATGGGAGAATTTCTTAAAGTCAGCTTTTGGCTTTAAAGATGCATTCATTATTTATTCGTCAGCTATAATTTCTTCTGCACAATTTACCATATCAATATAACCCACCTGCTGCAACTCCACATTAACTGAAGAGCTTAATCTGCGCCCAAACTAGCTGCCTGCAACTTGCAACTTGCAACGCTGCTTATCAGCAATAAGCAGCTGCCGCAGCTGTTAACTGCACTTGAAGCTCATTAAAAATTTGCAGCAGCCAAGTTGGCAGTTATTTGCGTAGCGCCAGGGAAAATGCAATAAAAGTGCGCTCGGCATATGAAAAGCTGCCACACACGACGGCAATGAAATCCAAAAGTGCACTTTACACATTTGTGCGTAATGATTTTCCATTAACGTAAATTTGAATTAACAGCGGAATGAAGAGTATAAACGTAATTACAAGAATGCCAATGTTAAAACAACACGCGCCACCCACACCACCTACGAGCCTACCGACGAGCCGGTGGTCGGCGTTGCTCAGGCAATTGATAAATGCCAATGGCATTGACTACCCTCAGGTCCACAGTTGAATACTCAATCCTTTGGCCGTCTCCTGTGCTGGCACGGGGGCGTGGTTCGAGCCTGATTGTCACACAAAATGTTGCGGCTGCTGACATGAACTTCTCCACGCCCGACTCGGCCTGCTAGGGATTCTTCTGGCCCCACTCCCACCGCCCGGCTGCTGTTTATGGTAATTATTTATTTTGGACAGCCGTTGCCGCATTTGTATAGACTTTTCATCATTGCCATAAACATAAAATTTTATGTTAATGATGCTGTCTTCTGTTGGTTGGCTATGTTGCTTTTGTTATTGCTCTGTCTGTTTCATATTGCATTTGTTAATGTGCTTCGCCCAGTGGGTGGAGTCAGAAGTTGCTGTGATAAGGTGAGAAGTGGATACTTCGCATTGAATATTCATTGGCATTTCGAAATTTGAAGAGTTTAAATGAAAGTCTTAGTCGATTTAAGCAACGCGAGGAATCTGTTAACGATTGCAGATCTTAAACGAGATGTGCTTAGAAGTTAATGGGAGTTTCACGGATTATGTTGAGTAACTATGATTGGTATAATAAAAATATTTCTTTAAGATATACATACAAGAAATTATTAAAGTCAGCTTTTGATATAACGTATTTCAACTGACTTAGCTAAGTTTTTTCATAGAGATCCTAACAAACCAAGAGAACTGGAAATTTTGCTTCTTAAATTTAAAAGTTGTTCTACTATTTTTATAGCTCAGCATATAGAATAACCACATGTTACGTGTGCTATACATATTTCATGAAATTAAAGCTTTACATTTATTATCTTTCTGGTTGCCTAGTGAATTGAATTTGAGACAGATGTGTATATGCGTATTCATCAGCTTTCAATTTGTTGTTGCCACAATGAACATTGCGTTTATTGACGGACACCATGAAGCATGGTTTATAATTTGAAATATCAAGAAATTTTCTTTACTTGCAACTTTACCCCAGAGCCGAGCACTGTTCATGCAATATCCCTTACTCCACATATGCTACGCAGCACTTGAGCCCCTCGGCTCGAGACCTAAAGAGTCCCAATTGTGCCGCTGTGTGTAACTACTTAAGCCTCATCATCCGCGTTTTAATGCCCATCAGCCAATGCCAGTTCAGCTCACAGTCAGTAACAACAAGTTCATTGTGTGCCCAGCTCTATAAGGACCACAACTTTCCAGCAACAACAAGACCAACAACACACGCTCACAGATACACACATATACAAACACACACTTTCACTGTGCTGTGCAATTATTTCATGCATTGTTCAAGGATTGTTCGACTGCTTTTTGCAAAAATTTTCTTTGTATAACGTGGAAGGCAAAGTGTTGTCAGGGGATTTACGCGTTCACAATGAAGAGGCCAGCAACAGGACCAGTAGCAGGACCTGGCCCGGAGAACCAACGGAAATGGCAACAATGCGCACCAGCCTGTCCGAACGGAAAACAATTGACCAAGGGTTGGGCCGAGAGGATTACGCATCAGTTTACAAGATGCGCTCGGCACTTAATGATTTCCACTTATGCATTGCAGACATCATGCCCACGACCATGCCCATGCCCTTGCACATAGAGAAACTCATATTCGATGATGGTTAGCCATTTTCCAAAGTGCATCCAGAGGCCCATCAAGTGTCACTCATTCTACCATATTGTGGCCTGCTGCTGGCACACGGACTTGCAATCCTTTTGCTAATCTATATGTAAATTTTGCACAACAGACAAGATACTTTGGGGCCAGATAACAAGCGTAAGCTAACAAGAGTTCGAAAGCCTGTCAACACATCGAATCATTTATACCCTGTATCAAGATAATGGGTAGATGGCAAAATACTACGCAGGGTATTACAATTTTGCTTTAAGTTTGGAAATCTGCTGACCGATACTCAAAGAGAAAATGTACACGTACTCGACATATCCTTAGATACCCTCCTTATTAAGGATATACTTTGCAACAGTCGCAGACATCGTTTGCAGATGACGTCATGTAAAGTGTTTGACAAATGGCTTTAAAAGACAAAACGCGTTGGGTCTAAGACAAAAAAAGCTGACAACATACTAAAAAGTTGACAAAGTGTTGGCAAGTGTCAGGCCCAGGACGAAGACCAGACCAAGGCACGCACATCCTTGCTGCCGTTTTGCATATGTGTCGACTGCTGTCTAAGTGTGCGTAAAAGATAAATAATCATGTGATATCATCAGCATGACGAGGCGATGGCGCTGGCGCTGTAAGCGTTGAAGCGACTCGCAGCGTGCGCCAAAAATTAATTTCATACATTTTAAAATTTCAATTTATTTTGCAGCGCACGAATGCGCGACGTCTTCAAGCAGACAACACACCCACAATCTCTCTCAACCAACCAAGCCCCAAATAAACCCAAACCCAAGGCCAGCTGTCTCATGTGTGTGTGCGTGTGTGTGTGTGTGTGTTTGTCTCCTGGCTTGGCTTTTGTTTTTCTTTCGCTTGGCCGTGTGTCGTTTTTCTTCTTGTGCTCGTCCTTTTTTCACACTTGTCACTTGCATTTTTGACATTTCTGTTAGTTAAAGGGCGTAAGGCAAGCGAAAGAGGGGGAGGGGGGTAAACGGATATGGGATCTGGTTGGTAGCGCTGTCAGCCGTTAATTAATTATGTGTATGCAGTCGGAATGACAGTCTGGCTAAGTGCACTGAGGGCCAACCACTGTTGCTGGCTTAAACATATAGATACGTATTTGACGTCCATTTGGAATGCATCCAGTGTAATTAACAAAGGGCAAATATGATAGCATGCACATGAGATTGAGACAGGATGGCAACTTACATGGACATTCTCTTGGAGTTTGATTATACAAATCGCTCGGTTCTTTAGAGATTATCTGTTCTCCAATCACTTTCTCTTCCGATCTGAAAGTTGTAAAGTATCCGTTTACTATATAACCGGAGTGTCTCCCTGTCCTTTAGAGATCAGCCGGTCTCCAAAGACTTTATAGATTTTAAGTAGAAAAATGTAGAAAATTGTTCAATATCCTTTCACGATAAATCCGGTTTTTCAACTTTTACATTAGAGATTCTATCCACTTTCGTTAGAGATACCCTTTTCACCACTTAAAACAGATCTGCGCAGCAGAGGTTTATTAGTTTTATGATATATTTAAAAAATTGTATAATATCCTTGAAGCCGGTGGGTTTCCTCGACCTTTAACGATTCCAATCACTTTCAAAGCAGATGTGCGAAACATAAGTTATTTAATTGTAAGAAAATTGTACAATATCTTTTCTGTGATTCTGTGATCACCACTCACTTTTGGGACAGATCTGCGTAGGAGAATTGGATTAATTTTTAGAAGAAAAACATATTACATTTTCAATATCCTTTTACCTTATAACAGTTCTATCTTTCCTCATTTGCCTTTCTTAAACTAAGATTTCAGCATGCACCTTATTTCAACTGTTTCACCGTAAATCTAAAATTAGAAAAAGATTAGGAGTTTAACTATAAACTATATCATGCAATAAATTAGAATCTTCACTGTAAAACTAATAACAGACTATCAATTTCGAATATAACCAAAGCATATCCCCTCAGAATTCTGTTCTATTCCAGTCACTAAAACCAAAATGCTTTGGGAAAAAACTTTTTTATAGCTTTTTGATTAGTTTCTGTCGCTTAAAGTCCGCTGGGAGTCCAAGTGGAGTCAATTTAAATTAAAAGAAACACGCGCTGTTGCATATTGAAATGTTTATGTGTGGACCGGGGAACAGAGGCACGGACAAAAGTTAAATTGCAGGTATTTAAGCATTTTATATAAAATTCATCATCATCAGGCGTCCGCCAGAGTTAATGAAGAAGTGCCACACGCTCCTGCACCCGAATCCTGAACCCCATGGCCCCTAGCCCCTGGCCAGCAGGCACTTTCCTGTGCATTATTTAGCACGTCAAAAAGTTCATAACTGCGCTGCGCTCGTGAATTGTAATTTTTCTTTCGCCAACGCGCACACTTTCATTACTTCATCACTCCAGGACGAGAGCAAGAGTAGAAGGAGGGGTAAGGAGCGAGGGGGCAACTTTTGCATCGGTAGTGCGCGCCATTTATTATGCTATGAAATTTGAGTCTGAGTTTTGTTTATGTATAAAGACGACGATGACGATGCGAAGGAGTCGAGGCGCAAGAGTTTTTCATTTACTCCTTTTTATGATTTTCAAGTTAATGTTCATTTATGGTGGTTACACGTCGACTTTTGGAGTTTGTTTAATTAGACGGTGTGGATTTTATTTCAAAGGAGTTGAGCCAGCGAATAAAAGACTCAGCCCGAGAAGCTACGAATGGGGGAAAGAAAATTTGTTTATGTTTAATCGCGAAGCTGAAAGGTAAATTTGTTAAGCTTCAAGCAGGAGGATTAACAAGAAGTTGATCAACTGAAGTAAGAGCTAGGAACTAGTCGATTAGAGTGGTTTCTAGTTGAAAATAATGTGTACTGCATACGAATATATGTATGAACCTAGATTAAAACTAATATCAAGTATTGCGAATTTTTCAAACCTGCATCATTTAAAGCCAAAACCTTGCCATTGCCAAGTGAAGCAGCGCAGGCAAAAAAGCTCTTTAGCCCGCCACAAAATAAAAGCAACCCAAAATGTTAAACTTATAAAATTTTACAACACACAGCGTTTCCGTCAAGTCTTAAAGGTTTTACAGCTAAGCTGCTGGGAATTGGCATTGGTAGAGTATATGAAGCTATATCTACTTGTTTGCCCTGCAGCACCTGACTAAAACCGAAACTTAAACTGGAGACTGGAATTGGGTTTGAGTCTTGGCATTAGCAGTTTACGTGGCTTATGCCATTTAATATGCATTTTGTGTTATATTTAATATGCAGCCAGAAAAGCCAACTGCAATGCAAGTAGAACCCAAGTCAAATTGCAGTCGACTTAATGTGCTGCTGTTGCTTTCGGGAATACCTTAAGACGATGAAGACGATGTCGACTCTGGCTGTTGATGCCGTCTGGCATTGAGCAGGCGTCGTCTTGAGCTTGTGCCAATCATTTGGCCTGGCACCGTGCGTTCGGTATTTCACTTTGGGGCATTGTTACGTGGGAAATTTGTTATGATACGAGTTGCGAGTAATACCTGGTCTCATTAGGGCGACCAGTTTGGCACGTCAAATTGCTTGAAAATTGCTCGGAAATTGGCATTGCATTGCATTTGGGTGTACAGTTAAGCTCAGGAGCCAAGTCGTCTTTAATGAAGCACAATACTTATGCAAGGCAATCGAAATGGGCCACAGACCGAACAAAAGGGCTGTGTCGTAATAACCCTTCTTTAAGAAG
Source organism: Drosophila ezoana (assembly GCA_035045725.1). Taxonomy (NCBI): domain Eukaryota; kingdom Metazoa; phylum Arthropoda; class Insecta; order Diptera; family Drosophilidae; genus Drosophila; species Drosophila ezoana. The sequence goes on along the minus strand of JAWNOU010000177.1, from coordinate 4,432,369 downwards.
CAAACGCCCTTAATCAGCACAGCGGGCAGCTGTAACTACCCCAAGCATAAATCTATTGTCCTAGGTCATTCAACCTCCGCTCGAAACCTCAACCTCAAAACACATGCGAAATACCATTTGCGCTTTTATTTTATATTCGCGAAGCTGCTGCATAAAATGTGCAGAAGGAAACCAAATACATTACACAAGAATGCTTAAAATGTTAAGTGCTCGCCTAGGATATATCCTATAAGGAGATAATATATTTTCATACTAACACTTTCTCATGGATCTCGATCTGACATCTACAGGGCTGGTCAAGAATTTGTACCTACATATAAATAACTTAATTCCTGTCTGTTTCCCACACTAACCCAAAGCCAAAATACCCCTCTTGACCCACTTAATGGTAACAGGGTATAATAAATGCATGCACATGAAGAGAACTAAGTTCTGCAATAGATGCAAGTATAAAATATTTTTTTATGTCACGTTTTTAATGACATTTGTTGCATTCGCACTTGGCATTGTGTTTCATGGGGGACCGACCCCACATAAAAGTGGGAGCAGAAATTAGAGCTGCAACAGCATGGCATTGTGCCAATAAAAGAAGAGAAAAAGACTTCACAATTCAACGCGCTGCATAAACGACGAGTGTAGGCATTTATGCATGGGAAAGTGTGAAAAATATACATATACCCCTCCACCTGATTCGGTCAAGATGCCAGCATATAGTGCCGAAAGATTGCAAAATCGATTCTCCGTTGAAAAAGAGTTGCCGCAGGCTAAAGCAAAGTCAAGCAACAGGCTGTCAGCTTGACAGCAGTTACTCCTGGCAGCTGATTGTGAAATGCCACTGACAGCTGTCATTTGCAGCGTTGCTGGCAACAGGCGGAAAGCAGGAAGAAACTAAGAAAAAGCACCGCGCAAAAAGAAGTGCAGAGAAAGAAAATAGAAACGGCTAATTTCATCACGCCGAAGCTGAAATACACTGTCAATGACACATTGCCAATGGATCAATGTGTGCCAATCGCACCTATACCTATAGCTATATGATATAGAATTAATAAAATGTTTCCCTTATTAAAGGAGCATAGTTAAAAGATTAAATGTCATTTGGCAATATCTTGCAAAAGAAAGTTTTTAGGACGGAACTGGTTTTCAAAGAAACAAACAGACGGACTTGCTCATATCAACTCGTTTGTTAAAACAAGACTACATATACTTTATGGGCTCGGAGATATCTCCTATGAGTTACATATTTCAAGACAAAATTAAAATACCCTCTACAAAGGTATCAAAAGTTGACAGCAGAAGGTGCAGTGGCAAAAAGCCGAGTAACTCGTTATTGTTAATAGGCTTTCAGTCTGCCAACTTGGCTGGCAGAGTTTAACCCTAAAATGTTGCTCTTAAACTTTAAAGCAATATTGGGAACGTGTTTATATAGAAGCGAAGAGCTGGCACCATTCATGAATAATTTACTGACCAAATCGCAGTAACTGCCCACGAGTGTGCAAATTATCGTTGTCATCGGTGTGATTATCACAGTTATTATGCAACTGCAAACGGACGGAATTGCTGGCCATGGTTGACAAATTGTCAATGGTTTTGGCCTCAATGCTAATTAGCAGCGATTGAAAAATCAAATTGCCTGCTCCCTGACGCTGTAAAGGTCCTGCCTGGCCGGCTGAGTGTCTGTCTTGGGCGACGCCTACAAAATTACTTTACGCCTCAGCGATTTTCTTATGGACTGTGTCCTGTGGCCACTTGAGTTGTGCTTTCTGCTCTATTGGCTGCCATTTGTGGCACGCACCATTGCATTTCAGTTGCGACCGCAAGCTTGGCTAGGACTTGAGGTCCAACTCATTCCAACTCTTGACTACTCCTGCAATACTGAGATTGTAATTTGACAACGCCAGCAAACAAATAAAGTCGTCGCATGTCTTGTAACGTAATTAGGTTTGAAAATTTTGCCAATTGTTGAATTTGCTGGCAAGTGCAATTATATGCATCAATTGTCAGTTGGTTACTGCTCGTTAACTTATTTGATTATGGGCTAATTTCACTGTCCAGGCTATGCACAGTCATTCAGCTGTGATTTGAGTGGCAGGAATACATGAATAAACGTAACAACAGTGTTTAGCTGACAAGTCGAGTACACGGAATCTCAATCTTTTGAATCAGATCAAAACAAAGAGTGCCTTAATTTTGTTGGACAATATTATGAATTCCCGGACGGCTTATTTTTTCATCTGAACAAATTCAATTTAAAGTATGTCGCATAAAGTGTGTCTAAATATGCAAAGTAATTTAACTTATCTCATTTTTAGTATAAGCCACCAAAGAGTTGGCTGAACAACAGCACAAAAGACGTCTTATCGACCGAGCACAGAGCCCAGAGTCTCGTTTGATGAAGTGCATGGCATATTGACAAAAATAGCCAAGCTTAGCAAACTATGCAAATAAGCACATGAGCACGGGACACATATGCCAAGTCAGAGTGTGCTTAAATCTACATTGCAAAAATATATATATTTTTGCTCTTTTCCCGCCTGTGGTCCACTTCTCTGCTGTTGCCCTTCATTTATCTTGGCTTATTAAATTGAAAATATTGCTTAAAATATTTTGCATGCATGGCCAGGCGATGGTTGGTTGCGATGGCGGCTACGTCAGCATCATTGTTGGTCCGTTCCGTTGCCTTTGCTGTCCTTTTAAATGCAAATTAGCTTTTTGACTTTTTGATGCGCCCATGCCGAAGTCAAATTCAGGCGACTGCCAACTCTCCCAGACTCTATTTAGATTTATGCGGCTTGATAAATTGTGGCTACACTTAATGTGCGCATACGGTGTGACATGTCCTTTTCATGTCAATCCAGGAGCAATGCCAAAAAGTTGGACCCAGTCTCCGACTCCGTAAATTTGCGTCTCCATTTCTATTTCAGTTGACATGTCGAGTGGTTTTGTTGGTTTGGCAGTTGCCTTTGCCTTTTCCCGGTTTTTGTTGTTGTTGTTGTTGTATGTGCATTGACAAAAGCAGCGTTTACTCCTGGCTGTTGACTGCTGGATTCCGTTTTTGGTTCTAGCAAAATCATTTTGGTGAAACGGAATCCTTGCTTTGTGGTTCTGTTTTGTAATTAGTTTTGCTGGGCGAAGTAAACGGAGCCAACGACAGGAAGAGTAAGGTCCTATTTCCATTGTTGACTTGATTTCCATTGATAATCTTAAATAGAGTAGATTTGATTAAATAGAATGATTAACATGATTCATTTACTTACTGCTTGTCTAAGTCGACTTTAGCAGGTTCCCCAATCTCAGCCGCATCAAATTTAATAACTTTGGCATTTATCGTAAAATAAATATAAATTTGAGCTGCATACCCTACGTCCAACTTATAAAAATCAATTACAATGTCTGCCCGAATCATTTGAATTATAACACTTTCCCATGAAATGCTTCGAAGCGCCGCCACTCTATCAAAATCCAGTTGAAAAGCGAAAGGCATGGACATTTAACATGCATTTTAAAATACCAACTACCAACTATGCAGCCTGTCGAGCCGCCGCCGTCGCTTGTTCATCCCGTGTCTCATGCCACTGCAACAGCCACTGAGATTTTTCAACATTTTTTAGATTGATGACGTCGCCGTGTGAGCCGGAGGGTGGGCTAGTTGTGGCAGGCATAGCCAAAGGCATGTCGCTCCCACACCCACTGCCCACTCCACGTCCATTGAGTAATACGTCAAACAAAAAAAAAACAACGGCAGCCGCCAGCGCAGCGAGTAGAAAAACGTGTACACCAGCCAGAGAGACACACGCGTCCCGGCCGCGGGTTTCCGCACAAGTTGCTGTCGATCAGAGGCGGCGGGTACCAAGTTGTACATTTCGACATGTTTCGTCACGCCTTGAAATTATTTGATGCTCGCTTTTCAATTTGATTTCAAATTTTTAAGTAGCGCCTAAGTTCCGGAGTTAAGTGAATTGTTTTGTGTTTGTTATTTTGGGTATTCGTCTTTGAGCAAAAATTAAAAAAAAACTATACTAAAGCTAGGGGTGCATTTTAAATAGATTTTTAATGCCTGTCAAAACGTGTAAACGTCAAAAAGCATAACAAACAGAAACAGTTGCAGTTGCAGCACAATTTTTGCCAATTTCTCAGAGAGCTGACCATGGGAAACATATAAACACAGAAATGCTCGAGTGTACAAAATAATATCAAACATTGGCTCTAGCTTGATAAATCTTAAAATCGAAAAATTGTATGTCCAGTCCGCCCCTAACAACTATTATGTCTAATGTGCACTTTGACTTTCGAGCTAGTTGTCAAATTGATTTAAAAATTCATAAATCAACTAAAAGTGAAAACCAACACCAACAAGTCAGTCCGAAATTAAATTAGAACCAGCAGAAATAACAAGACCAACAACAAGGGCAACCACAACATGGGCGAACCGAAAAATGTACAAAATGTTAAACATAGCATAAAATTGTATTGGACAGTTGCAAGAAAGGGGGGGCCGCGAGGGCTGCCCAAGTCGAGAATCGTCCCAGAAAATAGAAGCATGTTTGCTTTCATAATAATTTTTCGAAATAGTCATCTCAGCTTAGCCTCAGCCTGGCATGTGGTGCGTGTGTATTTTGATGCAATTATAAATTGTTGGATAACAAATTACATGGCTGCGCGCAGGACAGACAGCCGGACGGACAGACGGACGGACGGACGGACAGACACACATTAGTTAACCGCCCCCTCCTAGAGCAGGCACATATGTTGGGCTGCTGGGTTTTGGGTATTGGTTGCGAGGACGTCGTTTCAGGGCCTGACATTGATACAGGTACTCGCTGACAAGAGACTGTGCACTGTTGAGGCCTGTGTTCAGGTGGCACAACTGTACCAGGGACATATATATACGAATCTATTCCGGATCGAAATATGTCCCATTTTGGACACGACATGCGGGCAGCATCGCCGGAGGGTTGCAGTTGCATTTGTAGCGACAATTGTCGTTATTTGGCATTACTTCTAATAATAAAATAATTTTGTATGCATTTTAATTGCCGCACATTGTAGTGCCTTTGTTGTTTAAGCACTTTGCATGTTTGTCGCGCATCAATTGAACAATTGCATAGTCCTGGCCCTGGCCATTGTTTGGCCTGCGGGTTTATTGAACTAACGCTTAAATTCTTAAAGCTTGCCACCTCCATTAGGTAAATGCCAACCAGCTTCAGCGACGACGTTTCCATCGCCAATTCCATTTGCCACCCATTGTTGGCCCTTTTGTTGTTTCAGTCAAATGCGAAAAGGGTTCATAACCGCACTTAGCTTCATTGGCTTCTGGCTTTATCGTGCGGCCCAGACGTAGCATTTTAGTAGCTGTTTAGCTGCCGCTCTCTCTCCCGATTCTCTCGGAGTTGGCCACTCGAAATTCAATTCAATTCCGCTCCAAAATTGCACGCAGGTTGTGCAAACATTAAAATTAATGAATAACAATAAATGTGCTTGAGCTTGAGCTTGAGCTGCGCCGTTGACGTGTTTTGTTGTTGACTTTTGGCCAAACAAGCGACGACTGTCATTTGTTTATGACAGGATACTGTCTATCTGCGAGTCCTGCGATCAGAAAGATTTCACTTTGTGTATATATTATATATATATAAATGCAATACATATCAACATATTGTATTGGGATCTACTCACGCACATTAAAATATTAATGAAAACTATTTCGGAGCACACTTAAAATGAATATAAAATGCCCATAAATTCTGTAAATTGATGCAAAAATTTTAATGATATTAGAGACAAACAAGGCAACCACACATTACGCCTACAAAAGCGCTCATTAGTTTGAGCTCGTAAATTAATTTTAATTTCTATATGCCAGCAAAAGGGCCCATTAAAATTGAGCCATGATGCCAATTTGGCATGGTAAATTCGTGAAAAGCGAAGAAATGCATATGCAAATTAATTATAAATTTATGATTTCATTTGCCAAAGCGATGACGACTGCTGCGACCCAACGGGAGGAGGGAGCAGATATGACGACAGCAGCGACTTAGGCGCTGTCTGTGCGGCTCATAAACAGACATGGCCAAAAGTGTGGGGCAGGGGGCAGGGGGCAGCAATATGGCACATGTGTAAAGCCGTAAAATGGCACGGAAGCCAGGGAATTGGATATTGAAGCCAACCTTTTATGGCTCTATCAGTGACGTCGTCTTGTCTGTGGGCTGTCACGCACATAATTCTCGCTGTGCAGCAACATTAATTGCGCAATTGTTCACAGATAGATATGTATGTGCGCGCAAGCAGACTGCGAGGAGGAGGAGGAGGCAGTGTTGGGAAGCGTTTTAACTTTTTAGTGGCCCAACAAATGACGTACGATTTGTTCTGCACGAATAAGCCAAATCATTTGTAGACACAACAGCACTTTGTTTTATGACTTGACAGCAACTGCCGCGTCTGCCGGCGCCCCCGCTACGGCCCTGCTTGCTTGTGTGTAGCGGGCGTACGCATTTTTTACCACCTACCCAGCGAAAACTACTCGACCGGGGGGGACACATCCCCCAACCCCAGGCCCATCTGTCTGTCTGTTTGCTGTCCTGCAATCATTGCGTAGCCACCTGATGCCTGCATGCGGGCTAATTTATGGCCTGCGAGTATGTGTGTTAGTTTTCCGCCCGAGTCCAAGTGCTGCCTGTGTGCCTGCGTGTCCTGTTGTCAACATGCATATAATTTTTCATTTACTGCTAAGTGTTTCTTGATATTACATAATTCTCGCAGTCATATTTTTTCTTGACGCTCGAACAGTTTTGTCGAATCAGTATAATGGCAAAGTTAAAATGCATATAATACTCACGTGCACTGGTATGGAACACGGCTTATTTGCGTCTGGTGAGCTCAGAAAATGATCCTTCAAATTGTAAATTGTTTTATTAGACGCAACTATACTTATTTTAAGCATGCTTCACAATTGGAATTCGGCACTTAACACTTCACTATAAAAAGAAAATGTTCGCGATTGGAATTCGGCACTTAACACTTCACTATAAAAAGAAAATGTTTGCGAATTTGTCCACGTTTAGCTGTGATTGTCAAACGTAGTATGTAAGTGGCGATATTCTTATTGGCAGCGATCGAGTAAATCGATATTTTCTGTAAGCTTAACTATCGCAAATGTTATTAACATGTATCGCTTTCGGCCCCAAAGCAATATCGATACACGGCTTTAATTAATATTTTAAACTCAACCCATGAAAAGTTTAAACACAATTTTCACGCCGAAGCCATTAAAATATGTTGATTACAGGACTTGTGCATATGTAATATAACATGTAAATTATAAGCTCAAGTATAAAACAAGCTTTACGCTTCGTTTGATTTATTCTGTCGCGGATCAGCTGGTGGCTGGGGCAATGCATGTGTGTATTTTGGCAGCCTAGACTTGTTATCGCCTGTACCTCATCTCGTTTAATGTGTTTATTTTAATTTTCAATGTTTGCCCGCCGGCGTTTTATTGCTTTCAATTTTTGCGCATGTTTTACGAGCGCATTAACATTAAGACAAACCAGCCGATGCGAAGCCCAAAGAATATAAACTCAATTAGATAAAAGACTGCGAGTTGGCCATTGATGGCGCTGTAAAATTCACTTGGCTACACACACACACACACACACAAGCACGCACGCACACAGGCAAACAGAGGGACGGACAGACGCACCCACGAAGACACTCGAAATTTTTTGGAAGCGTGTTAATTTGTTTTTAATTCCTGAACTGGGCGGACTCACGCAAAAGGCCTTAAGGCCAACGGAGAAAGTCGAGCATTTGGCTATAAATTAACATTTAGTTACGCTACATAAAAACCTGTCTGAAACAAGCGGAAAGTGCATGAGTGCGCGCGAGTGTGTGTGTGTGTGTGACGAACTTTGAACTCAAGGAGTAACACACATAACCTCACTTTATATCTGTAAACTAGAAACTTATCGTTTGCTTGGTATACTTATTCATTTTAGCGATAAGAAAGCATAACCTTAGTTCTAATCAAAGCTGATGTACGTCATTAGCCCCGCGCACACTGTCAGTGGCATCATTAGTTTTATTTAATTATCCCTTCGATATTGATTGCTTTGTTAAAACATATTAACCCCCTTCACAGAACAGACATAGAAACATCCACTTATGAAAAGTTCAATTACACGTATATCCCAAATACGGTTCGGTGGTGTTCCTCCAACTGTGATTCGGCATCGGTCTACCACAAACCCAATAATTTATTTGATAATGAATAATGATGTTGATTTGACACTCTCTAGACACGGCTCAACATCAAATGGAAATCGTCACGCTTCTAAGCAACCGATGCCGATTCCCAATTTTGAGCCCAATCTATTAGCAATCACTGAGCAGGGAGCTCTCCCCCCATCATTTGGTACTGTTTGCTGCGTAGGCAGCTCATCTCGCTACTTGGGTAGATATACAATGGAGTTTTTGAATTTTAATTTAATTAGATTCCAACTGATCTTTTTTCTATTGCAGTTATTGAAATTGTACTTTGAATGATTCATTTAATGGAGCATGAAATCTGGAACGTTTTCTAAACAATTTCACAGCACTGCAAAGTGGCCGCTAATGATGGCTCTAATTAGTTCTTACAAGGCGTGTGTGGTCAATAACAACCGTGACAAAGGCCCATTCTTTGAGTTGAGAATATTTAAGTATCAAAATCCTGAATGATTTACAGAGATTAATTCATAGCGAGGGAGAGGGTATATAGCGAAAGTATAAATAGTATAAAGAATTTGTATATTTTGCATCTGAAAAGCATTAACGCTCAGAGTATTGTAGATGGAGGGGATGTATATAAAGTATTAGTAATATAATTAGAGAACTTGTAAATGTTTCTCTCTAGCTGAAAGTATGAATATCGTAGCTAGATAATTTGTAAATCTTTCTGTCTAGCTTCTTGTATCTGAATAGTATTAACTTTCTTAGATAGTGCGAGTATTTGCAGTGGTAGTAAAAAGATATAATTAGAGAATTTGTAATCATATAACTTGTTGACTGTCTGTCTATCTGGCATGCATGCTAATATATACATACATATATATCTCCTATTTCCTGCTGCTTGTTGGCGCAGTCTTAACTTCTTTGGCATAATTTATAAACTTGTCTGTTTCGTGTCGACATTCATCAAATTTTTGGCATCTTTCAGCAACTTCATTAAAATTAGCTCATAAAATTTGCAGCAAGCAATGCGCTCTTTGCGAAAATCTTGTTTAGTTTTCATTTATGGCTCAATGCATGCCCCCACCATGATGTGCAAATGTGCAACCCACACGCATCCGCATCCACATCCGCACATCCTTGACAGACGCATTTCAGCATAATTTGCTGTGACAGCTCCCGAGCCATGACAGCATTTCCTGTAGCGGGCGCTTCCTTAATTCCACTTTACCAAATGACATTTAATATGCAAAGTTTTCAGCCAGGAATGCGGCGACTAAAGCTGGCGCGTATCTTTTGATGACTTTTGTTGATTTTACACCAGGCATACACATAAGATCTATGGCCAGGCAAGCTCGGGACTGCACTTGTGCATGTCTGGGCCTGGGCTTTGGGTTGCCCCAAAAAACAATGGCCACAACACCAAGTGGCGGGCATTTCAAAATTCATGTCGAAATGTCGGCGAAATACCCTTTATTACAAAACAGCTTGGCATGCTTTACGGCGCACAAGCGTCGTAAACTTTAATGATGCCATTTTCGAGTCGCGCAAAGTTGCCTTTTGAAATATGAATAGACCCAACATAGACAAGGACCTACACGTCTGCCAGTTGCCCTAATACTCGCCTTGTTAAGGAGATTAGTTCGATGGCGTCGTCGGCTTTTTGGTTGTGCTTCAATAAAATTGGTTTATGCGATCTGCACAAGTACAGCAAGTTTTCTGGCCACTTTTCAATCGCTGTAATTGACATTGTTTGCGGAGCTGCTTCTCCTCTTGTTGTCCAGGGCAACAACAATTTGGGGGTCGCATCAGGCTCACCCTTAAGCTGAACACGCACACAAATTAAGCTCGTAAAATTTAATATTTTGCGCAAAGTTTGTTGGGAGGTGAGCATTAGTAATTTATTAGTGGCAGAGCTTACTCGGGGATTTAACTATGCATAATTTGTACATGGTCTCGAATATTTAAAAAAAAAACACCATAAAATTTTAGTGCAGCTCAAAGTATATTTTTTTCAGCCAGTAATTTATTGTATAATATTTTTCTACTACCTCTGTTCTACTTTTTCTTAATTTCTAAAATATCTTTGCGTGTCTTTAAGACTTCGCTTCTTCCCATAAACAACTTCTCGTTTTGTTTTCTCACCCTTTCTCCCGAGTGCCAATCAAAATAAGAATTTTGACAAAAGAAAACTTTCCCAAGGCAAATTGCGTGCGCTGTGCGGTGGTCTACCAGCATAAAATTGCTGACGATTTCCCCCGGGTGTAAGCCTTTCAGGTAGGGCAATGGCAGACCCAACGAGCCGAACAATCCATCAAACAATATGCTGCGCTTTTGATAAAAATGCATCAATAAAGCAATAAAATGTCTACAAATCAAACGATAAGGTTACCAGCCGCTAAGAAGCTTGCCAAAGATATATTTCGATTGGGAAAGGGTTACGAAAAAGTCACGTACAACACGCACCACGCTAACCGCGGCAAACGACTATTAATATTAATGGATAGGTTTAACACATTGGGCGTTGCACTCCATTGCCATTGCCAGGAGCGCTGCCTGTCAAGAAAGCTGTCTTCCAGCACATACCCCAATCCGTTGGGTTTTCCACAAATTGACATGTGACACCAGACCAGACCAGCTCACGTTAGCCGAAAGGGTGCTCGCAGGCCGCCAGCCTACCATGACGAAATGTATAATATCAGGCCTTGCTGGTTCCGCAAATCTCATTTTGTCTATGCCTCGATTTTGATTGATAGTCATTTATATATTTTGATAACTGTTAGGATATTTTAATGTTTTGTTCAACTAAACTACAATTGTTCATAAAATATATTTGTATAGATCTCAACTAGTTACACTAGGTAAAACAACCAAACTTCACTCTACAGAACTACAAAACTTATCTTTTCTGATAAATATGAGCCCCATTTAGCGAAAAAAATCATTGCTCGAGAACCTATTTGCCGATTTCGAAAAGGTTTACGTTTCTATAAAGTTAATGAATATATATAAACCTTTCAAATATGAACTTTAGTTTTGCTAGCATATAATTTTGAATAAGGAAATTGTTGACTTTCAAATTTGGGAAAATTATCGGGATGATTGTTTGGATTTTGCATCTAATCTTAGAAAATCGAAATACAATATAGTTTATACACATTTGTTATTCAAATATTTAGGCTGACTTAAACATTTGCTGGCAACTCAAAATATAATGGTCTGTTTATCTTTTTTGCGAATCGAACCGGCTTCCTGCCGAGTTTCAGTTTCTGAACCTAAATCTTGTTCATATATTTCCAAAATGTTAATAAAACAGTTTAATTATTCATTTATAATAGCCCGTTTTTTTAACAAATTTTGTTTTAGTTTACTTCACGTTTTGGTTCATCTGGCAACTGGTTTACATTAAAGTTTGCTAAACAATAACTTTGAAATTTCGGGATTGAACCGGTTTGGTGCAGTATATACAATAGATAAATTCTAGTATTTAAGATAAGTGACAATCTTGTCTGTCTTAATTAACATTTTAACTAGTAAAATTAATAATAATTAACAATATTTAAGTAAAAATTAAATAGCGAATGTATAATACAAATTTCAACTGTAAAATCTTAATAAAATTCAAAATACCTGAAATTAAAAAACTTAGTTGATAATTTGTAAAAATAGGTTAAAGTCCTTAATCCGTTCTCATTCGTCTGCATAAATCAATTTGTGTTGTGATTTTCGTTTACCCAAGCAATTTTCGGTTAAGCAAGAATGTAATTTCAAATTCAAATTGTTGGAAAAACTTTTATGGCAAGCGGAGCACTTGTACGTTTCCTTTTTGGAATGATTGAGTACATGTCTTTTATGATTCCATTGATTCTTGAAAGCCAATTGGCAATGGGGACAGATGAACGGACGCTCCTCGCCGTGGGAGCAGAGATGCCTCTGAAGATGCGATCTACATGGTAAGTTCCTCGAGCACAGTGGACACATGTTGGGATACTCTTTAATATGCGTCTGTATATGTTTTAGAAGTTTTGATTTCTTGCGATAGGCCTTCATGCAATTTAGACACTTAAAGCTACGTTTGCCTTCATGCTGCAGCTTGTGTTTAGTAAGATTTTCTTTTGAGGCGAACGAAAGATTGCACGAATCACACTTGAACAGACGCAACGTGCTGCGCATGGGAAGGACCACGGGAGGATTCCCCACAGATTTAGGCGCGTTCTGGCTGGAGATCCTATGGCGTAGGGGATAGCGATGAGATTTATAAGCGTCAGCATTGTCCACTATAGGGGATGAGCGTTTCGCCTGATCCATGCCGTTCAAAGAGTCTATGTCCAGCATAGCTAGTATGACATTGCTATCCTTTTCTCGCGATGCACTTCTGCTACTGATGGTGATGAACTCCTCGCTGCTGTGAAGTCTTCCCTTGCGTGATTTACGAGCATTTCCCAGCTTAGAGTTAGATTTTTCGTTGATCGCCGGCATTGAGTTCTCCAGATTCTGCTTCATCTGACCTGCGCTCGGATCTGCTTCCAGCACATGGTCGAAAACGTTCTCGTCTTCCATAGCCTTCATGCAGAGCAGTCGATGGCTTTGCTCGAATCTGCGCCTGAATCTAAACGCGATTTGCGCATTTAAGCCGCAAGATACGCATATCTTCTGCGGCAGCTTATCATCGCGCTTCACCTTAAAGTCCACGAGCTCGTTTAGCATCTCCGCCAGGCTGTATTCATAATCGGGTAATGGCCGATCGCAAAATATATCCACCAGGGTCACTGTTTCACTCATGCAAGCACGGCAAATTTCCATTTTCATACAACTTTTTATTGATGTTGTTTATATCAAAATTACATTCTAATCGAGCTTGCGGGTCAGCTCACGTGTGGAAGCAGCAATTTCCCAATTGGAACGTACAATACGTAGTTACGATACTTATCGATACTATCGCGTACAAGTAACATCGCAATCAGGAAAGCTGATCTTTAACCTTGACAACCGTTTGAATTTGAACTTCAAATTTGTAATTTCACATTAATTAATTTCATAAAATTTAAAACAGGGTACTATAATTTTGTACCCTGTACAGGGTATTATAATTTTGTCATTATGTAACGTATAGAAGATGTCACCTCCCGACCCTATAAAGTATATATATTATAGATCAGCATTTACAGCTGAGTTGATGAATCAATGTTTGTTTCTATGCGAACTCGTCTGTCAGATTTAAAGTTATCTTCTTGAAACTTTAAAAGGTCTTATCAATATCGGTCTCAACAGTATCTAACAAAGATATCATACATAGCTACCATATAATTTGGTTCTTGTATAAAAAACTTTCTTGTTTCTCAAGATACCTTGATTTAACGACGCATTTACAATTTAAACTATACTGATTATATTTGTGCAAGTCCTATGAAGATTGCACGACTATAATTTCTAGTTCTAAAGTAATAACTTATCGAATAACGAGTATGAGTATTATGTATGGCAACATAATCTGTTTTCCAAGTTACTCGCATCAATCTCAGCATTTTCGAACCGAAAACTGCATTTACAGATGTGAAAATCTAGCGAGGCATTGGCTCGCGTTGTTAACCGATTTAACCGAAAACATTTGTGAATTTGAAGCCTTGTGCAAAACCAGCAAATAAATGACGCAGTTACTGGATATCTGGAGCACCCTCATGGACGGAGGCAACTCCTAGGGCAACATAACTTTCCGACATCCAATTTTGTGCCGTGTCCACCCACAATTACGTTGCGACTGCGACACATTTCCGTTTTGACCAAATTTCAGAGCTGTGATTGACTTGGGCTCGATTTTATGTCGCCCTGGGACAAGTGAAAATGAATTTCCACTGGGAGGAAAGCCATGCCAGAGGCAGGCTGCGATACGCAAAAACAAAAAAGAAAAGAAAAAGGAAAATAGTAAGATATACAAGGCGCAGGAATCGAAAGTCAACGAAAAATGTCTTGTGTTATAAAAACTAATGATTGGCAATTGGTTTTTACTGTTATGGCGCCGCGCCTCAATTGTATTCGCATCCTGTTTCTTTGTGGGCGTAGAGGCGTGGCACACAACATACACACAGATGAAAATCAGTTAAGCCGAAAGTTATGCGCATTGTCTTGTCTATTCAAATAATTTCCAGCCGCGTGCATTTCCAGGAAAATCGTAAAATTTGATTTTTATAACTTCCTTCAGAGTCCTGCTTGCATTTCGAATTAATTTATCTCTCGCTATTCCCCCCATCTCCCATCTCGACACTGCGCTGCGTCTTAATTGTGTGCGCTTCCTGGACCATGGTACATTAATTTCTGGCCGATCAACGACATGGCCTGCTGCTCCAAGCTCAATTATTAATTTCGGCCATGTTCGCCAGGTAAACTTAACCAACATTTAGCCATGCGCAAATGTTAATTTATGTAGAGCGAGAACCAAAAACAAACGATATTCGGTTTGCCGGCACAGATTTAACTGAGCTGCGGCAAGGGGCCAACATTGTTGCCGCCCTGTGACAATTTCTAATTTATTGCAATTATGTGACGCACGTCACACTCGCCGCTGACCACTAGCCACTGGCCACCAGGCGACACGTGACCAATCTGCCGGCCCCGGGGCTCTGATTGGAAAACACTAAACAGATAGGCTAGTCGGGCGGGCGGGCGGTTGGTCGGTCGGTCAGTCTGGTCGCTCCGACAGCTGTCTGACCATTCTATAGAGATTTATTTTACGCTGATAACACGCTTAAGTAAATGCAGCACACGGAACATACGCCCAACTCCGAAAACTCGAACTCGTACAATTTAAATGGCGATTAAATCTGTTGGCATTGATGGATGTGTCCAAGGCGGCTGCCAGGCTGCCGGGCTGGCGGCTCGGCCAGGCTGTTCTGTGGTCAGTCTGCAGGATGCGGCGCCGTGTTAACACTTTTGTACAATTGCCAATTTTTCGCCAGCTCTGCTGCTGCTGCTGCTGCTGCTGCATCTGATGAGCTGTCCTGTTGCCACTGCCGCTGCCCAGGCCAACCATCCGAGTGCCTGCCTGGCTGTGTGGGTGGTTGCTCGGTTGATGGCAACGCGGTTGGTGGCTTTGTGGTGTTGTTTTCGGCTGAAAGCCTGTTGTTGTTGCTGTGTGGAAATGGGCTGGCATGCGGCTACACTTCAATATTCATTTGAACGCATAATTGATATTGACGAACAATGTTGCCGTGTCGATACATTGTGCCGCGTGCACTGAGAGAAATCTAAGTACATATTTGGACAATAAATATAAATCAGTCCAAGCCTCAAGCGTCCTCGCTGAAATGCTCACTTAAGTTACCCTATGTAACGATAGCGAACGCTAAGGCGTGGTTTTGGTTAATTCCACCCGCAAGTGTGGAAAAATCGTGGGAAAGTTTGTGAGCATCAGCCTCACATTAATCAAAATGTGGATCGAAGATTTGGTGGCTTTACGAAAAATCATTCCAAACGTGTTTCACAATTCTTTTTATGTTATTTTTTTTTTATACCCTGAACCCATTAAAAATGGGTAAAAGGGGTATTATGTTTTTGTGCAAAATCCAAATGTATGTAACAGGCAGAAGGAAGCATCTCCGACCCCATAAAGTATATATATTCTTGATCAGCATTAATAGCCGAGTCGATCTAGCCATGTCCGTCTGTCTGTCCGTCCGTCCGTCCGTCCGTCCGTCCGTCCGTATGTATGAACGCAAGGATCTCAGAACCTATAAAAGCTAGGGACTTGAAATTTTAGATGTAGGTGCTCCTAGTTCCTACGCAGATCGAGTTTGTTTCCGATATTCGATAACTTGCCCCGTTTCCAAGTAATCGATAAAAATGTATATCGATATCCTGTTTTTTAAGCAATTTTGGTAAATAATAAGAGCTAGAGTTACCAAACTTGACATGTAGCTTCTAGAAAAATATATATATATCGATTATCTTTCATTTTATACCTATCGCCACCTCCCCGCTACTCTCTATCTATAAGCGCGCGCTGCATTTGGTGATGGAATAAGAGGGTTCAGGGTATCCTCTAGTCGGGAGCTCCCGACTAGAACCTCTTACTTGTTTATTTTATAAATATATGTAAATATGTACTTAACATTTATCTTGCTGTTTTTTACTATAATAAATATTATTTAATTGTTTCTTTTTTATTTTCATTTAAGAAATATTGCCGTACTTATTTGTTCATACAATATATAATTTATTTTTATGCCAAGATTTTAATATTCCTGCAACACATAACTTTTTTAATATTCCACGATTTTCATTCATATATTTATAGTTCACATCTTTTATTATTTTCAGCTGTTAATTTCCTTCATTTATACTTTCCGCTTGCTTTTATTTCTCTCAGTGCACATCCTTGTTTTCTCCACCCCAAAATGTGCTCCACACACATTTGTATATACACTTGGCAGTTAATTTTTATAAATTTCCATGTCATGGATGTATTTTCCGTATATGCTTCGTGGCATTTTTCGAATGCAACAACATGTTTGCCATTTTCATTTGCCTCCAGAGTATCTCGGATTTCATTTTCGGTGTGGGACATTTGCACAGCTCCGCTTCAGCTCTTCTTTTTCTATCTGTCAGTGGCATGTCACGTTCAGCAAAATGCATTCAATATGTCCAATGTATTGTTGGTGTTGTTCTTGTTCTTGTTGTTGTTGTTGTTGTTGTTGTGCGTGAAGCTGCAGGAGTGTAAATTTAATTTAGTTAATTGAAACAATTTGTTGCATGCGACAACGACAACAACAACAAAAACAACAACAACAAGAACTCGACGCGCCGTGAGTTCATTGAAAAGGCTGGCAGCCGGCCCGCCTTCTCATGTCCGCCCCTCGACCATTATGCGGTACACGTTTTAACTGATTTTCGTTTGAGAATTTTCTTTTTACATTCGATATTATATATACATATAGGATCTCGCTCGTACATACGATATGCCGCCTCGAAACATGTCAATTTGTAGCTGCTTGTTGTGTCTGGCAGGGCACAGCGGGAGATCTCTGTTCAATTTGATTGAAAATGCACTCAATACACTTTGTATATTGATATATTAATTTATTTTAAAAAATGCTTTGGTCAATTTGCGTGCAAATTGAGACAAAGCCAGCCCACAGCCAACCTTCCCCTCCCTCAGAGTGAATTTAATTAACAGCCTTCAGCCCCCCCAAACTCACAAACACTCAGCTTTAAGTTTTACTTTGTATGCGGGGCCAACCCTTAAGAGCTCCAGAAATGGGATTTTCTTTTACAATGCAAACAATAAATTGCATTCCTCACACGTTGCACATGTAATGACAAAACTCTTAAGCAAACTAAGCTAACAAATCAAATAAATTCAACGTGCATTCACAAATATTCAAACAATATTCAATGTATTCCTTGTCTGACCAAGTGTTTGAAAAAAGAAACCCAGCTGAGCTGTTTTTAATTAAATAAAATACAATTTAATATTTAAATATTACAGCTCAGCTGAACTTAAAAAATAATCTATATATGTGAAGTAGACTCAAACTTTTTAACATATTTGGAATTCATACTTTTTTTTCCACTGATTTTTCCTAAAGATCTACATTAGTTTGTAGTGAGATCTTAATATAACTATATGACTTGGCACATATATAAGCAACATAGTTTAGATAGTAAATCCTAGGGTTCGTCGAGATATCATGATAAGCAAAAAAGTTTTACAGACAAGAACTTCATTTTCGACAGATCGTTCCCATGGCAGCTATATGATGATGACAAGATCTTGCATATACATTTTAGGAGCATAGTAAAACTTAAAAATGTCGAGTTTGGTCAACACCTTTTTTTCCACCGATCGTTTCTATGGAAGCTATATAATATGGTCCGATATGGCCGGTTCCAAGATGCATCAATTCATTTTAGTCCCTCGCTCTTGCACCCTTTCGTCAAATTGCGTAAGCAAATTTCAGTTTAATATGTTTCTATACTTTCGACAGGTACATTTCTGTATAGTTCTTTTGAGCTCTTTCATTTTATGCCTAAAAAGTGAGAAGGACAGCCTCTGGTCACACTGTGCATGCCAAATCCATGATTAATTAAGGTGAAATGTGCAAAAAACGCATTTGAGCGTTAAAATGCAAATTACAATAAATACCATTGCGCCGAGCCGTGCTCAGTCGAGCTGAGCCACACCCTCGGCTCACACCCCTTGGGTAAACACTTGGTAAATTTGCGTAAAATATCTCGTATTTACCTTGCACTTGACGCTAAGCAAACTACAAGATACAATATACAATTATGTACATACATGCAGCTACACATATACAACATACATACATACATATACACATTCTGTGCAGAGGCAACGTGCGTGGCTGAATAAACATGGAAATTGTGAAAATAGACTTTCGAGTGTCGATTGAACTCAGGACCTCAGCGTTGCACATTTTGTGGCCCATGTGTGGTTGGGTCACGGGGTGAGGTGGGGGCTGCCTGTCACTTTGAATGACAGCCCAAGTCAAGTGCCAGGGCATTGTTGTCATACATACTACATGGCTGGCCAGGCCGTATCCTTATGGAAAATGCATAAAACGAGACAATGTTGTTTGGGCCATGGCTTGAATTAAGCACCGGTTTACGGTGCGTAGTTGCTAGTGCTAAACTTTTATCACGCCAGTAATGTGCCAGGAGTTGTAACTAGAGATGCGTGTTGTTGCGTGACGCAGCAGGCTCGTGCGTGTGTCGTGCAAGCCTTCCCAATGGGAAAAACACGATCTCTAAAGTAAGTTCACAGAAAGAGCAATGTTTTTGGGTAAAAATATTAACTCAAATCCGGTCGATGGCGAAAAATCTTATGTACGACTTTTGTGAGTTTTCCAAAAAAACACCTGAAGCTGGAGACTATTCGAATAAAATGTAAAACATAGAAGTTATATGTTTAGATATATGATGATATGAAGTATCACGCGTAAAAGGATATCCCGATATTTATATTTCCCAAGTCTTAGAAAGAAGCGAATAATTTAAGACTTCTCTATTATCGACCGTGTTAAATACTTTTCTGTTTGTCTCGTGTTTGCGTTGGGCCGTGCCGTAAAAGCACGACTTGCGCCCAACACTATGTGTTACCCTCTATGACCAGCACGGCATCGTTTAATTTAAATGCAAACTTTGGAACTGAGGCGCAAATTGTCTTTGCCGCCCACACACAATTTCGAGACGCATTACGCATGCATGGCTGACCAAATAATGTTGATTTAACATTATCACGAGGCTGGAGCTGGAGAGGCCCACCAAGTGCCCTACAGTTTACATTGTTGCCGCCTGTCATGGACAGCTATGTGACTGAGGTGCAGTCTCAAAGTGCATACCCAAAATCCTTTTGCCATTATAATGCACTTGTTTATCTTTACTAGACGTGTAACGTGTAACGCGTAACTGTTATTAGAATTTGAAATCGGCTGCTTAAAACTTGAGAGGTTACAAATTTATAGAAACTGCTTGCGGATGCCTGCAGGAAATCGTCTTGACCACGTTTCCTTAACCTCTCATTAAATCTTTCTCTCTCTCTCTCCCTGTCTCTCTCTCTCTCTCTCTCTCTCTCTCTCTCTCTCTGAATCAATCAAGTGCCCATTCTTAGCACTTCACAAAATGACAACAAATAAGTCTACTTCAAAATGATTAAATGACAAACATCAAATAAACTGCAATAACAAGTTGCCCGGCATCAGCCCCCAAATCACAGTCTGCAGCCTCCCTCCCCTAATTGACTGTGGGTACAGTTGGTTTGGCCGATAGGCCGAAAACAATATGAACATAATTATTAATTGCGAATAATTTTTCTTAAGTCTCATTAAGTGCGGCCGACTAGCAGGCGTCGTTCTTGACGAGAATACCACGCCCCCCGCCACCACCCGCCGCCCAACGTCCATGCTTACAGAATGACAAAAGAATTGACAGCACATAAATTAGAAAGTAGCCCGTCTCCAAGCCAGAGAGGGTGACACTCATCCAAACTGGTCCACAGTGGCCATGTTTAAATGTGTTAAGCCGCCGGAAGTGACATTTCTCTTTCTCATTTCTCTCGAGTTGTTGCTGCTGTTGTTGTTGTTGTTGTTGTTGGCCGGTCACGTGTCCACGCGCTTGGCGGCGTGTTTTCCGATTTGTAGTCGTCATTGTCAAGGCGCAGATTTGCTGATCTATTGTTGAGTCCTGCAACTGTGAGGACTCACAGTTCAAGAGGTGTGCAACAGCAATTGTCTGGGCGCGAGCTGGACACAAAAGCATGCTTAGAAGCATTATCTATTATTACTATTACTTCCCATATATACTATATCCATCCATCAGGTTAATGTATTGTCGAAACTGGGATTTAGGCTTATTTCAGTAGCGACCACTTGTATTATTAACATCATTTATTTTTTTTTTATATTCGTATACCGTTTTAGAGAGTATTCTAATGTTGTCATGACATATGTAACGCTTAGTTTGAGATATCTCTGACCACATAAAGTACATATAGCCGAGTCGATCTAGCCATGTTCGTCTGTCTGTCCATCCGTCTACCGTATGTATGACTGCGTTGATCACAAAACCTATAAGAGCTATTCAAATTTTGAATGTAGGTCCTCCTAGTGGAGTACGAGTTTGATTCCGATAATCGCTAACTTGGCCCGTTTCCAAGCAAACGATAAAAATCGATATCACAGCCTTCCTTGTTTTCCACCAATTTTGATATAATAGTAACCAAATTAGAATAGTATATACAGATCAAGTTCCTTTCATTTTATAGCTATTGCCCACTCTCTTGCCATTGCCTAGCAAGGTACGAGCATTTCCGACTTGATCACTCTTTTTTTTTCAAGTGCATTATGTTTCCTGCTTGTAGCTCAAAAATGAGGTCCCCGTCCATCTCAAACTTCCACAAACATATGTATGTTCTGCCTGTATCAAATAAAAATGTAGTTATGCCAAATTTCATTAACTGGGACTGGCTATTGAAAAAAAAAAACCAACTGAGAAAATACCCACATACAAATATTTAAAACTTAAGGAATTTTATTACACAAACTTAATGTCGTTTTGACTAAAAAAAAGGTTTTCGGTTTCGAGTTATAAAACTGCAACAGTTCACATATTGCTTCCGCTCGTAAAAGTTTTTAACTTCCAATTTGACAGTAATTATATAAATTTAGTCGTAAATTAAAACACCTATAGGGCACCATATAACTTCTAAAGCAGTAGCATATAAATCGACTAATTAAATCAACAAACGTCTGTCGTAATCCTCTGGCATGGTGCACCTGTATATATATTTCTATATGTTTTCTTATTTTTACTTCATTCGACATCTCGTAAAATTCGCGCCAAGGAGCCAACTATTAAAAAATCGTAAACGTAAACATTTTTACAACTGACTGAACTGACGTACACTTTTTCGAACCCAAAATTGAAACGTATAAAAAAAAAAACAAAATGCAAATTGAGCTGTTACCGCCCGGAACTTTACGCCTATTTAGGCGCCCAACTTCTAGTTCCGGCAATGATGCAGCCTAAACACTTAATTACGGCCGAAACGCGGCTCGACACATGGCTGACCGTAAAAAGAAAGCCGAGGCGTTGAAATTAGCATACTAACTGGGCAGCAAGGAGGGTGCGAAGCAAATTAAAAATTATCAACCTGCGGCGATCGGTTGCATAAATTTAAAAGTAGAGTTTTTATAACCGAAGGCGTTGAGCTGCAAAATGGTTGACGTGACGTGAGACCAAATTTTATTTTGTTTCTTGTTTTTTTTTTTTTGGCTGCTACAAAATGCACAAAAGTGCGCACATTAATGTCAGCAGAGTTTGACTAATTGCCTGCATTATGCAAGACAGGGTCAGGCGAGGCCAGGCGAGGGGCATTTCCCTAAAGGAAGCGCCCTCGCATCGATAAGATCACCTGGCTGAGGTAACAAGTGCGGCTTGAGGAAGCGCCCCTACGCTGCGACTGACCGCTGCTGCTTTCTTTGATAAATAGTGTGCTAATGGAATGTCATGTCAGCGTTTGTTTGGGCCGACTTTTAACCGAATTGT
Organism: Drosophila ezoana; assembly: GCA_035045725.1. NCBI lineage: Eukaryota > Metazoa > Arthropoda > Insecta > Diptera > Drosophilidae > Drosophila > Drosophila ezoana. The sequence goes on along the minus strand of JAWNOU010000177.1, from coordinate 4,410,115 downwards.
AACAACAACAAGATACAAGCCCAGTGCCGGCTAACACCCTTCCAAATTGGCGTAGGCGTTGACCACAAAACTGGTGTGCCCGGCAGACAGGTGCAGCGACGCGTAAATGTTCACAGTGAAATATTAGTGTATGTGGCCAAGTAAGGGCACTCGTTTAAACAAAAAAGGATTCATTTCCGACACAATGATGTATTTGTACAAGCCCAACTAATGTGTGCTTCCGCTGCCCCTTGTATGTGTGCCTGGGCAATCCTTGCTTTTTAGCTGATCCTTATCGATGTGAAGGCAGGAAATATTAGCGCAAAGTGCAGGCAGTTCCTTTCTATATGTGCTCGCTTTTTAATTGACCAACATTAGCGCCTATTGTTAGCTCCAGCTTTGGCTGTCCTGGGCATGGGTAAAAGTATGTGCTAATGGCGCCTAGTTTTGATCGCTTGCCAACTGATAAGACAATGGAACAGCTTTAGCCAGACAGCAACTGTTAATGAACACCTGCGAGTGTGGCTTTCTGGATTCAAGCCTCATTCTCAAACGATTTGATGTGGCTGCAAGCTTTAGTAAATATTTATTTATCTCGTTCCAGGAATCGTGTACTAAAAATGTATTTAAAAATCTTTCCTATGCTTGAGCTGAAAGTTCTAGACAATTATTAAATTTCTAGTTTTAGGAATGTTGCATTGAACAATTATTTAACAATTTATTCTAGACTCAAACCGAGTACTCAAAAGATTCCCTGGTATATTTGCAAGTAGATTGTATTTTAGTTCTGTGTTTAACTGAATTGGAATCTAGCTTGACAAAAAGTTTTTATTTTATATTATTTTACTAAGAAAATGTTAATTTTCGGAGTGCCATCATCAAACATATTAATAGATGTTGATTGTTGATAGAAAATACCTCTCATGCTGTCTTTAGTAATATTTCATCTTGTAAAACTTTAAACTTTGTATTCTCTGAACACATTTGACTATTGTTTTATATATTTATAATATTTTATTATTATTTTACTTTATATTATTATAATATACTTTATTATAATATTGTATAAATATTACGATCTATCAACAAGTAATTCCCTTTAAAAACCACGTAACTTTACCCAATACATGCTTTACTATGCATACTCAAACATTAATGTACCTATACCTATTATTATTATTATTAATATTATTATTAATGCCCTTTGAACACAATAAACTCTCTTTTTAGCCTGCTGCCTCTCGCTGATCTTTTTCAAAAAAACATAATCACACTATTTATTGCCATGATACAACATTATTTTGTACTTGAACTCGCACGCACAAAGCGCAGCCCTTGATGATTAGCATCCCTCATGTTAACATCTGTTACATTAAACTATACCTTCGCCTTAAAAACACCGCGGCGCCAGACAAACCATAAAAAAAGGAAACCCACCCAAAGTGACGAAATTTTCGTGTAGACGCGTTGATAGTAACCAAAAACGTTGGACGGGGCTTTAAATACTGAAACTACCCCCCACACACGCTCAACTACCCAACTACCTCGGCTATTTTGATAAAATTAACTAAAAATGCCAAGTCAGAAGGTTTTTTCGGGTGTCGTGCACGTGCAATTTTTGCATGCCCGCAATAAGCGCATTAGGTTTTTGTTTTCGTTTTTCGGTTTTTTTTTTTCATCATCTTTATTTTAGGGCTGTCTGAGGGGTTGTTGGCCTCTTCGGCTTATTGTTTGCATATGTGTAACAATTAAACATTTGCCGCTGCAGACATTTTTTATATGCCACCCCGCACTATCATTAACACCACAACCCAACAAGCCGCCCGACCACATGCCAGTTGGCAAGTGCAAAATCTGCGAGTGTTATCGGCTTAATTATTATTATGAGTCCCAGGGCGACGGGTGTCCTCAATAGTCCTGCACTGACTCCACTTGACTCTGTGCACCCCCCAAACCCCCTCGCTCTCTCGCCCTGTTCCATTTTGGTTTATTTGCGTTGCCCATAAACTCGGATTTGAATATGTTTGAGTTTAAATATTGCTACGTCATTGCTCCCATATATATATATATATATCTATATATACCCATGTCTGTTGCGCTGCCAGTTTATATTTTGAATATATATCACTTCTTCTTTTTTTTGGTACTGACTCATTTTTAAGCCGCTTAGCTGCACATGTTAATAAAATGATTATCGGGCTCTGCCTTTTGCTACCATAATGCAGAACTCACCATGCTTTCAGCGTCCGACTTCCGTGATCTGTAAATGGGCTTTTAGTGCCAGCCTGATATGTGTATTTGTTTGATCCGATTGACAAGTTGGCTGACAGATTCGTGCCTCACGCAGAGTCCAAAATGTCAAAGCTAGTTTGGCTTTTAAAACGTTAATTAACTTTAGACGGGATTTCGTTAAACTTCACCTGCAAATGCGGAAAACAGATGAAAATGTTAAAAATACTTTTGTTTGACTTCAAATTTAATATTAAAGCTGCATATAAAATACGAATACAAAAATGCCTTAATAACGAATTCACGCCGAATGGCGAAATATGGGTGGAAAAACTGATCATTTTTATTTAGATAGTTCTTGAATAAAATGAATACAAAAGTGTTTAACCGCCAAATCCACTTCGAACGGCAAAATATGGGAGTGAAAACTAAAAATCCACTCTGAATGGCGGTATATGAGTGGAAAAACTAATAATTTGGAAACTCTTTAAAGTGCATTTAGAATTGTGTGACCCGCACACGATCAAACGCCCTGAGACCAATTGAAACAAAGAACTTTTCAACTGTCAGCTAATTGCTCCCTAAGGAGTTGAAAACCGAACGCAGTCATAAAACACGCTAATTACACACACAGACACACACAGAGCGCATAGTTGGCGACACTTTTCTCTTTCGCTTCCTGCCGCGCTCATATGAAAAACTAATCTAAAACTGACCCCAGCCACTTGACTTTGGCAAAGCAAAGCAAACGCAACTGACGCAAACTGACCGCAGCTGTAAATTAAACGTAAATTGTCAAACTGACAGTTGCCAGGACCAAAAGTTTGCGCCCCGCACAGGTGTCTGCCGGTGGGCAGTTGCCCAGGTGGGCAGGACATGGCAGCTGTTTTCATTATTATTATTGACAGGCGCAACTAACGGGACTATTAAGCGAGGCGTTGACATCAGGTTACAAGTGTCTCCCAGGACCTGCAGCCAGCCAAGGCCCGGGTCTAATCAAAGAGGTCATTAGAAGTGAGTGAGTTGCAGGGTTCAGTTCAAGGGTCAGGGTGCTTGCCTTTCGACTTGTTAGTTACTATACGAGTTGCCTTTTTCAATGCACTCATTAAAGTTAAAGCTAATTAAATTTTGGGCTGCTTGTGGCAGGGGTAGGCCAACAATCAAATGTTGCGCTCGCAACATTGAAAAACAGTTACAACAGCTACCCGCACCCCGATGTACAACCTAAGTAGAAAAGGCAAAGGACAAGCGCAGCAAATTTGAAGCGTTGCGTCTGGGATGTGGGGCAACAATTTTAAGGATCTTGCAACAGACAACAAACAAACGGGCGGTGTCCGAACTCAAATGCAGGCGTTCGACTGGCCCGCGCCGAGCACTGGAGTATGGGTGCTGTGTTGCGAGTCGGGTACGGTTCGTGCTACAAATATGCAAATAGACACAATTTTTAATTAGCAGCGAAGCGCAAATTTCGTAAAAAGCAGCGCCAAATGTCAGCAACAAAAGAGTCGCGCGCGCGTGCCACATGGTTGAGCGTGGAGAAATGCCGAAAAAGGCGACGCGCCATGTGGCCAGTGGAGCCGGCAAATATATCACACACATATTAACAACAAATTCATTAAAATGCGCACCAAAATGTTGCAGAAAAAAAGTAGTGAATATTGTTAATACAAGCAGACAGCTGGAACATGAAACAAAATGCAAAACAGCAAAAAAATATGTATACATATACAAAAGCTAAAGGAAATGATTATTAAAAATCTAAAATAAATAAAAGATGAGAACTTTGCCTTTAGCGTATGACAGCAGCTGTTTGCCGATTGTAGCCGCCCCCCCCTCCACCTCCTCCCTTCGCAGACCATTCGAATTCAAGATTTATGGCGAACGTTGCGCATACGCCGCGTGTTGCACGTCAAAAGGTATACCCACAGTCGTTGCTATCGTAGTTATAGCAAAATTCCTTCCCATTTTCCTGCGTTTCTTTCACTTTTTTTTTTGCCATAGCTCAAATACAAAAGAGTGCATAAAAAATTGTACACATTTCTGTGCATAATCATTTGAACTACGTACGCGGCCGCCGTCTGTTGCCGGGTAATACGCTGCCGGCATGTTACCAGCCAACCAAAATACACACAACGAGACGCCCAGACAAAGAGAACTTTGAATAGCTAGACTAGCGTGTGGGAGGGTGTGGAGGTGTGGAAACTGTGGGGATAGGGTATGCGGCAGTTGCCTTTTTGAACTTGTTTGGCTGTTTATTCGCGCATAATTCACTCATTAATCATTGCGTTTTGGCCAGCTCGTCTGAGCTTCAACTTTGACTCCGCCATGGCATATGCCAGGCAGTCCTTGTCCTTCTTGCATGTAGTTGTTGGGCCAACAAAAACAAACAAAAGGTGACTAAAACTAGCAATGGATATTAGGCAGACAGCTTAGTGGCAAACGGAGGCCAATAATTACAAGCTAATAGAAGAACTGCAGGCAGGAACAAATAAAATGAACTGATCTCTGATAAACGAGATTCAAGCTGCCTCTCGTAATATGCTATACGTGTCCTGACGATATTAAAATGATATTCTTAATATGTACAAAAAAAAAACATTGTAGCTGCAGAAAAACTGTACAAGAGTTAACAATTGAATTTTCGACATAAGGACTCTCATTTTAACTTTGAACTTGGCTGCCGAATGTTGCCAAAATTCCAAGAACACATCACGCTATAAATTCTCATGTAATATTTTTTATATTTTTTGTCAACTACAACAATAAACTGTAATATTTTGTACCCGTATTTCTATTCATTAGCGCCAACTGCGCACAACTGAAAGAAAAATCAGAAAAATATGCAAATTTGTTTTGGCAAAGTCACGATCTGGGCAGACAATTTGCTGATTACGGAACGGACGACGACAGCGAGGCTGATGGCATAGGAAGTGGAGGAATTGTTGCCATTTTTGCAAGCGCATTGATAAAATGATTGATTACACGCAGCCGTCAACTGTCTCTCTGGTTCTACCTCCCGTTTCCCCCTCAGCAGGCGCTACGCACCTCACCTCGTTGCCATGCGAAAATGCAAACATTTTGCAATCAAATTAACTCTTTGGACGCTTAAGCTGTTGCCATTTCCAAACGCAAAAAAAAGGAATTTATCAAAAATTGTAAATTGCCAAAACCATTAAAATTATTAAAATCATGCTTGCCACGAGGGGGGTTGTGGCATTGCCTAAAAGGAGATATAAAAAATGGGGCGTGTCCTGCAGAATTTATCAACTCGTTGGCGGCAAGGATATGCAAAATCATTTCCGCACATTGACAGCCGCTCGTCTAGTTGAACAGGGCATCGGGTCGGGGGGTGAAACTGAACGCTTCATTTGCTCAATTGATATTCTAAACTATCTATAAACAGTTATGTATGTATATACTCCGAGAACTTCTTGGCAACAATGTTCCCGTTGATCGTAAAACAGAAAAAATGTTGACTAAATTTATGCTAAATTGATTTTAAGCAGCGCAACAAAAGTCGACCATTGTCTGGCCAGTCTACAAAGTATGACAAATGAATTTTAATTACCAGCACTAAAAAAGCGAAAAATCTGATGCCCAATCCGTAAACCGAACAATTGAAACAAACTTCATAAAAACGCAGCGACACGAGATGACCGCCGAATCTGAATGGCTTTTCATGGCTTTTCGTTAGGGGGCGAAGCGGGACGGGGCGGACCGTGCTGTATTATTTATAACAGCGACGATTGTCTGCGTCTACAGTTTCAAGGGGTTTATCTTTTGACAGTCGGTCATAATTTTTTGGATCGTTTTTGGCTGATTTGATTTTTCATTGCCTTTTTGCATTCAATTCTCCTGCTTTTTTTTTATGACCACTTCTCTACTCGATTCTACTCAAATAAAAATTGGTCTTGGCCATCTACAATGTTGCCTAATAAATTTGCTTTGATTGATTTTAATGGTTAAGCGCTTCATTGAGCCTTGGAGTGCGACGTGGAGCGTGTGCGGTCCGCCTGGGGACGGCTTTTTTCGCCCCGCCGTTTTAATTTTAATGCTTGCTCCCAAACGAGCTCAGTCGATTGTTAGCGAAATTAATTTCGAGCGTTAGGCGAAAAAGGTCTTAAACATTTTTTATATGGATTATATTCTATGCATTGGATATATAAAAGCATTTCTTACGATTGTTTGCTTTGCAGTTAAATGCCCGAAATTACTGAGGGCAAGGGGGTAGCAGGGCGATAAGCTGGAAGCGAAGCTTTTCAAATGAATTGAAAAGATGTCATCGCGTTTGGCGTTTTTAATAGCCAGCAATGCCTTTGAAAGAACTACGCACAGTGGAGCCAAATAATGAGAAAAATCATTTATAATATAATCATTGTTTTTAATGGTACAGGTTTTTCAGCTAAACATAGTTTAATAAATAACTGTGTGTAAGTTTTTTCAATAATCAATTGTTTTTCTTTGTTGTAACTTAATATCTAATTGATTGATTGATGAAGTTGTCAGATTTTCTACCCAAATGTAATTTAATAATCACCATTGTGTTTGGAATTCAATATCCGATTGCCCACCTAATCCACATATATGTACATAATCCATCGTTTTAATTTATTTATTATTTGAATATATGATTGCTCACTGATTTAAAAATCGATCGTGTTTTCTTTTGTCAATTATATATTAAATTACCTTTTTTTCTGAACTTAGTACCACGGTACCTTGCTTGATTTCCCACAGCTTTCGAAACAAGTTTCATTACAGTTGTCATGTTCAATTTCATTCAGTAGAGTTTTACTTGTCATCTGTTGTTTGGGCACCCCAAGAGCTTTTTTGCTGTTATAACTTACGAAGAATACAATTCATAAATACCCAAAGAGAGAGAGAAAGAGAGAGAGAGAGAGAGGTAGAGAGGGGCACTCATAAAATTCAATTTTGTTGCATGTCGCCGTCATAAAAGTGCGCGGCTCCTTTTGTTACCCGGCATGGAAATACAAAATCTGTGCATTGCTTTGCTGGTCACGTTGTACTCTGAGGCCAGTCTGGCATTGGCCCAGGTTTCTGGCATCAAATCGCGTTGGGTTGGGCCGAACGGGCTTATGATTTAACTGCAGTTTTATCAAGTTATTGCCGCAGGCTCAACTAGATTTGAAATATTATATGTAAACTGTGCCTTACGAGATATATGAAATATTATATGTAAGCTGTGTTTTATTATATATATTAAGAATATGCGCATTTATGAAAAGGATCATAGCCCCTTTTATTTGTATACCATTTCATTCCATGTTAAGGCAAGTAAGGTGCACATTTATTCTCTTTAAATCAGTATAAGGGAGAACCTAGCAAAAAATCTATATTGAATCTATATTTATATGTATATTGCTTTACTCAACAATTACTTATCGACACCTCCTCCACAAACAAGTTGCATTAATCTATCTGTATTTTAGTATTATGTAGCTTTAAAGAATTTGAAACACCTATTTGGCAGATACATTGAGTTTGCTGCAATTGCTTGTGTGAAGCTCTTCAGCGATCAAATATTAACTGATTCACCTCAACTCAATGCTAGTCCCTCACTCACACAGATTTCTCAACTCTTAAGCTCTTCAACGCTGCTTCGCTTATCTTAATCAGCATCGTCAAGCGTTCCATTTGAGGTGTTCTGTAACGTTCCCATTTTACAGCTTCAGTTGTGGCACATAAAGGTCCCAGCTAAAAGCTATAAGATAAGGCGCTGCCATTGCCACATGAGCGGCGGATTAGAGCTGCGGCAACTCTGGCAGGCACTCGTCATAAAAGTGCGCACAATTAAACGCAAGTTAATGGCGTCCAGTGGAGGATTCATTTCATTCCATTTGCCCAAAAGTCACTTTAACGGTGGCCATTACGTGTAAATGCCGCTGATGAGGTGACGCTGATGTTGAGGCAACAATTAAAACGGACGCCCCGGCAGCTAAGCCGGGCTCGTTGCCGTGCTCAAATCTAATCAGCGCAACATCAACGCCGAACGCCTTAAATTATGCTACACAAATCGAATTTATGACACCGGGCAGACGTCTGGGACGACCCAGAGAAAGCCCTCGAAGGCATTTTGCGCAATGAACTTAACCGACAAAAGCCAAATAAAACCAAAGTCCAAAACCGAAAACAATAAAAGCTACATTTGCCAGCAAGCCGTGCAAATAAAATTAAACGAAATCAGTTGGTTAGCTGGAAGTTGGAGCTGTAGCACCACACACACTCACAACCACCCACCCACACACACACGCGCACATACACCTCAACTTTAACGTCAACGTGTTCTGGCTTCTGCTGCTGGACAACATCATCGTGGCCCAGCACAGAGGGTATGCAGGTTTGAATGTCTATTTTGTGCGCTATTTACAGACGACACACACGCGACTAGCACTGAATCTACTGGGAGCTTGGATGGGCTGTGGGGGTGTGGCAATTCGGTTGCTAAATGACGTCGTCTTTTAATTTTTATCTCAAACATTGCAAACGGTTTTTATTGTTGCTTTTAACTGCGCTGGCGTCTGTTTCTCATACTCTCAGCGCCATCTGTGAACGGCTGTTGCAACTTTTGCAATTTGCCCAAAATACCGAGCGTTTTTGCACGGCATCTGGTCGTATAGCTGCTTTAGTCGTCCAGCCCCTTCCGCCCCCGAAAGCGACATCTTTAATTTGAATTCCAACTTATTTATTGTGTTTATTTAAGTAAGATGCCAGCAGGACATCTTTTCTGTGGTTTGTTTACGAATTTTGTTTGGTTTCAATTGCAAACTTTCATTCAGAGCTAGTTGAGGTTGCACTTTGATATAAGAATTCCCTAATAAAAGTGAGCTAGCAGTTGGTTAAATAGTATGAAATGAATGCTCCAAAGTACAAACTTTCTAGATATCCTACATTTTCGACCTCTGCTCTTACTTATCGCACTTAAATAATGTCTGTAATTAAAATACATGAGAATCACATAGAAAGGCGGTAAACGGTAAAATATTGTTACGCAGTTGCAATTTAATTTATGTGCCAAGCCTAAGTTCAAATGGCTTTGAAACCAAATTTTCTGGTGTCTATACTTTCCGATATTCTTGTACCTCTTCTCCTACTACTTAAAGCTTAGAAATTAAAATGCGGCAGAATCGCATAGAAAGGTGATAAATCCAAAACAAAGAAAATATTCTCATGCAGTTGCAAATTAATCCAAATGCCCAAATGTCCAAAGCGCATGCCGAATGAAAATCATGTTTTGTTGACAAAGTTATTAAATTGGGAAATCTTGAAGGAAAATTTATTATAATTCGCTTCGTATGCCATGCAATGAATCTACAGTTTCAGCTTACCCGCTTTAATAGACACCCTTGACACTCTCGGCATGCCCTAATCTTCAGTGGAAATCCTCAAGCCCAGACAAACTGAGGGACTAGCGACCACAAACGTTGACCAGAAATGCGAGAGAGACGGGCTAATAAATCAATAGCCAACTGTCAGCATTGTGTGCGAGTAATAATAATGCGAGCAAACTGGTCAATAATAAACCAAACGGGAATTTGGCAGCCAACGCACAAGAAGACAATGGAGCAACAAATGTCACGAAAGATCCGGAGCTGGTCAAGCGTAAGGAGCAGGACATTTGAATTGGAGATGATGCTGTGCTGGGTCGCTGCGAAGATTTATTTACGTCTGTCGTCGCAGAAGGAATGCGATGAAATAAAACGTATTAAGTCATAAAACGGCCAATACGAAAGCGGATTACCAAGTGTGAACCGAGGAGCAACAACTGCTGACCACTGACCACTGACCACGGTTGCCACGGCGGGGCATCAAATCTAATTATGCCATATACGGGAGAAGAACTATATAAAAGTGCACAGCGGGCGATGGAGGGGGGTGGGCAGCTGTGTGCCAACGGTTTTGCAAAATTTATGCGGCTTTTGTTTTAATAAAAATTTTATCATTGCGCATAAATAGCGAGCAGCAAAAAGAAGCGAGGCATGTGCGCATAAATCTTGAGATGGAAGATGCCACAAGGAAAAACGAATACGAGGCAAAGCAATTATATGCAATTTATGCGGTGGTCACAGGCGCACCACCAAGCCACCCACAACCCACTAGCCGCACAGTCCGCAACCCACAACCCACACACAAAACCAAATTGAGAGTCCGATGGCGTCGCCTGTTCGAAGCAACTTGTGAAAATTATACGAATTGAATGTCTTAAAACGAAAAAGGCACTCGGTTCCGAGTTGCTGGCTGGCTTGTGCCCGGTTTCTTGCCTTTTTATCAGGTCCAAGCTGCAAATTTATCAGCTGGCATAAAGTTTTCTTTCTTTTCCGACAGCGACTGCACTTTTGCTGTTTCATTTGGGCCAAAACCGCAGAGCGCCAACAACAAAACCGCACGCCAGAGATACACAGAGATAAGTTTTCTTTTATTGCAGTTTTGGCCCAAAAAGTTTTATTGCGACCAGAAAGGAAATGCTTTTCAAATGCTAACAAAATAAATGCCAAGCGCCCAGAGAAAATTAAGAAGCTGCCATCTCCGCCTGCAGCCACATTCAACTAAAGAACTTGTCTTGGTATCCAATTGAAGATGCGTCTTTGGCACAACTTCTCAACCAAATTAAAATAAAAAACTATCTGCTACGAATGCAGCTGCTGTCCCAGAGACAAATCAGCTCGTGTTTACCTAACATATCGAATTCTTTTGTAGTTCTGCACAAATTTATACGATGCACTTATACATATATACTTATATCGTTAGATAATATAGATTCTCTACGTAACATGAAAATTTGCAGAGAACATTGCCATGAAATGCGTAAATTAATCAATCAGTAATAGTTACCTCAAAAGGTAGATGTGCATATACTTAAAAGCAGGGCGTTTATCTGTATCTTTTATCAGTCTGTTTCTATACGACATACATAATTAACATTCATGTTAATCAGAGTTGAAAACAGGGTTTAAACCAAACTCTCGAAACTATCAAAAACAACACTTCAATATGAACATGAAAACATGTTAATCAGCATAAATATTCAGGTTGCATCTCTTTTTCTAATTATACATTTAAATCAGAGTACCTAAGCATAGTAAAACATGCACTTTATATATAAGCATATACCTATTGAATACAAATAAAACAGCATCGACTGAAAGCAACAAAGCAAAGCAAGCCCCTTTCCAACAGAATGCTCATTCAAATCTACAGCAACTTTTGCCATTTTGCAAAGTGCAATAGCAATGGCAAAAGATACATCAAGTCGTCGTAGACGAACGATACTTCAGCGCGACCCACACCTTGGCACTCTACACTTACAGGATACAAAACGCATCTACAGCCACAGATACAGATACAGAATGGCAAACAGAAAAGCGTAAACGTGGCAGGAAATGCGGGCTTGCTCATTATTTGCGCTGAGTGCGGCTGAGTCGACGGCTGCGACAACGAGTACTTTGCATAAATTTCAAATCTTACAACACAACAAAAAAAAATATATAATAGAAGTAAAAGAACCCAAATAGATGACAGAGCACACAAAAGGACATCGATAGCGATACAGCCACAGCTGAAGCTGCAAATGTAATGGAAATTGAAGGGCGGTCCAGGCCGTCCTGCTTCTGCACCTTCGCGCCGTGTCAAGTGCGTCGTCGCGGCGTGGCACCGCGGCGGGGCTGACAGAAACAGAAACAGAAACAGAAAAAAAATGCAATGATACGGAAAAATTAAAAACATTACGACTGGGAATGGGCACTCAGCCAGTGCTGCTATGAAGCTGCAAAATATTGTGGATACGGAAATCTCAAATAGGCGTCGTCAGAGTTCTAATGACATCCACCGCAGTCGCAGTTCAAGTAGAGGCCGCTCACAATTTATGGTTGCAATTATGCAGCAAACAGTTGTCGTCAGCATCGGCAATAATTGCGCTCGAAATTTGCATAAAAAATTTCATTCTAAGTAGTGGCTAAAGATGCGACAATCAGAAAGAGCAACCACCCAACCACCCAGCCAGGCAGCCAGGCAGCCACCCAACCATGCCGCCAGCAAGTGTTACAAATTGTGAGCATACAAACCCACTTTGGCTGTCCTTGGTTTCGATTGACGTGTAATCCTGTCCTTGGCATTTTGCCGGGCGTGGAGCCAAGGACAATGCAGGATAACGCACAAAGTTCCAACCGAGGGGTGTCAAAGTCAAGGCAAACGCAACCCGCACAAAATGTCAGCGCGTGTTGGGACCTCAAGGACAACCGCATTGCTTGCTCTTGCTTTGTGTGTCCAGGATATTGATTTAGTTTTGATATTGTTCACATTTAATTAGCGGATTGCAAGTGTTTAAATTGAAATTCTAGATGTGTGCGCTGTGGCAAAAAAAAGAGACTGAATAAGTTCGAATGGTGAATTAAATTTAAAAAGCGCGTTAACTGTTGATTGGATCTGCGCGGGTAATCCCAAATTCCATGGGTGTTATTGCGAATGTGTTAAAATTAATTATTATTAATTCTAAATAGAAAGCTTATTATTATTGGCATATTTGGCCTAAGATTATTTAGAATACCTTCGGGTAACTATCACCTTAAAACCTTATTACCAAAAAGAGGCTAACTTCTTTATAAAAACTTCTTTAAACAGCATATGTATCTTACCCCATATGAATAATTATTATAAATACAAGTTTAAAATTGTTATTTAATTTTTTTTATATTAGTAAATGTTTAACAAAACAATTTCCGACTTAGTGTCTAGCAATTAAATAAATAAAAAAATCTATTTTAAAATAATGTCCCATTTATTTAAAAGCCATGTCTGAAATCTGTCATCCTGTATTTTAATTTAATGAATGCAATCTGGTTTCCTTTCCAACTGCCGACTCAAATTCTCTACCAATTTAACCCTTTATCATTAAATTATGAATTTTCTTCCATTTCATTAAAGCGCGACCGCAAGCCAGTTGTCATCGTTCTTGTCGTTGGCTTTCTCAATGTTCAAGATGCCATTTAACCTCCGGTTAGAGTTTCAAAGTTCAAACCGAAGACAAAACATTTACTCAGCATCCATCTGGCAGCGAGAATGTCTTTCAGTTCCGAGAAACGCCAATCGCGCACAATTTGTTACAATATAAATGACTTATGTCCGCGACGGGCAGCAGCAGCAGCAGCAGCCGCAGCAGCAGCTGCTGTTGCAACAACTTGGCTCCATAACCCCTCCCTCTCTCTCTCTCCGCAGCCCGGTTTTTAGCCATAAGCATAATAAATTTTTACGCTTGAGCGTGTAAAGTAAACTGGAAGCCACCCAAACCCAAAATCAGAGCCAAAAACCAAGGCAAACTATAAATTTATAATGCGCGAAAGTAATTTTATGACTTTGCGGTTTTAGCTTTGGTTGCTGGCATAAGCGACTACAACAAACGGCCATAGATACAGATACATTTGTTAAGCATACGCAGTGGGTGGGTTTTGTTAGGCGGCAAAGTGTGAAGACAAAGCTTACAGATATAGTAAATCAAAGGCGCAAGTTGCAAGTTGTTGGGCCATGTTATCGCAGCAGCCGCTCAGCCAAAATAATAAGCGCCCGACGTCGCCATATTTATTTGATTAACTGCCTTTCGCACTTACACACACACAACACACACACAACACACACACATGCACACTCACTCCACTGGGCGCAATTATAGATACACATGATTACAAACAATAAATTGTTGTTTTGACACTTGTAATGGCTGCTGTTGCTGCTGCTGCGGCTGTGGCAGCCACTTTCTGGCACAATGTTGCACAGGAAGCAATCTTTAAACTACAGCTGTAAACTGAAACCCAACGCACGAGCACTGGACAATTGGCCCAAGCTAATGCTCATCGCTTATTGTGGTATACAAAATTGTTTTATTGTCGCCACATTTCAAAAAGTGGAAAAAAAATAGAATAGAATTCACTTTTTATTGCAAATTTATTCAAATCATTTGTAATCTCTGCCAGCCTAGCGCTGCCCCCAATCCAACTTCATGGACCATAAAATTGCGTGTTCTTATTATTATGGCCATTGCTGTTGTAGTACGGGCACTTGCTAAGTGGTCCACAGTGTGTACTTCTTGTATTAGGGGCTATTTCTGTGCGAACTCTATCAGGTGGGCGGGGCAAATTTGTTTTTTAATAGGTTTGTGTGTGGCTTGGTCAACAACGGCTAAATATAATTTTCATCTTCAAAAAGTGTGTTTTATTTTGCGGTCAAAGTGTGAAAAGTTGAAAGGTGGCTTTGGAAAATATTAAAAATCATATTAAAACTATACTTGAGATACTCACAAAAAAAAAGTTAAACCTCTTGTAATAAATAAAAAATAATTTACAAAAAAACTTTAGGACAATTCGTGCTTGGCATTAGGTTAAGGTAGCTGTTAACTTTGACAGTGAGCAGTGAGAAAGTGAACCCTTAAGAATATGAAAGAAATAAACAAAGAAAAAACAAAATAAATAAACATTCGGGATCACATTCCTGCTTAACAGGTTAAGGTAGCTTGAAATTGCATAGCTATTTTTGCTAAACGAACCTAATGCGATTAATTATATTAAATAATTAACATAATAAACAATAATTATCCATTTAGACAACCACTTAAAAAATCCTACTCTTTACTTTATTTAGACATAGATTCGATTCTAGCTTGCAATCGTTTATCTACATGGTATCTCAAATGGTATAACAGAGTCTACTTATGCAAATGGAACTGCTTTGGCAGTTATTTTCTCATGTTCTTTAACACCCTCTGACAATTTCGCAGCGACTCTTAAATCAGCTGAGGCTCGGGTCCACACGTTTAAGAATGCAACTGGGAAACTGCATGCCAAACAAAAGCAACAACTGGAAAAACAACAATAAACAGCAAAAGATTTTTATATTTATTGCCAAGGACTTGGCAGAGCTGTGGGCACCCTGTGCGTTGGCAGAGGGAGGGCAGTGCATTAACCCCTTTTAGCTCAAACCCAAGCGTCAGCGCAGCAAAATGACTCATCAAACGAGGGCGAGTTGGCGGAGAGCCGAAGCGGGAAGTAAAATGTACAACTTGGCATTTTATTATTATGATTATTTGTAGTATTTGCCGCTGCCGCTGCTTCAAGTTGAAAAGAAAAGAAAACTGAAAAGTGCATAAAAATGCAGCTGAAGAGGGTTGCCGCCGACTCAGAGTCAGACTCCGACTCAGACTCCAGCTTCGACTGCGTCTAATGCTCAAATTGTATGCATGGACTTCAGCTGGACTTTTGTTTCTGTTTACCAACTGCCGCGAGCGTAAAATGCACTTTGTGATTAGTCCGAGGGTGCCGTCGACGGTTTTGCTCCTGCGCCAGCTCCTGCTGCTGTCGGTTTCCAATGCAAACCCAACCGTTCCCTAGATCCGGACCATTGGCTTTGTTTTCTTGACAGCAGCGTCTTGGCTGCCGTAGAAGAACGAACACTTCATCATGTTTTAAAGTTCAATAGTCATCATCGAGCACATCAACGTGCCGATCGAGTCGTCGCCCAACCCTTAAATCAAGTGAGCGCTTAATGTTTAATAAATGTGTAATGCATAAGCAAAGTTTTCAGCCCGAAGCGTTTTCCTATCGCTGCTATTCCTGCTGCTGCTGCTGGTGGTGCTCCACCCTGGCCGTGACTCATAACTTCTTAGCTCTTTGCGCACAGTGGAACATATCACATTTAAATGTGCAGAGGTTGAATGTTTAGCAAGAAGTTAAATTTAGTTTGAAACAGTTTTAATATTGTTTACATGTGGTCAAGCTGGCAAAATTAAATTATGTAGGAAATATATGAAAGCAACATGAGGATAAATTATTTATGCATGTGGATAAGCCTTTTGTGTAACGTTGACGAAATATTATAACAGGTTAGCTGTTAATTTTGCTAGTAGTTAACATTAAGATTATTTAAAACATAAATTTTATTCAATAAAGATTAATAAAATATATCTAATTTATATAGGCGAAAATAGGATATATTATTAGGACATGTAGTTAAACCTCTTATCAATAATATCTGTTTAGGTAAACATTTGAAAGTACATTTATGTTTGCCAACAGCTGACTTCGAGCGGCATATGGAAAAGACGAAAGAATTTCTTATCAATCATCAGAGCTTAGTAAAGTAACAAATAGTTAAGACCCCTTGTCATTGCTGTATGATGCCATTGACAAAGTATTAACCTTTAGTTCCCACTGTGCGCTGTATAACCCTCCAATCCAGTCGCTCACTTTAGTTGTTTATTGTGTTAAACTCCCTACAGCGCACTTGAGCATATTTGCATGACCCGCTTGTCGACGCTAAGTGTATTGGCATTCCAGGGCCCTATTCAGAGGTAGAACCAAAAACCCGAAACAGAAGGAGAGTCCCGTGTTTTGGTTCAAGGATAAAGCAATAACAACAGCAACAACCAAAAAATAAAAAATGTATCGAACCGGGCACACCTGCAAACTTTTGAATGAAAAACACTTGAGGGCTTTACGCGTCTCACAATTTAGGGTGGGCTGCTGCTCCTCAAGTGCGTTTAACAAAAATTGTGAAGTGCGTCGCAGTTTAAGGAGTATCGAGGCGAGCAGAGGTGAGTAGAGAGAGAGAGAGGGGTCGATGGAGGGGTAACTCTCTGCCGGTAGCCACAATTTTCCCATGACATGCACATGCAATTTAAAATTGTTTCCCAATATGTTGCCAGAGTTGCCTTTGTCAACGCATTTTGTGTCACATTTAATTGAAATCGCTACCCTCACCTGCTGCAAATGCATCAGAAATCTGTTCGCCTTTTGTATGGCGCTGGCTTTGTTATTGTAAATCATTAAAAGTGCCGTGGAATTTATGTATATACTATGCCCCAACTATGATAGGGAGCCGGCAAGGCACCCTACAATATCGCTGTGGGAACTTTCTAATGCTTTACCCAGTTTTGGGTTATGTAAACTTTGTCCAATTACTTGCAGTCGCCCCCTCTCTAAGTACTGTGAGAAACACAGTCACAAAACTGCGCAGCGGTGACTCATTTGTATACGATGCACAGTTTATTGATGACTTAACCTCATTTCGAGCGGTCTGCAACACCTGGCGACTAGCACCTGGCACCTGTTTACTCTCGTACACGTACATGTTAGGTGTGAAAATGGGTAAGCGGAGCTCGATCTCTCTCTGGGCCAGGGCTGCGACGGCCTGTGATCGATCGATCGATCGATCGATGATCGTGTCTCCATTGTTTTCTGTACATATTTACCTTTTAAATAAAGGATAAAGCAGCAAATGCGTATTGTGGAGCGTTTGGGGATTCTAATTGATAAATAATGCCATGTGACAGATCAATGGCCTTTAGGCGGGCCCAGGCTAATCCGGATCATGCAAATTGGGAATTTGGGCTTACAAAAATCTTAAATGTGAAGCCGGAGAGTCAAATAACTGATATGTAATACTATACGAGGCTTAAGAACATCAGAAAAATTCTTTTTACACATTATAATTATATGCGAGAAATATGATCATCAAATTTATGCTTGATATTTTGTGTATAATTATCTTTAATACATACTTGGTGTTCCCGTTTAGATAACCCAATTTTCACACATATCTCGACAGCATGTTGGAACAGGGTGTGAGCACGCGACGTTTATTAATTATGCTAACAAAATGTTATCTGTGCGAGCGTGTGCCCCGAAAAATATATATCTTTGCATATATTTTATGAAAATTTCATGCGATTAATTAGAAAAATATGCAAATTATTTTGAACTGCGGTCACATGGCAAAGGACACGTGTAATTGTTGCTAGTCGACGCGCCGTTTGACAATATGTCAACTGACAACAAACAGCCCTCGTTTAGGGCCGAGGGCGTGCGGCAGGCTACAGTCTAGCTGGTACAGTACAGTCTGTCACGTGTTGCACTCGAAGAGTCCAGGAAGCAAAGGAATGAAATGCACGATAAGCGCAACACGAGAAACCACTTGGGAAAGTGGCGTAAAATAGTTGCCGGCGATAAGTTCATTTGATGTTAATTTGGCGGTGGTGGCAGCCGAAGCAGCAGCAGCAGCGGTGGTGGTGCTGGTGGCAGAGTGGTGGGCGCATAGCCGCATCCTCTTTTATTCACACGCCGGCCAAAAGGCAAACCACGGCAAACCAAAACAACAACAAACAAATGCGGATAAGTTTTGTTCTTGTGCGTGTTGCAACAATTAAAAAATTGAGTGCACCCAAAAGGCAGCCAGCGCTGGGTTTTAGCATGTAAATTGACGCACCACCCTTGCCTGCCATACACACACACACACACACACACACACTGACACACACCGGTGCTCAGCTCTCTGAGTCACGAGACGACCCGCATATGTCACCGTCACCATGTCCAAAAGGACCCTAGACGCAATCTACCGTACGTCCAATGCTGCCGCATGCAGCGTTAATTACTCACTTCAGTCGCGTTTCGGAGTTCGACGTTCTCACGCCCCGTTGTATCTGTATCTGTATAGCCGTGTATCTGTATCTGTATCTGTATCTCGATCTGTGATTGCTCTCATGTTTTGCCGCTTCAATAGCTGCGTGCAATTCGACGGTCCTTGACACTGGAAATTTGTCACACTCTCGGCCACGGCTCGAGCGGCGTCTGTTTAATTGTGCGTGCGATGCAAAACTCATCTCAATCTCGGCCTGCTGATGATGTTGTCGCTGCCGTTGTTACTGCCCCCCGATCTTGATGAAATGTCACACAGCGCTAATGCAAGTTAAACTCCATTTAGCCGTAATTTTCTCGCTGCCTCATTGCTAATTTCTGTGCGAATGCAGCGAATTCCGGCCGCAATTATTCGATAGAGCGTGCTAAATTCTGCATCGAGTTCATGGGAATGACATCACGTCGAATTAGCTAGAACGCTATCATTTGTCTGCGCTAATGAAAAAGGTCAAGCAGCGTAGAGAATAGAGAGTAGAGTGGTGCAACCGAAGCAAGTCAAATCTGTTTTGTTCAATGGCTTTGAACCAAAAGACTTTTAAGCACGGGGTTCCAATTTGTTATTTACTAAGAACCAGGCCTTAAATTTGATAAAGAGCAGTCGAACCTAAACTGAACAATATATTTTCTGTAAAAATCAAGCTCAAGAGCACAGACATATGGAATAATTTTTGTTTTTAAATTGTTAAAAATATATTGTTATTAGTTACTTGTATACTTAAAGTTTTTGATTTTTGTTCAAGTGAAATCCGATATATATTATATATTTGTATGTACATATGAGAACAAGAATATTTTCACTATACAATAAATCATGCCATGCAGGATCTCGATCTTTGGAATTTTAAAAATACCATTTTAGGTCTTTCATTTTACGCTCACGTTGTCTTCAGTACGTTCAAGACTAATTTCTTCATAATGAATGAAAGTTTAAATCCTATTAGGAAGTGTAAAAATTATGACTTAATTCGGTTCGAAACTGGGCTTATAGATATGGAGAAGAAGGTTCCTGAACCGAAAATTAATATTGATTCGTAATATTGCGTCGAACGATCAAAAATATTTGGTTCGTGTTTTCTGCCTGGGAACAATTATCCATATTTCCCTTACTTTAAGCTCCTTCCAGCAAACAGCGCACGTGTGTCGTTTGACGTCACAGTCCTAACCTCAAAACATCACTCATAAGCTCACAAAATTTGCCATAATTGCCATATAGAACATAAACAGTCAGTTGAGCACTTGTCAAGAATCTATGTATATTGATATCATACAGCATAAACCCAAATCCAAAAACCAACCCACCCACGCCCGCATTTCCAAACAACTTGCCCTAAAATTGAAAAGAGCACGCAAGGAACGCATCGCCGCTTGAACCGAGGGGAGTGGGCGACGGCTATAGTTAAACAAATGTTACGATTGTCTGGCAATTACCAAATTATTGTTATGTATAACTGTTCAAGCACATATCTATGGCCATTATAATGTATCTTTGGTGGGCCATATGCGTGCACAGTCCGGACAGGTTATGGCTTTCAGGTGTGCCCATTGGAGAAACCAACCCCTCAAGTTATTCGAGCCATAATTCACGGACGCAACTGTACCGTGCCATATATCTAATCAACAGCTATGGCTACATTTACTCTCGACTGCCCAGCGGGACTGCCTTTTGATTTCTGGCCTCTGGCCGTCGTCCATTCATATTGCATCATTGTCATTAGCCACCCCACGTTAGCCTCTGGGTCAGGGGGCTGTTTGTTGTCGCCTTTAATTGCCAGACTTCACATTTTTTTGGGTAGTTTTTTTTATATACATACTTATGTAGATTTCTCTGGGCTATGGTGAATTACCGCTGATTGTTTTCATTAGCAATCGTAATGAAGTAAATTATGAACTGTGCAGGACCTCAATTGCCGTTTGCTTTTGTTGTTGTTGGCCCACAATTTTTGTTAATTAGCGTTAATTTGATAACAGTCGCCGGATGTGGGCTGTGACTTAGTTTTTATTGTTATTTGATTATGCGTGTGCGTGTGCTTTGCAATATGTTAAAAAAATCTAAGTCAGTGTCAGTGCAGATTCATATTTAGGTGGAAGAAATTTAACGCCAACAAGATGGAACAGTTAACTTCGTACTAAGTCAAGGAGGAGTTTTGTTGAGCTTAATATAATATAATGTTCCACAGGTGAATTGCTTGCAAAAAAGCTGGAGTCTTTGGTAGATGAACTGTCTAAGTGACAAGGGTATTTAAGAAACTGAAGAACGATAATCTGGATTCCAGACCCATTAATATAGAACTGTCTAAGCCGAAGGACATAGCAAGCAGTGCTATTCAAAAAGTAAAGTTGATATTTCGAAATTATATTCCATCCTTATAATAATAATAACTGAAATAACAAGCCGTCGCGCTATTGCGCAAAACGAGTTTCCGCTATAATATGAAAGATTATTCAGCGGTTCTACTATTATTATTATTACTATAAGATATATGTCATATTTGGACACTTTGGCTCTTAAAACAGATACAGATTTACTTAAAAATCAGCCTATCAGCAGCTCAATGAAATTAAACCGACTGGATAATATTATTATGATTGTTATGCATTACTTAATAGGTCTTTCTACTAAAAAGGAATATTTTCAATTAGTTTCAGCAAATGAGAATCTATAAATTTTCTTTGACTGTGTTTCTGTGATATCCAGACAGGTTTTATTTTCGCAATTGTTTAGTTCCTTCTCACTTTCCATAAATTATACATTTATTGCATATCAATATACAATGCTACTTTATAGCTATTGCCTACTCAACTCACCACATTATTCAGATCTAGTTGCGATAAACGAATCCTTACTTACACACACACATCGCACACACACACGGTTGCCCCTCTTTGTGTGGTGTCACAATTGAATGCCAAGAAATTAACTGATATTAGCAACATTTTAATTAAACACAAGTTGTAGTTGCAAAAGCATTTTACATAAGTACCCACATGTTGCCACATTGCGGCATGCCCCAGCTCCTTGGGTACAGCTACTGGTACCGCCTCCTACGCTTCTACCCCCTCTCCCAACCCCATGTGTTGCATACATAAACTACGCAATTTTAGCGCACTTTTGCCTGAGGGGCCGCCAGCCGCCTGTCAAAATCTCATTGCGTGCACTCAATTTGCCTCAGAGCTGCAATTACACATATTTTTAGTTAAAGTGTGTGGCACGTTTTAATGTTTATGGGAGCGGCAGATGTTACCCAATGAATGTATTTACAACTTGCAATTTGTGCATGTGTGTGTGTGTGTGTGTGTGCGTATTTAAACCCTTCGACTATCCTAGGCAACAAATTTAAATGCGGAAAAATGCAAATAGATGGCACGCAATGCAACATGATAATTTTCCTGGTGGGCTCTGCAATGTGCAGCAGAGGGGCTCCGCTGTGGCAAGGGAACTCCTTTTGTTTTTAACACTTTGCCAGCGTTGAACAGGGGTAGGTCCCAGGGTTAAGGAAATGGCAATAGCTACGCACATTTTAGCAGCTGTTGAGGTTTGCGATTGCAACAAAAAAAAAAGGTACTCCCCTACATTTACCCCACACCCCCATCGAACAGCAACCTACTTGTGCAGTTGACAACTGCAACAGCCTCCGCAGGCCGCATGGTCTCAGCTTTGTTGCATCCTTTGGCCTCTCGGTTCATTGACCGCATTATGTGCCGCAGTGAGCAGTTGCTTGATATCGTCAGGAGAGGGGCGAAAAAAGAAAATAAAACAAGGAAACAAATCCAAAAGCCACCAAAGAAACTGCGTAAATATGCGTAGAGTGCGTGTTGCACACAGCCCCTTCAGCTGTGAGTCGCCTTCTTGTTACTGCCCGTTCCCTTTGTTTGCATGCCACAGATGCTTTTTGCTTTATTTGCATTTGTGAAAGTTGATTTTCATGATGATGCCAAAGCTGCACTGCATCGAGTCGCGCCCACGTGCTTTTTGATCTTTTCTCTTCAGCTATCCTTTTGCCGAGGTCGAATCCATGAGCGAGTCCTAACGACCTTTGTTTTTAATCGGTAAAGTGCAGCGTCTATTTGCGGTATCTTTGAATCTGCGCCAGCTTCTTGTGGTTAGGCATTGCGGTAACTTGCACCCTTTTGTGAGGAGCTGAGTGCATGGGGTAGTTATACTAAAGAGTATTTGTTTGAGGTGCGTTTTATCTTGTGCCTGTTAAAGTTAACAATAAGCTTAACATGCGATCAAAGTTGTCTTCTCACGTGTGGCGCATAGCAGAGCTTCCTGTCAACAATTTAGCTAACAGCTAATCTACTTGGTCCTTACATATTAGACAAGGACAGGGTTGACACCTCGCAAAATAATTGTTTTCACTTAATTTCAACTCAATATATAAAAAGTTTTCTAAATTTAAGAACAATTCCTTTTATTTAAAATAAATGTATCTCGAGTTTATAAAAAAAAAAAAAAAAAAAAAAAAAATATTTTAAAAAAATATTTTCTAAAAAAAAAACATTTTCCTTTTTATGGTAAGTTTCTAATGTTTAAGAATAATCTGTTTTTGAGTGTGTTATGCTACTTAAACTTAGGGGAATTAAAATCTCTAAAATACTTGACTATATGACTTTTACGGTATTACATCTTATTTGTACATCTTATCCATTCAATACTGAAAACTATTATATAATTTAAAGATTAACTGTTATACTATCCTCAACAATCTTATGTAGCTAACCCTTTAGCCTCTTTTGCATATCTCTTGCAACTTAATGAAAATGAATTACACTCTTACATTTCGCATGGTTCTTTTTGTTTTGTTATATATCATCAGCATTTATTTACCACTTGATACGCATTCTTAATTGCAAAAGCCGTTGTTGCCCCAGACTCTGTAGCTAACCTTTCCTACACATTAATACCCACTTGCCGGGCTCCTTTTGATGTATGCCTGACACTTGAGGGTGGACACATTTCTAAATTAATTTGGTTTGCTGTTAAATTTGCATAAATTCTCTTAGCTAGGCTCGCCAGTTGCTATTGACAATACAGATTTAATTTTTTTCATCTGCTGCTGCTGCTGATGTTGCGGTTAAGGGTTAACCAGGAGGCACTCCTCAACTCCTTAGCTCGCCAAGTGATTGTCATGCCTGCCAGTTGTCAGTTGTCAAGTTGTCCAAGAAGAGGCCACCAGGCCCCGCCTACTCCCTATCATACCATTGCCATCTTCCGTCTTGCCCATTAAACACTTTTGTATTAATTGAAGCGTAAAAAGAAAGAAATTCAACGGGTGCCAGGGGCTTGTTTTTCTCCAACTGCATCTCACGCTCCCCTTAACGCTGGCCCTCTCTCTCTTTCTCTTTCTCTCACTCTCTTTAATCCTTGTGCCTCTCGCTTGCCTTGCTGCAGTCAATAACCTTTTAATGAGATTTATAATTGTCAGGCTGTGCCTGTCGAGGTGTGTGTGTGTGTGCGTGTAAGTGAGGTGTGTGCCGGTGAGATTATTGAGGTATTACATTGTGGAAAGCATCTCTCACCCATTCTCCAGCTCCTTCATGCACTGTTTGCGTAGCAGCTTATTGAAATTAACGCTTCGCTCGGCTCGTTTAGTTCAGGCTTAAATAAATTTGCATATACAATAATTTTTTTCTTCTTCTCAAAACTCATACTATCTCTTTCTCTCACGCTTTTCGAGGTCTGAGGGTCGTTGTTTACGCTGTTCGCCAGGATTAGTGTCATGACTTGGCAGCCTACTGACATTTCGTGTAGCCTGTCTTCATTCATCATCTCGGGCTTATCTAACTTGCAGCAGGTAACAAGCTGCAAGATCGATTGATACACTCTGGAACTGCAGATTCTGAGGATCTGTTTTCACACACTTTCGAGCTGGTCATAAGGCAATTACGACGCTGCTATGCAATACACTATCAATAACAGCCAGACCCTAACGCAGTTGTCACCTGTCCCCCCGGGCGAACTAGAGCTTCCTGCCCACAACGAGGAGTACCTAATGACGCGTGACTTGAGTTAGCTGTCTGGAAGTTACCAATATATTTATGTCAGTATATATATACATAACGCTATTGACTTTTTCGCAGTCCTCGTAATCATAGAGCACCGGACACAGTTGGAAGGGGCCTCGGGTTTGGCTTCCTGTGCAATGGCTGTAATTGTCACATTTGATTATGTCAAGATGACTTTATAATTACCGCAATGCCGCACACGTGTGACAGTTTAAGTGCCGGTTGCAACCGCATTGAGAACAGAATGCGGCGCGTTATTTGCAAACCGCTGGCCAAAAGTGAAAATTACCGTAATTTGCCATGAGTATACTATACATACATATACATACATATCTGCTGCTGCTGCTCGTTGGAAACATATTGTCCGATTCGCCGGAAATGTCAGACAGCTATGTTTTTTATTACGCTGCCAGAAATCTGTGTGGTGGGCGGAAGAAGGCGGTTCCAGGGCGAAAAAAGTGTGTGTAAAAACGTGTGAAAAGTGTTGAAGGCTGACATTTGTTGATAATTTCAAGCAGAAAGAATCTTTGAGATCCATACAAATTTTGAAAGTGGGTTCAAGTACAGAGATTATTTAGCTAGAGGAAAATCTATTTATGCTTTATACTTTAATTTTATATATACCCTAATGGCAATGGGAAGAAGTTTGTGAAAATGTGAGAAACACGCAAAAGAAAAGCATCAGCATTAATATGTATGTAAGAAGACATAGAGACCTGTTTCGGATAATCGATAACTTGTCCCGTTTTCAAGAATTCAATAAAAATCGATATCGTAAACCTGTGTTTTAAGCAAAACTCTTAGACGTTAATGGCTAAAGTCACCAAAATTGAATAGTGTTTTGTGTTGTTGGAAGAAGGTTCAGGGTATCCCCTAGTCGGGCACTCTTACTTGTTTTATTTATCATCGTTTACGAATAGTTTTTCCCCCTTACTCAAACTTGTATTGAATTCGGATTTAATATGAAAATTTACATACTAAGATAAAGTATCTGTAAATTTAAAGCTATATTTGATAAATTCCCACACCTGTTAGCACTTGGTATTCAAATTAAATTTTTTTAAGCATTTTGAGATGACATTTAAAATGTGTTGTTAATGTGATATATGTCGTCGGTGTTGCCGAAGCTGTTGTTCTCGTCAAACGCGAATCAACACTATTTAATTATTCATATCAAACATTTTATTACACTTTTAGTAATTTAATGCATGGCGGTTTTTCCTTTCCTTTTTTAACTTTTTATTTACATTTTCAGTTTTTTTTTTATTTTTTTCTTAATTTTCTTTTCGTTTGTCACATTTAATTGAATTTATGTATTTTTATTGTCGCTCGCTTTTCGTACAGCATTTTTGCATTAATTTTTATGTTTTTAAATATGTGTACAGGTCTATTTATTTGTATTTTTCCGAAAGACCAGACTGTTTGTGGCTGTTTATTTGGCTGCACCGCTGCCGCAGGGCAATCGACTGACGAGCGCTCAAATTATGCAAAATAATTTTCAACTGTCACGCATATCAGACGCTCCGACGCCCCCGGACAGTTGCTTATCGTGTGGCAACAATCGTGAAATGGCTTTAATTGATTCTAATTTGGTTTCCCGATGGTCTTCCCTTGGTGGTTGCCACCTGTGCGTTTCTCAAGGCGTGCTGCTAATTGGCTCTAACTTCAGCTCCGTGTGTGGCTCAATGACGGACATCAAGAGCGGGGCGCGAAGTCTTCCAAAGTCCACATAACATAACTCGGTCTGTCACCCCTCCCCCCATGCTACGACTATCTGACAGTGTGTTGGACTGTCAAAATATTTTTGTTGCATTTTGGGTGTGTCCTGTGCTCTGTTTGTTGTTTTTGTTTTCATGTTTTGTTAGCAAAGTGCAGTCGGCTAGGAGGATTAGTTGCGATCCGTTTCGTTTCGTTCCTTTCTGTTCTGTTTGTTGTTTTTGTCGCAGTTTATGATGCGTACAGAGTTCCACTTTCGGCAGTTCATATTTTGTGGTCTTTCCAACTGACAGTTATGGTGGGAAGCGTTGCAAGCGGCTCCCTGACTAGCCCCCGGGAATCGAAATACCGCACGATATCAAATGGGAGTTTGGTCAGGTTCCTAATTAGTAATGGAACATTGCCCATGCAAAGTTATCCTAATGAGCTTAAGTCGCAGCTCTTAGGGCTTTGGATGGCCCCAAAATTGTTTCGCTTACTGACCTAACATATCCTCCATGCTTTGCCTGCAACTGTACCCAAGTCGAATAAATACCAGCTGTCTATTTTTTAACCCTCTCCCATGGGTGATATGAATACATAGAAATATTGCCAATCGCAATCGCAATTGTCCAAAATCAATTTTTGCACTGCAAAACATGACTCAACACTAAACACAAGTCGCTAGAGAAAAATCATAAATAAAATATGATGCATAAGCAAATACAATGGCTGGACGGGCGAGAATGCATCTAAAAAACTATGAATATTCATAAACCTATTGAACAACAATAGAAATTGATGATGTGTTGTCAAATCGCAGAGAACGAACAATTTGATTGATGATATTCCAAGGCACGGCATTCATTCGCATTGAAAATGAAAAAAATACGGGGCATTTTTTGGCAAAATTATTGCTGAGCCGCAGCGAAAAGTGAAAAATATCATATAAGGATATTAAAAATGAAGCGCAACTAAATAGACAAAAAAAAAAATAGAAACCAACCATATACAGAAAACAGTCCAAGAGTCATGCATCATAATCAGGTTTGGAGATTGCAGCGGCAACAAAACAAACACCCCCGATACACATGTGTGGCTACCCCTTTTGGGGTTTAATGTTGCCCACGCAGAGATAGAACAAAAAAAAAAAAGGAGACGCAAAGTGCGAGTTTGAAGGAGAAAGGGAGGTCCCGGCTGGCAATCAAAGCAAGTCACACAGGAGACAACCACATGAAATATGATCGATGGGCTGACTGACTGGCTACTGTGGCCAGGGTGAGGGTGAGGTTACATTCTGTGCCTTGGTCCTGCTGCGACTGTCCACAAAATGGCACAATTAACGTGGCATATCCTTTCAGCCAAATTGTTGCCCAACAAAAGGATGCCAGGCTACAATTGTTGAACACAGTAAATAAATGTCAATGCCCAATCCCTTAACCCAAACCCCGCTTTTTTTTCCATCGTCGATAACATAATGACGTTTCGTATCATTTTTCAAATTGTAAAAAAAAAATATTAGAAAATACGCGTCTATTTTTTCATTCGGAAAACCAAAATTGAAACTGTTGTGTCAGTTGGTGGTGTCTACTGGGCAAGTCCCTTTGCCAGTTGGTCACAGCAGGACATCGTGCAACATATTCGAGTTTTAATTATGATTTTTTATTGGTTTTCGCGCTTAGTGGCAAGGTGTTTGTTGTTTGTCTTGTTTTGTGCTCGTTCGGGGCGACGCCACTGAAATGGTCAAACAATTGATAAATGATATTTTGATATCGGCTAAAAGCCGGACGTATACAATGCATAGTGTTATAGTCTGCAATCTAACAATGGCTGACAACCCTTGTAACGAGTCTTTTAGCTGTTTTAGTGCACCAGTTGAATTCTGTAAGCTAATAGCCGAAATCATCCAAGCGGATTATCACAAGTGTTGATCGATTTTCAGTTATATCATTAAAATCGGCCCTTAAAAACAGGGTAAGGCATTTATATTGAGTACCCTAAACATAACATTAAGCTGACTTTGTAGGCGTTCATTGTCAGCTTAGTTATTTGATGGGGTACATATGTATAAAGAGTTACGCGTAAGAAAGTATTATATCATAGCTTAATAATAGCTGACTGTCTATTAAAGCCAATGCAAGGTTCTTGGCTTCTATCATTCAAAACTGATTGTTTGAAAATTAAGAATCCTAAAAATTAAAATTAGAAAGGTCCTGCTATCAAATTAATGCATAACTCTCTAACACATACAAAGCCTACCTTTTGTTTTACTGGGAGAATATATCTAATCATATATGGCCAACAATTTGTTTTCTTACACTGTGAATTCGAATTATAATAAATATATAAAAAGCTTTAAGCAAATATATATCTGTATCTTCTTTATTTGATTTAATTTATTATTTTGAATAAAGCCCGATTGAACATATTTTTGTAAAAACTTGATCTATAACTACTGATGAAATTTCGGAAATTTGATTTACTCAACAATTTTATAAAAAATTAGCTCTTAAGCTGAAAGGTTCTTATACTCCAATGAACCCTGCACTTTGTATTTGTTATTAACCACCTACAGTAAGGTTTTACATCAACTTCCTGTCTTATTGCCTTCGTTTATTCAAACAAGTGCCTTCTACAGACACACTCTCTCTCTAACTCACACACCCACACACACATCGAATCGAAATACTCATAAATAGTTAATTACAGAGCATTTCATAAATCACTCAAAGTGAGTCCTGTTTGGATACTGCCTCTTAGTCAAAGCCTTGTCTCTTTTGGCGTTTCTGTTGTTGTGACTCCCAAAAGACAAAATGCCAAAGCAAATTAAATTAAGCGGCAAACAAGTTGCCCGGTCACATACGACACGACTTTACAGCTTCATTTCAAACAGCAGACAGCAGACGATACGCGTTAGTCAAGTGGGACAGGCGGGCGGGTTGGGGTAGTTGGGCCAACTATCAACACAGTTTATGAATAGTTCAAGATGGAGCAGAGCGTTGGCATTCGCTCATTCGTATGCCGCCTGCGGTTGCACTTAATTTAATTGACAAATTTTAAAACCACGTCACTTAAGCGATACCCAAACCCAGGGTTGCCAGGGCAGCCGTAGACGCCTGTGCGCTCGGCTTGTAAATGGATTAATGTTTACTTTGTTTGCCATGGTAGTTACAGGAAATTGCAATTTTTCCACCCAAAAAGTCAGACAACAAGTCAACAGCTTTGCGCACAACTCACAACTCGTTTGGCTAAGTAGAAATCGCCTCGGGTTAATTGAGCGGCAGGCAAAAAAAAAAAAAAGAAAGGAAAACATAAAGGAAAGGTGAGTTTGTTGGCTGCTTACATTTCCGCCGGTTATCAGTTTTAGGCTAATGAAAAAGCTCACCCACGTTCGTTCCGGCTTGGGTTTTTGGGTCCAGCTCTAGAGAGCAAATAGTAAGCAATGAAAGATAAACAACTATCATGTGAATGCTGCTCGATTACAGCACCATGAGCTCTGGTATAATGGAGACAGACACTGTATAAATAAGTACTATTGGTGAAGTGTCTGGTCCTTTGACTTTAAGCCACTCGTGTGAGCCTCAAAAATTGTTGTAATCATCAGCTAACAGCTCTATTGATTTTATCAGGCGCATTCCCTCAATTGTGCCTGCTCATTCACATTCAATTCAATGAAGCGTTCAACTTTAAGTCGCTGCCAGCTAAAACAAAAGACATAATCCAACCCCGAAAGCGAAACCCAGGAAACTCAGCTCCGTCTTCGCCCACTCTGATCTTATAAATAAACGTTTAAATCCTCATGAATGCTTACAGTTGGCTTTATTCCGGCAAGTTGTGCGCTTTTGTTTTCCAAATTTCTTTTCGCTCTCGTAGTTGGTCATAATTTTTTAGTGTTATTGCCCTGGAGAAGTGGCGAGGCGGACCTCACTTCAACTTCAACTGGATTCTGGATACTGGATACTGGATTCGTTGTCGTCGATAAGAGAGAGGTTGCAAGTGCGTTGTAATAGTTGTTGCCACTTCATTCGCTGTACTTTGGATTTCTGTGCTTCGCCTAATGTTTATCCTCTTGTTGTTCTTTTAGACAAGTCTGCGTAATTATCATTTGAACGCATTTGCCTTAAGTGTCCTTTTTGACATGTTTATAAGATGGCCTCTGTATGCTGTATATGCTCTTCTAGATCTCGAAGTCGTTGAGCTATGCTTTGTGTGGAATGTGCAATAATGATGTGTACTGATGTTGCTTTTATATTTAAATGGTATTTACAGACTTATGCCAAGCCTTATGCCTAATCATATGTAGAGAATATTCAGAGAAGCGTGTTGTGTTGTTTTAAAAAATCATTTTCATACGTAAATGGTAATCAAATATTGTCACGAAATGTACTATTACACTTAGAAGGAGATGAAAATTGAAAATATATATCTTCCGGAGAGTATAAACAACCAAGTGGATATAGTTGTATCTGTCTGTCTGTTTTTTGTCCAAGCTATAGACTTAGTCTTAAAGCTATCATCATAAATCTTTTCAAAGGTCGGTAGATACGTCTATTTGTTGCAGGCAACCGATATTTGGGCCGAATCGGAACACTGCATTATATAGCTCCCATATTTAATATCTTGACCAAACATTAGTTACGTGCTTCACTTGAATCCGTACATATCTAAGCAACGGTATCAAATCGGACTATTATATTATATGACGCACATAGGAAAAATCGTGTGGAAAATTAACCCTTATCCCTATTTTAAAACTTTTTCTTCTACATAGCTTTAGTTAGAAAATAAAAGGCAGATCTTTGTTTTATATAAGTTCGCCTTGAACTGCAACTCTCGGCTTTCCATATCTAAATTTTATGCTTGTTTTTTTCCAAAAGATCCTCAGTTTTCGTATTTAAGACACATACCAGCTTAAAGCTTCAACCTGTGCAAAATAGTTTTTTTTTCCTTATTCTAAGCATTTTTTTCGCTAGCAATATTATATATTTCGCAAGAATATTGTGGTCGATATTAGTTGACCCTTAACACAAATCTCAGCTTTACATTTCTTAAGATATTTTCAGCTTAAAAACTCCAATCTTAAAACCTTCTCAACGTTCTTTTACGTTTTTGTGCATCGCTAAAAATTTGCTATTTTTTCCACGCAATTGACCAAAGGATTAACGTGCAAAGTTCTGCCAGTTGTGGATCCGGTTGAGGCAAAAATTTTAATGTTTCTGGACTTTGCAATGGTCAATGGCTCGTCATATGCACATAGAGCTGTGAGTCGCCACGACGCAACGCTAATCCTGGGCAGCGTAAAATGTGCCAAGAGATGGTCTAGAAGCGGGCATAAAATATCCTTGTTTATGGTCTGGTTTAGACGATTTTATTGAACAACTTCTCTGCATATAAATCTACAGATTAGCGCAGAGAGTGCGTCAGGGAGAGACTCGCCGCAAACAAAGGAAACGTGGCTGTCTCCGAGGCGTTGAGTTCCAACTCTGGGGTGAGAAGTGCCATATAATTTTTAACACAATTATTACTTTTGTTTTTCTTCTATGGACACCATGTGAGCGAATCGCAGTCTTGAGGCTCTATTGTAAATCAAAAAGTGCGCAGAAACTGAGACATGGGAACGTTGGAACTTCAGTTAGTTGCAGAATGTGGCAAGTTTACGGGCAAGAGTCATCAAAAGTATCTGCGGCCATTAACATGCACATAAACCAGAAGCAGCAGCTATATCTACTGTCGTTCCATTCCATCAATATAACAATTATTGTTATTATTATTATGTTGTATTATTATTTTTTCATACATACACGAACTACGGCGGCAATCGCCGCCCAGTGCGTAAATGTCTATGAAATCATCTTTTTATGGGGCCAAAACAGCATTTGCTACTTCTTACACCCACGCTCCAAGCCGACATAACTATTATGGTTATGGCAATTTGTCTGTAGACATAACGTCGTCGAGTCGGCAGAGTGGTAACGATGTTGGCACTGCATTACCGAGTGTGGGCCGGGGGAGAGTGTGGGTGGATGAGTGTAAAATACTCGTAACAGTTGCCCAACACGCAGCCCATCGATGAATTATTTGCTTTTGCCGTAAAGTTTAGGGGAGCGAGTGAAACACCCCCCACTTTATGGATATGCTACTACATAGTCCTACAGGGGCATTGGCATGTAAGGCTTAGCGGCAGTTGCTTAGCTGGCCATAAAACATGAAATACGGCCAAACTGGCCAAAGGATTAGCAACGGCCGAGTGATAAATGGGCCCAAGCACAGTATTTGCTTAGGTCTGCGCCTGTTTATTTCGGGCATAAAACAAAGCAAAACATTTACTTTTAATTAAAAGTCAACTGCATTTAGTTACAATCATACAAAGATAGATATGATGGCTACTCACACTTAAGAATTGCTCTGTTACTCTATTATGGAAGTAAAATACGTAAGACTCACCCAAAATTACAGCATCAGGGCGTTAAAGTCTTGAAAGTTGTGTAAGTCCTTGCTACTTGGAATTATCTATTTTCTGTATTAGCAAAATAAGAGAGACAAGTTAATTTAAAAGTTGGTATGTAATCTATTTTAAGATAAACTTTAATACTTATATTTATATTCCAACATTTAAAGCGTCGCAATAAAAATGCCTGACTTTCAAGGTGGAAAACACGAAAAATTGTTGCGTCACAGCCAATCAATAAAATATTTTCTCATGCCCAAAAAGCAAAAGTTTCCAGCACATATCCTTTAACCCTAATTTATGCGCCCAAAGTGACAATTGACGAACTCCTTTGGCTCTGCCCTCTCTTACCCCTTTCTTTTATTTTTGTGGTAATAAAAATATCTAAGCGACGTCTCTTTATTAGTTCTCCTAAGCCCTGTTGCTTTTGTTCTGAGTAAGCTGTGCATAGTTGTGTGTGTGTGTATTTGGTGTGTGTTGTGTGTGTTTGCCAAAAAGGCAACAACTTGTTACATTTGTCATGCGCTAATGTCACATTTGACAGCTGCGCAGTTTTTTGCCACTGCTGCGCCTGCGCGCAGGATCTATAAAAGAGCCGAAAGGCAACTTTGTTGTTAATTTGCCGCGCTGTGTGACAATTTGAGTGTGCGTGTGTGTGTCGTGTGAGTGTGTGTCTATACCTTTTTGGTCATTATGAAAATAATTTTGTTTTAGTTTTTATTGGCAGTTTAGCGTAACAAAAGGCAACCTCGAATCTTGTTGACTCTCCTTTATTGTGCCTCAGTCTGACAATTATTTACACTAATCAGACAGACTCAGACCCAGGCTCTGTCTCAGTTTCGGTTTCAGTTTCAGTCTCAAGGTGGTGCCACAACCCCCCGATCGTTTCAGAATTGTTGCGTCTTTTGTTTGAGTATTGCGTATTTTGACAATGTGCCTACAGTTCGCCATTGTTTCCATTGTTCGCCAGGTACTGGGCCTATAAAATTTGCAACAAAGTCAATTTGGGATTTCTTTTAAGACCGGACCGGACGCAAAATACGTTTTGTTCATTGATTTGATGTGGTTTTGGAGGCTGTGCTGGGATTATCTATGGTTTGTTAAGGCCCCTATGTGAAATAAACATGATCGTTCATTCGATAAGCGGAAGAGCTATTAAAAGATTAAGATTCCTTTGGCTATTTCTTTTTAACACTGATTTTAGTGATATGCTCAGCTATCAGCTTCTGCTCTGGAAATCATACTATTTGCATGGAATTTGGCTTAAATATTGCCAAGCTGGATATCAATCAATCTATATTAATAGACAGCCCATTAACTTGTAACTTGAACAACAGCGAGAATCTATTAACGGACTCGTGCGCACAAAAAATGATGATACATAAGTATAATCGCTCTTGCATAAATAATCTAGCTAGATTGTTTGTTGTTTACCCTCTTTATGGCTAAAGTCACATGGACCCAGTCATCGATTGATTTTCCACGCGGCAGTTTTTCGTCACTTATCACTCAAAATTATGGCAGCAATAAAGCATTTTCCGGTCTGCCTTTCCGCCGAGTTTGCCCTACACTATTTCCCAGCCTGTCAGGCTCGGCACACTTTGCCATTTTTTTGCTGTCACTTTTCCCCTCAATTCCCAGTTTGTTTTTGTTGTTTTTTTTTTTTTGCTGCTTCGTTTTTTGTGTTTATCAAATTTGATTTGCGGCAATTTCTTTGCCATTTTCCATGTGTGCCATGAACGGACAGCAGCCGCCCCGATTGTTTGCCTTGCCCCCGCCACTCACAAGAGACCTTCTCATCTGTTAGTCTTGTCAGCTATGCGGCTAATGTTTAACAATTTATTTAAATGTCAGCAGCTTTTTGGTGCCCGGCACGATAATATTGTTTACTGTAGCCAATAGCGAGGAATGAGAAAATATTGCGACAGATGCGCCCAGAACTTTTCAGAATAACTAATATAGTTTATGGCCTGTTTATTTTGAAATTAATTACGATGATTTAAAGAAAACAAGAGGTTCTAGTCGGGAGTTCCCGACTAGGGAATACCCTGAACCCTCTTTGAGGTGGTAGCGGGGAGATGGCGATTGGTATAAAATGAAAGATACTAATATTCCAGAAGCTACATGTCAAGTTTGGTGACTCTAGCTTTTATTATTTACCAAAATTTCTTAAAATCAGGATTTCGATATACACTTTTATCGATTACTTGAAAACGGAGTAGGTTATCGATTATCGGAAACAAACTCGATCTGCGCAGGCACTAGGAGCACTTACATCTAAAATTTCAAGTCTCTAGCTCTTAAAGGTTCTGAGATCCTTACGTTCATACATACGGACGGACGGACGGACAGACAGACGGATATGGCTAGATCGACGCGGCTATTGATGCTGATCAAGAATATATATACTTTATGGGGTCGGAGATGCTTCCTTCTGCCTGTTACATACATTTGCATTTTGCACAAATACAATATACCCCTTTTACCCATTTTTAATGGATTCAGGGTATAAAAACGAGACAGAAAGAGGAACAAATTTATAAACTGACGAAAATCACAAATTCTAAAATATATAAAATGTATTAGGAGGTTTGTTAGTCATGATATAAATTAATTTGTGCCTATAATCTGAAAACGAACCCGTAAAATGCAATAGGATATTTAAGTTTCTGTTTTGTTCTGAATTCAAGAAATATGTGTTTAATGCTGACTAATAAAACTCATAGAAGGCATCCGCTTTTCTCTATCTGTCACAATTTTTCCTCAATTTTAATGTTATATTTTCCATACTTTAAGCCTTCATCTAGGCTATCATTCTGATCAATTGAAATCATCGGTTTTTTTTAATACTTGCCCTCTTGGCTGGATTTTACAGCCAATACTTCATTGTATCGCAGTCTCGGCTAATTAATATACAATTTCTGGCTTTTGGGGAGGTCGCATTTGCATAGACCACAACACAAATGGCCAACTAATTAATATTAAATTCAAGCAAAATTTCAAAATTAAATTTTGCGCTTTCAAACTTTTGCCTTGTTGGCCCTGCTGCCCCTTGCAGCGTATTATGCCGCCAACTATTGACTTTTGACTAGCTGTCGGCTATTGCGGCCTGGCGATGACTGCTGCGGCTTTTGTTAACCCCTACCGCAAACCCCATTCCACAATGTGGCAGGGCAATTCATAATCATGTCATAAAGCCCCCAAATGGGGCATTCGAAGCTCTCTTGGCCGTGGTGAGACGCTTAATTACAAGGGCTTTAATAGCGATTTCAGCGGCTCATTGCCAAACAAAATTTTCAATTGACTACACATTGTTGAATGGGGAGGTGGAGGTGGGGGTGGGGTTGGGTGTGGGAGTGGGAGTAGGCGGGGTTGTATGGCAGACTGCGACAGCTTCGCAACAGATTATTAATTAAGAATTTTACGCGAACTCCACGAAAGCCGCTTAAATTGCTAAAATATTTCGTGGCTCATCAAAATGATTGAAAAATGTTTTTTACGCGTGAATTAAATTTTCGCGGTTGCCAGTCCAAAAAGGGTTGAACCCTCAGTCAGTGGCCAGTCATTGATGCCCGATTTTCGTCTGGTTTTGGTTTGATTTTTGTGGCCAGCCACCCTTGAGGGCTGTCGCCCACACGACAGACTTCAGGTCGACCCGTCGAGCTTATTAGAATTTTCCGCTTAAATTTCCTTTAGCACTTTGGTTAAAAAGTTATCTTAACTTCTGTTTCGGAGCTCTGTTCATGTTTGTATAGGTTGTACTCCAAGGAATTATGCGGCTGTCTTTTTTTCTTCTCTTTTCTTTTTGTTACCTTTGATCCTTTGACGCGCTTTTGTTGTTTTTAGCCATTTATTTTTTTACCTTGTGCTCTCTTTAATTTTGGCTTAATAATTTCGCTAGCATTTTTTTCCGGCTTTGTTTGTTTTCTTTTCGACAAATGCTGCTGCGCTAAGCTGCCAAAGTGGCGCATTTTCTGTTTTTGTTTTGATTAAAAATTTCCGAGTTTATCTTTGGCAGCAGATTAGTAATGAACTTTTATTCCGCATTGGACTGTTGGCTGTGGGTGTTGAGCAGCTGTTTACTTAGGTCCATATGCAGCACATTTCAATTAAAAAATATTTTTCTGCTTGCTTTGCTCTCAATCGCGTGGAAAGTGTTACAGCTGAGTAGAAATAAATTGGTCAAACCCAGACTACAGAGTATTTTTGGTGCTACTTCTGTCAGGTGCATATCTGATAGAGAATGGAAAGCGTCGCTATATCCTGATATGGAATAGAATTACTAAAGATACCTTAGATATGCCCGTATACATGGGGTTGTTTCTTTCAGAAGAGGTCGGTAGAATAAGTGGAATTTTGGAGTTAATTTTAGAAAGCGTCCGTATATTCTGAAAGAAGATAAGATATGTCTGTATTACATAGGTTAACTTCTTTTAGAAGA
This sequence comes from Drosophila ezoana, assembly GCA_035045725.1. Taxonomy (NCBI): domain Eukaryota; kingdom Metazoa; phylum Arthropoda; class Insecta; order Diptera; family Drosophilidae; genus Drosophila; species Drosophila ezoana. The sequence goes on along the minus strand of JAWNOU010000177.1, from coordinate 4,372,842 downwards.
AGTCTGCTTATCTATAGAGAATGAAATTCTCTAAGAGACCTAAGATAAGCCTAAACTGCATAGAAGTGTTTCTTTAAGAAGCAGTCCATTTATGATGATAATCCCTAAGAATTCTTTAAAAGCCTTAAATATGTCTGTATTATATTTATTCCATTTATCCTGATAACGCATGATAATTCTCTAAAAACTTTAGATATGTATGTATTACATTGGATTCGCCTAGATTCGCCTTGTCCAAGAACATAACCGGATAAAAAATGGAAAACTTACAAAGAACGATTCAAGAAATGAGCTACCAAGAGCTTTTATTTATTATGCGGAACAGAGCAAAGATATATACTCTATGCACATTCCATCTGAAGGCAGCAAGAAAAAGAACAGTCCAATAGATACTAAGATTAAGGTATCTTCGAGCAGCTTTGGCATCAAAAGTATATTATTTATATATTGTAGATTAATACAAGTTCCCATTAGAAACTAATATTAAAATGTACAAATTTCATACAAAATTTTCAATGCGCTCTTTTAAAGAGTCTCTATAGAAAAAAGTGTCTAATGCCGCTTCATCTAAGCTGCAAGTTCTGCTCCAGTCGCTGTTACCAGACCCAGGCAACCCACTTGAGTACGCATTCGCTTGCGTCTAATGAGTTGTATCAACAGCAAGTGCGAGGCAGTGGTCCTGCCAAGACGCGACTCCTGGCCCTGGCTCAGCCCGGGCCACCGACTGTTCATTAAGCCTGACTGAATGAATTCGCGTAAAAGAAGTTACTTGTGGGCGCTCTTTTTATGCGCCCATCCCCTGGCCTTTGCCGCTGCCTGTTTAGTCTGCTTTCACAGGCAGACGCTGAGTGCAAAAAAAAGAAAACGCGAGTAGAAAAATCCAAACACTTGATCAAATATTTTGCAACTTCATGGAACTCATGAAGCGGACTGGTTCAAGTGCTTGGCTTGCTGCTCATTTGCCAGCCTCGCTGCACATTTTGTAAAACGAATTTGGTTTATAATTAAAACGAAGCCAGCCATCAAATGAATGAGCAACAAAATGGAAATTTCTTTTAGATTTGCACAGCTTCGATTACAAGTTACTGAACCCGTTCGTAGTTGGGGCTCCAGTCAGGCGTGCAAAATGATAAGGAGGGTTTGGTTTCGGAGAGTTGTTAAACGAATTTGGTAAAAGCAAGATTCGAAATGAAATTTCACTTAATGCTGTGGCATATAAATCAGGCTTAAGCTCGAAACACCTTTAGTAAATATTTAAAAGCCAAGCCCTGTTTAATCTTTAACGTTTAACACATGACTCACAATCAATTGTCTGATTAAGTTTCCATTCGCAGCTAATTAAATGTTTCAATTTACAGGGCTCTTTCTGCTTTGCCAGACACCTTCGAGTGCTGCAAACAGCTTCTTGGGGTTGGCCCATTAATAAACATTAGAGACATGTGCATAAAAATGTGGGTCAACACATTTGGAAGACATGCGATAAGCTTTCCCCAAGTCTTGTGTCTCACTTTACTGTGCCAAAACTGCGTAAACACATGGCATATCCCAATTCTAGTCTCATTCCAGTCTTCATCCGCCCCAGCCCGAGTAGCTAGACATAGACAACTCATTTGACTGATGAACTCGTGTTGACATTTCCTTTCCTCCTTGCTGAGCCTCTGGTCCTCTGCCTGCCTTTCAATTCTTTTGACACTGACACATGACACATTTGTTGTAATGTCGACGCCGCTCGGCCATTTGCCAAAATTGTTTTTCAACACAGTTGAGTAAACATTTGGCTGCCTCCTGTCCCGCGCTCCACAGCTGCGCTGACAGTGCGTAGGGGTTGTGGCAATCACATGTGCAAAGTCGTCACAGAAAAAACTTGCATAAAAAACTGTTATATATTGCATGAAAAATGTGCGCCTGTTGTGCACAAAAAATGTTCGACATGCGAGCAAAACATGGGAAAATCCAAGCACAATTATTGGGAAAAAGTTAAATCAATTTCGTTTGAAACTTTGGTGATGTCAACATATTAAATAGCTTATTCTGAATCATTTTTAAATAAATGAAACTAAACTTAACAAACAATAAATATACACAGATCTTTTACAATATCAACTATTTTATTTCTTTTAGTTTTTTTTTTTACTTTAACTATAAATTTCAATAAGATAATTAAGAAAATATGCTCTAAATTGTAGCTATAAATGAAAATTAATTTGAATAAAAAAAATAAAGGTTTTGAATTGAAAGCAATAAATCTGGTATGTACCTCAAAATTAAAAAGAGAATATTAACTACAGTGGACCCTCGGTTAACGAACGCCCCGCATAACGAATATTTCGCATAACGAACAAATTTTGTTGGGAAAAAAAGTTTCTCTTAACGAACGAAATTTCGCATAACGACCAACGAAAAAAGGGGAAACCTTAATCTGTCTGTGTTTAGCAATAGCCGCATTCTGCAGACTTAACAGTTGCACAACAGTTGAGATAAAATACAACACTTAGTTTGCTACACGAACTGCTCTATCTACATTCTCTCAACATGTTCAGATATGAATCGAGGGATTTTTTTTTCAAACTTTTTTTTTTTTCCATATCAGATTGTCTCCATCCGTCCAATACATATTCAGTTCCTTAAAAAATGTTATACGTTTCATATTTGTTGTTGTTTTGTTGCATTTTATGTTACTTTCTTTCAATAAAAGTTAAAATTGAAAAGATTGGAGTGTTTTTTTTCGACCTGGAACGCATTACTTTATTTTACATTGATTTATACGGGAATATTGGTTTTGCTTAACGAACGTTTTGCATTACGAACAAGATGCTGGAACCAATTGTTTACTTTAACCGAGGGTCCACTGTACTTTAAATAGTTGGTAATTCATTTTTTAAGGTTAGAAAATTAGTAATCAAATATGAAATGCATTTGCAAGAGTATACAATATATTTTAAGCTTCACTTTTTTTAAAACTTACTTTAAACTATTTATCGTGAATAATTTCTGCAAATTCCATTTAAGAACTTGAATAATACTAATAACAATATAAACTTAATTAAAGTTAGTTATGTTTATTCAGAACTTAAAAGAGAATATGAAATATGCAGTGTCTACCCAAGCATATTTACATTTAAATTCTCTATTACAATTTAATGTAGCCAGCGTTTTTGTCCATTATTCAAAGCTTAGAGCCATGGTTAAAGGATATAGCTGCCCGCCCAGATACGTTGCAGCTCATTTGCGGTAATTAAAACTGCATTTGGCCCGCGTCGTTTGATCAAATTTAATTGACATTAGCGAGCATTTCAACTAATATCAGACGTTTGGCCACTTGGTCGTATCCTTTTAGACAGCGCACCGTGTGCGATCCGTCAAGTCGTAAAAACAAGGGCGAACGGAGTGGGTGGTTTGGGGGTTGGGGAAAGCGCGAAAATGTCGCCAGAGCAGCGCATAAATAAACCTGCGCCCATATTTTATGAGTGCCCACGCCCCCTTAAGGCGCAGACCAAGCCGCGAATCCGTAGACCAATACGAGTGCCAGCCATAAAAAACTATAAAAACTAAACGTAAATAATTCCATCTGAGCTGGCAAGTAAAGCTAACTTCATACCCCCGGCTTCAAGCCTGATGCCCTGTGTCTTTCTGCGTGCACTAAACATTTTTTTGCCATTAATATTATTTTTTAGCTTTTTGTCCTCTTTTTTTTGTGCAGAGAACTTTGTCTTTTGCATGTGTTGGCATTTTGCTGCAGCGAAATTCGCGTGACAAACGAGAATTTTATGGCTTCCGTTGACCTGCGCCATATCCTGCGGTTCACTTGCAGCTCGCTATGCGCCCTTCTTTGTGTCCTGCATTTAGCATGGCGGGTAGAGAGAAGAAAACCCAACAGTTGTCATTGCCATTAAAGCTATATGCGCCGAAGTGATTGCACCCGCCTCGCATCACAGTAGGTATCCATTCAGTACCCGTGCCAGTCGGTGCCTGGGCTCCTCCTGGGCACCAAGTTCTTGTTATATTTCTTTTGCCAGCGCCATAAAATGAAGTGTAAATATTTAATGTGCGCTTTCGTGCATGCCATGTGGACTTTTTTTTTATTTTTGTTTTGTTTTAGCTTCTTGGATAAACTGCAAGGCTTTAAATACTTGATGGAAACTTGAGTCAACTGAAAGAATTGGATATTAAATGCATTCAAGATGATTGCTTTTGAGTTTCCTGATCTATTATTTTTATTACCCCATGCAAACTCAATATATATCTACCTGTAACCCAGTTTTTGAGCTACTTTTAATGACTTGTTCACTTAGTCAATACTTAAGTTAAGTGCTAGATTCTAAATTCCACATATTGCAAGCATGCCAATTATATAGCCAGCTATAAGTGGCATCTAGTTGAAATTGGGTCTCGAGTCCTGCAATAAATGCAAATGTAAAAACCCCAAATAAGCAATAATTATTTATTCCAATGGCAGCTTTAGCAATTAAAATGTGTAGTCAAAAGTTGGCGAATCGCGGAGAAAAAAAAGAGGAAACATTCCAGCATTTTTCTTAATTGGCTTTAATTGGCTTAAACTGGCTCTAAAGCTGAGGCACGGGGCACAATGACCAGTTCAGGATACGGACACGGACACGTAATCTTTTCTATAATTTGTTAAATTTGTCGCGGCAAAAGTTTATTACCCCGCCGTGGCAGACAATGGCAAGTGCATAAATTGGACTGCCTATGGTTTGTGGGTATAACAAGACGGCAGAGGGGAGCAGAAGTTACGTGCAGAAGGCAACGCAGGACAAATTACGTATTACAAATTGTATAACGTTTGTAGCTAGTTGTTTGGCTTTTAGGTTTTTGGCTTTTGGAGTTCGTTTTGCCCAACTTGTTGTCGTTGCATGCATTCTGGCCATATTTCTACAACAACAAAGCGGGCGGGCGATATGGCGATAAGGGAATTTATAAGCGCCGGCCAGGGCGCCGCCAAGTATGCAATGCATTTTGTGTTAAAGGATTTAAGTTTTTGGGCGTTGTGGGATTTCATTAATTTACGATTTGTATGTTGTTTTGCCTGGGCGCCACAGCGGCTGGGAATTAAATTGGCTTACGATAGAATTAGGCTTATGGAATGGGAACCCTTAGTTATCTTGTCAGAGCTGCCAAGTTTTGGTCTCTTAAAGCCCCGTTTGAGCTGCCCTTTGTTAGTCGCAGCACATCAAAGCCACAAAAAAAGGCAGCATTCTCTTTTGCTGTATTTTTTTGTGTTTAATAATAATAAAGAATCGCATCGTGTGTAAGTAAAGTAGAAAAATTTTTGTGCTTAGCTCAGCTCAAACGGAAATTTCACGTTGTGGCAAATTTTGCCAAGGCAGCTGCAAAAATACTTAGGCGGATTTAAGCGCGACAAACAGACCATACAATACAGAAAAAAAGATCCAAAATACTTAGGGTATATGGCATGCCAAGCCGACAGTCAAACACACTTTAAAAATATGCCGAGCTTTTAAAACTTTTGAAATGTTTTAAAATTTTAGCTGAATTTTAAAAAATAGTTATAAAATTGTTAAATTTGTCCATGGATATTAAAGTATTTTGATTTTGTAATATATATTCTCTGGAAAAATAAAAATTAATTAAAAGATTAAATATCATATATTTTTAACAGAAATTATTAAAAGTTTTAATAAATAAAATAGAACAAAATGAAATGAAATAAACATACCTAAAACTACATATTTCTTAGATGCACATATTCAAAATATTTAAGTCTCCGTTATTTAAAACTGTATTATTTTTATTAAGCTTGAAGTCTGTATAATAATAAAAAGAATTACTAAGCAATAACAATTTACAATTTACAGCAAACCTGAAGTCTAAGCTGTATTTGTTATTTAAGTATTAACATTTCCATTTCCGGTTAGGGTATTGCAGGCGCGACAAAGTCTTTCGCCAGACGCCCGGCAATGCTTCAAAGCAAAGGACGCGATGCAGGGGCAACAATGACGAAGGACCTCCCGCAGTGCGGTCGTCGAGGACGAGGGGGGGGGGCGATATTGAGGTATGCCGTGGGTGGGCTTAGGTAATACGCATTAGTGGCGCGACTGCATATTACGATATTATTATTATGATACGCTTTATTTTGTGGTTCAATGAGTCGCCGTCGACGCCGCCGCCTTTCATCGCCATTGTCGTCCGTACGGGTGGTAACTTTGACGGCTTAAAAAATTTGCCTATCGCCGAGACATTGTGCAAATAGCTGTAAAGACGCAGCGCAAACGCTAATTGAAACAAACGGAGCTGGCTAACAAATGTCGCCTATTAGTGGATTCACCTCTATGGCAACCGCAACAACACCAAGCCAGAGACCAGTCCGCATATAACACCCGCCGCCGCGGGGCAACTTAATCTCATAAGTGTACGTTAGTCATGTGTTCTGTTTAGTCCTTGGCCAAATGGCTGGCCATAAATTTAGTTGCTGGCCATTGTTGCGACTCGACGTCTTTGGCTGCAATTTTTCAGCCGCATGTCGAGGCATGTCGACTCCTTCTGGCTGTGCTGGCCATGTGTGCTTCTTGGTGTTGTAAATTTGCTGTGCCCCTCTCCTTAAACACTTGTTCCTCTCCACTCTGGCTGCGTGGCCAGTCAAAAGGTCAAAATATGTTGCAGCTAGTCGCCATTCTGGCAAGTTTATTAATTGCGCTTGTTTATCGTGCTGTTAAAGCGGCATTCCATCCCACCCAATATGCGACCCGCCTTTGAGTCGTGCCAGTCTTTAGATAATTTAAACTAATTGCGTGACTCGCTGGCATTTCTTCAATTATCCTTTAGACCAAAAGACTTATGATGGCCAGCAAATATTTGACATAATTGCGGGATTAGCGAGAGAGCGCACGATTTTCAATTAGCGCTAAGTAATCGCCACTAATCAAATTGTAGCTTTTCTTTTTGCTTGCCCAACAATTTGGCCACTTAAAATACAGCTGCATTTTTATTCAATTTGCCATAATTTTGGCCAATTGCATGTTCGCCAACTGCCGTATGAATTTTTAAAGCCGCACGACAAATGTCCGAGCCAATCGCCGCACAAATGTTATTGTCCTCAAGGACATGCACCTTTGGGAGTGCTAACAATTTGCATTTGCGGACAATTTTTATAGGGTATGTATTAAGTGAGTTGAGACGCTTAGCAAATAAGAAGTACTTGGGTTGAAGAAGTAAACTTAAACAATAAATATATGTTCACATATTAATAGCTATAATTTATACCTAAAATAAATATATATTAAAACAAGAAAGATCTTCGGCATACCCCGTAGACATTTGGGGCTGGACATGATATCTTGATAAACAGATAAGTTTTCCATACAAGAATCTACTTTTCAATCGATTATTATAGTTTTGGCAGCTCTATGATATATTGGTCCGATACAGCCGTTTTCGACATATGTACTTCCTGGAACAGAAGACAGACCTATGCAAAGTTTTAAGCAGATAGCTTTAAATTGAAAGGGACTAGTTCGCATAGAAACAAACAGACGGACATGGCTATATCAACTTGGCTCTTAATATTGATCTTAAATAAATACTCTTTATGGGGTCGAACTTGTCTGCTTCTAACAAAAGTAGATATTTTCCACATTTTCCGCTTGTCAACCCAGCCCATTAGTGGAGACACATAATAAAAGGGATTTAATATATTCAATCCAAAAGTCAATACACATGCGTACTTTAATAATTTGTGTGCAACACTTGTTACAATTTTTAAGCTAATTTACAAAAAGGCTGCCGCTTAAAAAGTGCATATATACAATATATATTCGTAATCCGCTTAAAAATTCAATTTACAGCAGGCTTTTAAAAAAATTGAACAACAAATTTTACACATGAACGCAGTTTTAATCGTTTGATTCGATAAGCGGCGAGCATCGAATAGTTTCTCTGTTTCTTTCTCATGGGGGTTGTAATGACGTTTAAATATTTGCAGAGGACAGTTTTTTTTTGTCGGGATGCTGAACGCATATGCCAGGCCTAAGCTTGTTAATAGCCGGGGGCAGTTGCGGCATGGCTGGTACTGTTAATGTGACATAATTGAAAATCAAAACTAAAGCACTTAACTTTATTCATACGCCGTATGAAATGCACAAAAAGTCGAACATATGTGAGCCGAAAAAATGGGCAACACGTAAATGTGCAGAGGCGCGGCTAAAGACAATGGCTATATACCACACGACCCAAATGACAATTTAACTGTCAACCAGTTCCGTAGTCGATGACAAGTGCAATCAGCCATAAGGGTGTTGCTTAGAGGAACATGGGGATGTGCTGTGCAAGTGTGAGTTTCAATTAGAAATGCTAGATAACCAGATTGTGCGCTCTACTTTGACATATAGACTGATAGATCGAGCCGGGTTTTGGGCTTTTCGAACCACTTTCCAGCTGTCAAGGTTTCTCAAGTTACCCCAGCCCGAAATGTCGTTGTCAACCTTTCCATGCTAATTGCTCATGATCTTTTACAAAATTGCCCATTTGACAGAGCAGACCAGACCGAACCTTGCCCACATTGAGGTATTATATAACTAACTGTGCCTGAGGTGTGTGCCACCCTTATAAGTTGCTTGTATTGCGGGCAATTCAATTGCCTAATAGTGTCAACTTTCAAATGATTTGTGTTGGGTTAGCATAAATATTTTCACCGCTCTCTGATTACCGCCACATTACATTGATATAAACACCCCAATTGTTAGCTCTTTTGGGTTGTTGTTCCCATTTCTCTTTTTATTTTTATTTATTTGTGTGCAAAAAGCGTTTTAGAAAAAGAACAAGTAAGAGGTTCTAGTCGGGAGCTCCCGACTAGGGGATACCCTGAACCCTCATATTCCAACACCAAATGCAGCGCGCGCTTATAGATAGAGAGTAGCGGGGAGGTGGCGATAGGTATAAAATGAAAGATAATCGATATATATATACTTTTCTAGAAGCTACATGTCAAGTTTGGTAACTCTAGCTCTTATTATTTACCAAAATTGCTTAAAAAACAGGATATCGATATACATTTTTATCGATTACTTGGAAACGGGGCAAGTTATCGATTATCGGAAACAAACTCGATCTGCGTAGGAACTAGGAGCACCTACATATAAAATTTCAAGTCTCTAGCTCTTATAGGTTCTGAGATCCTTGCGTTCATACATACGGACGGACGGACGGACGGACGGACGGACGGACGGACGGACAGACGGACATGGCTAGATCGACTCGGCTATTAATGCTGATCAAGAATATATATACTTTATGGGGTCGGAGATGCTTCCTTCTGCCTGTTACATACATTTGGATTTTGCACAAAAACATAATACCCCTTTTACCCATTTTTAATGGGTTCAGGGTATAAAAATGGCTTAATTAGTACTGGTCTCGAATTTCACAGCGACTGCCAAAGGCCGCATCAGAGCAGAGGTTAATGCAGAGGGAGAAAGCACAAGAGGGTAGGCACTGAGGTTGACAGAAAGTTACAGGTTACTTTGAAGACAATATTAACTTAAAATATAGTCCTGGTCTGAATTATTTATACTATTATGATTATTACCATTTATTAGTAGAAGGCAGACAGACCAGAAGAACAAATTATCTAGAAAACGAAGAAAAAATCAATGCAGAAAAGCACGCGACGCTTACTTGAATTCATGAGAATCGCAGAGAGCGGAATTCATATAAATTTCATTCGATTTAATAGAATTTGTGTTCTTCTACACATTTATTTAATCCGCCAACCTTTAAAGGCCCGGGGACTGAAAATGCCAAAAACATTCATAAGTAAAGAAAAGCTGCAAGTACAAGTGAAAAGCGCTCACATATGCCCATTTATCATGTCAAATTTGACATTTGTAATTGTAAACTGATACGCCTCGAAGGCATGTCTGGTCTATTGGGGGCTGGGGGTTAACTTTTCTTTTAAACAGCAACATATGCGCACATTTTGAAGATTATATCCCCTACATATGAGCTAATACCCAGCCCCTGGCAATTTTTAGATAGATTCTTTTTTGGGTTAAAACTGCGCTACTTTAAAATTCAATTAAAATATACTAAATCATTTTTGGTATTCACATGTGCCACGCCCACAATAGCGTGAAATTTACATTTTCAAATTTCTTCGCTGACGCGTCGCGTCGCGTGCTTTGCGAAAAGTGCAAAAGCCACTTAAATGTCATAAGTGTCGCCATAAATAAAATAATTTCTTTTTTCCTTGCCATAATTTGTACAACCCTCATACAGGCGCCAGAGGCGGCAGGGCAGGAGAGGCACACGCGACTCGCATTGATGGGAATCTGCCCGAGGCATCATTGCCTTACGTACTATTCCGAAATTATGCAAAAGCTGCGCCCGCATTTTAAAACATGGGAGGGGAGTTGTTTCCAAAAGAAATTCTTGACCGTTCTCATGAAAATTATATGCTAAATTTAAAATAGCGAACAAGCATATAAATAGAAACTATGCAGAGAGAGAAGATCCATTTGATCTGTATATAATTAATTTGATTATATAGACAAATAAATTAAAGAGCTTCGTTTTTAGGTGCTTTTGTGCTATAATTATTTGTACACCTAGGGCTATGTCTGACCAATGAAGCACATCAACTGCCTGCCCCATGAAGATGACTTTTTGGAGGCCCACTCTGTGCTGGCTTTCTCCTGCATACGAACGCTCCATCGGACGTGTGTCGGCGCGCATTTTTGCATGCGCCTGTCAACATTTTAATTAAAAAAGGTTACGGACCCATGACTACGTCTATGGACCAGAGCCTGTGCCAGGGCCAAGCCATATGTAAAATTTCGCGCTTTCTTTGCGCGCTGACCATTGTCCCCATTGTGCACAGAGTGCACAGAGTGCTCGGGTCGAAAGGGTGCCAAAATAATAAACTCGTTTCGCAGTTACAAACAATTTCCTTTTCAATTTTGTTCGGTACGTTGTGGGTTTTATTTTTTTGTCTCCCACTCTCTGTCTCTTGTACTCTCTCCTGCTCTCAGGAGGTCATTACGTGTGTGTGTGTCTCGCATTACGTGAATAGTCGTCTATGGTTGCGTCCATTCGCTGGGTCCATTCATTGTTTGCCATCATTTTAATTTTATTTATTGTGCGACTACCCCAAACACTGAGAGCGTGCCCAATGCTCATGCAAATTAGATGAATTGCTTGGCAGTCCAAAGCTCCTGCAAATATTCCCTCTTCCCCTACTGCCGACAAGGTTGGCCAGCTTCTTTACCCCTGGCGTGATTTGGCCGAGCTCTTGTAATGACTTGGCCATTGGCTGGCATATCCCTCAAACTTGGCCTTTTGCATATTTGCGAGCTGGCCACGTCAATGGTTTTGCGGACATTTATTGTTTGAAAGCTATTACCCCTGCCCAACAAGTTGACAGTGGCTGCGACGCGACTCGACACCGTTTTTGATTGTTTTGGGCAACTACCTACCCCGAGATGATTCGCAGCGGACGGGGGCTTTGAAATTTTATGCCTTCACGTTGATTGTTGAAATGTTTAATTGCTTTGTCATTATAGCTGGAAGTTATTGCTACTTGTATGTAAAACACATTCACAGCTATGTGTATGAGTGTGGCTGTCACAAGTGCACTGTATAGGGATGCACTTGAGTTCAGGTACAGTTGACGCTTTAGCTTTAGCTGCATACTTAATATTTTTGTATAAACATGAGAATCGTATAGAAAGGCGATATTGAATGGATAATAAGCCATAAAGTGGACAGTTGATTGATTGAGTTAAGTATAAGCCAAAAGCATTAGAGTGTGCTTGGAACTAAAAGAGTTGGGGTGAATATGTGGAGAAGGTGGTCTTAAATATCGCCTTTCCATTTGCTTCTCATGGACATTTCAATGTTTAGTATTTTACATTTATACATTCAAGGGAGTAAGCCGAAGTATAAGAATGCAATTGGGATAAAACTATAAAGAGTGAGAGTGTGATGAAGGTGCTACTTATTATATGAAGCCTTTCTATATGATTCTCATGAGCGTGTTAAAAGTTTTACATTATACATTTACGATGAGTGTGTGAGCAAGCGGTAGTATGTGAGGCAAATTGGCAGAAAATGAGATGGGTAAAGAGTGTAGAATATCGTATGCTCGTATATGTCGCCTTTCTATTTGATTCTCATGAATAATTTAAATGTTTTGATTTTTAAATGAACACTTCCTTAACGTATTATCCCTAAAAATAAACCAGTTTTCATATGACATTTGCAGTTGCGACCATTGTGCACACTGTCTAACCAGTCCAACAAACCAAAATGCCCGCAGTTCGGTTTGACATTTTCATTCATTTGTCTACGCAATGCCAAGCAACGAAAACAATACAAAAAAAAAGTAAAATTCAAATAGACATACCAAAAACAAAAACGAAAAAAATATATCAACCGCTGTCCATCCAAGAATTGTCTCTCCATTCATCCATCCAACCATTTGCCATTGTTCGACGCCTGTGCAGACAGCTGCCTGTTGCCTGTTGGCAGTTGCCTGCTGTTTTTGGCCAACTTGGGTTGTCAATATGGTTTCTCTGGCTAAAAAAAAAAGAAGACGAAAGCAAATGGCTGCAACTTGGCGGAAATTTTTTCACGCCAACGGCCAGGGACGAGCGCTAAATGAAAGCGCTGGCATTTTAATCAACATTAAGCAAAAATGCTTTTTGCAAACAATTCTTGTTTTTTGCCCGACAATACATGTGTCCATCAGACTGACTGACTAACTGACTGACTGACTGACTGTCAGTCGTGGGTATTGTCATTAATTTTACCGTATGTTGCCTTGGTCATTTATAACGCCAACGCACAGTCTGGCAAATTAAAAAGTAGAAATGTGGCTAAAGTTTTCACATGTTCTCTGATGTGCACAATTTTCAATTATATGCAGAGAAAACAAATGAGAAACGAAAAACGAAATGTTGTCAAACCCGCAGCGAGAAAAACCTCCTGGGAGCAAACCTCAACACTTCAAAGTGCGCTCCTTGACGCCTGCCAAGATGGGCACCGCTGCTGTCCAGGGAATTAGGCGGTTGCAGTTGCTCGGGTGCTAATAATTACACACCCCAAAAAAAAAGTGGGCAGCGTTTATGATTATGAGGCGGCGTTGACAAGATTTTCAAATGGTTTTATGGCTGACCCAGCCGAGCTCGCGCTGAACCCGTAAAATATTTCATTAATTTTAATTGGAAATTGCGCCAAGACGCCGCTCGAGCAGATAATTGCTAGAAACCTCTCCACCGGGCTATTCAAATATTCAAAAAGTCCTGCAAACAACAAAACAATGTGCTTCAAGACGAGGGTACTGAGGATTTCAGAGGGCAAGCGTCTTGGGCTTTGCTTAATTTGAAACAAATGTCATAAAACGCTGAAAGCATAATTTGATGTCCGACTGATGCGCCAGATTAAACGATGAAAAATACTTGAAAAATATAAAAATAATCATAATTTTTATGGTACTGGCTAAGGTGATTTTTAAATATTTTATGAGGAATTTGTCAAGAAACTGACGAAAATTAAAAAAATACCTAAAAAAGTTAAGTCAGCGCATCAGAATTGTCAGAAAATATTTCTTAAAATTGCAATTTGATAAATTTGAAAATTAACAAATGAAATTTATGTGTATTAGCAGGTTTCTCTCTCTATATATATATATATTCAATTGATTGCACTTTGAGGTCATCGCTTAAAGCCAGTGACAACGAAATCGCGCTTACTAATCTGTCTACGACCCACCCACAAAGTGTCGAACAACAATTCAATCAAATGGCAGCTACAAGTTCCTAAAACTAATTAAAATGCCATCAACGTGCGTCGCATGTGGAAGCTGTGCCGCCGCGGGCAATGCGCGAACATGTCCAAATACCATTCAGCTGGAGGCTGGAGGAGGCTGTGCCCAGCAAGAATTTTGGCAGGGCGTCCGAGTCGCAGTTGGAGCTGTCATTTACGCGTAATTTGGCGCGCCTAAAAGCATGCTGCGACCGGCAAAAAAAAGAAACAGGGAGCCCAATTGGTTTGGGAAGCTACGGACTGTTTTAGGCAAGCTTGTCAACGTGGTCGCGAATGCGAATTCAAAACCGCGTGATTTATGCGCTTTTAAAGCACTTAACGGCAAACAAGTCTATGAAGACCACGACCAGGCCAGGCCAGGCCAGGTCAGGTCAGTTTGGGGGCGACTAGAGCTCTCGGCAAAGGCTTACAATAAATTTGCCGCGAATAAATCTTTCAACTACATAAATCTCACGCGCCAAATTTGAGGCGATTCGTATTTATTTGTGTATTTTTTTTTATTTGCTTGGCTTTTTTTAATGCAATTCGCACAAATCAAAGCGAAATCGCTTTGATTTGAAAGCTTTTTATGCGAAGCCCCGCCCGAAGGCTGGCTGGGGCTGCGGACTTTAAGCTGTGACTGTACCTTGCGGCGGTGAGGGTCCGCCAATTAAAAATAATTTCCAGCCAGGCATATGCGCGCATTTTGAAAGCAGCAGCAACCCTGGCAGCAGCAGCAGCAGCGGCAGCGTGGCAAATATCGTAAAATTTTATCATACGCGCACAATAGATTAAAATAAAGTACAAAATTTTCAAATATGTTGCGCGAATTCAACTTGCCGTTGGAGGGCGCCACATACGAGTACGCAGCTCGCGGTCTTGCGAAATTTACAATTAACGCTAGAAACAGGCAGGAGAAAGCCAAGTCAAATAAACATAAGTTTTTATGCGTTTGCCAGCTCCGAAGCTTGCGGGGGATTGTGCGGCTAGAGATGGGTGCGTGACACGTGTGACGACACGAGTCGCAAAAGAATTGCACGATAGTTCAGTTAACTTTCTTAACTCACGTTTGCTCACATATCTAAAATATTTCACATATTATATATATTTTGCATGTTCATCCCACTTTATTCCTATATGCTTGATATTTTGGCGTTCGCCCTCTTCCATCTCTAGCTGGTATCATATGCAAAAATGCAGCACATGTGTTAAGTAAATCTTCCGCCGCCTGCCCATAATCATAAACATTTATGGCTGACGCACGCCTGCAGGCAGCAGGACATCCCCCTCAGGACTTGCCGCGTCTCGTCACTTTGACGAGTGCAATCCTTTTATATGTGTTCTTTTTTTTGTTGGTATCACAGCCTGCACATGCAAAGCCACAGGATTAGGCACAACTGTGCCGCGGCAAGCTCTTCTTTTTGGGCTCAATTTGATTGTGACTTGACAAATAATTGTCATTTTGATGTGACGCGGCGACTTAAAATGCTAAGTAATTGTAAATATTGAAAATTTGTTAAGGGTGAATGCGCATTTAACCCTTTATAATTCGGAAACCCTGGCTTTAACTCTGCTCCGAAATTCTAATATATTTTAAAATTGTTGTTGAAGCCGCAAAATTATATTTAGCTATGAGATCTTACATTTTATGAGAGTTCACGACGTTAGGAAATATATTTATATTTAGAAATTTTTTAACTGAAGCATCATAAAATATATCGTAACATAAGCTTATGTCGTCTTAGATATTACAACAAGCCCGCCTACAACTTGAGCCCATATTTTTCCCTCTTCATTACTTAGCCCTGGTTCTTTAATATTCCAAAATCTCATTTGTATGTAACATTTGCTATATTCGCTTGACACTCTCTATTCGTCATCCGCTTTTTTTGTAAGCAGTCTGAAATGTCATGTGATTTATGACTCTCATGCTGGAAACTATGCCAAAAAGCATTTCCAGCTACGCACTTACCGATTCGACTAATTTAAATTCCGTTCTCTCTTTGCAAATCAGTGTGTGGAGTTTTGTGCGCTTTTGCTTACGCTGAAAACTGTCACAGGCTTTTCGAAAATGTTTGTCGTTGGGGTAAATGTTAACAAGCGTTTTACACAATGCTACAAGGCATGTCCTCCACATAGAGCTCTCTGCTCCAAAGGACAACAACCGACCCCCTCAGCACACGGCAGTTGGCTCGCTCGGTTCGCTGACAGCTGCAAAGCCATAAATCAACAAGTTAAGTCAAACGTGGTGCAGCAGCTCTAAGAGCCAACAACAACAGCAGGGAAAAAACCCACAGCCGAAATTTTAAATTTTTACCACACATGCAACAATAAGTACAATAATAACAACAGCCACCCACAACAGCAACAACAACAACAACAACAATGACAAAAAATGGAATTGATTTCAATGTTTAATAAAAAATTCATGAAAATTTGTCAGCCAGCAAAGCTTTAGACTTCTGGCTGGGCAACTGTGGATCTAGCTTTGGCCCTGAGTCTGGCTCTGGGTCTGGGTCTGCGGCTGCTATTAATCACAGTTTGTTGCACTCGCTGCGCCATAAAGTGATTCATGTGTGGAGCTAAAGGAGTCAGAGATCTGGGATGGGAGCTACAGGGACTACAGAGGCTACAGGGTAGTTGTGGCAGGCATCAAGAGCAACATATGAGCACCAGGCGCATCCTGCCAGGACTATCCTGTCACGCCATTTTCAACTTGTTCTATGATTTATGTTGCATTTTAGACCAATGACAACTTGCGTCTTCTTTTACATTCTGCCCCTGAATTTGGCCAACAATAAGCACTAATCAGACTGCACCGTAGTAAATAGCATTGAATTCTCATTAGATACAATGTTCGGGAGGCTACTTTAAAAGGCATCCCCTGTGGGGTTATCAAATACCAAGCTCTATCCAGATATATCTCTATATATCCCATATATCGACTGACAAACCGACTGGTTGGTGATCATTATATAGCTCAACCCAAACCAAATTTTCACTGTAGTTATCTTATTTGATGGATGTGCACGCTAAGACGGAGTTTTGGGAAAATCCACTTGCAATTGTGGAAAAATCGGAAAATATTTGTATATAAAACTTTTTTATTTACCATCCGATCGGTTTAAAGATTTTATAAACGAAAATTATTTTTGGCTTCTAACATTGATTCTAAAATTTGGTTGTTTATGCGATGGACTTAAACATGTTTCCCAATAGTCGTGAAGGTAGCTTGACGGTCAAACTTTAATTTTTCACAGCCGGGAATAGGCTGAAAAGGTTATATCTTAAATATTAAACCGGGAATACCCGCTAGTATTAGATATACAAAGCGCTTCATATGTATGAACTACTCGAAGTGTATTTCACATTCGCTTATATTATATTAATACCCCCGCTCTCCTACATTCTTGCTGCTTTCACATGTTTCCAGTTTGGTAATTCATTTGGCTTGCCAAAATTGATTTATCCACGGCTGCCTACATATCGTATATTTATGTATTTTGGCCTGTCCCAATACACAATAATGCAATTGATTTTTTTGGTGATAAAAATCAATGTTTTACCAGAAAAAAAAGGCCAAATAAAAAGGGTTCGCTAAACGAGCAGACAGGCGTTGAGCCTGGGCCCCTGCCTTGTGCCCTTTCACTTTCACTTTGGCTCAACCAAATGTTTACACACATGCGGTTGTTTCATATTTCATAAATTTCCCTCATTTTTCTTTCCATTTTTTATTGTGTGTGCCAAAATCAAAGCATAGAGTTGTCAAGGCGTAGCGTAAACCCTTTTTATCCCCTGCCCGGGTCAGCGACTCCCCTAACAACACCTCGTGCGTGTTTTTTGTGCGTTTCTCTACTCATTTTTTTTTCTTTTAACAATAAATGGCTCTGGCTGCTCCAGTGCGTCTTATTTATGAAAATTGAGTTATAATTGGTAGTGCATTAAGTCATCGTTGGTCTGGTATGATCCCCTGCTCCGCTTCCTGCCACGGTTCCTGCTCCTTTCAATATGACTGTTGCTGCCGTTGACGCATTTCTGCATCAAGAAATACGCAAATTGAATTTATAGGCAGGCGGCGTTTGGAGTGGGGATTGTGGAGTGCTTTGCCTTAAAAGTGCCACTAAATCAAAATCATGTCGCCACACACACACACACACACACACTCATACGGACACATGTGAGCACATAAAGGGAAATGCATGCGGCAAGAAGGGGTTAAGATCGTGTGTTTTGCATACGTTTCCACGTGTTTCCGTTTCTGTGCGTGGTTGTGTGCTCTCCATTGGCGTATCCTTCCGTTTGCTATGCTCCTGTTTTCTTTTTTATTTTTGCATATGTCCTGGCGTCGCACTTCGCTGAGCTTTGTGGAAGAAACGTGCGGCAATACCGCGTTTCTGGCGAGGATTATTGTTCATATGTGGAACTGTTTTGACAGTTTCGCGGTTCGTTAGCGTTTTTTTCTTCAAGAGTAGTGGGAGGCAGGAACATAAAAAAGATGCATTGATTTATTTGATTGTAAAGTATTTAACTAACTAGCAATGCAGTTCCTTCAGCTAAAATAACTTTGCTTATCCATAAACAAAACTTCCCGCCTCATGCGTAACATTCTTCCTCTTTTGGCCTTGGCTATTGTGCTGGGCTGGATAACACTTAAGTGTGCTCGTCTTCCACTGCTGACCACATGCTCGAATTCAGCGCACAAAGGGAACACAAAATCCGCACGCCTTTTAGCCCCTTTTTCTGTGGCCACTTTAATGTCCCGCCGCCGACGCCGTTATTGGTCACTTTTTTGACCCTTTTTGGTCAGTGGACAACCCTTTCTCGCATATAAATTATATGATTTTTGCATTATTTTGGCGTAATGTGCACATTAATGACACACACACTTGAAATTATGTTGTTAATCGAGCGGGTGGTTGCTTCCATTGCAGCCAGTTCCACTTCTTCGGGTCTCTATGGATCAATGCTCCGGTTCGATAGTCGGGCATTTGTTTTGGGCACCAAAATTTATTGCCTATGTTTTCTTTTTGTGGCATTTTTATGTTATTTTTGCGTTGCATTTTTATGTGCCCTGTGTTTTATGCCTGGGCAACATTAATTTTGCCGCTTCCATTGACAGACAGTTGACGTTTTTTGGGCAATTCGATGCGAAACAGTTCAATACGGAACACATTAGTGGAATTACATGATCGCTGGCACGTCAAATGATATATGTGTTTGCCTCAGAGACCGGTGCTATAAGTAACCAACTCTTTACTGCAGGCAGAATTCGTTAAAAAGAGTGCAAAGTTGCAATTTAGCTACATATATTTACCATTTATAAGTAGTTGGGTTGGCAATACAACAGAGAGGGCAGGCTTTGCTTATGGCTGTTGTACTATGTAACCGTTATCTGACTGCTAGAATATATAACCATTTCGGGAAAACTAGAGATATTTGCAGACAGTATATATGTTGGAGCTGTATCATATAGCTGCCATAGGAACGATTGGTCGACAATGAAGTTCTTGCAAGAAAAACTTGTTACAATTTTGGTTTTAGAATATAGAATATTTTGGAATCCGCTTATAATTTCGGGAACCAGAATTAATAACGGAAGCCGCATGAATTTCGGCATTATGTGAAAATTCCGTCCAGTTTGATTATCATCAACTCCTTTGCCCGTCCAGCCTATCAACAGAATTCTCCGCGAGATTCCCGTCTGGATAGCATCTTTTGCTCAAACACGAAAACCTTCAAGCTAGCTCATCAGGCAAAATATTCAAGTTTCTAGATTATTACTAGCTTACAGAGTTTTAAGAAAAACCATGCCCATTTTTATATAGTTCCATTCTCTATTTTTATCTTATTTCAATCTTGATTCCTGTCTGGATTCCTTTCTTTATTCCTTATATACTTCCTTACGTTATTTCTTGCTCTATTTACATTTTCTTTGATATCCTAAGTAAACTCCCACACTTTAATTTAACTAAAACTTTACTAGCTTATCTGTATTGTAGAGACTAGAATTGAATTGAAACTGAATTCACTTAAATTCATTGGCATTTAGTCGAGTCGACAAATCAAATCAATGCCGAAAAAAGGTTTTATAACATTATTTGTGCTACGATAAACGAAATAAATCTCCAAGTGTCACTCTGAGGCACACATATGTTACGGGGCGGCGCTGACAGCATTAGGTTAGCTAGCAGGGGGGTTGGGCAAAGTTAAATGAAAGCCCAAGTTAAACAACAAGCATAACAACAACTGTGCCTCAAAGCCATAGGGGCAGGGGGTTTGCCAGCCGTAAAAAGTCTGTAAGATTTACCAAATATTGCACAATGATGGATCATAAATAACTTATGTTTGCACGGCCGAACCGAGCCCGAGTCCGAGTAGAAATAGCCTCGAAATAAAAAAAGAGGACACACAGAGTGACGCAACGCATAAGGTTAATACTCGAAGAAGAGCAGAGAAGCAGCCACACCCCGCCTTTGGTCATTCCCCTGCCAGTGGGAACTGGACGCCCCGGCCATTAAGCACAAAAGGATGACCCTTGATGCCGTAAAAAAGAACCGACTGGACAATGGTCACTTGATGATGCGGGCGAGTTGTCGCCAGCGCCCAAAAAAAAAAACAAAAAAAGTCCGATTCTCATATTCCCATATACTGGGAGGATGCAGTTCCTCGTTTTATTTCGCCTGCCTTTTTACTACACAAAATGAACGGAAGCGACTCGTAAAACTAGCGAATTGTGAATTATGTTGCTGACATATAGTCCTGTCATCAGGAGCACTTCGCCCTCGAATGCCAGTCAATAGTTGACAATAAAACCCGAATAGTTCGAGGAGTCGGAGTACTTGGCACATATAAAAAATATATATGCATGTATATCATGGACATTGGTCAGGCCAACTATTGCTGGGGGACGCTTTGGCGTCTATTGAACTCCTGTTTTGATCAATAAAAGGTGCATTAAACATGGCACAGGGCACTCCAAATAGATGGTTTAAGCACTGGGAAAACATAGTCGTAAATACATTTTATTGTAAATTGTGCGCACAATAAAAACTTTGGACCTTTGGCCTGAGGTGTGACTGTGCCTGGATATTCGGGTCAATTGCTGTAGCAATTTTACAGCTTTAAGTTATCGTTAGTAAATGCCAAACGAAAAGCCATTAAATGCCATTTAAATATTCATTATTGCTAATGTTTGCACGGCCAGCAGGAAAAGGAGAAAAAACACCAAACATAATTAGCCATTAAAGCAACTAACCGCAAACTGAAAATTTTCCAGGAAAAGTCAAGAAAAATGTGCTTTTAAAAGTTCAAGCGAAAGGCAAAGACGAAGGCTAAGGCGAAGGCAAAGGCAAAGGATAAGGCATTGAATATGCACACGCCATAATCACATTAAAACGTAAACGATATGCAAATGGATGCGCTGACAAGGAAGCCAGGACTCGACTCGAAGAGAGTTCTTCATCAAAAATGCGCACATGTAAAAAAGCCAAGCGAAAAGAAAACTTTCGACAAAAACTACCAAGGATGCCAAGTTGGTTACGTTACTTTCCAAACTTTCGCCAAAGTCCTGCGGCAGGAAGCGGCGGCCTGACAACCTGACTGACTCTCTGCCGTGTTGGCAAACATAATGTGGGCCGAGTGTGTTTTTCTTTCGACGGGTAATCACGTCCTCACTTACAACAGCAATTAGGCTAGAAGTGCCTGATGAAATGCGTGGAAGGCGTGGTCGCAATTTTAATTCAATAAAAGTCAAACGAGCCATTTCCTTTGCCCCAGCCGCCCATACAAAAGCTGCCACCTCTTGCTACGGTCTGTTGCCTAAAGTCAATTAAAATTGGTAAAAGCTGTTAGAAGCTTCTCTCGTCTTGTCTTCATCTGCCAAAACTTTTGCCAACTTTAATTCACTGTGTGCGCCGCACATGTGTGAACGAAGTTCTCGATCCATTGTTGGCCTAATGCAATCAATGGGCATGTGCGTCTAAAGTTTAGTCGCCACATGGGCCAGTCAGATTAACAAAGGGTTCAAGTTGCAATTCCGTCTGCCATTTCTTTAAAGGGGTTTGACCAATAAGTTAGCAGTTCACGAGAACTGTATTTCAGATAGATAAAGAGACTGCAACGAGTTCAGGTATGTAACCTGAGTGGCGTAGGTGTGACAAACGAGAAGTCGCTGGTTCAACGTTCAGCAGTAATTGTTAATACTTATATGTTCTTTCGTAGTTTTTCTCACTGTTGCCTTTGTGACTTAGGTATCTGTGTGGCGTTGGTCTAACAAGCGAGAAGTCGCTGGTTTAACTCCAGCAGAAATCGCCAACTTCTATATTTGTCTATTTATAGCTGAATTTGTAGTTTAGAATTATTATGCAATGAATGACAAATATTTGATTTCAAGAATTTTACTTGCTTTGCAAATAAATTTAACTAAATTAAATAAATCTATATACTATAGAAAGATTTCTATTGCTCAAAGGCATATTTACAATATCTGTGCTTTAAACTTGCCAAGCTGCCCTCGCACAGTTTCATTTTGCAAATCGCAACCGAAATAAACATTGCATTGCCATTTTGCGTAGCCATTTTCAATTAAATTATCAAAACAAGAGCTACCCCCAAAAAGAACAATGCGCCAACCAAAGGCAACACCTAAGTGCATTTCCAAATCCTGTGCACTGCCAGAGCAGCCTGCTCCGGCTGCTGAGTCTGCTGAGGCTCAAGTGGCGACTGGCAGCCGCAAAGCCAAACACCTAAGTCATTGTCATTGTCATCAGCAGGCAGGCAGGCAGGAGAGTGTTGCTTGGCATTGTTGTGCGACTTAAGACTTGGCAACTTCATTATTCTTGTGGCCAAAATGCGAACGAAGCATTCAGTTTGGCTTCCTCTTTTTTTTTTCTTTGCCAAATACCGAAATGACTTTTCGATGTGGTTTCATAATAAAACGCAACAACAGCCGACAGACAATTTTGTATGCAAATGACTCGAATGAATTTAATCAACAATTGTTTGTTGTTTCTCACACTCTCTCTGTCTCTCTCTCTCTCGCTCCGTGTGTACCTTTTGGCTGTTGTTGTCTCTGCACACTTTGTGTGCATTATTCTAATGAGATTTTCTCTCGAGCGGCAGTTTTTATGGGCAACATTAAATGTTGGACCAAGCCGTGTAGTGGGACGGCGGGTCATGTCTGCAATTGTTGCACTTATTTTGATAACAACTTTTCAAATTAAATGGCCAGACTCGAGATTGCCCTCCAAACATTACGCATACGACATGTAACACGCTAGCATAACTAATGGCATTTAGTGTACTTCATACACATGACTTTACTGTAGTAGCATTGCATTTCTGACCGCAGTAAACGTAATTGTCTGTGGTGCCGTGGTCAGCCAATAAAAGCAAACGGTTCTCGAGACCCTTCAAGTAGCCTGGCCACTGGCAGTTAGTTTATCCTGGCCATCAAAATGGTCTCATGCTCTCTAGCATACAATTTAAAATTTGATGCTGTTGCTAGCGCATAAAAAACTGCGTTTTGCAGTAAAAAACAAAAGGCAGCCAGCGTCGCGACATGTTGCTGCAACAATGTTGCCAACGTTCGGTGGCAACCCTAAACTCAACTCTATCTCATTTCTATTTGATTTGCATATGACAAACGTAGCTTACTGAAAGCTGGTAATATGAATACTTCTGACCGGGTATCTGGCTATCTGGGCAGCCGGGTTGTTCATTTTGCTGCAAATGACCGGCAATTATGTTGTTGTTCACGGTGTGTGTGTGTGTGTGTGTCTGTGGGGGAGTGTGTGTGGGAGTGTGTGCTGCTGATAGCCTTTCAGAGACCGTGTTCGTGCCCATTGTGACGTGTCGTGTCCAGCTTGTTATGTGGCTGGCAGACGTCGACATTGCATTCTTATTGACTGTAGTGCCACTTTGGTTGCAGCTCAAACCAACCAATTTTCCATTGCCCCACCCACATCCGCCCCCCGCCGTCTCTCTCCCAACGAAAAGCATCTCTTGTGCATGTGGACAACATTGTTGGACTGGCTTTTTATTCCTGCATTGTCCATTTGGGTTGTGCTGTGCGGTTGGGCATGCAAAGTTAAATTAAAATGCATTAACAAAGATTCCAAAAGGGGGTTCATGCTCATGGTAGATATATACATATATGCATAATGGTAGGTAAAATCAGGCTGCTATATCTGGGAAGTCTTAATGAACGCCTCGCTGAATATATGTAAGGATAATTAAACACAAGAAATATTTTGGCCACTTATTATCTTATCTTCCAGATAACAATCTTTCCTAAATACTTGGTTTAGACCAGATAGAAGATAAGCGTCTGACAGACTTTCCACTTTTATTGACTTGAGCATCTAAAACACGGAACTTGAAATTTTAAATGACATCATCAGCAAAGCGAATAATTGATTTTCTGTCCGCTCGAGGCGCTTGGGGAGCAGCCGCCAAGCCCGAAAGCCAAAACAAATTTGTATAAAGAATTTAGAGCCACTGAAGCCTAAACCGAACATCAGATTATAAAGAGAAACCGTGAATTATACACTTGAGTCGCAAACAAGGGTGAGGTTGAGAAAATGCCGCCTGCGGTGTGGGTGTAAAGGAAATCCGCGCAAAAGGACACTAATATAAATAAAATTTCAATTACTCAACAATTAATTTCGTCTTGTGAGCAATCGGCGAAGCGTTAAAAATTCGCCAACACACAGACCACGGGCCAAGAACAGGCGCATCCTTGAGAGCTAGTCGGGCGTATTTACGCTGGATATTTAAAAGTTATCGCCCAGCGCCAACGGAACTGCCAGCTGTGTCTCGTTTTGGGGCCAAGCTAAGTCCTTGGGCATCTAATTGCTGGAGCGAGAGCATGCGACACACAATTAGATGGCAACGTATTTGTTTTCTGATTATGAAGCGTTAAGCAAAACTGTCAACGTGCAACCGAGAAACGCAATTTATTGAGAAAGTTTCAGGACACCCGCAACTACCACCCGACGACCCAAGGACCAAGACCAGCTCCACATCCTGCCTGGCTAAAAGCTTATCTCTGTGCTTCGTCACTCAACCAAAACGACGACTACGACAGGCGGCAAGAAGTTGATCTTAAGTCTGTGATAGGGTCTCTGTCTGTGGAGTGGAGTGGAGTGGAGTGGAGTGGAGCTGATGTGGCTCCATCCATTCCATGCGCTGTCTGGTCGTCACGCACAAAGGACTACGTCTCAAATTAGCAGAAAAATCTGTTATCCTTTCGTTTTGGCTTCGCTTGCGGCGTGTGCTAATGATTTTTCTCTCTCTGTGGAAACTTTTGCCGAACTTGCCGGCAAGAAACTCCCCATTCCCATCACCTCCGATTGCCTTACAAATGAAGTGACAGAGCATATTTAAAATTAAACAATTTAATCCGCCGCAGACGAGGAGTCCTTGCCGGCACGTGAAATGTTGACACTGTCGCCAGCTTGTTTTTCCTGCCTGCAAGGAATATGTGCTAATTAGCAAACAGTCAGCCTGCCAAGACGACAGCCACCATCCCAGTGTGTGGGTGTGTGTGTGTGTGTGCCTGGCAAGGATTGTCTTACTCCTGCTGTTGTGTCTATGTGTCTTGTTAAACAAATAAGTTTGTGCTGCGTTTGTCCTTTGGGTTTCCGTCTGACGTGTCGCCTGCTTTGTCTTATCAGCCGCCTCGTCGTGCCCATTGTCATTTTCCAAGTGCTTGATTGGCACGTAATTTAGTTAAGCTGGAGGGCTGCTATACACTAAATTTTTTCCTTCTATTGCATTTACCTTTAAAATCGAACATTATGGTTTAAACTTCTACCTTTTATAGCCCACTGTCTGTTATTCTAATTGCTGCTGGTGCTGGTTGCTATGTCAGTTCCATAGCTGGCAAAAATACTAATTTAATTAGAATGTAATCATCGTTAGCGGTCAACTGACAGTTGGGCATTTTTTTGGACTGTACTTCCCTTTCCCATCACGAAACAGAAATATTTCAAAGCAAATATGAAATGTAATATTAGGCACACCGACGCTTAGATGCCCTTGCAGACATATGGCTTAAGAGACCTTTCATGTAGAAACATTCGAAATTCCATTCAATCAATTCCGAACTACGAACTACCCGCGACACAAAACAGATCAGTGCATAGTTTAATCGAAATCCAATTAAAACTATCACTAATCAAGTTTATACGCATATAATATGTGGGATTTTCATCGTGAATACTACGACCCTTAATGCTGAACAATATATCAAAGATATCTGCTGTTGTGCCTTATTCATTTCGTGGCAAAATTAGAATACCCTCTGCTAGGGTATTATAATAACGGAAAAAGCAATGACCCAACCGCAACCATGTTGATTACAAGCACTCAGCAGGGCCGACAGCGCCGGACAACAAATAAAACCAAATAAAAGCCAGACCAAAAGCCAGGCCCGTCACCGCCAATATCAATGACCAAAATCGAACGCACAAATAACCGCAATGTAACACATTTGCAAATATGTATGCAAAAAGCCATAAACAAAATAAGCGAAGCGCTTCCAATGGGAACCGGAACAACAGTCCCGCCTGCCTCCCCGCCCACTTGCCACGGGGGGGTGCTGTGTCCCTGCGATTGTTTGCCAAAAACATTTAAACCTTTATTTGAAAATTACACATAAACATATTGCAAATGGATGCACGCAAAGTGAGCCTCCGAGGGGTGACCGCAACAGCCGTTCAATGTCTATATACCCTAGCAAAGGGTATTACAACATGGTTCAAATAAACTGAACTATTTAAATAGTTGTTGATAAATTGTTGGTGTTAATATTTAATGCCTGCACTTAGCCAAGTTAATAAGTCAACAGCAAGTTTGGAATATTTTTAAAGTAATTTTTAAAAGTCTCAAAATGGGATAAAGATAACTTGTTGACGAAGGTCGTGATTTTTTCGTGACTCGTGATAATCACGACAAAAGCTATGGTGAACACGGTACGATTTTGCCATATAATATTATTATTTAGCCCTTTTAGATAAGAATTTACTTTCTTATGCGCAAAGCTAGCTCATATTTTAAGGGCTAATCTCTATAAATTACTTATAATTGAAAATTGTTATAAATTAAAGCAAATTTTAGTTATCAGAAGCTCTATAAACTATTTTCAATTATAAATTATAATAATCTATGCATACCCTATTTATAATTATAATAAATTTAAACAATTCTTGTTAATCCGCAAATCTCAATTTATAATAAACAAAATTGTATAAATATAAACAAATAATTAATATTAAATTATTAGAAATTCAATTTATTTTTCGTAAAAGCAACTCTTTATAAAGAACTTTTAATAATAAATTTGTATAAACTCAAGAAATTCCTTTTTATTAGCAAATCTCTATAAACTATTTACAAAATGTCATATTTTGTAACCACTAAACCTTAAATTATAACTTTAGGTTTTCAAACAATTTTTATATATACTCTGTTTAAACTATTTTTAATTAAAAATGTATGCGTTAGGTTATCAGAAACTATGTATAAACTATTTATTTTAGTTATTATATCTTATAAATAATTATAAATTCATTTTAGATTTTCGACAGTATATTCCTATAGGTTATATGATATAGTGTGTTGATCCCGACGTTTTCGACTTGTGTTTCATGTTTTTCATGACGATAGCTTTGAACTTAGACTAGTTTCTATAGAAACCGACAGACGGCAATTCATACCTATCAAGAATATATATATGACTTATGGGATCGAAAGTATTTCCCTCTATGTGTTACACATATCATGACAGAAATATATAAACTATATATAAGGTAGTTAAAGTTCATGTTTACAATCAATTTTTAACTCTCAGCGTGTTTGAGCTCTCATATTCTGTAGTACTTTCTTTAAGAACCAGCTTAATTAATTCGTATAACGAAAAGTTGTGCCATATGAAGAGCATTTAATATTCATTGAATGGAGAATGCATTTAATTCTTGATTCCTGAAGCTGTGTGTGCGAAACATGCGAAACATATTTGCCAATGCATTTGGCAACATCATTAAGTTGAAAATTGTTGTACCACAAGAGTGCAACGGCCTATGAAGGACCGCGGAGAAGGGAGTCGGAATCGGAGTCGGAATTGGATGAGTCCGATTGCACACGGGGCAAAGGCAATGAATTTTCATGAATGCAGTCAAGTCTATAAAAATTAATGCCATCGCAGTTGCAGTTGGTTGCAGTTGTTGAACGAACCCGAAAATGAGTGCGTTTTAAATATGAGTTTAAAATAAAAACTCTGGCAAATGGTTTTGAACAGAGCACAAAACGGAACTCCTCACAACGATATCCATATGCATACCTATTGGGTATGGTCCGAGGCTTATCAAATGGTCATTTTTGTTTGCATTTAATTAAAAAACAGACAAAAAGGAAGGACACGTGTCAATGTGTCACCGGGCGGCAGGCGACGGGCGCGATAAATCACGCTTAAAACAAATGCCAAGTAATTTATCAATGTCAACACTCAACGCTTCGACGGGGCTAGCAGCACATCTAAGCAAAAAGGTTGAAAGGATTAAAGCCTTAACCGTTGCATAATTAAACGAATGCGCCCTGATACATGTTGCCCCACAAACTGTTGCCACACCAGCCTGGGCATTATCAATGTAAATTGTGGCAGCCACGTCTGTTTGCACTTCTCAAGACTTTTGCTTAATTTTCAATTTAATTGTTGCAGGCAGGCTTTGGTCATTTGGTCAGCCACACACACACCCATCTACACACACACACACATCTACACACACGCGCTGCCCGTGTTTGCTTGTGTATTTGTAGATGTCTTGTGTTTGTTTTTGGGTTTGGGGCAAAGTTCACTAAATTGCATTTCGGCACGCAATTAGTGGTTCATTTGCTGCGTGGCTGAGCCTCCCACAGAGATAGCTTCGCTTGGAGTCCAGAGGGATCGGTGGTACCATCGATATTTGTCCGGGCTTGGCTTGTTATTTGCTTTGTGTGCAAACTTAATTTCATCTTATTACGGTGCAGAAATTTTGCAATTTCCGCAAATGCCCAGACCTCAGCTGGTCAAGTCGGTAATAGGCACAGGAATTGGCCGCAACTACGTCTTGAGCTGTGTGTCCTTTGCCTTTGAGCGGAAATGGAAAATCCTTGTAAGCAGGCGGAGCTGGCCAGGCTCAAGTGTTTACTTGGAGTCCTAGGACTTGATTATTAGTTTATGTTGCGGCTGTTGCGTTGTTTCAGCGAGAGTTCCTCTCAGGTATCTTGAAGATGGTACATCTGAAAACAAATTTATTGCTTTAATTTTTTACGAAACACAAATCTGATAATTCTCAATTACCTAATTTATTGCCGTTTTTTGCTTTTTGCTGAAAAATTGCAGGACACTCCCTAAGTAGCATGTTGCACATTTTCCGTCCGTTCGTAAGGGGTTTTGTTTTTTCCTAGTTTTTTTTATGAGCATCAAACAGAAAGCAGAGCAGCGCATAAAAAAGCTAATTTAATTAAAAGAAAATGCAATCAAAAACGCCATTCGGTAGCTCGGGCTGTGCATTGTCCTGTGCGTGCCGCGTTGCAATTTTCCTTGACGCAGGACCCTTTTTACGACCGCAAAACAATGACGAAATGCAGCCCAAGTGCAAGATAGAGGCAAAGACAGAAAAGAAAAGAGACAAAAACAGGATATGCCATGCGGTTGTTTTCCTCGATGCGATTTTATGCACATTTATCATAATTTCACACGCAGCCCTCGACGAGAGGAGTCACAACAAGGACACTTTTTAGTTCTGGGTTTGGTAGCGCATAAAAAATATAAATTTAAGTGCACTTCATGCTCAGGGGGCGCGGCAAGGAGCGCATAAATTGCATTTCGCCTTTTACGACCAATGACATTTATGGCGTTTTCTTAGCCCGCTGCCAAGCCAAAACGATAAGGGAATGGCAACAGTAATAACCCATTAAAACTATTCGTAAACACACCTACCATAGGTAGAAACTAGAAATCTCATGCTGAGCCAAGCGACAGCGGTATGTAGATCCTGACGGGCAACATGTCAACACATTTCAGTTGCGATTTCCTGGGCGCCAACAACAATGTTTGAACTGGTTATTAATATTAATGCCGCCCAAACCGTAAGCCATAAACTAGTCGTTAATAATAATAAATGCAGCGAGCAATACAAAAAGCATGATAACAAAGTCTATGCGCGACTGAACAATGCTCTGTACTCAGTTAGAAACTAACAAGAATATTGACAAAATGGAATACAAGTGATTCGGACATCAGTTTACAGGGTATACTACAAGGGGAGTGTAAATAACTATTGTACAACACACCTAATCTCAAGAAAGAAAAGCAAAATAAAAGAACTTTAGATTCAACTGGTGCCATATAATAAAGAAGACCGAGTTCTACTGCTTCGCATATATACTAAAGCTCAGAATTGCTGAGTTTGTTCGAGTTATGATGAAAAACAGCAATGGATTTCATTACATACTAACTTATCTGCTAAATCTTTATATGGCAAATATGTGATTCAATGGGCTGCTGCTTGTAAGGATCTTGCCCGTATTTAAGCAGCATGGTAAATCTAGTTAATGCGAAGTTTATACAAGATATCTTTAAAAACAAATAGATTCCTTAAACAAGATACTATACTCGACCAATCCTATGGCAGTGATCCGATTCAGAGGATTTCGGAATGAGTAAAAGCTAAGAGACTCGTTTGGATAGGAGCAGAGAGAGAGAGAGAGAGAGACAGCTTTATAACGAGTCCAGTGTGTATATACTATATAGGTTTTCCTTCTATGCTAAACCCATTCGGTAAAATTGTAATACCCTCTGCAAGGGAATTCTTCATAATTCTGAAAAGAATGCCCGGCTCTGTAGTCAGTAAAAGCAATGTCTTCTAACTGACATGCTGGCGCAACTGTGTAGATATGCTCAATTCTGCCCAAGCTTACAGGGTATAATCTGCTAGAGAAAAAATGGTAAAAAACAGGAATAAATCCAAGCCGTAAAAATACAAATAATAAAATTACTTTTTATTTACTTTTTGGCCGCTGCTTGCTGGGCTCAAATCTCGGGAGGTATTATCAGACACGTTTTCCGGTAATTGAAGTGTTTGTTGTTACCCTCGCAGCAGCTCTTCTTCTTCTTGTTGTTGTTGTTGCTGCTGTTGCTGTTGTCTCCGGCAGCTGCTTCTGGCCGACATCCTGACTCTCATAATTCTACTTGTGACAAATCAACGCCCTCTTGTAGCTAACATCCTGCCGCTTTCTCTTCGCTTTTACGAGTGTGTGTAGTTTTAGTAGAAGTCCTTGCCGTTGCTTTATCAAAAGTAATTTCGCTTTTATTTCCTTTGACTATTGCCAGCGATTTCCGTTTTTTCCGTCAATAATTTCATCTCATTTCGTTCTTTGTCATAAAAATGGCCAACAACAAACAAATGTTGCAAGTGAAGAAGTTTCTTATCCTTGTCGTTGTTGTTGTTGTTTTTGCTGTGCCATTTGATGCATGCAATATGCACAAAGTTTCCTATTTCAATAAAAAATACTATACGGCAAATCGTAGATATAAATCTATAAAGAAATCTCAGCGTTAATATCGTAAAACTCGTTTGGGGGCGAATAGTTCTTGAATGTTTATATTTATCTGTCAACAGCTGGATGGCAACAATCTCGCAAATATGAATTTCTTATGTTTGATTGTAAAGAAATATTCCAATTGATCAAAAACATGGCTTGAATGCCAATTAACTAATTTTCTTAAACTCAGCTGCTTTTGTGTGAATGGCAAAAACGCTGCAAACGGGTTTACAGCTAATTAACAGTGCTGCGGAACTGTTTGGCAAATAATGTGAAAGTAATTTTCTTTAAAAGAACCGAAGTCTTGTGAATTTGCTTGGGACGCACAATATTTACTTTTTATTAATTTATATTAAAACAAGTGCACAAGCAATTTTATTAGAGCAGTACGTACATACATACATATGTATGCATGTGCCTACATATGTATGTATGTACCTGCATATCTATGCATGTACCTACGTATGTATGCATGTACCTATGTGTACATATACATACATATATGTATGTACCGACAGGTCTGAGGCTTGAAATGCAACACTGTGGCATGTTTAACAGTTACCTTAATGCGGTAAAGAATTTGTCAGAGTCGTGTTGCGAAGTGACGAAAAAATAAATTGTAGATAAAGCAGCGAAAATTAGTAATGTGTATGTACATATGTACATGATCTGTGCGGGCTGTGTCATCGTAGTAATGTACATACATATGTACATATTAATATTCTTCTTATAAACGCAATCATAGGAGTATAAATTTCAAGTAGAAATTAATTCAACAGGCTCTGGTCGATAGAAACTGAATTGCTTTGAAGAATTGTCAAATTAAAATTGACCAAGTGAGCGTATAAACCATTTCAATTCAAAATCAATTTCAACACGTAGTGCAAAAAGACTTTTTCCCATCTTTGAATCCGTATCCAAACAATGGTGTTCAATTAGCATCTTAATAAACTGCAATTTTCTGCGGTTACTTAGCCTAAAGAAAACCCAACAAAGACCCTTGAGAAGTCGACGTCATAAACCACAAAACTGTGCGCTACCTGCATTTTTTTTCCAGCCCATGCCTACGACACAAACACACACACACACACATTTATTTCGTTTTATTAGCTGACATATTTATGCATATTATTAACATTAAGTTTAATGCACCTTTTACATTTGTTGTATACAAGAGTGAAATTTGCAAGCGTCGTTTTTGGCATTTAGCATTTCGCAACAGGATCAACCTAATCATCGTCCTCATAACCATCCTTGGGAAGGGACGCGCGCCTCCGTGGCTCATTAAT
Source organism: Drosophila ezoana (assembly GCA_035045725.1). Lineage (NCBI taxonomy): Eukaryota > Metazoa > Arthropoda > Insecta > Diptera > Drosophilidae > Drosophila > Drosophila ezoana. Next base: position 4,340,194 of record JAWNOU010000177.1, on the reverse strand, counting down.
TTTTATACGCGCTACGTTCGTGTGCGTGTGTGTGTGTGTGAATGCGTATGTGTTGTGCTATGTTATGTGCCTGGCTTTTGGTTGCAATAAAAACATATTTTATTAGTTGGCATACAACAGCGCAAAAAGGATGCACAAGTCCTGCCCGATCTCACCACCATTTGGCCGCTGTCCCTGGGACTGTGATGACTTGCTGTCAGCATAAATTCATTATTTATGGTGCAATCAATGCGACCGAGCGTATGTCAAACACATCAAAAATCAACAGCTCATCAGTCGCTGCCGCAGCCAAAGGCGACTCCCAATTGCAGTGTCAATGCGCCTCGCCCTGACGTCCCGGAAGTTTGTTTATTTTATAGTGTTAGCCGCCCGTCGCTGCCTGACGCCACGGTGCGAAAATTTGCAAATCCCGGCCGACAGTTGCGGCTCATGTTTGACGTTTGCCTTGACATCGGCCCTGGCAAATTTGAATCTCTTTTATGTGACACCTCATAATGGCTGTTGTTTCTATGCATGTCGACTGTTCATTTGCCAAAATATACCCTTCAAGAAATCAAATGTAGGGTATGTGCTGCCAGTTATAAAGCTGTCCATTGTTTTTCACCATTGGTCCCAATGTTTCTGATCCCGTTACTTGTGTATCCAAACCAAAAGGCGAGCTTTGCTGATGGCGTAGGCGCAAAATTTGTAATTCTCAGTTGCATTTGTATTAGTGTAAATGCCGGCTTAGTGTAGGTGCGAATCCATTGAGGAAATTTAGTTTGTACGCATCATCTCCTTTGATCGGTCGTTCGTTGTGCGGGTGCGTGTGTAAAATGTCTGTTGCGATTAAAATAAGCAAGTTATATTATTTTAATTGTGTTAAACGCGATTAGTGCGTGTAAACTACCTTAAATAGTTGTTTTCCAGCCGCTTTCGGCTGTTTTACAATCGGTAAAAGTAATCATAGTTTAATTTGTCCTGGAGAGCTTTTTATTTTCGTCGCGCTTTTGTTTTATTGTAGTAGAAAGAGAGAGAGAGAGTAGGAGAGCACAAGTATGAAGCTTTTTCTAAACAGTACACTGTTCATTTCCCTTTTCATTAACCTGCAGTGGGAAATATATTTTTTTATGTGCAATGTGTAAATGTGTAACGCATAAAAATACCCTTTAAAGTATAAACAATTTGTTTTCGATCGCAGATTTTTAAAAACGTGAGAAGTTATTGAATCAAATAAATAAAAAGACTAGATTTGAGTGGGATAAACAGTCGGTTATGGAGGTATTATTATAGTTTTTTAGTCTAAGACCCTATATATAGGGTATACAAACTTCTATCTTAGTTTTGCTTATATATGCGAACTTGCCGTTATTTGCATTTTGGGGGTGTGTCAGTTATTATTTCTAATTCCGAAATGAACGTATAAATATTTGCCAGACTGCGCCATAATTCACTTTTGGCAACTTTGTGTGATTTGTCCAGTTGAGAGTCTTGACACATGACTTTAATGCCTCAAAGGACTATTATCTGTGATATAATGATATGATACGACGATGTAGCATCACGATTCCGGCCAGGCCAAATAATTAAATGCTCAACTTGGCTGTGCGTGTGCTCATTTAACGCTGCCAGGGCAAATGATGAATGGCCGAGTGCTTCCTATTTCTGGGTTTATCCGTTTTCCACCCTGCAATTAATATGCTCTTAATCAAGAATGGGGCGAGCTGCCGACTCCAGCCGGGCTGGACTGATGTCTTCCATCATCTTTCAGAGCTAACTTGCGTGTTTTGCGCACCTCAATGCCCCCCACCCCTCGCACGAGTTCCTAATGCGTCATTTTCTTTGGCTGTATCAATATCCTGGCGTATGCGGTCACGCATCGTATTGCTCTAGTCATAATTTTTTTGAGGGGGCACTCTTCTATTTGTTGTTAGTCCTGTTAAATATTCATGCGAATCTGCGCGTTGTCAGCTTCATTTTATTTTAATGACATTTCAATAATTAATGTATCTTTCTTTTTTCCCATTTTTTCCATTTCCGTTTTCCTGCCCGATTTCGGTTGCCATTGTCGCTGAAGTGTGCGTGTCCTTTATGTGTATATATATATTTTTTTTTCGGCCAGACTTCTTGACTAGCCTGTCGTTCTGGGCCAGATCATCAATCAAAAAGGCATTTTTAAATGTTTCGCTTAGGAACTGCTTGTCGCGGCTTATAAATGATGCTGTTATATGGCTTTTTTTCGTTGGGTTTTTTCTTGCTTTTGATTACTTTTGGGCGTTTTCCGAGCTGATTTTTTAAATGGCAAATGTTCATCAATTCTAATAAGTCAAAATAAGTCAAGAATGCTAATGTTCTAATTGCGTGAAAGTGCGCCCAAATAGAATATGTCAAGTGGTACAGTGCCTGAATACAAATAAATACACACAACGGAAGAATAATAAGATAATAAGAAAAAGTGTACATACTACATACTCTAATTGATCAGTATCAATATTCCCTGTTTGTATGTATCATTGCAAAAGGGTATTTTTTATAAAATGGAGAGAGTGGACAATGCGGATGTTGTGGAAGGTAATTTATTCGCAGATGCTTTTGGCTGCGTTCTGCGCTCACGTCAAAGAGCGCGAGCATTGTGGATGCTAATTTACATATGTATTTGTCCATTTCGCTTACGCGATTGGTCATGCTGCCATTGATCCCGTTACTTGGCTGTGTAGCCCAAGCTCTTACGAAAGAGGCGAGATGGCGCGGGTGTGATAGTGTGAGCGCAAAAATTCTAATAGTTGTTATTGTATTAGTGCGTATGCCGGCTTAAGGGCTTAGCGTAGGAAGATAATTTATTCTGCGCGCATCATCTCTTTGATCGGTCGTTTGCTGTGCGGATTTTCGTGTAAAATCAATTGCGATTAAACTAAGAGAATTACATTATTATTGTGGCGTGAAAAGCGATAAGTTCGTGTCATCATGTATATTAGTCATCGACCCGTTGACGCGCTTGTACAAAGTTGCGGTAAAATCTGAAATCGTTTAATATGTGCTGCAAAGCTTTTTATTTTTGGCAAGTGCTTTTACTTATTTCACAGCCAAGAGAGCGAGAGTGAGAGAGAGAGAGAGAGAGAGAGAGCGTGGAAGAGAAGAAGTGAGTACTTTTAAGCTTTGCTCAAACAATTTGATACTTATTTTATTACCTTTTCATACTTAGTTATATTAGATATTACTAATTTGTTATACATAGAGGCACCCGATAAAATACTTTTATTAAATATATATATTCCTGATCAGTAAAATTGACTTTTTTCATTGCATACAAGAAATTGAGATTCAGCCAAATTAAATATTCTTGACCCTAGCATAGTTACACTTTATCTTAAATCAAATTCTAACTTCTAATCGCATTTGCTCTCCAATTATTTAAGTTACTTTCCTTCTCTGCACAGCTGTCATAATACCCACAGCATGTAGAACGGGAAAGTGAACATTTTTTTCCAACTGACTAAATCAACACCCTGTTTTCATTGGGTGGCTTTTATTTTTCTGCGCTCAGGACTTAACTCATAATTCGTGTAAAAACATTTCCTCGCCGCTAAGCAGCTCAACTAATGTCATTAGCTTGCCATTAGTTGTTGACTGATTTGATTAAACTTAATTTTTGTGCACAATACAGAATAAAAGGCACAAGACAAGTAGAAGATGGTAATGCGAGACTTTTGAATACCCTATACACGAATTTAAAAGTAGAATTTGAAAGAAGATATTTGTTGATGATAATGAATTAAAGTCTAATTTGTAAATATTATCATTAATAATGAACCTAGAAAAAAATTGAGCAATCCCTTGCTTCCTTGTAACTGGCTCAAATGTAGAGTATTTAATAGTCGACTCGTTTTGTCGTTTCTGCTCTTTGGAGATTTCTCTTGTTGTTGTAGGGTCGTTTTGGGTCTAAACCAATTTTTTGCTTCATTTTGCAAGGAATTTCCCTGGCCTGCGAGCTAATCGAATAATTCGTTTGGGACAAATACACGAAATTGGTCAAAATTTGGCCAGGGAATTATGTGAGGAATCGTTGTAGATAGAAATCTGAAGGTTTTCGGCGGCAGCTTTTGGTGCATTTCGTGGAAATTTATATCAATAAAGCGCGCGCGGAGTTTGTTTTGATGCGAGTTCAGTTAACTTGGCTGGCAGCCATATTAGAAACGCTTTGCCAACTAATTAGCCGCTCAGAAGTTTGGCAAGTTCTTTGGCTGGCAGTTTGTGTTAACTGTTTTTTTGTCTGTGATTTTTACAGCTTTACTTACAAATCGCTCGATGTTGCAAAACTTTTTTTTATTGCGTGTGGCCCAACAAGTTGTCGACGGCGAAAACATAATCATAAACTTGTCTCAATTATTCTTAATATGCCACGCCCCCGATGGGTGCGCCCCCCGCAAATCGCAGTGGAGCATTTAGACGAACTTTTATCTGTTGTACGTTAATTAGTTTTGTTCGGTTGAAGTGCAAAATTTTTGATTTTTTCCCAACGCTTGCGAACTTTTTATTAACTTTTGCGCCAAAAATGTTTGCCAATCAAAATGAATTGAACACACAGGACACAGGACTGCAGGACGCAGGATGCACTGCCTCTGATTGCAGCTGCATAAGTGCAAAAGTTTAATTAAACGGTGGCGGCAGCGCGGTCGGGGGGAGTTGAGGAAGGTTCCGACTTCAAATGGCGCTTATGATGAGCCCCCTTGGAATTGCCAGCGCTGATTTTCCATAAGTTTTTCCAGCTGCTTGGCACAAAAATGAAACTGAAACAAGTAAGAGGTTCTAGTCGGGAGCTCCCGACTAGGGGATACCCTGAACCCTCTTCTTCCAACACCAAATGGAGATATAGATACTATTCTGGAAGCTACATGTGAAGTTTGATGACTCTAGCTCTTATTATTTAACAAAATTGCTCAAAACACAGGATGTTTTCTTAGAAACGAAGCAAGTTATCAAATATCGGAAACAAACTCGATCTGCGCGGGCACTAGGAGGGCCTGCAGCTAAAATATCTCTAGCTCTTATGGGTTCTGAGATCCCTGCGTTCATACATACGGACGGACGGACGGACGGACAGACAGACGGACATGGCTAGAGCGACTCGGCTATTGATGCTGATCAAGAATATATATACTCTATGGGGTAATAGATGCTTCCTTCTGGCTGTTACATACATTTGCACAAAAACATAATACCCTTTTTACCCATTTTTAATGGGTTCAGTGTATAAAAAATAGAAGAAAAATTAACTTAAAAATGCAAATTGTTTTGTTAGCACCTAATTTTTTGACATTATCAAGTTTGCAGCTGAAAATGTTTCTCTATATTTTTGCATAATTGAATTTGCTTGTGTTTTTGGCGCTGTGGGACGAGTTTTGTTAACTTGGCAACTCTGCCGCGGGTGTTTTTGTGCTGTTAGCCAGAAAAGTGGAAAACTTTTACGGTAAAAGTGTATGGGAATTCACAACTACAATGTGATATGAAAAATATGTATGTGTTGTACAAATGTATACTTTAATTAAAACCAAAAGAGGGGTCTTAGTTAAGTCTTGGCTTAAATGAAAAAGACTTTCTTACTTTCTCGTTATGCTGGGCACAAAAAAAGGAGATCAATAACTATATTTATTGTTCTACGCTGAACCCATTGAAAATGTTTAAAAGGGATATATGTGACAGGACATTTCTGACGCCATAAAGTATATATGTTCCTGATCAGCATCAATACCTGTTAATCTAGCCAAGTCAGTCTGACTGTCCGTCCGTCCGTCTGTCCGTATGTATTGTCGATTGAACCTATGACCTATAAGAGCTGCAGACTTGGGATGTAGGCCCTTCTAGTGCCTGCGCAGTTTGTTTTAGCTAATCGATAACTTGTCCCGTTTCCAAGCAATCTATAAAAATCATTGTATCAATTTTGTTTTTTGAAGAAATCTCTTTGCATTGCAAGTTCCCAAAATTTAACAAGTAGCTTCTAGAATATTACATACAGATCAAGTACCTTTAATTTTAGAGCTACCGCCTTCCTAGCCGCCTCTCTCTCCCATAACGTGTGCTGCATTTGGGGTTGGTAGAAGACGGTCTAGGGTATCTCGTAGTCTGGCAATCCCGACCATAGCACTTTTACTTGATAAGTTGTTGTTGTAGTTTCAAATAATCGGTTAGCAAAATACTTTTGTGTACAAGTTGGGTTAGATCTGATGTTTAAAAATCTTCGAGAATTTTGCGATTTTTTCTAGAGTTTAATTAGATTTGATGCTTAAAAATTCTCTTATCTAGAGCTTTTCTGCTTTTCAGAACAATTTCAAAACTAATATAAATCTTTATTTATTCAGAAACATATTGAAAACATATGCATCTTGTATACAGGCCACTTAAATGCCGTCGGTACATATAAATTGAATGTGATCGAAAGCCGTCGGCATTTGACGACTGCGCGGATTTCGAGAAAATTTCCTTTGTTCCAGGAGATTAAAATGAATTTTACAAGTTCCCGCATGCCTTCCGTAATACAATAAACGTATGCATATATATATATATATATATATGTATATGAAGAGAATATAGACATCGCTTCATATATGTGGTCCTATTTGACTCTTTGATTTACTTATCTTCCGGTTGGTTCTGATTTATTTATTTCCGATATTGATATATTAATTTTTCTGCGGTTTGCTTGCTTTGTGCATGCGCTGAAAATTTTAGGACAGCAAATAAATTACAATTTTTTTAAGTATTTGTTTCATTTTTTATTTATTTTTTATTTTTTTGTTGTTTTTTGCTTTGTGGCCTGTCAAAAAATTGATACAACTTTTGGCAAGCCTTATAAATATTATACTGATTTCTGTAGCTTTTACAATATGTTTATCGCTTAAGGACTAAGCAGGACGATTACAAAAGCTTACAAACTAAATACATTTTTCGTTAATTAGATTTAATTATAATATAAATCAAATATTTCTAAATCGAAAACTCGTTGTTGTTGAAAGAAACAAAACCATTATCACAATCGCTTTGATGAGTAAACTTAGGGGGAGGGCTCTGCAGAAATTTTGAGTCGATGAAATCGGGGTGAGTTGTCAGATATATTCCGTCGGTCTGAAGTCCATCCATGGTTGAGGCCGATCGCTGGGTGTTTCCTTTGTACTATTTGACTGACTGTGGACTGTTGTTCTAGTTGCAGTTGCAGTTGCAGTTGCAGTTGCAGTTGCCGTTGCAGTTGCAGTTGCAGTTGCAGTTGTAGGTGTAGGTGTATAGTTGTTGTGGTTTACTCAAGATGCGTTTTTCACTGCGATGGTTTGCGCCACTTGCCGCACTTGCGACCCGCACGCTGCAGACACTGGCCGGCCGTGGAGTCCATTAGCTGGCGTATGGTGTTTAGCATTACGGTGGCCATCTGCCACTGGCGTAGGCGCAACAGTTGCTTCTCCTGTTCGCGAGCCTTGCGCAGCATTGCCGCCTGATCCGGTATATAGAAGGCCACGGCCATTGTATTTGTTGTTGTTGTCAAGGAAAACTTGTTCTTTGTTTCCAATTGCACAATTGTTTGTAATTTATAATGTCTTTCTTCGCAGATGACTCAAGACTTTCTCTTTGCAGATTCGCGAGAGGCACACAATGAATAAATTAACTACACAAATGCTTTGTTGCTGTTGTTGTTCTTCTTCTTCTTTTGCTTGTTGTTGGCGTTTACGCACACGTCAAAATTGTGTCTGGTTCATTCACTTTGTTTTGCTTCGCTGTTGCTGCTGTTGCTGCTGCTGCGTCCGCACGCTTCGTTAGCTGACTTCAAACTGGCTGGCGTGAGCGCAATGTACGCTCTTTTATACGCCGCACGCTCTCGCAGTCGGCGTTCGTTGCTGCTGCCGCCGCTGCTGCTGCTGCTGCTGCTGCGGCTGCGGCTGTTCTTGCTTCTCTTGCTTTGATATTTGGCGCGCTGGAGAGTTGAGTCTGTCCTGCTCTCTGCGCGCTCACTAGACGTTTTGTACGTAGGCCTCAGTTGCTCTCGCTGCTTAAATTTTTTGTTTTGGTATTTTTGTTGACATCGCCTCATTCGTATTTTTTGTGCGCAGCCACCAAAAAAAAAGTAAATTTTGTTGCCAGGCCGCGTTCCCTCTCTGCGTAGTGGGCATGGGCGTGGGCGGGGCGGCCACCTTGCGCCTGTTGCCAAGTGGGTGTCTCAGTATGTGTGTGTGTGTGATGTCAGGTTATGTTCTCGTCACAGGCGTCGCTGTCGCGCCTTTGTTGTAACTGTATGCGGCGAGAAGTACAGTTAGCATATTAATTGTATTAAATCGTCGTCGCATGACAAACATTTTCAGCGCAGCGTCTGGAAGGCAAAAAGAGAGCTTGGAGAGAGCCTGTGACACCTGGAGATATGGGCAAGTGGGCAAAGTTGAGGTCTCTGAAAAAAACCCAGATACATACATATATATGATTATTGCACTTTCCTTTATTTGTGAATTTATCAAGTTCACATTCATAACGAGTTGTCAACGAATATGACGAGCCTTTTAGCCATGTCTCTTTATCAGAACACTCTATAAATGTTTTACAAATGTTTTTCCAGTGCTTCCGACATGCTAGCCATAGCTACATATCTATAAGATGCAAGCTAAGTAGTATAAGAAATGAACGCCTGTCATACATTTTTTGCATTCATTTCATTCATTTTATTTATTATTATTATTAATTTTTTTTTTTGTCAACAATGGGCCCGTCATGTCGCCGCCGCTATAGCTCATCTTTTTGTTCGTAATTCGCATGAATTTTCGTATTCGTTAGAGCGAAACGATCTGAAAATTATGGCATTGCTATATCATTTATTTTGGGATAATCTGCCACAGCCAAACGAACATGATATATAATCGTATGCAATAACATTTCCGAAATTTTTATTAAATATTTCCCCCTTTTTACACAGAGTTTTTTAACGTATGTATTCGGAATTTCATTCAATACTCTTTCTCTCTTTCTGACTTTATAACGAAAACCAATATAAAACCCCAGCACCCATTCATTGTAATCATTAAATAAATCCATATAAGGTATATTCAAGAATAAGTTTAGTTGTGTTTATTAATAAACTTATTCTTCATTTATACAATAGTTGTTTTAACCTTGATACTTAAAACCACAAACATTTTTATACTCTTAACCCATCGAAAATGGGTAAAAAGGGTATATTGTATTTGTGCAAATGTATGTAACAGGCAGAAGGAAGCATCTCCGACCCCATAAAGTATATCTATTCTTAATCAGCATCAATAGCCGAGTCGATCTTGTCGTCTAGAAAACGTGCTTTGACTTTTCCCGTGTCAGCGTCAGCAAGCGCAAATTCCAAGAATTTCTGTATACATTTACACACGCACATTCATGCGCGTCTGATTTGAATTCTATCAACTGCATTGCAATTGCGATTGTATTGTTTTCTGTGCTGCTATTTTTGAAATACCTGTATTACTTCAAACTGTTGAAATAGGAAGGTTCAGGGTATTTCCTAGTCGGGAGCTTCCGAATAGAATCTCTTACTTGTATTTAATTTATATATAATATTAATATTGTATAAATTATGTATGGCGAAATATCACCTAGATGTGTAATAACAAAAACGTATGCTATTTTTGATTCAATACGATAAATTTTTATCAACAAAAAAAAAAAACTTGTTATTCATTCCATTTCATACAGCTCCTGCAGAAAGCAAGTCTTATTTCAATCATTGTATATATTATACAAGTGATTAATCCGAAAATGTTGATAAAAAAATGCAGTAAGAAACTTTCCATCTGATGAAATTCAGAATTTCTTAAAGGTAGCAGTTAGATTGTTCTTAGCTAACCTATCCGCTGAGAACTGGCCAACTTGAGGGCTCTTAACTCCACCCACAATGTTGTCAGTTGGCTCTGACCCACGCACACAAACGCAATCGAACAGAGAATCGTCTACTTGGTAAACTCAGAGCGTCCGTCTCAAGTATCTTTAGAGTCGTTCCACAGTTACACAACTTGCTCACTTAGGGGTTGCTCTAGGTCTATTGTTACAAGAACTACTCGCCGAATGTTTTGCTATGCTCTGGCATTTGCCTTCTCGTTCGCACAAGCGACAAAGTCGCTGCATAGTTTTTTCTTTCCTTCTTGGTTTTCCGGGTTCGCGCCGGCAGCATAAATCTAAAAGGCGTGGCTTATTTCCCTAACGCCGGCAACCTTTTCAGCCAGAAAGAAGCCGCAACAACATTTGCTCTTTCGCTTTGGCCCAATGAGCCAACGACTGAAGTTGGATTTTTGTGTGCTTCTGTTTTGATGTTTTTCTTCTTTTTTTTTTTTTGGGCTACTTTACTTTTTGTATTTGCGGGCGGAGCTTTGCCCGAGACCTTATTTAATGGGCTACCTTTCCGTGGCTGTTATTTTATGAATCATCGTTTCTGGGTGGAGTCTATAGATTTTAACCAAATCTACGCTTGGTTTCATAAAAAGAAACACTTCAAACTCCTCGAACGCGATTATGCCGTCGGTAATTTACGCATTAATTGAACCAATTAGTGAATTGCCCTTTCCGGGATACTAGATTGTATTTAGTGAGATAAGAGTTTCATATTTTGAATTGCTCAATGAGGCATGCGAAAGGTTCTCAAATAAATCCCTTGTTTTCTTAAAGGATTACATGATGATATTTCTGTTTTAAAATCTTTTCGATCAACTTTCTTTCTGGTCATGCGGGTAATTATTGCAATTTTTGATTGAAATTTTACTGCTAATGTTAAGCGACGTGTGTCAACACATTGATTGACAAAAAGAAAGAAAATCTCGATTTGGGGTTGTTTGGAAAAACCCATATAACATTGTTGTCGCTATCAATTTGCATATCTAATTGCATGGAAATATGATTTGATTTGAAACTTTTGGATTTTAGGCTTTGGGTAGTGGAAAGTGAATATGTCAAATTAGCTTTTAATTGAGTTTTCAATCTGCATGTCAAATGACCCACATGATCAAAAGTTTGACGCGTGTTGTTCCCCTTTTAAAATGGTGTCAATCGAGCAGATTCCCGAAGCTGCCAGCACTTCATGAAGACAAGCTGCAGATCAAGCTTTTATATTTCACCAGCTTCTCTGACGTGTCTTTGTCTTTGTTATTAAGCTCTTGACGTAGTCGTTTGGGCCTGCCTCAAAACCTGGGCCTGAAATTACCTGCCAAGCTACAGATACTCCCCGTCATATGCTAATGAGTAATGCCCATAACTCGACAACTTGCGCAATGTTCCCTCTCATCCATCTCATTTTCTAACTAACTTTCTTGCTCTCAATTTGCATGAGTTTAATACGCGATCGCTTTGTCACCTCCTGCCCAAAAAAGTCTCTCAGTTATGCTCTGCTTATCTCTTTGCTTGCTTGCCGATCTCTTGGCTTCTCTCTGTTCCACTTCGTGTAATTTGTATTAATTTTTTATGATCTCTACTGGTGTCCCCGCCATATCCCTCTCCCTCTCCCTCCACCGACCCCCGATCGCCGACAGATACTTTTATTTGTTTTCCATTTAGAAAGCACCGAAACAAAGACAATTGCTGGGTGATCCGTTGCACATGGGTCATTAACTCGCCGCCGTTTGTAACGCCTGTCATTGAGCGCTGCTTAGGCAGACGATCGTCTCTACGCGGCGATCGCGGAAGCTTTGCCGTTTCCCAGGCAAACGAAGAGACCAGCCAACCGACCGACCGGCGGATGACTCATCCGCGCAATGCACTTGGCAGTGGATGTGGCCTGGGTAACCTGGTGAAGAGCGGAGGGGTTTGGGGGACCACAACCAAAACGAGACCCATTTAATGTTGTTTAACGACTGTTTGCTGTCTGTGGGGTTTCGTCTCGTCTCGTCTGGTCTGGGGTACAACATGTGCATAACTGTGTTCGGATTCGGATTGGACTTGGAATTCGGACGCAGCTCTCAACACATGCACACACTCAACGCAAAAAAAAAGATACAAGACGGCACGAAAAATGATATGCCGATAAGATTGTTATACAAGCGGTATCCCAAACACAGATGTGAACCTACCTCGAACTCTTGGCCTTTGTTTAATTTATTTGATTGTTCTTTTTGTTTGTCCATCGATGATTTCTGTGTGTGCCTGTGCGTGTGTGTGTCTTGTACAAACATGCTCGGTTTTTATTTAAGTAATTTTCGCCCCTTTTTCATAGATTTTATGAATAGATAACGCATCTTTCATCTCTGCACTATCTGCAGTTGCAGCAGGTCTTCAAGTTCCCTGATTTTTAGGTAGGTGCGTGGTAGGCAACATGCAACGACATGTCCAACTGTCTCTGGAATTGTTCTTGTTGTGTTTGTGTTTGCTTATGTCATTATTTGTCTATGGTCTTAGTTGCACTAATATTTTCCTCATGGGCAGTAGTCGAATGGCATGAGGTGCGAGTTTCGAAACGAGTGGATTGGCCTGAAGTTAAGTGGAGTGAGAAGTGTGCCTGAGCTGGCCCAGGGAATGAGTCATGCTGTTGTTGCGGCTGCAATCGCTGGGAATGCATGTGGAAATAGGCGGCAATTAGAGTTGATTATGAGTAGGTGCAAGTGCATGGTTAATTTATGGAGCAGATCGTTAACATGTGTCTTAAACATGCGCAAATTCTGAAATTTTAATGGCAGACAGCCTGAAGCTATGGTTAGATGAATCAAAGTACTCAATGTATAACATATAACTAGCTTAAACTGCCTATGCTAGGGATAAGTATTCCGTTTATCGGAAACAAACTCGATCTCTCGGGGCACCTACATCTAAAATTTCAAGTCTCTAGCTCTTATAGGTTCTGAGATCATTGCGTTCATACATACGGACAGACGGACGGACGGACGGACGGACGGACAGACAGACAGACAGACGGTATATATATATACTTTATGGGGTCGGAGATGCTTCCTTCTGCCTGTTACATACATTTGCATTTTGCACAAATACAATATACCCTTTTACCCATTTTTAATGGGTTCAGCGTATAAAAAACCTTATTTATTTCTAATACAATGCAAACTCTTCTTACGGAGACTTCTGTTGGGCGGACACTTGTCTTGAACCTCTAGTAGGTGTACGCACCTCTTGAGGGGACAAAACCAACTCGATAGTCGCCAGCCGTCTATAAGAGTTTTCACTGTATCAGCTCATATAAAAAAATTTACATAAGTTAAATCAACTCTTACCGGGAAAAGTTCGAAACTATTTGCCAACTTAAATTTCCTAAATCTCTACATTATCTTTGGCATAGAAATTTATTTGTTCCTAGATTTCGATTCGGTTTAAAGAGAATTTTTCGTTTTTGTATTCTTACTTCCGAGTGAATGCGAATCGGTTTCAAATCGTTTTAATTCCCCCTCAATATCAATTGTAAAATTTATTGTTAAAAATGCCAGGATTTTCGATTGTCGTCATGTAAAACGATGACTTATTACAGCCTAAATTGAGAATAGGTCAGTTTCAGTTCGATAGGTTTCGTTTTGCCAGTTCAAGCATGTTTTTAAAGATAATATTGTGAAAAGGATTATTCAATAAAATAAATACAACTAACATCAGTCGTAAACTTCAATAGCTTGCCAATATAATCAAGAACGAAATAACAATATATAATTTGGTTTATTTTGCTAATTAACTTTCAAAACGACATCTCGAAAGTTAAAACTTTTGAAAACTATTAAGTTTGGTTGGAATGGGAATAAAGAAAAGCAATCCATTTCGATTCCGAGAAGTTTTATCGGAATCCAAATCTAGAATAATCCCAATAGATGCTACTTTCTATGATTAGGTAAAGGTTTCTTTAATCAGGAATATTAAATAACATCAAACATATATGAAATTTATGAAATAAGCTTCGTATACTTTAAACAGTATGAAGAATTATGTGACATTTAAATGCAAAAATATATGTAGGTATATTCATTAAAGTTTAACTTTGCGTAAGTTAAAATTATTGCGTAAGCAACTATTCAAGTTTCTATTTGTTTTTGTGCCCTTTTAATAGCCTAACATTACATATGTATGCATTCAAGTTCTTAGATCTTTTACATTTAATGGCTACTTAAACATTTGAAACTCATCAAATAGCTTGTGGGTTTTTGCGCAGATATTTTCTACCCCATAGTTGGGCATTTTATGCATTCGAGTCAAAACGCCATGAAATATGCAACACACGGCGCCTCGAATTGTCTTTTATGCGGCTGAGTTGTCGCCGACTTCTTTTTTCTTTTTTTTTTTTGCATATTCCTTGGCCCCAGTTTTGGGGTTTTATGTGCTTTCAGTGCCAATGCAAATGGCGCATTAAAAAATTTGCGCAACGCCACGTACGGGAACGTATGGACCTTATCAATGCCCTTATCCGTCAGCTGGTCGTAAAAGACGCGCGACCGTAAAACTAAAGAAGTAGAAGCATCGAAATCAAAGTATATAAAAACTGGCTAACAGTCTTTACTCACACAGTTGGCCATAAAATAGATAAAACTGAAATTTGAATAGAGCGGCTTTAGCGGGGCGGGGCGGGGGCCTGAAATAGTTGGACGCCGCGTTGTCTGGGCGTGTATATTCCCCGTACAGGAAATGGTTACGATACTATCCAACATTTTTTTTATAGCCTCACATATGCAAAGGGCCTCGGTGCTGGCTCGTAAATATAAATTAAATTATATAATTTATGTAATTTAACATTTAACCCGGCCACGGAAGCCATTATCGTAATTTTTCAATTGAATTTCTTTGAGTACTTTTATTTAAATCAATAAATACTCAAATGTACTCACATGCAATTCATTTGAATTGCTTGGGACAATTGATGATATAGACTCAACGTTTGTTTTGAATTGCAATCGAAAAGCATTGAATTGAAGGAAAACAAATTTATTTTAGATTTGATCAACTAAACCCTAGCATAAAGCACACACTTATCATAAACATATATTATTATATGAAAGTATTGACTAATAATATTTGATTGCCAGCGAATGAAATTAATTTTAATTGTTTGCTTTGTCTCCGTTCACGGCATTCAAAATGCTCAACGCCTATTTTGGCCTATAAATTTTCATGGTAATTAAAGCCTCCGCTTGCACGACTCAGCATGGAGGTGATAAAAGTCGCGGACTAATAAAGCGCCAAGTGTTCGGGCCGAGCTTGTCCCTTGAGAGACTTTGACAATAACTCATAAAGGCATTTTAACTGCCCAGCGCTGGCTAATGACCAGGGTCCAGGCCCTGGTCGTGGCGGACTTGCTCTGGCACAAATTGCGCGCAATTAGTGCGCAATTTTTGAGCGCTAGATGGCGCACAGCTGTGCCTGCCACACCCACCGCACACACACAAATACACACGCACACATGATTAGCGCTGAGTGTGTTTTGGCATTGTAATTGCTTTTTGTAATTTATGCCCGCGCCGCTTGCCACAAAAGTTGTCAGCGTTTTGTCTCCATGTGCCGCAGCCCCTTTGACCCTTCCCCTTTCGCCTAAACCCATTTCCGTCCATATTCATCTGTGCGGTATTTGGCCGATGCTGCTGATGCACTTTGTCCATCATTATGACAGCTGCTTGACGACCGAAAGGGCTCGTAGCCAGGCCGTTGTCTGACCAGGATGGGGGGTTTGTCGCTGATTGGGCAATTTTTCTTACTCGGTTGTGGTTAATTTTTTCGCGTTATGAATGCGCTTTGTGACATTTGACATTGGAAAGTGCCCGGCACAGCTGATGCCGGCAATCAGATAGGAGTAGGAGACGCGGCAGGTTCGTCATGGTGATTACGTTGTCTTGTCGCTGCTTTGTCAGACCCAAATTGATTTTAATGGGATGTGTATAGAGGGGGTGTGCGAAAGTCGGGCGTGTTTCTCATACACACGCTGCATTACATCAGATGATTTGCCAAAAACTTTACTTTACTGAGCCCCAATAGCGAAGCGAGCCTTTAAAAAGTCTCGAATCCCAACTGTTTCTCAATTAATTGCCATTTAGTGAACTCGCAACTTCAAATAGACGGAAATCAGAGAACCCGCCGCGACATTGTCGCACAGTCTGTGGAGCACAAAACAAGCAAAAGCCACATCCGACTATGCGTCGCTCCATGCTCCATGTGCCACGCCTCCAGCCTCAACCCCACGCCCAGTCAACATTTTTGTTATAATTATAGCGCCCAACGAGGCGTGAACATATGTCGTCGCCACCCCCCCAAAAAACTGTGCTATTCAACGAGAGCAACGGTCACAGAAGCCACAAAAGTTTTTTCATGTACAGTAGTAACTGACTACAATAAACTGAGTTTTGTTGTGCATGTTCTGCCACAAATGACAAAATCTCTCTCTAGCATGTACACTTTTTTGCATGCTGTTTCAATGACAGCCAAATGTGTGGTCTACTGGTACGTTTTAGGCAATTATCACTGTACATGCCCCACAACCGCTGAGGCATTCTTTGGGTCCAAACGCTGTGGCGTATGCAAGGCAAGAGTTGCATTCAAAAAGTGAATGTCCTTTTTGTACGAGCGCCTGCGAGTGTTTTTAATGGTCACTGTACTACACATCGAAAAGTTAGACTGCTCGACCTGGGGTTTCGCTCAGCTAGCAGATACCCTGTAGCGAGCTTTTTAACTCAACATTTATTGGGCATACATATGAGGTCTAGGAAATTATAATAGTTAAGACTTTGGCTACAATGAATATGTCTAAATATATCTGGCATAAAGTGCATTTTATTTTGATTTGAATTGTCAGGATTTGGGCGGGAAATTTAAAATTTGGGACCGTTCTTACTTAGGTTCCCACAGATTACATTTATATCTTTCCGTTTTTGAAAGTCTCTTAGGTAAACATATAAAAAACAATCGCCTGTTGCGGATCACATGGTCCTTATATAATAGGACTTCTGTAGTTTATTCTATTCTATGCTCTGATACTCTGCTCTTCATACTGTTTGCCTTTATGTGTACTCTATTCTATACTCTATACTGTATACTCTTTACTTAACATATAAGTATAGATATGTCACTCTCTATCTGTTGCATACTTTTGGACAAGTTCCGCTTGCTGTTCCGCTTTCCTTAGAATACAGGGTATTCAAAAGGTATCCTCTAACCATTTCACTGGCCACGGCTTTTATGGCTGTATATTTGGTCACCACAACTGCGCCCATGCGTGGATCTTGTGTCGGGGCAGGTTTATTCATGCACAAATTGTTCAAAGTGAATTTTCAGGCTGCATTTGTCAGTTGTCCTCAGTTGTCGTTGATTCTTTTTTTTTTGTTGTAATTTTCCCCGTTTTCAATTTTGTTTTTTAATAATTGTTGCAAATGCGCTTTTACGCTTTTGACTTCAATTTGCCAGGGCCGCTTTTGATATTTCACTTGGGCCTTAGCCCATGAATACAAGAATATGTGCATATGTGTGTACATTTATGCAGTTGTGTTTTGTTTTTATTGTAATCGCATTAAGTGCGCTTATTTAACGCAAATCTGCCCAGCTCAGCGCCCCAGACCATGCAGCAGCACAGAGATCCTTGCAGCCAAACGCTAATGATGACTAATTTGTTTGCATTGCCTCAGCTTTGGCCAACAACAGCCGCCGTGTCCTTATCCACATCCCACAGCCCAACCTTTTCAATTCATTTCGCTGTCGTTTTTTCTCTCTCTTCACTCGAGTGGGCCACATGTGTGCGGCCACAAGTGTTTGTTCCACAGGACGCAGGCAGCAGTAGCTCAGATCCTGTGCTTTGGGTTTTTGTTATTTTTGCAACATTTAACGCTTATTTGGCTCTTTGCTAAGCTTTCATGGCACGGCTTTTGAGTGTTGGCCATGCCGTCTGTTTGTTTTTTTTAGGCATTTCAGAAAAGTTCTTTCCTGAGTAGGCGGGCTGGCGTCTCTCTCATCTCTCTCAGCTCTCATCCCGTTTGTGAGTTTGTTGTTTTTAGCTGCAGTGCACAATTAATTCGCAATTAGCATTTTGTTTTCAAATGTTAGACGAATGATTAGGGTGCATAAACAGAAGCCACTAAACAGATGCTGTTTTCAAATAAGGTGGGGCATATGTCATGTCATTTGTACTGAAAACCAAACTTTGTTTCGTATATTCATGTTCATCTAAAATAAACGTCAACTGTTTAATCCGCTTAACTAATTTACTCACCATGGCAAAAGATGGAACCAAAGAAAATGGGGGCCAATAGAAAAACAACCAATTGGTAAATTAACAAATTATGCAGCGCTCAGGCGGGACAGTTGAATAGCAGGAGCAGAGGTTGGATGAGCAGCAACAACGAGCACTTAATTTAGTTAATGTAAATCGAGCACAATCCAAGTCTCTCCCGCACAACTGCTTGACATTTGACAGATGAACTCGTAGACTCAGTGACAGGTCAGGCGAAGCGAGGCAGGGGTAGAGGCAAAATAAAGACCAGACTCCGACCAGGTCAAAGATACATTCGAATCGCTTTGGCTGCTGATGCGGCATAATTTGTTAGACTCGGCAATGAAAGAAAAAAATAAATGGCAACATCTTTGGATTTAGTTTGTCAGTAAATAGCAGCTGAAGTTGCCGAAGAGCCCGCAGGGTGGTTCCCCCGGCACTTGCCAGTTAATGGACATCGTTTTGTTTGTCGTCCTTAAAGCGCATTAGAGAACTGTAAAGTTTATAAACAAATAAAAATGGGCATTGTAACAATAAATAACGGCATTGCACTTACGCTCGAAAAATATAAACATCAAAAATAGAGCGAGAAATAAGAAAAGGTAGAAACAAGTACAAGTCGAATTTCTGATACGCTTACCATAATATAAACTAAAATAACTATTTATGGTTAAAGTATATGGTTTGCAATCCAAGAAGACTTTTATGTATATTTATATTTATTATTTTTATAAAATATCTATGCAAATATCCGTGATGTGCCTTTCAAGAGCATCAACGTGTTTGGCCAGCTGTTTGTTAGGTTTTCTCTGTGGACCCTTCAGGGCTGTCCTTAGACTCCTTTGAGATTTACACTTGGCCATGGTCGTATCTTTGCAACTGTGCTTTGGTGATAATAAAAATTTAATGATTTTATTGCTTATGAAGTTGTAATTCATTTTGTGCCAACCCTTCGACAATTATCCTTTTAGATAAACAATTGCGCCCAGACAGAAAGCGTTGCGCATACCCTAAGAAAACAAAATGCCGTCGACTGTCATAAAAACAAATTTCATTGTTTGTTTTCTTTTGCGCGCTTTTGCCATATTTTTATTTAATTTTTTATTTTTGTTCTGCTTTTGCCGTTTGTTTTTGCGTTGCGCTGTCGTAAAACGTTTATTTCATTTATGTGGCATATTCCCTTTGGAGACATGGCCATAAAAAAATCGTGTAAAATTATGCAAAAAGGATTAAAAATATCTGCAGGAAACGCGGCAGTCACAGCTCCAGCTTCTGCCCACAGCAGCTGTGTTTGCCCGATAGCTCGTCATGTTTTAATTACGCCCGATAACAAAAACTATAAGAGTCCTTCGAGTTTTATTGCCCTGCATGTAAAAGGACCTAGTAGCTGATGAGAAAAATCTAGAGGAGAATGCAGTGCTCTCATGCCGATGACCCAGTATTGTAATCTTAAGAAATAAATCGTGTTGTTTTTTATGACATCATGCTCTTATAGAGGCCAAGGAGCAGGGCTCAGGTCAGCACATGACACATGACCACGAATTAATCTGAAATCGAAATCGAAATCGCCAAACAACAACATTTCTCACATAATTCAGCACAAACAACAAAAGGCACGCAGTCGATTTGCTGGGTAAGGTAGTCAAAGAAAGTGACAGAAATCTCGAATACAGTTGCTGTCAGGCCATCAAAGGGTTCCTCTTGCCAATCAGCGCGAAAATCACGCACCAAGTTGACCAAAAGACGGCCCATTCCTAAGCTGCTCAGCTGCCAGAGCAACTCATGGCCAGATCTGACATATCCACAATTATTTCTAATGACAGGACATATGACGAGCTGCTTCTGAATCCAACAAAAAAAGTGGAAAGAAGAAAACCTCTAAGCCAAAACGTATGTCAATTTGTCAATTTCGCATATTTTTGCGGTGCTTTTCTTTTTTTTTTTTTTATCGCAAATGCCGAGCGACGGCTTTTTATTGATATCGTCCGGGGCAACACGTGTGTTGGCTGAGTGTGGGGACTTTTCTCCTGGCCACAACAATGTAATCTGATGCCTGTGTCCGTTTTCACGTGTGTGTGTGTGTCGGTGTCGGTGTGTGTGGATGATGGAATTGCCGTTGGCCTGGCTTTTGCCTGAAAATTGCCAAATCATTATAAACATATATATATGCTTTTTCCATTTCTATTATTCCATTATTTGCCATGGTTTTGTCAGTTATCCTCTGGGTTATTTGATATTTTACAGTTGATAATAGCCTTTAAAAACTTTTCATATGTGCCTGATCATTATAGTTGATTGATGTGAAAGCTACGGCAAAGGTTTTGGATTACGGAAAATGAAAGAAATTGCCAGCAAATACACAACTGTACTGAATAGTTGCGATGTGTGATATGAAATATCGAATGCATATAGTTGCTTACATTTTTATACCCTGAACCAAATGGGTAAGAAGGGTATATTGTATTTGTGCAAAATGTAAATGTATGTAACAGGCAGAAGGAAGCATTTCCGACCACATAAAGTATGCATATTCTTGATCAGCATCAATAGCCGAGTCGTTCTAGCCATGTCCGTCCGCCTGTCCGTCTGTCCGTATGTATGAACGCAAGGATCTCAGATCCTATAGGAGCTAGAGACTTGAAATTACCCTGTAGGTCCTCCTAGTGCCCGCGCGGATCGAGTTTGTTTTCGATATTCGATAACTTGCCCCGTTTCTAATTAATCGATTAAAATCTATATCGATATCCTGTGTTTTGAGCAATTTTGATAAATAATAAGAGTAGAGTCAGCAAACTTGACGTGTAGCTTCTAGAATAGTATATATATCTCCATTTGGTGTTGGAAGAAGAGGGTTCAGGGTATCCCCTAGTCGGGAGCTCCCGACTAGAACCTCTTACTTGTTTAAATTTGAATGCTTGGCAAATTAAACTAAATGCATATTTTCTATAACTGTACTGCAAAACGACCTTCGCTTATATGTAAATCATTAGCTTGCCATAACATTAAGGGTTGAGATTTAATTATGGGAAACAGAATTGCCCAAACGAAAAGTCAACAAACACAATGCCCACTTTTGTTTTTTTATCGTAAGCAGCTACACGTAATTAAGCACTGGTCGTCGAGTCCAGTCCCAGGCCCATCAAGGTGCCTACTGTAAGCGCCTGCATATGGAGTAAGATTTCGAGTAGATGTGTTCCGGTGAGCGTTCGTTTAACTCTTTCAGTTTTTATGGTCATTAATATGCTTGATTATTTCCCTTGACGTTGTTGTCGTCAGACTCGTCGCCGCACTCCTGATGAGCCCGACACGTGACCAGCGACGTCGTCGCATCGGTGCGTCCAGCGCCCGCATAAACATTTTCATCCTGAAGTATCAACTTCCGGTGCGGCCCGTGTGAGCAGCATTCAACGTGCACAAACCATAATAAATATCAGCTGCATTGTGTTCTGTTGAACAAAAATATTTAAAAACTGTGGCAAGCGCGCTTACCTTGCCCCTGAGTTGAGGTCCTCGACTGTGGCGCAACCCCTTCAGGGCAGGCTGGCAAAAGGGTTAAGTAGCAAAGAGGCTGATGCTGAGGCTTTTATTTATTTTTTGGGGGGGTTGAGCCACGCCCCGCTCGCCGGCCGCCGTTATTATTAATGCTGATTGACGCCTGTTTTGTAATTTTGTAATTGAAACTGAAGTTGTCAGGATGTTTCGCTGCTTTTTTGACATTATTTCTGCTGCCTTTTTTCTTCGTTTTTTTTTTGCTGCCCACAATCATTTGTTTGTTATCCTTTGATCTTTTTACTGTCGCGAACTGGAATCGTTGACGTTGTATATTGTTTTTTTTTTTTTAATTTTTCTAATGCAAGCTGACAAATTATGAATCTGTTGCTGGATAAATATAGACAGCGATGTTTCTTGTTGTTTAAGTGTTGCAAACTTTGAGAAACTTAAAATTTTTCCATCTGCAGTTTGTCTTTAATGTAAACACCTTGTTTCAACCCTCCAAGCGTATCTCAATTATGCTGCCCTCAACCGCAATTACTCATAATATCCCAAAGAAATATGCAAAATTTTGCATATTGCCGGAGTCATCAATTTTGGGCGCAGGCTGCCCTGCCTGATTGTCGTCTGGTCTAATCTCGGTGCATGTATCATCTGGTCCGCCTGCTTTGGCTCAGCCAAAATGGAGCACTTTAAGTTTCAGCCAAGCGACAAGTCCTCAATTATCAGATTTGCATGACTGATATGCCAAACGGACTGGCTGGCCTCTAACAGGAGAGCGCAGAGCTTGTAGTTTGGTCTCCTGGCGCAGCATAATATTTCAAATGAAGCGTAGAGCGGAGGACTCATTATCAAAGCACAGCATGTGGTTAGCCCCAAGTAGCGAGGCAAACTTCCGTTCCGTTACTGCAAAGGAGCAGCACATGGCTGCCCAGATGATGATGAAGCAACACTGCAGAATTTCAGTCAATTTCCTCGAAATTGTTTTTTGTTTGTTTGCCACAGACTCAACCGACCTCACTCGGCTGGCTTCCCCCGTCTCGCTTAGGCTTCCTGTCTGCCCGTCTGTCTGTCTCGCTGCCTCGCTGCCTGGCTGCCTGGCATCCAAGTTTGGTAGCTTCATGGCATTGTTCGTGGCAGCGTTACAGGCGACAGTGTTAAATGGTTGCAATATGTCATCAGGTTGGCTGCTGGAGTTGCCGTTACTAGATGGCTGCCATGATAGCCCAATCATGGCAACCGGCAGGTCCTGGTAGCGTGTGTCTTTGGGAGACCCGGTCGGGTGCGGCGCCATTTGTATGAAAAATCGCCAGGATGCTAATACGTTTGACTTCCGTTGACGGATTACCGACTATTTGGTCTGTGCCTGCCCTTCCGACTGGCTCTAACTCTACTTACGAGTTGTGTGTCCCTTCCCCCTGCCTTAAAATTGCTGCGTTTCACATTTCATTTGAATATTTTAGCCGGAATCTTTTTTGCTGGTTGTCCTCTTTTTGGTTTTGTGGGTAGCTATCTGATAATTTGCTCGGCTGCTACTCAGTCGAGTTGTCGTTAGCGAAACAAAGCCTCGCCAACGCATTGATAAGCACAAGGGCCTAACCGAAGCGGGCGGGCTGAGGCAAACACTGAAAAAAATTGACTTGCAGTTGCAGTCACAAACTCTTTTTGATAAGAGCCTATTTTGGGAGTTTATGATACTAATTTTTGACTTAATATATGTATTTTGACATGGAAGATAATTTAATAATTTAAATGCTTGCGCCATTTCTTTCATAAGCATAATTTCTGTCAGTGTACTTCGTACTCGGCGCATTGATATGCAAATTTTGCAAATACGTTGGGAGCATTTTTTGTTTGTTTCTATTTTGGTTGACGCCGTGCGACTACCGAGCTTCGGAACTTTTTCTATTTTGGCACCATTTTGATTGCCATGAATGAGTAACGACCGGAAAGCTGTTTTTATGACCAAGTGATAGCGATAGCCCGAATGGCCAAGGTGCGCCAGACGAGAGCTTTGCTAAAAATGGCAGCGAGAGAGCTGGGAAACTGGGAGAGTGGGAGACCTGAAGCTACCTTTCTGTTGATAAGCGAGCAAATTGAAAACGGCGTCGGCATTGGAGGCGTTGAAATGACAAGCGACCCGTTGATTTCTCTGGCAATTTCGTTGATGGATTTCGGTTAATGGACCTGGCAAAAATTGCAAAATTACTGAGCTCGGGGTTGACACGTTTGTGTTGCAAAAATTTAAATAAATTGCTCTCATTTGCGGGCGGGCAGGCAGTCGAGTCGTCCACCATCATGATCATCATCATCATGATTGGGCTTTGGTATATTTTATTTTGTTTCTAAATTGAAATTGCAGTGCAAACAATTTAAATGGGATTTGCATAAATTTTGTACACACTTGCACTACACTGGTCAAGCCCAAAACTAAATCGGTTTTGTGTGCAGGACAAATCACTTGTAAATTGAATTACTTTGCTTGCAATGCGCGCAACCCTTTTATGGTCACAGCGTTAGGCCAAGCCTCGGCTCACACTCCCTGAAATTGAATTGAATTTCACGCATATGTGCATTTATACAATTTGGCCAATTTTCAATAATAATAACAAAACACGTTGCGTGAAAAACCCGAAATCAACACAAAAGTTGTCATAAAATATGATACATGCAAGAAAACTCACATTACCTATGGGGCATGCCAGACTAGGAGATATTCTATAGGTATTAAAAGAAACCTAAGATTGCAGAAATTTGCATTTTTAGTTTCAAATTTGAAGAACTTCTTGAACTGCATGCTAGACAAATGCCAGAATATTTAGTAACTTTTGTAATTTTTCCCTCCCCATACATTGTCAACATAAAGGGTGTAAGAATTAAGAAATATGTTCCCAATTAATTATAAATCAAAGCTTACCATATAAGTTGCCAATAAATGTTTTAAATGTCAGGATGCTTCAGTTTCACGTTTGGATTTAATATTCCTCCCTTACATCTTTGACCTCCCTGCGCACTGTTCACATACAGGGTATCAAGAAAAAGGGTTCGAGTTTTCAGGCTTTCCCAGCTACAACTCAATTATGTCTGGGGACACACACATGACTTGACAGACAGCTAGCAGCGCTTGCATTATGTTCGGGTTTTTCTTCTCTTTTTTTTATGATAAGTAGCCGCTGGCTATAAAAATCCTTTGAAATCGTCACACACCCATCCAGAAAACGTCCCACACACATTTTTTTTCGGCTGCTTGTGGCAGACCAATCAACACGCATACAGAGAGAAGCGTTGCGTTTGGCAAAATCACATTTTCCATCAATTTTCGTACATGATTTGCGCAAAATGTTCATGCGATATCGGAATCAGGTCGGGGTGGGGAAAGGGAAAGGGGAAGTTGTGGGCTATAAAAATGCAGCACATCAGAGTCGAAGCCGCTTAAAGCCAACGGCTGCGGCCATGCGGCGATGTTGTTTTTAATACCCGTCACATGTTTTGACGTGGTCAGGCTGATATCTTTTTATTTTATTTTTTTTTTTTTTTACAATTTTATGGTAATGCTGCAAAATGTTTTTATAAAAACATATTTTGTAACAGTTCGCAGTGAGTGTAAAGCCAGCAGCAGAAAAAGGGATAATAATGCAACGCAACGCGAGAGGCCCATGCCAAATTTTATTGAAAATCATTTTGCTTTGATGTGATATTTTTTTTTTGGCATTCTGTTACCTTTTTGTCCGTGTGTGTGTGTGTGTTAATAAATGCAAATAAAATATGTTTAAATTGCATTATTTAAAAAAAATTGCGTCGTTAATTTATATGCAAATACATTTTTGATAGCTAAAATGTCACTGAAGTCCGCCTGTCCGCCCGCCGGTCGCTCGCTTGGCCAATTTTTATTTTCATTTTTTTCAGGTATTTAAATTTTATTTCATATATATTTTTTTTTGTTGCGGTCAGCCCACGACGGACCCATTAATTTTGATAGTTGCGCCATGTCATATGAGAGATATCCTTTGATGGACATGCGGGCGGTGTGAGGCGGCGAGCGGGGGTGGAGTTTGGGGCAGCGGGCTGTGCTTTCAGTTGTCATGACAGCCGCGTTTTTATTAAACATAATTTTATTAGTTGCATTTCATTAATTTGCAGATTGCACGCAATTTAATTTTTATAGTTGGTTGACCTCGTTTCTAATTAAACGCAAATATTTGGATAATTAAATGACAGAAATTAGCAGCGTGAATGGGCCGAGCGATTGCTCAAAAGTGGCATGAGGTCAGATTTCAAGAGTATTAAAGAGAATTTAAATTGACAGTACTTATTTTAAATAGAACAAGTAAGAGGTTCTAGCCGAGAGCTCCCGACTAGGGGATACCCTGAACCCCCTTCTTCCAACGCCAAATGGAGATATATACATATACTATTCTAGAAGCTATATGTCAAGTTTGGTGACTCTAGCTCTTATTACTTACCAAGATTGCTCAAAAAACAGGATTTCGATATCGATTTTTATCGATTGCTTGGAAACGGGGCAAGTTGTCGAATATCGGAAACAAACTCGATCTGCGCGGGCACTAGGAGGACCTACAGCTAAATTGTCTCTAGCTCTTATAGGTTCTGAGATCCTTGCGTTCATACATATGGACGGACGGACGAACGGACAGACGGACGGACAGACAGACGAACGGACAGACAGACGGACGGACAGACAGACGGACATGGCTAGATCGACTCGGCTATAGATGCAGATCAAGAATATATATACTTTATGGGGTCGGAGATGCTTCCTTCTGACTGTTACATACATTTGCATAAATACATAATACCCCTTTTACCCATTTTCAATGGGTTCAGGGTATCAATACGATATCTTATTCGTTTTGCGAATTATAAGTAAGATTCTCTTGTTTGTTGGACTTAAATGTTAAATCTGATCTATGGTAACTGTGACAAGTTATAAACTAAGGTATTTAGAGACATTATTGATTAAATTTCTCGAAACTTTGAACTCAAAACCATATTGGTTATCTTGGCGCTAGGCATTACTAAGTACATCTATCGAAATTTTCCCCCTTTTTCCTGCCCAAATCTATTGTCAGGCCGCTTAACTACAAATTGATGCAGCATTCCGTATTCAGTGCGGCAAAATCTCTTTACTCTCTAATTCACTTTTAATTAACAAAACGCAGGCAGTCAATCCAACCGAAATGCCAAACCAGAAACTTTGTTAGCAATGAAAAGAAATTCAATTAAGCTTATTTGAGCGTTAAAAGCCAATCATGTCAGGTCCTTCCAAAAGCACAATGCCACAGCACAGAACAGAATATAATGTCAGCGATTGGAAAGGACCCTGTCAGAGGGTTTTTTGGATGAGGCAGTCAGGGCCATCGCTATAAGGGCTGGGGCGACAGCTTCACGAAAGGGTTGCTAAAGGTGTCGCCGCCTCAACACATTACAAATGCAGTTGCAGTTGCCGTTGCAGTTGCAGTGGAAATGGCTGTGGCAGTTGCAGCTGCATCTGAAATTCGTGACTTGAAGCGACGTAAGCTACGGGATTTGTGACTGCCAAAGGCGATTTGCAAAATGTCTTTGCTTTAATTGCACCCCCAAAGTCAGCTTCATATATGTATGTGTATATCTACTGTGTGTGTATGTTGCATTGGATGGCGTCACGAGGATGATTTGCATTTTGCATTTGGCAATTTCTGCAACTAGTCCCGTTTTTGCATACCAATTAATTAGATGCGAATGCAATTTTAATTACAGTCGCGCGATGCATTTGCCAAATTGCGAAATGCACTCCGCGCCTCTCTTGTTCGGCATTTGGCATTCGGCGACAGATCCTGGAATTTATGGCTGGACACAGCGGGGCTGCGTTGGCTTAGTGGCCAGGCAAAGTGAATTAGGAGGCAACTGTACGCATCCTCCACTTTTTTGTGTTTTGTTATTGTTGTCGTCGGTCCGTTTTGGTCGCCTTGATTGATCGCCATCATTCTCATCCTCAGCGCGCCATCGTCATTTACCCATACGTCAGTCAGTCAGTGAGTCGTAAATGTAAGCAAACATGATGGTGGTCACGTGTCGGCCATGTAAGCTCCGAGCAGGACACGTGTTCGGCAACGCCGCCTCTTGTCTTCAACAATTTTTGAAGTGCCCGCCATAAGAAGGGGGTGGGATTTGGGCCTCAACCCACGGCTAGGAGTGGGTTGAAACGCTCGCCCATGTCTTCGCTCTGACTTCTTCTTCAGCGGCTGCTGTAGTGTGTTTTTTGTTTTCTAGTTGCCGTGTGTCGGCGCTAAGCCCAAAAGCATGATTTGATTTTCGCTTTTTTTTCGCTAAGCACATTAACGCATGTTTTCACTCATCAACGCTTGGCTAAGTGTTTTAGCTTGTGGCGGGAGGCAAAGTGCGTAGAAGGCGTTATAATAATATTTTGGTAAGGAGAGTGCCCAATTAATGCCGGGCGTTTAATGAAGCTACTTTTATGAGTCCTTTCCTAATATTTTCCTTAATTTGACATTTTTATTAGCCGAAATTTAAGCGAAGCACAGGTAAAAACAAACAGAATTTAACTCATACATGCAAAGTATGTATGTCAAAAGAAAATATTTCCTTTTTTTTTCTTTTTAAACTTTATTAAGCTTCAGTCAATCCATTATCAGTGCACAAAAGCCACGCCCGCCATAAACCACTTCGCTGGGCAAACAATAACCCCATATTCCAAACACTTCATTGAACCCTTCAGAAACTTTTTCAAATGACTTCATTTTCTAATTTCCAAATGAAATATTGCATACATTTAAATGGAAAACGTGGCAAGGATAACAGCCAAACCCCCCACTTCGCCTGCTTCTCTCCATCTCCTAAGCATGCATGGCTGATCTTAGCTCTTCAAATTCGATTGGCGAGTTCCTCAAACTGAAATACCAAACGGAAGAAAAATGTTGCGTGTGTCGGCGCACGCACAAAAGCCAACAAACAATTGCAAAGCATTTACACGGACATACGCAACGAGAACAACAATAAGAATTCGTCAAAAATCAAAATCGAATCAGAGTATGAAAAAAGAGTATAAAAGTAATGTGCGAGGGGTGTAGCGGGATGGAGTGGGGTACGCTTTTCTCACATAGTATATACAACTGACTTTCACACCCCGAGGCGTATTAGCCGCGCACGCGTCGCAGTCTAAAAAGCAAAAGTAGAAACAATCACAGCCAAAAGCCTTAGAAATAGTGGCAACAATAACAAACAACAAATTGCCCGAATCTATGCGAGCAGAACGTACGCATGCCAGGACCAAAAGGACGCGCCTGCCGCCTGTCCGTGTTTGCACAGAAGTTTGCAGCAACAATTATTGCATTTGTTTAACTTTACCCAACACTGCGGGCAATTATTGTTGCTGGCAGTTCTTCTCGTCGTCGTTGTTGTTGTTGTTGTTGTTGTCGCCGACGGCGGCTGGCGGCAAGTTAATTTAAGAAAAACTCTCCCACAGCCGCCTGAAAGGATTGTAGCAGCGAAATCCTTTGCGTGTGCCGAGTTTTGTTTTAATTGCTTCAAAAATTGCTCATACGCTTCATTGCGCCTTGAAGAAGTCGCGGCTGCCAACAGGATATTCGTGGCAGGATGTGCGCCCAGTTGCTGCCGGCAATCCATATATTGTAGTTGTTGTTGTTGTTGTTGGTGTAGGCTGAGCTTTGTTTTAACAATTGTTGAGGCTGTTTGACAGCCGCAAACGTCGGCCACTGTTCAAACATTTCACAACCAGAAAAGTGTAAAGGAAATACGAGCCGGCTTAGTTGAGCCTTGTGGTGGATTTTATTGTTTCCTATAGTGCTACCCTTCTTCTTTCCATTTCCCCAAACTACTTACGAGCCATTATACTAATTGTTAGGGCAACAATTCGCAGCGCAAAACCTACCAAGCAGCCAATAAATCATCTGCATATGAGCAATTAATCATTTAGTCCACAGACCTACGCACATATTTAACCAAAAACACCTGGTCCTCACCTCAAACCGCAGGCAACTGCGTCCAATGGCTAAGGCAATACCTATTTAAAAGTACTCTTAGAAAGGGTATACGCTCTTTGAAGTTGTGACATCTCTGACACTGAGAGAACTTGCCTTAATCCTCCGCCTGATAGCACAGGTATGAGGTAAGAGCTATAGATGTTAAATAGGTAAAGCTCTTACCTAAACTAGTTTCCGAAACAAAATCGAAGTCAACTGCAAGTCTTGGCATATCTATTAACAATCTTTAATTTATCAACAAAATATTCACAGACAATTTTCAATAGGAAATCCGTTTAACAAGTATATACAAATGGCCCCGGCCTTTGTATTAGTAAGCGTTTTAGTCCAGTTCCGACCTATTTACAGAGTATCTTCAAGTCTAATTACGTCTCACTCTCATGCTAATATGTGTGTCGCTGTGGGTAAACAAAAAAGTGGCGAAATCCCAAGCGTAAAAGCCGCAAAAACCAAAAATTGGCTACCAAAATCTGGCACAGAACCTGGTTCATGGACCTAATTGATTTATGAGGGTTTTTTTTAAGCCCCAACCAACATTTGTTGTCTGTTTGTATTGCAACTCTTTTTAGATATTTCGCTGTGCACATGAAATTAAGCTGAAAATTACGCCAAATAAATGATTTACGCAAATAAATTGAAATTTATTGAGTCCAAATGCCAATTCCACATGTTTGTAGCTACAAGGAATATGCATGTATATATATACATATACAAATATATATACAGATAATTCCTGTAGCTCTTGCTCTCGTGTTTTTTAGGCCGCGTGGGCAGCAGCTTGTGATATGTAAATTTGCATTTTGCATTGCATACTTTTTTGGGGTAGAACATATTGCGGCGGATTTTAATTAAGCGCAAAAGGCAACAGCAACAAAAAAAAAGGGGTATATGCGCCTGCCCGCACACGTAACAGGATTAATGCACTGTCCTCCTGTCCCAATGTCCGAATGTTCGGGTGTCCTGGTGTCCGGGTGTCCTGGTGTCCCAGCATCTGGCGCAACGGCGGCTTTCCATTTGATTTGCATTGCATTTAATGAAACATTATTTTCGAATTTGTCTGTTTAATCGTGTGACAATTGGTCAAATGGACCTCTGCAAATAAATCAAAGTCGTTTTCCTACGAACTCTCATTACGTTCGATTATTTGATTTATTTTCCTTTTATTGCCTGTGCCCATTAAAATTGGTGAACAAAACAAAAAGGGCGAGTTATGCCCTGGCTAGCGCAGGTTATTTTAAGTAGGTTATATAATATGTTAATGAAAAATGACCAATTTTTGCAACTATCGTGAAATGTATTATACGATACCTTCTTACTTACGATAGTTATGTTTAAATAAAGCTTATTAATATCTATATTATAAGACTTAAAATATTAAATTGATTTAACTAATTAATTTTTGCCTTAAGTTAATCGAAATTTTGCTTATTTGTTAAATAACTCATTAAAAACAACAGGGTATTTAGCAGTCGGCAACACAAAGCTAACAATATTTTCTTGTATTTGTTTTATTTTTGTCTTTTTTATATGCAATCAGCTTGTGTTTAATGATTGGTAAGCTTTGCAATTAGGAAATTAGTTTGATTTTTAATTAACATGCGGTTTCGGCAAATTCGCTTTGTTTTCATTTTCATTTTGTTTCCCTTATTGTTGTTGTTGTTGTTTGCGAAAATTTCCACGCAAATCATTTAATGCGTTTTTGTGGTTAGAATTGTTTTTGTTGCCGCTAGCTGCTAGGGTCAGATTTGCATTTAATGAGCTTCTAAGTGGATTTTAATTTAATTAATGGACACTTTTTTTATATAGTTGATTTAAAGCTTGTATATTTAGTTTAAATGCTACGAGCTTTAATATTGTCAATTAGAATAAGAAATTAAAACGAAGGTATATTAAAAGTGTTTTTCTTATGAATATTTACTCTTTTGTATACCTTTAAAACACCTTAACAACGTCCGCTTAAGGACCCTTGCTAAGTTAGTTCCCGGTTATAAATATCAACTAATCCTTTTTTTAGTCGCCTCTTCTATGGCCACAAATCTATTTAGTGAGCGCATTTAATTAAATCTGCGGCGCATTTAGCTCGCTCGCTGCGCAGAAAAAGCCAAAATCTAATTAGCTTTTAGCTCGGCTCGCAGGAACTAATTACCAGAGCGCAGGAGGCGACTTTCATGTTTGATCCTGTACAAATTAACAAATTGTATACGTTTATTAAGAGCAAAGCAAACGGAAAGGACACAAAGCGCAACCACAAAAACAAAAATAAAATAAAGAAAAAAATGAGAAAAAATTGCAAACGTCATCGAAAACGTGCCCCAACCCCTCGTGTCGTGCCCCACGCCGCGTGCTGCACTCAAGTGGCTTTATCAGTGGTAACCGCAGCTCTCTTGGCAGGATACGCCAGCCCAGCTACTAATATCCTTTAGAATTTCTTGTTGCTGCTGTTGTTGTTGGTTTCTCTTTATTTTTCTACTTTTTTTTTGTCATTTTCGGAAAAAGCGAAACGGCGAATGAAAATTGCATTCAATTGAGCGCATTTATTGTTTGAATTAAGTCATGAGGAAAATTCCATTAGGTTGGCAGAGAAACTGCATTCGAGGATACGTTTCAATGGGCGCCCCAAATTGCCTGGGTGGGTGTGTACGCATGCTTGATGGCTGGGCGTGTTGCAACGCAAGCAGCAGCAGCAGCAGCCAGACACATGTGGCGCATTAAGCGAAGGACGTGCAGCTTCGACTTGCCGCCAAGTGGCTCAGCGAAAGCGTTAAATGGGATTTTGTGCAATGTTTGTGTGCAGCCCGAAAAGAGAGAGCGAGCGGCGGCTCAGCTTTTGCGTCTTTTGTTTTGGGCCCCGCACAAATGACTGAGGCGCTGCAATCAGCGGCATAGCTACCCCTGCCGCGCCCTAACAGCTGCCCACCTGTGCAACATGTCCTGGTTATGATTGACAGCTGTGAACGCTGCATTTGAGTCGCATGGAATTGAAAGGCAGCAAAAAATGCAGCATTTTGATTGAGTCCTTTGACTGAAAGAAACCAAACAGAGGCTCAAAACCAGCAGGCACATAAAATACCCTATACAAATGCATAAAAACGTCATGTGGGCAAGTTAAATATTTTTAAAATGAGAAAATAAATATCTATCTGATATTTTAACATTATTTATTAGGCAGTAATTGTAAATTATATTTCTGCCTTTTTTTATGGTTATTAATTATTGCGATAATCTTTTATCATTCTTTTCGATATGCCACATGTCATACATTCAGCCAATATGCCCATTACGCAAATTTGTTTGACTGCGGGGCATGGAAAAAAAATGTGTGTCCTTACAATGTTGTGATTGGTTTTCCTTGCATGGATTTATTAATTTTTGCAGCAGAGCCTTTGGCCGACTTGTTAATTAGGCATGGAATGGCAAAGACCACAACGACCACAAAGACATTGAATGAGTATGGGAGATCCTGTAACTGAACCAAAGCACGTCGCCGGGTCCTTTATACAACTTTGCTGCTGACACTTTAATTAATTTCTGAGGCTACCAAAAGCACTCGAAATGCATTTGTACAGCTTGCAGATAGGCAGAGAGCAAGGGCACACAGATAAAAGACAGTTGCAGTTGGCCAAATTAAAACTGCAAAGCATTAAAGTTAGCCCAACAGATACGTCTGGAGTTGGCGAATGTAAGCCCTGCTCTCTGGTCCCAAACCACATTCCACATTGACATTGTTTGCCATACACTTCATTTATTTGGAATTAGAGCGAGCGGCACTGGCAATGCACTCAGCGCCAACGAATTTGAATCCTTTATGAAGCGTGGCACAAACAACACACCCACACACAGACGCACGCTCTCAGTACACACATGCTCGTGCATATTATTCCTAGTCCGAAAAGTAGCCTCGACTCCTGCCCGCAACGCTCTCTTGTGTGCAACAGACCAAAAACCATTGATTGTCATCGAATAGCGCCGGCCAGGACGAAGGCGTAAGGAAAAAAGCAGCTTGAGCTCCATGTCCTTGCCTGGTTGCCTGTTCAATAGTCAAAGTGTCCAGCTGCAGCTGCCCACATCCTTCCACTGCCTTCCATGCCTTCTGCAGTTGGCAGTCGTCGTCCGTGTCCATTCACTGAGCTTACGTGTTTTTGTACATTTGTTACGCTACACGTAATGCAATGACTGTGCCCCTGGTTGTGTGTCCTGCCTGCATCCTGCCCTAGTAGCTCCAGCTAGTCCATGCCACGTCACGCTACACTTGATAAATCTCTAATGCCACTTTGGGTGCGCCAACCGCATCGTATCGCACCCGCCTCCCACTTGAGTGGCTACCCCAACTTGTTTTGAATTTTGCCAACTCCCCAAACTCTGCCAATGAGCATTTGTGTAATTTCTGTTCCCCCGTGCTGTCCACTCAAAGTTCCCAGTTGCCAGTTCGATTATTAAAGTTGGTTTGAGGTTTTGTGCAAATGTTTGGACACTTGTGTGTCCCTCAGGTGTTTTTCGAATGTGGCTATTGATGATACCTTTGCCCAATGCTTAATCAAACTTAATTAGACTATAGTCAATCGGTTTTGTGGCTGACATTGAACTAATACAATTAACCAGAAATCTTAAATGCAAGTAGAAATAGTTGGGATTTTCTGGATATATGTTCTATCTTCTATATTGCTGTCTTTATCGTACATTTCAGCAATGCTTGCTTTCTCTTTCTCTCTCCATTTTACCTTCTCTAGCTCTAATGAGCTTTTCGCCAGATGCCTCATTTCATGTCCAGCGACAAAAGCCACTTGAACAAAGCCAGCGACGTTCGCCGCCTAATTCCTTAATTAAAATCGAAGCCTACTCTCTGGCGCCAAATGGCTGTTCAGTGTGGCAAGGGATCAGGGTGCATGCAGGGGGGGAAGAGAATCAATGCAAAATCCATTGACTGATTGCAATATTTCACTTTTAAGTCACACACCGCGCGCATCCCGCCGGCCGCCGACACGGAAACAAACAAATAGACGAACAGGCCAACACGGCGGCTTAATTTGTATAATCAAGTGGACAGGCGGGCGGGCAAATGAATGGATGCTGGCGACGTTTTATTAAAAAGGACACGCACACACAAAAACAGATACACACACCCACCAAGCGAATCTGTGCAACAAAGTTGCACTGTGACCAGGTTTCATTTTAAAATGAAATACGCGCCAAAGCACTTGACCAGCCGAGGACCCTGGGCAAGAGCGCACAGCATCTTGTTGTGCCAAATGATGCCTCCGCACAATGAGGAAGAGGTTGGTGCTGACTGTAGTCGTTGTCGCTGGCTGTGGCCGAAACTCGTCGCGCTTTGGCATAATAAATTAACAAATTTGTCTGCACTCTCTCGATATTCATGTGGCGCTGACAGGCAACAGGAGCCGCAGCCACCTGTGTCCACATATGGGCAACTGCTGCTGCCGCTGCTGTCCATTTGGCTGCTGCCAATCATGTCGGATTAATAACAACACATACACACACACACACACACACAGACGAACAGACCGGTGCGCTGCTTTATTCATGCCAAGCCAAACAACCCAAACCAAACCCACCGAAAACCAACCAAAACCATTCAAGCAAAAGTTGCCACTGACTGTGGCAGCTGTGTCCTCTGGATGTGCTCCTCCTGCTTTTTGTATGTGGGGGGCTACTACTAAATGACGCGTCGCATGTTGCCATTGCCGAGTGCCGCCTGTCAGTGCATTACATGACAGTTCGGACCCACTCTGAGCACCACTCTTATCTGGGTTTTAATTGTAACGGGCACCCAAGTCGAACAGTCGCATGTTTCGAGTGCATTTGCTCGTAGTAAGTCCACTCTTTTTGCCTCCATCTACCCGCCGGCATTTGTGCCCTCTTGGACAATGTCTGTCAATATTTTGCGTATTTCATTGTTGCAGTCAGTTAACGTTGCATTTGTTATTGTTGTTGTTGTTGTGTGAGATTTATGCACGTTTTCCGCACAATGTGACCAGTACTTCAGCTCCCAATCCCACTCCACTTGCGCTTTATCCAAGCAACCGCAACATGTTGCAGGATGCGCGCTTAACATCCAAATGTAGCCCAACGAACAAGCAACCAACCGACCAACCGAGTGTCCAACCTGTGGCCATTGTGCACATTCCTCAATGCTTAAATGCCGACCGAGAACACTCCACAATCACTTGCTCTATACTCTTTATAGATATAACTAAGGCATATGCAATGCGATATTTGAAATGAAGAACATATGTCTAAAAGTTATCTATGAACATTTACGAAAATGAAGTTATTCTGGAAAATTTAAAGCAGTATATCGATAATATAATTCAAATAAGATTTAGCTTTAAGGTATAAATCTTTGTATATTTGCAAATGTTGCATAAGTTTAATAATAAAAGTGAAGATTTTTGGAGAAATTTGAAATGGAAATGTTATTTAGGATAAAAGTTAAGGTGTATTATTGAAAGGAAAGACGAAAAAAGGACTTAACATAAGGTAAAATTCCTTAGATATGCACATATTCTTGCTCTTTTTGAACTTATCTAAAGTTAGAATTCGTAACTCTGTATATTTGGATTTATATTTATTATACGAATGTGGGATAGTAAGGATTCTGCTCTTTTCCCAGACTAATTTCCTAAATAGTTTATGGAATAATACAAATAATATAGAGCATCTTATTCTCATATAAAATTTATGCATTAGCTTATAGATAATATTATACGAAAGTTAGATAATTCGAATTTTGATATTTGCTCCCAGAGTAAATATATAAATTATGCCATATTCATAAGACTTGTATTTCTTATAGTTTATGTATATTTTATTATTTAATTCTTATAGATTCTTTATTTTATTTAATTGCTTCGATTCTATTTTTAGGGTATCTTAAAGCCGTTGTTGTTTTTGTGAACCTGTCGTGTTTTGTTTTTAGTTCTTTTTTTAAGCGCTTCCTTATCCGTTCTGTTTGTCCGACAATTTGGTCAGGCGTCAGCTTTGGCACCTGCTGGCCATCGCTTCCTCTACCATCTAAGCCCGAAAATCGTTTAGCTATATTTTTTTGGGGCACAGTCTCTGGTATTTGTTCGTAGTACACCTCGGGTTTTTTTTTTTTTTTGGTCACATGTCTCGTTGACGCTGGTTAGTTTTTTTTATTGGAATTTAATTTTGGCTTTGAAGCTCGTGACATTCTATTTGTGTGCTTTGAAAGCTTTGTTGTTGCATGTGTGTGTTTGTTGTGTGTGTGTGTTGGCGTCGAGGCACGAATTTGTTTCGAAATTGAATTAGATTGGCCGAGCGAGCGAACGGCAGCTGATTTGATTGCATTTCCCGGTTGCATGTTCGTTAGACGAGCCAAAGCAATTTTTGTGGCATGCAATTTGATTAACTGCCGCGCGATGCATAAATTATATCAAATTATCCAAATACCCGGCTACAACCTGACTAAATACGAAATATGGTTTGTTCCATTATGGTATGGTAAAATAGGCCAACAACATTTTTGTAAACTGATTTTCTGGCCAATATGTACTAACTCAATATGTATAACAACTTGTTAGCCTACTTTAGCGGGAAATATATTCGTACAGAACAGAGAACGGCAACAAAACTTTAAATGTCAACTTATAATAACTCTTGTTCTTTCTCAAAAGTATGGATATAGATTATTTTCTACCGTTGCTCGGTCATACTTTCATAGAATGTTTAAAAATAATCCGTCATGCACCCCACTCCAAAAAAACCTAGGACAAATTTTTATTAAACATCAGCTCACAAATCTAATTAGGCAGCCTATTAAATTTTATGTCTGGTATCAAGTTATAAAAACTTTCAACAGAGTAGGCTTACAAAAAAATAAAATAACGTGACCCATGTCTAGTAAAAAATTATGCTAATTTCTTTAGCTAGCTGACAAATTTTACGACTGCCTGCAAAAGAAAAATAAAATTTGCACAAATTTTTACGACATTCTAATAAGCAAATTTGCGATTTTTTGCATAATTAGCCACAGTCTGAGGCGCGTCAAGGCTCGGGGTTTGAGCCTCGTAAAATTTGGCACGTGCAACGAGCGAAAACTTTTGGCAACAGCTGTCACATTGAAGGCAAGTATTTTGTGGCACGCATCGGCAGGCGCTTAGTCATAAATGTCCGATGTGCATAAATATAATTCTAAAGTTAAATGAAATGATTAGTGACGGCTGAGTGCAAATTTTCGCTTTGGCTGCAGGCGCGATAAAAATGCAATAAAATTCGCGGCTGACAATAAAATCGAGTGAGGAAAAAAATGTCAGTTCGATTTTTGCAGGGTTGACGAGTTGTTGATTGCCCCAGCGGGCGGGGCGGGGGATGGTTGATAATGCTATATGCTATGCCAACTGTTTTGCATAGAAATTACTGTTACGCATAGTGTACTTCCAATTTGGGTTAAGGGATGCAGGATTACAGGTTGAAAGTTGGCAGCCAGCAGCACCCATCATATCAGCACCCATCATACCCGTATGCACATTCAAACATAAACTCGGTATGTGGATATATTTTCAACCTTTGGATGCCTTTTGCAACTTGAGCGTTGTCGCATTTTCCACTTTATTAATTCGCCAATTGACAGACTTATTGCAAATTGAAAACAAAAGCGCGAACAACAAGAACCAAAAGGGAAAAAAACGTAGCTGGAATCGAAATTCGTTATGCACGCTGCGCCCTGAGCTATGCAATAAAAATCAAGCCCGAAACGAATTTGTGCAATCAGCTGGAAATTATTTACATGTTTATACGAAATTGAAACAACAAACAATACACACACGCACACCACTTTGTACAACCCGCAGCCGACATATGCATTGTCGTTGTACTTTGTCCTTTGTCCTTGCCGTGTGTACAACTCAATAAAAGGCGCAAATTTACATAGAAACTACGCTGAGGCCGAGGATCCACTCATAAATTCCACAATTAATGATGCAAAAAGTGCGAAAAGAATTTGTGCACAATTTGCATTGTTCACTGGCCATATTCACTTGTGTGTGTATGCTTTGCGTGTGTGTGTGTGTGCATATGTTTTGGGTATACTTAAACAACAATTCGGATGTCGCTTTTGGCTAGTTGTCGTAAGAGTCAAGTTGAGGAGCATAAGTTGCTGAGATTTGTAGAAAAGCTTTTAAACGAATATATTTTTCAAATCTTAACTCTTTTCGGTACTCGAAATATTTTCTGTCATTGGGCTTATGGATAAGTGTCTGTCATTGTCACCCTTCAAAGCAAAGCCAAGTTTTTTCCAGAACTTTTATATTTATTTAATTATTAAGTTTGTTCCAATTGTCTTATATATATATTATAAAATGTTTGATACTAGATGGCCGCTTATTGTTTTATTTTAAAGCACCTGTCGGTTTTCTCGCTCAAGTATAACTATAGAGAATGATTTTAAAGAGCATTCAGAGTTCCTACAGTCCTTCGTACCGATTATGCCTTTTGTAGCACGTTGGGAGGGAGCTGTTCACGCGCTGATTTATGCCGGGACAATATGTGCGCCTGACCAAAGAGGAGAATATTTTAGCGGTGCAGGCCAAGAGAGCATAACAGGAAGCAGAGCATCAATTCAGGCAATATACGAGCACTGTGGCCGCCTCCTCCGCACGGTCATGGCCAAAATAATTTGAATGAAAAGTCCATTATGGCTTCCTGTGTGCCGGCAAAGACCGAGCGACGCCAGCGGCGACGATGAACGTCTTTGCCAGGCGCCAGCTTTCACAGTGATTCACAGTGACCGCAGCAGCGGTGGGTCGAAGTGAAGGGCGCCTGCCGGCAGGATGTATGCTCTCTGCAATCCTTTAACAACTCTCACAGCTCTGGATATTGCTTAAGTGCACTTTACACATTCTTTTATTGTGCCGCCTTTGGGCACATAAATTCAATTTGACCAAAATGTTTGTTTTTTTATTTTTTATATTTATTCTTCCTTTTTTATATTTTGCTTGCAATTTATTTATATGCAATTTGCATAAATAATCACTTTTACATGCATGTCCTTCGTCATCCTGGCTGCATATGCAAATGCCTGGCTCATGAAATGCGCATTAAGTTGCTTTAATTGCATTCAATTATGCATCGCTCAGTGGCATGATGCTGGATGGGGTTAAAATCAAAAGCTCTGGGGCTTGTCTGATAAGACTTTAGCGTGTCGCCTTGCGCAAAACTTTGGCGCTTCACTTAATTGCAGTCATTAAATTTATGCAGCTTGCCATGTTATCATAACGAGAATGTCACCCGGTGCATGTAATGCCCCAGCGCTGTGGCAGCCGTTGCCACGCTGCGTATGCGTTACTTACACACACACACACACATGCACACACAACCTACATATCTCGTTCTCTTTATCACTGTGCACACACAATCTCAGTCCACATCACATATCCACAATGCACACTTGAATAATTTCAACGCGGATTATACTAATTAGGCGCGCCAAAAGCCCAGGCCATTGAGCTGGGCCATAGAAACCCCACAACTATATCTAAGTCGCAAAATGCCCCTCTTGATTTGGCCAGTTGCCGGTTTTGTCCGCTTCCTCTGCAAATTTCAAATTCATTATCCGCTTATCACGCCCTCAAAATATATCGCGTCTTAGCTGTGCACAGTGGTCAAACACTCGTTGGAAGAAATAAATTCAAGCTTCGGTTACACTTTGACAAAAGGTAAG
Source organism: Drosophila ezoana (assembly GCA_035045725.1). Classification (NCBI taxonomy): domain Eukaryota; kingdom Metazoa; phylum Arthropoda; class Insecta; order Diptera; family Drosophilidae; genus Drosophila; species Drosophila ezoana. The sequence goes on along the minus strand of JAWNOU010000177.1, from coordinate 4,299,834 downwards.
CTATCGGATAAATATGGAGCAAATAATGAAGTTGAAGTATATGTACTCTAGACTTTCCTTTTGCCTTACCTATATCTGTGGATCCCTTTTCGTCTTGCTTTTATTCGATATATCACTTTTTTTCAATTATAAAGATATTTGTAAATATGAAAAGCGCAGAGGTATTACAATAAAAAGCTGAAATAACCGAAAGATGGAAAAAAAGAAAGAAGAATACAAAGACAGAAAAGTGGGAAGACAGTGAAGATAAGAGAGAACGTGAGAGAGAAAACCGGGAAGAATAGAAAGAGCGAGAAGAATAGAAAGAGGGAAGAAAACACAAAGAGAGAGAAGAAAACAAAAGAAAGTGCGAGAAGTATAGGAAGAGAGAGGAAAGAATAGAAAGAGAGACAAGAAAAGACAGAAAGAGAAGAAAATAGAATAGATACAAATAGAAAGCGAGAGAATAATACGATGAGAGAGAACAGTAGAAAGATAAGGAAAAGAATAAAAAGAAAAAGAAAATAAAAAGATAGAGAAGAATAGAAAGGAAACAAATTCGACAGGGAGCTAAAGACAGAGAAACAAAGATAGAGAGAGAATGTGGAGGGAAGAGAGAACAAGTGAAACCGACTCCTTTTCAGGCTTGTTTCATATTTCTTTTCACAGTTTTTTTGTTTCTATACTGAAATCTCACGTATTGCTCCAAAAATATATGATGTTATATTACTATGATATTCAAAACCCAGTTCTCCTTGGATGTTCACTGTACAATTTCTTACCTATGCGATGGAGTTGTTGCGTTGTAGAGAGTTTTGGGTTTTGATTTATCCCATTGCCCGAATGTTGGACCCGTCGTGTCGGCTTAAACAAATCATTTATATGCAGCGTTTGCAATTATTTGCACTTAATTGTGTGTTAAGTGCCCAGCCAGAAATGCCTTCAATGCTGCTGGCCCAGCCACCAGCCATCAGTCACCTCTCCCCGCAGCACATGCCCCCTCTAGTCGATGTCAGTGCAGCGGAAGCGATGCGCGTTGATTGATATCGCATTCAGGCGTGCTGAAAATTATTTGCATTGATAATTCGCTGATTAATGTTTGCCACCGACGACGATGAGAGTTGGTCAGCCGACGTGTCGCGATTTTGGTTTGCCTCTTGTTGTGTCCTGTTGTGTGTGTCCTGTTGTGTGTGTGTGTGCGTGTGTAGGTTGTGTGCAATATTGATGTGCTGGTTGTCGCTTGGCTGTTGGTGGGCTGTTTATTGGATTGGCTGAGGTTTTTGCATTAATGCTGTAAACAATTAAGTGAAGCGTATTAAGTCGGATTTGAGGCCGACTAACTAATTTATGAGCCCAGCTCGCACGGGAATGTGTGAAAATTGCATTCAACTTCCATTACTAAATCCGATTGGCTTTAAAGTTTAAAGTGCTGCCAATATTAAGTATGTGAATATGCGAATCTGCAAATAGCAAAAGGCACTTATCAGCTTGCTAACCTGCTCGGAATCCATCGAAAATCATTAGAAAAACATCATAAATATTTAAGTAGCTTATTAAAAGCGTTGGCAGACGAAGACGTTGACTGTTGGAAATTAAGGAAGCCTTCTAAGCATTAGCAAAGCAAACAAGCAACATACTCTGGAGAAGGAGTTCCCCTGAGTGCCAAGCCAAGCACGGAAAAGTTGGGGGAAACTGGAAAAAAAAGAGAGAAAAAATGTACGCAGCTAAATTATTGCGTTTTAATTCATATGCAAAATGTCAGTTGGTTTCGTTTCCTTTAATGTTCTTAAGTAAATAATCAAATATGTTCACTTGAAAGGCAGCTTCAGTGTGGTTGCTTGGCAGCCAAATGCACGCATGAACTTCGTTTGGCAAAACCAAAATCTAATAAGGTTACATTCGCAACAGGATATCAGGATGTACACACATATATATCTAAAGATATACGCACCTTCCATAAATTGTCTGTGCCATAAGAAAGAAATTATTTTTTATTCATGCATTAAATTGTTTTGACTTCCACTGATAATATCAGACTTTTCTTTATGATTATTATGTTTTTTCTTTTTTCTGTTCACAGTTGCTTTCTTTGCCTGCCGCATGCTAATCAAATTACACGACGCGTCGTGTGTGCTCTACCCTCCACCCCCCACCCCCCATTTGTTGCTACCCTCGGCAGCTGAATCATTTCTCAGGAGCTGCGTCTGGCACCTTGGCATCAATATTCGTAATGCCCTCGTGGTCTCTATTCGTGGCTCGCCTGCAGCGCAGTATCAAAAATAATTTGTTTGACAATAAAAGACGATAAACATTAAAATTATGTGCCAGAGAACAGCCAAATCTGGCAGCCTTAAACGTAAAAATGCGTTGGCGTTGTCAACGTCCTGCATATCCTTAATATGCCCCATCCTTGGCACAGTCGCTTTATGTTTATTATTGCCAGAAGCGCTTCTGGGGTTGGTTCGGGGCAGATCTCTAATGATTAGTCCGCTAAACTCACTCGTAAATTTGTCAAATCGCGCAAGTTATGCGAATAACATGGCAAGTTCTTTTAATACCCTGCACCCAACTGTGTAAACAGGGTATTTATGGAGGTGTGCAAATTTGTGAAAGAACTGGCAAGAGTAGATGTGATTATATAAAACATATATGTTTTTCTTCAAAAGTCAGCCTCGACGTACGATTTATGTGGAATATATACGGTGTATATATAGAAGAGTAGATACGATCCTATTAAAAATATATGTTGTTTATGAAAAGTCGGCCTTAACACCCGATCTTTGTGGGATACGGGGTATATTCAAGTCGAGCGCCGTTTATTGCCTTTATTTTGTTTTAGATTTTTTTTTATCTGCTTTGCATTTGGCATTTTCTGAGCTTCCCTTGGGGCAGCTCGGCTGGCCGGCAATTTATTTGATTATTAAATTAGATTTTTGCGTTGAAGGTGCGGTTATCATTTCCAACTTGGCTCTTGCTCGACGTTTAGCTTTAGTGTGCTTTACTCTTTGGACCTGCTAGTCGGTTCATTAAATATTTCTACGCAATTTTAGCTTGTTATTTCTGCACTTTGGCCCTAACATCAAAAAGCGCGTGAAAAGTTTTGGCTCAGCAGCGGAAAATATATTGCTTGAAAATTGCACTCAACTTATTTTTTTATGTTTATTTTTTGTTTGTGTTATTTTTCATGTGCTTTTTCTCTGTTGCTTTGACAATTGTTTGCGCTAACGAAGTCGCTTTGTTTTTTTTTTTTTGTTGCCTGGTTCTCGTTTGTTACAACTTTTCAATTGTTTGGCTTCTGTCATTACCTTTGACACGGCCCTGCCAACTTGCTGTTGCCTTTTGACTGTCGCCGTCTTTTGTTTTTCTCGCTTTTGTCTCCCCACGTGGACGTCTCTTTGATCTGCCGCAGTTGCATTTCTATTAATTGTGCTGATGAGGACGTTGCAAGTTGCAACAATAGCAGCTTTACCGTGTCCCCGGGCTGTAACTGGAAGTGCGAAGATTTTGTTTGCCTCTGGCCACATTTGGTTGTTAAATTTAATTGTCATCTCGCGGTATACTTTCTATTCTCATATATTTATTGAACTCCTGCCATTATTTCAAGCTCCTCAATATTGTAAAAACGAATCAGAAGTGACTTAGCGATAGATTCATTCGATATCTGTCGAATAGAATACCTAAACCCATGCATTGCGTCTGTATACTCGAAAAGCAAAGGGTTCAGTTTAAGCGTTTTGTACAACACACGTAAACAAACTTCATGCAGTTAGAAACGTCAAAATAGACATTTGACATACATTGAGATGGCTCAAAGTGCATACACGCAGCTCTTAAGAACAATCCTTATCCGAGGAGCACGACTGCAACTTCACCTTGACCCAAATATGTGGCCCTACTTTGTAGAAAATGGAAACAAACAAAGGATTTGTCTTGTTGCTCGACCCTAAATCAGGTTCTGCTGCATTGGAAACGTGCTCAGAATTGCAGTTGCAACATATGCAACAGTTGAAACTGAGGCACGACCTTGAGCTAATCTAACTGCACTTGAGCTTTAGCAGCTGCGGCTGTGTTTCATAGGGTCCTGGACAAGTTGAATTGCTCAGCTATTGCCGGCTTAAAGTATCGCCCCAAAGTGCAGGCAACAGTAAAAATTGCTTCCACTTAATAAAGCACACTAATGATGACCGCAGGACGAAATGAAATGCACTTGAGCACGTAGCAGGCAGCATGAAACCACTTCACTTCGTTTGTTTGCAGTATTATATAAAATACTTATAGAAAAGGTAGTCTAATTTATTTTTAATAATGCCTCACTCAAGTATTGCGAATGCCGGCATCTGTAAATATGTTTTCTCCCTCCCCAGCTATTGATTTGCCTTTGCTTTAGTTGGTGTACTTTCAATTACGTTCGCATTTTTGAGACTTTGATGCTCGAATTATAGACATAGGCTCAATCTAGTTAAACTAGATGATGGTATAAATACAAATATTTGCACTAGCTAAGTAAAAATATGAATTGGCATACAAGCAGCATAATGCTCGGCGATGAGATACTCGTTCTTATAGAAACAACATGTGATTACTATTGACACTCGAGCCTAGGACTTACTCGTATAAAACACCCTATGTAATGTTAGAGGTAGAATATGTCTAAAAAAAAAAATAGAAAAGGTTGGTCATGTAAAAAATCTAAACTGTTTATTTATGGGTCACTTTACCCCCAGCTGGGCACACACAGTACGCACACGCATGCACTTAAGGCCGGGTCCCTGCTTTCACCACTTTCACCCGCCGCTAGCAAAAAGGGTTGCCACCCATTGTCATTATTATCATCATCATCATCATCATCGCAGCATATGAGCTCTGGTATCATGTGTGTGCAAATGCAAACACAAGTGCAAAATCTCGGGGGAACATTTGATTGAATTCAGACAGTTAACGGCCTCTAATGCGCATTTCTTGGCTTCGTTTTTGATTTTTTTCCTTTCGGACAGGGCTCTTCGAACCCATAATCCCCATTGCTTATCTGTGTAAAAATATCAAATTTTTTAAAATCATCTTCGGGGCAGTTGATTTAGCAAATGCTATTTGTTTTTTGCCTGCTATGATTGATATTATTATTGATGCTATTGATTGATGGAGTTTAAAATCTGTTGGGTTTTACGAAATTAAAAAATCGGCTTAGCCTCTCTCCAGCACTCGTGTATTTGCATTACCCACAACGTATTCCACAGAAGCGGGACTTTACATTATTATTTTATTTTTCCTCGCTCGTCCTGCCCGAGGGCCTTTTATCAGCCCGCCACGCGACATTTTTCCGCATCGATTGTGCGATTTGAGTGAGCTTGGAGCGGGGTATGCCATAGAAGTGGCCATTGTCTGGCGGCCGGCTTTGATCTATGCCATCTACTTATGGGTCTATGCAATTTGAATACCGCACTGGAGGTGGCAGACCATTGTCAATGGCATATGAATTACTGTGCGAGTTATTAGCATTGATGACAAAGTTAAGGAACCATGAATTCATTTGAGTACTGCCGGCATAAAGGATACATTTATCACACAATCTTAATATGATTCGTGACTCGATCTCAAGCAATACGATAATATCATTTCAAGAATGTTCGACCAGCTCGTTTTCCCATCGAATAAAATACAATTTATCATTTGGTTTTAATTAATTTAAGTTTTATTTAGCATATTTATATATAATTATTTTATGCTTAAATTTAAATTACTTTAGGTTATTTTCAACCATTTGGCTGTTTGTTCTGTAAAGATTTCTATTGTATTCTTGTACTATGTTCATGCTCGTGACACGAAAATGTTTTTGGTTCATTGTTCGAAATACTCGTAGTCTTAGGAATATTGCTTATGATAATGGACCTAGAACTGAAATTGACACACACACACATACATACATGAACACCAACTTACATTTAACAGCAAAATAATTATACAAAAATATATGTATTTATAAATATATATTTTTTTTTATAATATTTTCATAACTATTTGCTAAGTTAAGAAGCCAACTACCTAAAAGTGAAATCGATGCGATTTGTTTCGTCGTCGTACTTGTAAATAGACACCAAGAGAGTTTTGTAAAAGTTGGTATTATGAACTTAAACTAATCTAAATACATAATTATTAGTTCTAGTATTAGTAGAAAATTGGACTTATATTTAGGTTCGTATCTGTATGAAAACTAGCTGCTGCTTGCACTGGGCCGACCATCTTGAAAAAACTTAATTAAACTAAACTAAATTAGGAAAATATTTATCATATTAATTAGTATTAATTTAGCTGCTTAAATAACTTTACCAAAATGAGCAACTTAAAATATTTTTAGCAAAATTATTTATCACATTTGCGCTTATCCAAACATTTTAATCAGCCTTCACTAGAATTTTCTCCACAGCGACGGCAAAACTCAGATTAACTTGTCCAGAATTTAAATGTTACTCAAAATTATTAAATTGTTTTTTGTTTTTTTCTGTTCTTATTTTTTGAGATTTTTGCAAATCGTTCACATAAATTTCTCTCCATTTCTCTCTCCCTAGTAAGTTTAGGGAGCGCTAGTTCTCACCAACGAAAAGTAATCACAAGTTGCGCTTAGGAGCCATCAGCCTCGTGTTGGGGCCTTGAATTTGTAGTTGTTGTTGTCGATTGTGTCGGTTGTTTTCGTCAATTTAGTTTTACTGCGCTTGCGGCTGAATCTGCACGGTGGCTGTTAGTTTGGTGGACTTGCCCGCCTGTTGTTGTTTCTTGTGCTGCAGATAGAATTGTTTGAGCACTTTGCACATGGCCAGAGCGAGCATTTTCCAGGCCAGCAACTGCTCCTCCGTGCTAGGTGGCGTCTCAGTTTCAGTGGATGTCGCTTGACTGTTACTTGTTGCTCCCGATGGCGCCTCGTAGTCCACCTGATCGAAGCCTGCATCGCTGGCATAGGCAGGACCATCCACCTGATCGCCGTCGGTAGTTTGGCTGGACGCGACGGCCTCATCTTCGTAGAAGGGAATGGCCATGGCAATGGATTACGTCAAATTTCACTTGGCTCTACTTTCTGGCACTTCTCAATTTGATCCTGTGCGTGTGTTCTGATTGCTGTAACGCACTCGGGGCGAGCTATCGTTCGACTGACTCGCACGGCGGCATGGCAAGCGTATTTATACCTGGGAAATGCTGCTGACATTCGTGACGGCGGCAGCAACAAGCCGACCAAGGGACGACAACCCACCACCACAGCCCTAACCCAATACCAAGCGCCCACCCCCCAAAACAGCACAAACACAGAGTGAGAGAGAAAGAAAGAGAGACTGTGCTCAATTCTCACGTGCACTTCCGTAAGGACTCTTTCTCTCTCTTTCACGCTCTCTCACTTTCTGGTTGCGCTCTCCTCTTCTTCTCTTCTCAATGTGCCGTAATGTCAGCTCCTTTTTGACTACTCGACTGCATCACGTGCTGTGAACGATTTCTCTGGTTCACACTTGTGGCATGTTACGTTAACGTTATACGTTATACATTACGTTGCCTCTTACGTACTTCGAACTGTTCCCCAGTCTCGTGCGACTTGCGAGGGGTAGTTGCTCATTCGACATTCGAATATTCGAGCTGTGTTTTGACTTTATTCGAATTTGCTTTTGCTTCCGCTACCCCTTGAGTTTTCTTTGCGTTTTTGGTGTCCTTGACCAAATTCCTGGGCTTTGTCTTCTGGCTCGACAATGCGAGAAATATGCGAGGTCTGAGCTTAGTTGCTCCATGCTTGTTCTTGGTTGGGCTTGGTGTGTGTAGGAAAAGTCGTCTATAGCTGTTTGTGCTATGCATACTTATCTTTTCTAAAAAGGAAGTCCATGCTTAATATGTTTGCAATTATATTTGAACATATAGTCAGGTAAAAATCTGTTTTCATTTTTATTACTTGCTTCCCCTCGTTAGGCACCTTCAGCAGCTCATTCAATTTTAAATATTTGTCATATTTTTACAACCGCAAAACAATCAGGCAGCATTTCCACGCCACATGCCACGAATATTTTATGTTAAAAAGGAGTGTTCGCTTCTTCTTGTTCTTCAGCTCCTTTACAATCACCACGCTTGTATACACCACACCCTAACCAAATCAATTCCACAAATCAACATAATCAACTTCTCGCTGTAAGACCACACATAATGCACTCGGTGTCGTTTGGCGAAATTTCTTTGCTTTTCTTTTGGTGGCCAAAAGAAAATAAGTGCCGTAAAAAAATGTAAAAACTTTTTTTATAGTTGCTGCATAAAAAATGTAAAATAAAATGCGGCGAAATGGCTTAAAAACGCTAAAGGTACAACAAAAGAAAATGACTCTGGGCAGATGGCGGGAAAAGGGTCAACAAAGGGCAGCCAGCTGGGCAGGTCCTGATAATGACATCATATGATGAGCTAGCGCCAACCTCAAAATCCAAATCAAAACCCATGATCTAATTTGCTGAACCCTACAAACAGATTTCAGCTGAAGTCCCATTGTCTTTGGCATCTGGTATCACTTACCTGAGATGCGGGGCATGGGCAATCGGGAGCGAACAAATAGCTGGCGAAAAGGAATGCAGAAATGCTCAAAAGCAAAACAAAGAAGAAATTGTTTTCGCTTAAAAGAACATTCAAATGGAAATGTTCTGCTTGGCTCAACACAAACAACAAGTGCAGGCAAACAAACTGCATTTATTTAGTTAACAAAAAAAGAAAAAAAATTAGAGAAAAAAGGAAAAGGACACCGAAGGAAAGAATATACCATTTGAGTACCTCGATAGAACGTCAGACATACAGACAATGCATAAAAGTGAAGTGCGCCCGGGCATGTGGAGAGGGTGGCAAATGGAATACAAGTGCAAGCAAACTTTTAGGTAGATGGTCGAACTTGGAATACACTACAATTAAATTTCATGAATTTCACTAATAGAATCAAGATGAAACAAATTTTCTTTTCTTATAGTTCTCAAACGGTTTAAGCGATGTGAGAATCATAAGCTGCCGTTTTAACTGTTTGGGAATTGTAACCAAAATAACATTAAGCACTCTGAGCTCGATTTAACATAGTTTAACCTGTTCCATACACAGTCATGTAACGAATATGCCACTTGAGCAGACTCATGTTTTATAGTGTACATATGGAAAAGTAAAAAGTGTAGCATAAAAAGCAGCGTCGACGTCGTCGTCGTCGCCTGGCGCACTTTGTTGCCTTCTGGCTGTCAGATTGATATTAAATTATATACCTTATTATCATTTCGCTGTAGCTGCTGCTGCTGCTGCTGCTGTTGTTGCTGCTCCTGCTCTTCAAATATCGGATGGTAGCAACACATGTGGGCGTGGCACTTGCTAAAGCCATGTTTATTTACAGCTGGCAACAATTGTTGCTACGATGTAAAATGAATGCACTTTGCTGGTTGCCAGGTTCACTCCTCAAGTCAAAGTCAACGGCACACTTCACATGTGGCTGCTGCTGCTGCTCGGTTGCATTTGTTGTGTAAATTGTTGTTATTTTTCAACAACAGTGAAACAAGACACACACACACACACAGACCGACTCATCGACAGACAACAACAGCAGCGCTTCGTCCTCGTAATATGCTTGATGGCTGCGCGCCCAAGTGACATTAAATGGCTACCATTTTGGGTTGAGTTTGAGTTGCAGTTGGTTTTGGATCGGGATTGGGGTTTGGGCTTGGGTTTGGGTTTGGCTTCGGCTTCGGTGCGCCTGGCTGCGCTCATAAAAGTGGCTCAAGTGGCGAGAAGCTTTAAGGCAAAGCTGAAAGCATTTTAAAGCCCTTGTCCTGCTATTGTTGTAGATATACATGCACATACATATATATAAAATATTTATTTTTAGTTATTTACGTTTATGCACTTTTTATAATGGTTATCAAAATAAATTGAAGTAACGTATCTTCGATACCAAATAAATAGGATTAAAGCTTTGATTATTTTCACAGCAACGTTTATTTTATTTGTTGTTTGCTTTTATGACCTGCACAGAGAATATTTCACTTGAGTAGTATTCTCTGATTGGCTTTGCGTAGGGCTTAAAAGTGGCTCTTGGCAAACTATTAAGCTTTAAAGACTTTTATTGTAAATAGTTTTTGTTATTTATATTCTGTTACAGGTTTTACGCTTACAGCCATATTTGGAGAACGCTGAATATACTTTAACTAATATTTTGGGTAAGTCGCAAAATCTAGGCATGTCGTGTTCTCTTCAGCAAATCCTGATTAGCCCCAAACTCCAAGAACGTGGCGCATTGCTAATCGTCCCCAGCAACCAAACCAAAAATGAGCCCACTAATTAACAAATTGATTTATGGAAATTAAAATGACAAATCTCCAGGGATCTTCATAGACGTATCGGGGTAAAAACTCATATGCAAATTTTGTGCCAAAACAACAACTACAACCCTTCAAAGTTGGCCAAAAAACTTGACTTTGCGGTTCGACTGCGTCCACTAACGAACAAACATCCACCAGAGGACAGAGGGCTAGAGACCTTAAACCATAGACAGACATTTAATTAAGGTGTCTTCATGGCAACAACAACAACAAGTTGATTCGAGTGGTAAATGAGTCTAATTAATAACGAAGCATTTGCCACATAATTCATGCGAATTGGAAAGCTGATGATGCTTCGCTAAAAAAGTTTGTGGTTTGAGTAATACATTTTAAAGCCGCCTGTCAGTTTGGCCAATTGAGTTACCCAGTTGGCATTCTGGATTTGTATATTGTTTGGTTTATTTTTTACTGGTCACATTTGGTCAACCTTCTTTTTAGGACTATTTTTCTGATTTTTCTTGTGTAATTTTTTGTTCTGCTAAACTTGATGACTTAAGTCCGATGTCTGGCTTGAAATTTATGGCCTAGACGATATGTTTTTGGGTTGCGTTGTAATTTATGCAAATTGTTGCCTTTTCTTCGCTCTCACACTGCAGCCACTGGAGGCAGTCGCAATTAATTCTGGCAGCCAGTTGTCGTCCTGGCGGCAGTTCAATCATATCCTTAATCCCATAGGTTTTCGTGTGATGTTCGCTATTGTCTTCTTGTGCTTTTGCTTGTTCTTGTTCTTGGTCCCAGACAGGCCATCGAAGTCGGCGTTAGCATACATCATCAAGTTGTCTTTTGTTGTCTTTGGGGTTTCATTATAATCGAATTTGAGCGATAAACTTTACAATGTCCGTTTCCTGGCTCGTAATTTACATGTCCTGCCACTTTTTGGCGTGCCCAAACTAAACTAAATAAACATTTTTGTGCCCAACAGCAACAAAACATCAAAAGCATATAATTTATGGTTCGTTAGGTCAAGGATTCTGGCCAGCAGCAGGACGAGCCGCCTGTCAGCAAGTCAAGCTACAAGCCTTGCTCTTTATCTGAGTGATGCTAGCGTTAGTGCTGCCCCCGGGGCCAGGACACTTTTAGCTGTTGCTCCTTGGCTCTTATGCAAATCGCCCCTTACATCAGCCTTTCTCTCTTCCCTCCCTCAGCCATGTGTCGAAAACTTGCGTATTCATCTTCGTCAGTTCTTAGTGCTTGGCCGTTTTGGGTTCGCTCTGGTATTTACTTGGTACATCTTGGATGAGGTGTTGGTTTAGCTATTAAATGGAAATTATACAAAAGCAAGCGCCCAAGGATCAAGCCGGCCAGCAATAACATCCTTTTGATTTGCCAGCAACCGCACACAACCCACATCCAGCAACTGTGGGAAAACTGTGTCCGATCACATGTGAGTCGAGTTGAAATTTATGTGGGCAGCTCTGGGAATACCAGACCATAAAAAAGGGACAGCAAGTTTCAAGAAAGTGCGCGATTAGTGAGTGTAAAACTTGAGCTGCGTTGGGGGAGTTGACGGCCAATACAAAAGGCAGCCAAATTTGAATGAATGACCCGACGTTCGCATGAATAGAGGGCTGTTAGCATGGCCAGGGCGGGGAGTGGGGACTGGATGTATGTGTGGCATTTCAATGGTGGTCAAATAAGCATAAAAGGCGACAAAAGTGGCACTTGGCCATGCTAAGACTTTTCGCTTACTTTTTTGAAAGGTTCCTTTGAGTGGACCTTAACAACGGGACTTAGTCGGATTGTTGCTTCGAAAGATACTTTAAAATGTTTTGCTACTTGTTACTTAAATGATAAAATGCATTTTGGGGGTTGTTTGTTTACTTGTTTATAGGGTTTGCTGCCATGTCTAACTGCCGATTTGGGGCTTGTTCTCTCTGTTCTCAGCCATAGAGTTCAAAAATTTCATATTAAATGTTTTATGACCAGGCCAGAGCCACTTTTTGAATTGTTGCCAGTCATCGTGTGTATTTTTATTGTCAGCTCTGCATTTAATTTAAATTATATAACAGAAACACTTTTTATATGCATGCCAGCATTTACTTCTTGCCATTTATCCTACGAGCCGTTTCCAATCTAAGTATCCACTTAGATACTCTACTTCTTATATAGAGCATAACTAATGCAGCAATTAGAATGTCACAGTTTCTTGTTTTAAAACAAGTTCTTCAGTCTAGACCGAAATAAATGTAAATAGTTAAACATTAGTATCTTAAATATTCGTAGAATTCAATAAAAATACTCTAACTAAGCTTGTGAGAGCATTTAATCGTCGCTGTTTACTGCAACAAATTGCGTTTCCTTTTCCATTGCCTGCCCATTCAAAGTAAAAAGGCGACATTAAAATTATTTTTTTATCGTCATTTTATTTGCAATTTTACTTTTTAATTTTTCTTCCACCGAGGGTTGGCCACATTGTACGATTGCGAATATTGGCTTTGGCAAAAACGTTTCTCATTCTATTTTTTTACGATTGAAAAATATTTTAGTTTTTTTATCTGTATCTTTTTATTGAACATTGTAAAAAGTATTTTTCTCATTTATCTCTGCTCGTTTAATTTTTAATATGAAACGCGCCAATTTCTAAGAGTTTTTATAAAACGTTTTTTAATATGCTACATAAATTCTGAAGGATTTCGGCATTGAGTGATTGAAATTTATTGGCACAGCGCTTAGCAATCGGAACAAAAATAAGAATAACCTGATGCCAAACATCAAATAAATTCAGTGCCCATAAAATTGTCTACGCCAAATCCATCCAATATATCAAATCAACCTTAGCTGACTGCAGACTGCATCCCCCACATGTGTGTGTGCGACTACTAGAGAAGGTAAATACTCTCTGTTCACAAATCGGCAGAGGGCGTACATATTTGACTACCAATTATGAGCAATTGCCCGCTAGACAGAGACGACATGTTCCCCATATTCTTCGGAGGAAAAAAACGCATGATAATTTATCGCACATGCCTACACGTTGTCTGGCGTGCCACATACGTGAAAATACATATGCATGTGAGTACTCACATTTTCCTGTGTTAGTAGTCGCATATTCATATTCATATTTCATATGCATGGCCTTTATCCCTTTTTGGCTGGGCGATGATTTGCAGCCGCTGCCACTAAATCAAGCATGAAGCATTAGATCACAGTGCTTACTCCTTGGGCTTAAGCCACAGCGTGTTAGGATAATAAATGAATTGTTTATGGACTCGCCAAGTGCGCCAGAGTGTGTGAATGGAGTTGGCAAATCTGTCGAACATATTGCGCCTCCAATAAAGCGGAAGTCAAAGTTAAGCTAACATGTTATTCAGGACATGCTTCCATATCTAAGATATCAAGAAATAACATTTTGTGCAAGAGTCGCATTAACATTCTGTTATCAGTGAGAGCCCAATAACAAAATGAGTATGAGTATTCCCGAAAAACCGGTTGACTAACATGACAACTCCCTAATTAACATAACTCTGTTAGCTGTGAAAACCTCATAACAGAATGAGTGAACGTTACATTTAACATAGTCGGTTTGTGGAATTACTTATTAATTCATCCTTATAAATATAATATTAATTACAATTCAGTTGACTGACTGAGAGATTGACTGATTGACTGGCTGACCATGGACGCTGTATTGGACCCATGAAAAGCGTGCAATTCATTGGCTTTTAATGGAAATGTTCATGAAATTCAATGCCTGGCCAGTCCCAGGAATCGGAGCTCTCGGCTGTAAATGTCTGTCAATTGTCAGGCGTTTGTTGTTGCTTGTCGGTTGTTTGTTGTTTGCTGTCATTGTTGCTGTTGTTATTGTTGTTGTTGTTGTTGTTGTTGGCCACACGCCGGCAAAGCCCTCAATTAAAATGGGCGCCGGCAAGGAGGTTTAAATAAAAGAAAAGAGTTCAATTGATGGCTGACATATTCCTTTGTGTGGGGCGGTCATGCAAATTGTCGAAATATTTTCAACTGACCAACAATTGAGTGGTGGCCAACCCAAACCAACCCCCCTCCACCAACAGCCGCCCACACGTCCCACCTTTCATGTTGTTGTGATTGGTTTTGTCTAATGGAACTCGAGCGTGGCAACAATTTCATTGAATTGGATTTCAATATACGAGAACCTGGCATAAAGGCAAGAGCCGCGTTACTTTTTGATTTTCTTTTTTTTTTCCTTTTGCTCCTCACCCTCTCTGCTTCATTCTGTGGAACACAACACAATTCGTTGGTCATTAAAAGGGACACGTGCATTGAAGCACGTGACTGAGGCCAGGTTCTCGGCATGGAGCTGGACGCGCTTTTGTTTTCACTTGCCGTATAAACTTACCCAAAATATTTCTCGATTCCACGTTTGTTTTGTTTGTTCCCCGGTTGCGGGGGTGCTGCTTGAGAAATGCGCTTTACAGTGGCGAGTGTAAATATTTGAGCCGAACTTGACACAATGCGAAGCATTTTTCGCTTAATTTTTGTACAAATACATTTATTATGTTGCGGCTTGGCCCCGTTCGGGTTCGAGTCCTTTCATTTCCGGCGTGTGACCATCATGTTAATTTGTTATTAATTGTCTGCTCCGCTCTTATGTTTGTTATTTGTAGGCGTTCCTATCAGCCGCTGGCCAGTTGATTTTTGTTTTGATTTCGGTGAGCTGTGACAGTTTTTGGTAATGTGAGCTGCGCCTTTGAATGGCAGCATTTGAACAAAGGCGTGGGATAGTAAATATCCATATTGATTGTGATGGATAAGTCCTTGTAATGATACCTTAACAGTTATATATATTAGAAAGTCACACACAGGAAACAAATTCTACACACTCTTTCATTCGGTCCTACATTGCGTACTCACTCTTAGAGTTAGCTTGTTTCCCACCCGTCGTCTTCAATTTGATGCGGCGCTGTCAGAATTGTTTGAAGCAATTTCCAACATGCAGGCGCATCGAATTTCGACCGACTTGCATAAATTATAAAATTATTCTAAAATTGTGAATGCCTGCAGTTTAATCATCATCAGACACACGACTAGAACGTAATCCTTTTGAGTGCAGATCGAGCGAAAAAGGGTTAACACTCGGTTTTTTGTCTGCCCTGGCGCGGGCGTGAAAAAAGCGCAACAACCACAATACAGTGAGGGAGCAGAGTAAGGATTCGCGCCCACTTGCTAACGGCTGCTGCTGCTGTTTTGAAGTGTTGGGCTTGGGCTGGCTTTGCCATCAATGTCAGTCATAAATTCATCATGGAAATCTGTTTTGGGTTCGTGCGGTCACGTGACTGTGTTAGATAATGCCTGACATAAAGTTTATTAATTGCTTAAATTAAAGAGAGATCCCACTAGGGTTGCGCGCGGCATATATTGCCTAAGCTGCGCAGTGTGAATAAGATTGTTGCCACAACAACAGCAGAGGCAACAAAAACTATTACCAATTAAGTTAATTGCGTAATTTTCAATATGCACTAATCGCCGCAGGACATCACAACAGAGAGAAGTTAAATACAAACCTTGACATATGCGAAGGCTGTTCCAAAGGTTTAAAAGAAAAAATAATTGCATATACAAATTATTTTAAGTAAAGACCTTATTTCCTTAAAGGGAATCCTTCTAAAGTTAAGCACTTTTCGAATTTTTCTTACCGAACAGTATGTAATCAGTCTGAACCTTAATTCCTGCACATCTTCATTGCCTTTCTATGCGATTCTCATGAACTCAAAGTACGTGTCTTTCATACAAAATACGATATATTTAAGTACATAAAGATATTTAACTGGAACATCCCTCGTGGTTAGCATAGCGTAGCCTGAACAAATGTGTGTTCGGGTTGCTTATATAAATGCAGCATCATCATGACAATGTCAGGAGCAGCTTAAACAAATATAAATCCTTGTGCTAAACACATGCCAAACTTTTTTTGGGGGGTAGCGGGGGCCACAGGACAAAGGACATTGCGCAACAAAGCACTCGACTAGCTCGCTTCATGCGCAGACACACAAAAACAAATAATTACAAGTAAAAATCGCTGGCAGGATAATGGCGCATAATGATGAGCAGGATGGCAGCTCACCAGACGCTCCCAGCCGGCAATTAAGCATTTTCAATAAAATTTACACCTGAGCTCATTTTAATTGAGTTGCAGCCAGGGCCACTCGAAACGAAACCAGACGATCCGATTCGATTCGAAGTGAGGACATGTCTAGTGCCAGAAATCCGCCCGACCCACCTTGGCGAAGTAGAACAGAAAGATAAACTTGTTTTTCTGCTCGACTCCCCATCTAATTGCCCGGGCATGTTATGCAGTTGAAGTTCTTTGGCTGCCTGCTGCTTTCTACTTATTTCAATTGATTCCTGCTTCAATGTAGTGGAATTGATTTGTGGACGAGTGGCCACGCCTCCATCAACAAATTAGTTGCCATAAATAAGAAAAAAATTGCAAATTGCGAGCAAAGCGGACAAGTGAAATATTTTTCAAAATTTGCATAGATTCAAAAAAAGTGTCGAGAAAGAGAGGCGGAAATTTGCATATTACCCAAATAATGCTGTGATATTATTATTCGACTACCCTAAACTTGGAGAAGCATATTGGTTGCTTTAAACTGGTTTAACCAAAATGCAGACAACTGAAGGAATATGTTAGATGGATGTAAAATAAAGGCATCGATAATTTCAATATGTACTTTCATAGGGTATTTCGCTGTACCCTAAAAGCATGGAACGCAGTCATAACTAAGAAAATATTTACATAATTTTTAATATATATTTTAAATAAAAATTGATATTTTTTATGTTCTAATAAATATTCTTAAACTGTGAATTAAGAAAGTTTTTTAATTAAATACTTTACAATTTTACAATTTACACAAGTTATGTATACTATATAATCAAATACTAATAAAGAGTATTCCCATGCCTTATATTGACAGAAACTTTTGCATTTTTTGTCACTCTTATGACAACGCCAAATTCTTGCCGCAATAAACATAGATTGGCACAGGCAGCGCCCTAAACCCTCATGCCACATTCTACCAGCCCTTGGCCAATGCAACCCCGGACAGAACTACCGAAATTGCCAATAATTTTGAGCCCTTGTCGCCCTGCCAGCCCGTCTAAAGGATATGGCCCATAAATGTAGCGCATGCAAATTTGCTGCCTGATTTGATCATTTTGTTTCAATTTTCGCTTTGGCGATTTCTTTTTTTTTGCGCTTCTTCCACTTGGCAGGGATTCCGCTCACGGGTCGCATTGCATTCCTCAAATAATTGCAATGAAACCTCCTCTGAAACTTGTCGAGGTGGTGGCTATCAGTATCCCCGGCGTCACCCCTGGCGAGTCCTGGCGCGTCCTGGCATGTGTGTGCCGCCTGCCTTTGGTTATGGTAATTTCTTTTATACATTTTTTTTCATTCTCTTTTCTGAGCCTGTCTGTTTGCATTATTAGCATTTGACTCTTGATTGAGTCTAATATTACAGCAAATTGTTGGCAAATTGGAAACGAAAGCGTATTGAAATACCAAATCAAAGAGGAAGCTTTCAGTAAATATGCGAGTGCTAAAATGACAATCACATGGCAAAGTACAGAGCTTATTATTTCGATAATTCTTCAGTCAATGTTTTATATTTCCATTGCTTTTTGCCAGATTGATATGCGACAGATAGACTTAGACTTTTAATAGTACTCCAAATATTTATTATTGGCTGGATTTTATATATAGAGAACTACAAATGATAATTATTATACCCTGAACCCATTGAAAATTTGTAAAAAGGGTATATTGTATTTGTGCAAAGTGCAAATGTATGTAACAGGCAGAAGGAAGCATCTCCGACCCCATAAAGTATATATATTCTTGATCAGCATCAATAGCCGAGTCGATCTAGCCATGTCCATCTCAGAACCTATAAGAGCTAGAGCTGAAATTTTAGATGTAGGTGCTCCTAGTGCCCGCGCAGATCGAGTTTGTTTCCGATAAACGATAACTTGCCCCGTTTCCAAGTAATCGATAAAAATGTATATCGAAATCCCGTTTTTTAAGCAATTTTGGTAAATAATAAGAGCTAGAGTTACCAAACTTGACATGTAGCTTCTAGAATAGTATATATATATCGATTATCTTTCATTTTATACCCATCGCCAACTCCCCGCTACTCACTATCGATAAGTGCGCGCTGCATTTGGTGATGGAATATGAGGGTTCAGGGTATCCCCTAGTCGGGAGCTCCCGACTAGAACCTCTTACTTGTTGGATATAAACTCTTTGACGATATGTATTTTATTTAAAGCTCATCTAAAGGTTTAGCTCACAAAAATTATCCAATCCAATCTTTTTATTTAGTTATTTCAAAAATTCTTAAGTCAATTTGCTTCAACGTTTTTGGCCTTGCCTAGTTTAAGCAGCTGTTGTTAACTTTTATTTTTAGCCCTTTTTGCTAATGCAATTAAATTATAGCTATTGGACCCAAAGAAGTCCCTTGTTTCTGTCAGTCGTTCAATTAAATTCAACGTCGGTTTAATTATATTTTTTAACAAATTTTAATAAGGCACCTCAAAGGCTCACGCCACATTTTTAAACAGAGCGCAGCAAAAAATTTTGTTAACAACTTCAATTAAATTATCAACTTGCAGCACGACCGCTGGGCGGCATTTAATTACGAATACGCAAAAAAAAAATATAAATATATATATGTAAAAAATTGGCCAGGGCAAAAGTTTTTGGCCGCGCGGGCTTAACTCAATTTAACTGTGAAAACTTTTGCCAGCTCGACGGCTCGTTGGACCCGCTCCAGGACGCTGCGTTGTCGCTGGCGACGGCATTAAAAATGCTGGCAACGCTTAACGCGGCTTAATTGTGGTCACAGGTGTCGAGGGCAACATTTTTATCGTTCTGTTCACAGTTTACAAATAAAAAAGTTGGCCCGCTATTATTGGGTAGATTGCATGAATGGCGGCGGGGGTTTTTTTTAGGTTGAATCCTTAACGGGTGGGTTTTGTCTTTGCTTTCAGCTCATTTCGCTTAAGACAATTTTTATGACCTTTACGACGACTGTGTTTGCAGAGCCCATTGAAATGGCTTTGATTTGGCTGCCGTTCGTTGAGCATCTTGTAAAAATCTGCAATTTATATTTTGTTTGTTTAAGCCTCGTAAAAACATGGCTCTGGGTAATTTGATAGCAGCCTTTGTTGCGGCAACCCTTTCGGCTATTCACGAAAAATAAAAATATATAAACATGGTGCACTTTTGAGCGTTCGCATATTTTAATTGCTTGAAATTTAATATTTTTTGCTTGCCTTATTTAATTCTAATTATTTTCGTATGCGCCAACAACTCGAATTAATTTGCATTTTACTTGTTTTTTAATATCGAAAGCCAATTAAAAAAATTTAATTTTTGCACTTTTGAAAATAGCTTTTGGCGTTGGTAATCCGATAGCCGCAATTAGCAGGCGAGAACGGCGAGATGCGAGTTTTAAGGCAATAAGCTGATTACCGAACAGATGATCCTGTTGAAGCTGTCGGCATGGCTGGGATGCGCATTATGAATGATTATATGAGTACATAATAATGAAAATCTATATACTCAGTAATCAAGAGATGCTTTTGTGGATAGTATATTCTTTGAAAAGTATATTTTGGTATATTCTTCCTATATAAGTTGATTGTTGGCGACATACATTCTGTAAGTCTGTAAGGTCGTCTTCAATTCTCGTGTCTCTCCAGACCTACCTGGAATTGCGCTATGCACTCCTCCATTTTGCAAAGATTGCAATGATTAATCTACTGGGAATCTACTTAGGAATTGAGCACCCATTAAAACGAAAGGCAAAAAGTTTAAGAAAACTGGAATTATTATAAAAACGATTTCATCCGCATCAAATTTTGATAAAGCTAATAACGACCCGTGACAAATTATCAATGAAGTAAGCCAAACAATATTGTGACTAATATATAAGTATAATTAACTTAATCAGTTTTAAAAAATTCTTATCTGGCAATTTTAATTACATTTACACCTACCACAATAAGGTCGACCCAGCTGGACAGCCCGAACCTCTTCCATTATCGAGAATCACTTGCGAATGCATATAGCTATTTATATTTATGAGCCGAGCTGCAGCCACGTCCAGAGTTCCCTTCGTGTGTGTGTGTGTGTATTATAATTCAATAATGTGCAATGCACTGGCGCTTGCCTTTTTTAATTGCTTTTCAATAACATGACCGGCAGGCGGCAGTATGTGGATTGGGGTTGTGGGTGTGGCATGAAGCTGATAAGCCGCAGGATAATCGCGCAGCCAACGTGTTAAAATGTTGAAAAATCCTGTGTGGGCTAAAATATTTACGAAGTGAATTAAAAACTGCACGCTAATGCAATTCGCTTGGACAGCGCTAATTTAAATTTTTGAGTAGCCGCCGTCGTATGTGCAATAAAGGCGCAACTGACCGACAGCGACGCAGCGCCGCATGGTATGCAACAAATTGTTGCATGGCCCGAACGCGCTTGCAACTAATGCGCCTGAACTACCCCGTCTCTGCCACGTTTCGGACACAACAATGTTGTGTTAATGTTTACACATGTATAGAGTATGCATATGACACGACCACACACAATGCACAAGAGTCGCCCTCGCACGGCTCGTTGATTTGCCAAAAGCAGACAACATTTACTCCTCCAACAGCTGCTGCTCCTGCTCCAGGTCCAGTTCCTGCTGCCCAATATCCACAGCCATTCAGTGCACAAAGTGCATCAGTTGCGCTGCGGTGCACTTTTGAGTGCAGCCTGTAAATGCAACGTCCTGCTGCCTGCCGGGTGTCGATAGCAACCTTAATTAAAATTAACATTTTTTGCACAAAACTTTGCAGCCAGGTCCGGCCAGAGATCAGGACACTAGCGGAAGCTGTCCATTTGCCTAGGTCCCTTACATTGTCAGAGCCTGTTTGATTTTAGGCCAGAGTTAACTCAATTTGTTGCTGGCACGGGTACCATGTGGGGTTATTTACCAGCTGCCACACGTATTTCGATTGATTTTGATGATGGTTATTTAATTTGAAGCGTCAAGTGGGCGTTATTGATGCGGCTTAGAGTGCCAGAGAGCATGCCGAGAGTTGTCTAAAGAGTTTGTCAAAATATAATTAGAGAATTATCTTCTCAATATGTAAGCTGACTAATAGCTGGAAAGGTAAAATACATTATGTGATATAGGTGAAATGCAGGAAGACGTGAAATGAAGGTCACGACGATCGACTTCAAGCATACTTATAAAGCTATACGGAAATTCCACCACTTCGGAAAATAACGGGAAAACGGTTCTACGGAAAGTTTTCGTTTACCATCCGATCCGATCCTGTAAACTCATTTTCAAATAACTATAACTTAAGAAGTGGAGTTCAAGTAAGGTTTCATTGTTCCACAAGCGGAAAATGGGTGAAAAAAATATGAAAAATTTCGAGCAATAAATTTGTAACGAGCAAGGCTGCGAAAACTATGATGAGCAATATAGTATTAAATTCATCTAAGAGAATTTTCTGCTATTGATATCAAAGACTATTTGATATAAGCATGGATATATTTTTAAATATAACCTATGTATTTATATAGAGCCATGTAGCTGCTCAGTGTACCACTCTACCATTGCCAGGGCATATTTACAGCCAGCTCATATTTCCATTTAGTTTATTTGACTTTTGAAAATGCATTTCCGTTGCACGAGCAGCCCCGGCGGCGCTGCTGGTTGCACGTTGCCTGCGCATGAGTAAATATCAATATTTACACCTTTAATTAAAAACGCTAACAAGGTTATTTAGTAGGTTTCGGGAGCGGGCTGCGGATGAAGCGAGTGAAAATCAGCCAGGAAGTCAGCCGTAGCCGAACAAGCGACGCGTCGTCGCTTCCTCGCCAAAAGCTTTTAAGCGAAAATCCCAAAATGAATATGGAAAATATATTTTGCGGCTGCTCCTGCGCTTGTTTAACTTGGCCTGGCCCTAATGCCATGCGACTGGGCGGAGTGTGGGCAATCGAGCAGCTTTTAGTTGGAGCTGGTGTGGGAATCATATATATTATAATGGGTTTTATCTACAACGAGATCAAACAGAATACCTTTGTCATTTTTATCGCCCTTTAAAGTATAATAAATCATAATTTCGAATATTGATTCTGCAAACAGATTTTGGGTGGGTTCCAATTCCAATATATTTTATTCTATAAACTGAACTTTAAATTTATTCAGTTGTCCAAATGAAGCCGAACTGAAACCAAAACTGAATCATTTTTAAAAGACAAAAAGGATTTGGTCTCAAGTAAAAAAGTTTGAGGGAGACCTATCACTAAATAACTTAAAGCTTTTTATATATCTAACTATAGGTGGAAATTTTAGGCAGAGTTCAAGCTAAAAAGTGGAATGTTCTCTTTCCATACATAAATGAATAGTTTACAAGCAAAGGAAAGCGCATCTAGAATGTGTGTTTGACTGACCTGATTACAGAGTATCTGCACTTTTCATAGTCAATTCAACTTCAAATATAAAGTAACAAAAGTATATATTATGTAAATACAAAAAGCAGAAAATCTGAATGTGTAGTACATGCAGTCATTGTTTGAGGTGGTCCCCATGGACTCTTTGTCCATTTGGAGTGCATCTGTGTGTATCTAAAATATTTGTCATAATGCACGTGCCCGGCCGCCCACATTGCAACACCCACTGAGTGGTGACATTAAAATCTGAACGCCGCCGCCTGCTGCATGTCGTTTAATTAAAAAATGCCCCAAAAGCATTTACCCAACCCCCCCGAATCCAACTGTGCTGGGATCATCGAGTCCATGCAATTGATGCAATGGACTCATTGATGCAGCATCATTCACGATGTCGTGTGTGCATTTTAATGAAAACGGAAACCAAATAATCAGACGCTGACGGTGACAATCTCTGGCGGGGATCAGGCCGCAATGGTCAAGCAATGGCAAATTAAACAAAGCCAAGGATTTCCATAATAATAATAATAATAAAAGTGCAGCTCTCGCGAAGCGTATGAATTTAATGATTTAATCACACGCTCTACCCCTGCGGCAAAATAAAAATAAAAAAAAATGCCACGCCTTGTTGACACTGCATGCGTGTCAAGAGAATTTGTCAAAAAATGCAAGTGGCTCAAGGGAAATAACCAAGTGGAATTTCACTGCCCACACCCTGACCCCCGAACCCCGACCCCTGAATCCTGATCAAACCGTTGCAGGGTTGCAGGCCGCGGGGCGTCCTCGTTGCATTCTGCAAAAGTTATTGACTTGGGCCTTGCAACGAACGGGCTGTCAAATGCTGGCATGTGGTCAACATTTAAGTGTAATTAATGCCCGCGGCCAGTCGGAAGTTGCATCGCCAACGACGCACTTCCGCCCGCTCCAAAAATGCGCCCAATCTTCGCCAGCTCCAGCCAGCCAGCCACACGGTATCTATATTTGCATATATGAAAAGCAAATACTGCGCTTAATTTGATTAGAGCGAGATTCGCTGTAAATGCGCATTGCGCCAGCCAAAGGCGTTGTTTTTGCTGCACTGCAGTTATCTTAAGGCGTGACTGCGGTGGGATTTTTGTGAAATCCACCCACAATCGTGGAAAATGGTTAGAAAACTGTGATATGAAGCTTTTTGCGATCGATTTCAAGCACATTTTTAAAGATATTTTCAAAATGTCATTTAAGAAGTGAGAGTCAGGGCATATCTAAAGTTCCCTCTGGCGGGACAAATTTCGTAAAGTAATGTCCAAAATGTGGAGAAACTAACGAGGCCCAGAAAAATACTTGTAAACACAAGCTGCAAAGGAGCGTAAGCTTAGCTAAAGCACAATTCAATTTCTTATTCTATGTCCATTGCAGACATTTTCATATCTTTCATCAGAAAATAATTAAACTTGATGCTATTCTTCCCCAGAGACCTAAAACTTCACACTACACACGTCTTTCTAATGGACTTTTGGGTCTATCGAAAAGTGGTTTTTTGCTAATTAATAGTTATGGCCCAGCAAAAGTTTTTCACTTTGAACTGTCAGAAACTACACTATATGCAAATTTCCATCTGGAGTTTTCTTAACGTTTCTCGCCGTTTTCTTAGACCCCTTTCAACGCTGCGCACATGAATAAAATTGGCCAACGCGTTGTAAATTGAATTTGTTCCACATGGCAGCCAATGCCAACCATTTTGGTTGGCAACTTGCCTTTGCCGCCGCATGTGGCATAATTACAGGCATTGGAACTTACTTCATTTATAGTTTACGCCAAGTCAATTAAACTCATTTGAAATTTTGCTGAAGTATTTGCCCCTCTGCTGCGGCTTTTGCAGCCAAACAACTCTTTGTGTGTTTGACAAGTCTCAAGTGTAAGAGCATATGAAAGAAAACCGAATGAAATTTCGGAAAAAGGTTTATACTCATGTAGAGGGTATTATAATGTTGACACGAAATGTGTAACGCATAGATGGAGACATCTCTGAACCCAAAAATTATATATATTTGTGATTAACATCAACAGCCAAGTTTATATAGGCATGACGGTCTGTCCCTCTGTCAGTTTCTAAGCCAACTAGTCTTATAATATTAAAGCTTAAAGGAACGATCGGTTGAATGGTAGCTTTTTTTATGGAAAACCTCTTTGCTTATCAAGATACCTTGACCAATCCCTGCATTTACTAATTAAACTGTGCTGTTTACATATTAGCCAAATCGTATCAAAATCGTACTACTATATTATGCGAAATTTTCACATGCATATAGGCAAAACCCAACAGCAAGTCTACAAGGGTATTAAATCTTCGGATATTTGTACTTTCTCGTTTTGTTTTTATTTTCAACCCCCTTTTGTGGCTTTGTTTCGATTCACATACGAAAATTGTTACTTTGTGCACAAAGTATTTTTTCACGTCCATAAAAGCTTGGCAAAACCCGTCCACAAAAAAAAAAAATAGAGCAAAAAAAAAACCATAACATTCATAATGATGACACACTTACCACATAAACCACACACACAACAACCACGGACAACCCACAACAAACTACGTGCTGGAAACAGTTGGGGGGAAATGGTACCCAAAGGGTTGGCCAAAGGCTTGCGAAAGGCACCAAAATGGCCACTAAAATGCACGCTAATGAGTTTCAATTACGGTCTGAACTGTGCGACGGCGAGCGCTACGAAGTACCAGGGTAGGCACTTCTAAGCGTTTTTTATTGACGTTTCCAGTCGCTTCTGTTGTCAATTTGCGTAACTTTTTCGCCGCCACTTTGATTGAAACTAAACGATGCCCTGAGAACGTATCCGTTTAGTGGATTGCCTCGGTGGATGGGTGAATGGGCCGGCAAGGTTGGGGATTCGAGCTTGATTTTAATTAAATTCCCGTGCCCACAAAATGGGCCTGCTGCTGCTGCAGCTGAGGCCAGTGTCAACGTGGCTTCGAACATTTTCGTCACTTGTCGTTTTGATTTGGTTTTTTAACTCGTAAACTTTTATGATTACAAGCGCTGCCACTTTGTGTGTGTGTGTGTGAGTGAGGGCTGCCACATGTTACAAAGCGCCCATCTAAATGGTTATGGTGCTGTGCAGTTTAAATAATTAATGTTAGAGTGTAGAGTGGTCTCAGAGCCCGTGCCACAATTCCAGTTGCGGCTGGCAACTCTAGAGGGCGCCACCAAATGTAATAAAAATGCCGAGCTAAAAAGTTGCCCGGCCAGTCAAATAAAAAATGCCAGAAACTTGCAGACATTCTCGAATCGACTGCATTTCAATTCCCAAACGATTATAAACTATAGGGCGAGAGTTGCCAGACCGTTTGCAAATTTAATTTACAACTAACACAAAAGAAAAACCGCAACAACAACAACAGCAAGAACTAAGCAGCACATACAAATGAGCGACTATTGCATGCTCTGGGAAAAGTTTGGTGAAATAAACAAATATTAAATATTAATATTGTTAACAATTATTAAGTTGAACAAGAAAGGACGGCTATCGAAGAAAGAATACACTTTTGGGCTTGCAGTTTTGCAGATATGTGAGGGCCAAAGTATAGCTGGAAACGGCAGAGTTTGATGGAGATAACTTGGAAAACTGAAAATGTTCCTATACAAAGTCTCATTTTTAACCAATGCTTCCTATAGAACTATATGATATAGTAGACTAGATTTGGTTCATTTAATTCATAAATATTGTGTTTGGACAATATATCTAGATAAACAATGCAGTTTTCCATACAAAAACTTACTTTTCCACTAATCGTTCCTATAGCACCTATATGATAAAGTGATCGGATTTTGATAAGTTTTACATACATATATTGGGAGCATATAGAAACTAAAGTTAAGTACTTAACCGAACTTAACAGATTGTTCCTATGGCAGTTAATTGATATTGTGGTCCGTTGTTAATAAGATTTTGGGAGCATAGTGATACTTATACATGTCGATCTGCAAGCTGATAGGCTAGAAAGTTTTGTGCGCACCACAGTTTTGCTCAGTGCAAATATACCCTATATTACATGCAAATTACAGGGTATATAACAACACAACAAGCTAACAAGTGCCACAAAGGCATCCTGCAGCACTTTGGCCAAACTTTTTACTTTGTTAAACACCAGCTCGGAATTGTGCTCGAACTTTTGCACTTGGACACCTCAGAGTTCAGAACCCTGAGCTGCGCTTGTTGTTGTTGTTATTGCTGGTGTTGAAGGTTGTAACCGTTGTAATCGTGGGCTGACCCATCTGCATGGAGCTGCCCCCAGTACCAAATTAGCTGCACAGTGTGCACACCAAATTATGTTTATTATTACTTTGGCACGCAATTTGGGCTGAGCTCTTGGGCTAAGCTTCCATTTCCCTCTCGAGCTGCTCGCATTGCACTCCGAACTATGCAGCGCAGAACTTGAAATTTAAATTAATAAGCCAAGGTCCACAATGCACAAACTACATGACGCGGCGCCTCGATGAGCCTCGTTAAGCGTCTGGCCGTCTGGAGTTGGCTACACTTTTGGCCAAGTCCATGAACACAGAAACAGAAATTGTTTGGAGCATCATCGTCTTTGGCTCACACTAAATTGCACTTTAATTGCACTTTAGCAGCGCCAGCCAAAAAGCTAAAAACTTTTCTGTCCGTGTCCCCGGGCAAGTTTTCAGTTGTGAAAAGACAGTGCTGTGAGACAGGAAATTGGTAATCATCATAAATAAGTGATTAAAATTAATTAAATTCATTTTTTTTTTGTTTGTGTTTTTTGGCAAAGTTTTTGCTTTTATCAATAGAGATTGCCCTTGAGAGAAATAAGTGCTCAAAAATAGATAAGAAAATATATCTCAATTATCGAATGGCATATGTTCGATAAAGAAAGCTGTTCGTAACAAAAATCTAGTGTTTTGCTCAAAGAGAAGCATCTGTTTTAAGTTTTGTCAAGATACGATTTTGTCCGAATTGACTCCTTTAAATTAATACAGTGAAAACTCTGCTGACGGACTCTCCTCTAAGGCGAACTCACCTCTTGGCAGCTACCAAGCCATAAAAAAAAAAAAAAATATTTTTAAAAAAAAAAAAAAAAAAAAAAAAAAAAAACTTAACTACCACCACATTTTTTTTAAAAAAATTTTTATCCAAACCCCTCCCGCCCCACACCCAACCAATTTTTTCCCAAAAAAAAAAATTTCTCTTTTTTTTTTTTTTTTTTAAAAACCTCCCCCCAAAAAAAAAGGAACTTACTATGAACCAACAAGCTATTTTTATTAAGAGCTTTCATCAATCATGTTCGGCCCTAGACATTGGTTTATGTTGGGTCCAAAATGTCTCCTAGAAATGAGAACAGTATAAATTCTACTAACGGACACTTTTCCTAAGCGGACATCCTCTTCATGGTCAGACATTTGAACTTAAATCGATATCCTGTGTTTTGAGCAAATCTCTTAGAAGCTAAAGGACAAAATAGTATATGCAGATCAAGTTGCTTTCATTTTGTAGCAATACCAAGGTTCAGGGTATCTCTTAGTCGGGCAATCCCGACTAGAGCACTCTTGTCTTGTATATACATATATATATATATGTACAATTGTAAACCAGGCTAGCCTTATTGGGCTCTTGAGCGTACACTGAATGAACACATATAAGTACATATGTTCGACTATGTTCGGCATAGCAAGCTGTTCCTAATCAACATCTAGTTCCAAATAAAAGCAGCATCTGGGCCAAGCTTAAGCAAGATAGGCTCAAAATGTTGTGCACATTGTACTTACAAAATTGAAAAGCCTCTGTGCTAGGGTAGACAAAAATACATAATTTTACTCTTTAAATTTATATACAAGAATACACCACACACTATCTCATAATTAGGCAACATACACTGTTAGCTGACGAAATGGTCAATATTAGCTGAGTACTACCTTGGATAGCTCCAATTTTAACTCCATAGCCTCCACATGGTTCCCGTTGTGCTGCAGCCCGCGCAGCCACTTGACATAGTCGGCGGGTATGCCCGTCTCTTCGGCACCCTTGACCAGCACCTTGAGATATGTGTGAGAGGGTTGGCGATTGTCGGGTACATCAACGGCAGACTGCTCGTGAACTATTGTCTCCGGCTGTTTGCTTAGGTGGTAGGCGCGACAAATGACTTCCTCCTTGTCGGTCAGCGAGTGAACGGGCACACTGATGGGTATATAGATGCCAGCAGAAACCCCCTCCTGGCTATGGTGTATGGGAAATAGTTATGTTGTAGTATCGTACAAAGATTGACCTTGTGTTTGGCGCATACTCATCCAAATCCTTCAGGTTGCACATATCAATCTCCCAAATTGCGCCAAATACCTGAGCGCCGGGCGTGGGCACAATCGTTGCGGGCGCTCCAAGCCAGCTGTTGGAACCGACGCCATGAAAGTCCAGGCGATAGTTCTACGAGTTCGATATGATTATATGGAATAATCGAATAAATTTCCATG
Organism: Drosophila ezoana; assembly: GCA_035045725.1. NCBI lineage: Eukaryota > Metazoa > Arthropoda > Insecta > Diptera > Drosophilidae > Drosophila > Drosophila ezoana. The sequence goes on along the minus strand of JAWNOU010000177.1, from coordinate 4,270,591 downwards.
TACTCACCTCCAGTTTGCCGGCTCCAATGCGCCGCGCCGTCGGGTTCTGTATGTGAATGCGACGGGCCAGCATATTGCTGCCAAAGCCAAAATAAAAGAATTTATTGGCCATTTGCCGGCTGAGCGTTGCCAACGCAAAAGCTAGCTGGAGTCGAGATTTGTGTGCGTGTATCTATAAAGAGTTTCGAATGTGTCGAATTATGTGTATGTCAAAAAATTCAATCTACTCTGAATCAATCATTTAAAAGATGGATTGATGTGAATAAATAGAATATGTAGATTAAGACCGCTTTATTTGCGATCGATCCCGCTTCAGAGCCGTTTAGTTATAGTTATATGAATTCAGTTTGGTACTTTTACTGAGAACAGTTCGCATAGAAACAGGCAGGAATACGGGACAAGATTATATATACCTTATAGGCTCGGAGTTGTCTTCTATGTGCATTACAAATAGCATTCTAAAATTTGACACCCTCTAAAAGGTTTAAGAGGCGTTGGAAACAACGGTTTTGCAATCACTGGTGAACACAATTGAACTACTCGCAAGCAGTGTAAACTCAAGTAGTTTTGGGGGTGTGTTCTTGACTAAATGTGGATTGTTGAACAATTAATATAAATACAATTAAAGCCATTAAAATAAAAATTATTAGAAAATAATACAAAATACATAGTTTAAAAATTGTCTTTTTCTATTAAAGTTTAGCAACGTATTGTTATAGACTTCAAGTTCATCTAAATTTAATTTGGAATTTACAACTGCAATTTGCGGAAAGCTTTTTCCACGTCAGAGCTTTTAAATTATATATCAAACAAACAGCTGACTTTATTTATGAGCGCTAAATGTGCTATTGTATTTTAAATAAAACTTACGTGCTGCTTGATATTTAGTTGTAAATATCAATTGAATGCGTGTTTTTCAGATACGTTTTTAGGTCTTAATAGTAGTTACACATAAACTATACACGTCACTTTAGGAATTGTAATCTTTGTTTACACGTCGTAGCTCGCACAGCTGACAGCATGCTACTGAGTTTGACAATGCGAGAGCAAAACCATCGTCATAGCTTTTAACACTGCACAACAAAATGCTTGTACCCAAGTGGACATTATAGTTTTTAATTTTTTTATATACATACGTACAAGTTTAAGCTTTAGATTTTGAAGGTTTGAAAATCAGCTACAAAAAAGCTTAATTTAGCTATCGGGGGTTTGAAAATCGACTACGAATTGGGAACAGTTTCAGATTTAAAGAGTTGCGTACAATTCAGCATTGTCCACAACACACAGCAAGTAATTCTCAACAGCTGGCTTGAAACTCGGCTAATTTTAAAGAACAGTTCAAATAAAAAGTAGCAGAGACTACAACCGATAATAGAATATTTAACACATTTTTCCACTCTTTTCAAATCTAGACTTTAATTTGGCATCGACAATGGCATATTTTGTTTACAATTCCACGGATTGTACTTGAAGAGTCCGCTCCAGTTTTTTAACCGTTTTGCTATTGTGTTTAATGCTTTTCAGAAATTTGACATATGTCTCCGGAATGCCGCTTTCAATGGCACCTTTGACAAGTACCTGTAGATACGTTTTAGAGGGTTGTCGATCCTCGGGCACCATATTTGGCTTAAAGTCATGCAGATTGTTCTCAGGCTGATGCACTAGTACATAAGCTCTCGCGGGAATCTCATTGTCCGTGTCATTGCCGTGTAGCTTAACGTCCACTGTGATGGGTCTGTAAAGTTGCAGGTGAACACCTTCCTGGCTGCAGAGAATACGTAATAGAAAAATTCATACAATAAAATTTCCAGCTGTGTTTCTTGCTCGCTTACTTGTCTATGTCCGCCAAGTTAATCACATCTATTTCCCAGAGCGTGCCCCAGATGAGAGCACCCTCCGTCGGCACAATGGTAGCCACAGCTCCGTCCCATATGTCAGAAGGCAGTGTTGCAAAATCCAAGCGGTAATTCTCAAGCGTTACGGGACCCACGATTTCAGCGGTAGGGTTTTGAATGTGAATCCGTTGGGCCAACATGTTGCTTCCAAAGGCAAAGTAATAGAAACTACCGTTATGCAACTCGGGCAACGATTGATTCAAGTTTAAACTCGCTCCACATCCCGTCCGTGCAGCCGCCAGCAAGATGATCAACGTAACAAATATATTCATTTCTATTCTTTCATAAACGCGTACTGTTTATTTATTTTATTGCTCGGCTTTTGTTGTGCTGATTGTTGCCGACAACCTTCTCAAAGACTACTCAACACTCAACTGTGCTTTGATAGACTTTGCTTATTAAGGCGTAAGCTTCATTCATTTGGGGTAACATAGCTAAGCTATGAGCTTTGCAACCGTTTCGCAAAGCTCGACCAATTCTATTAAATATAAGCGTTTAATTCCAAAAATTATGATTGTCATAAGCTGCACAAGGCATAAATCAAATTGCCAAATAATAGGGTATTATATGAATATAATATTGAAATATAATATGTTCATGTGTTGCGCAGCTCACAATTAATAAATGTAATCAATATACAAAATGGCACTGTATATAAAAAAAAGTAAATTTATTTTCATTCAGAATGGAATGTAACAAAATGCGTATTATAATTTTTCATTCGGAATTCCGCAAAAGATCAGATAACCAGGTCTTTTAAATTTTGTATTGCGCATTTACTGACAGCTAATATGCCTGTAAAATATATATGTTTACAGCTCTCCAACGTATTACAAAATACATAATTTGCAAAAAAAAGCGAATCTCTGCTCAATTATTTATTTCCATGGCGAACGGAAAAGTTTCAATTTTGATGCCCTGAACCCATTGAAAATGGGTAAAAAGGGTATATTGTATTTGTGCAAAATGCAAATGTATGTAACAGGCAGAAGGAAGCATCTCCGACGCCATAAATTATATATATTCTTGATCAGCATCAATAGCCGAGTCGATCTAGCCATGTCCGTCTGTCTGTCCGTCCGTCCGTCCGTCCGTCCGTCCGTATGTATGAACGCAAGGATCTCAGAACCTATAAGAGCTAGAGACAATTTAGCTGTAGGTCCTCCAGGTGCCCGCGCAGATCGGGTTTGTTTCCGATAATCGATAACTTACTCCGTTTCAAAGTAATCGGTAAAAAGGTATATCGAAATCCTGTTTTTTAAGCAATTTTGGTAAATAATAAGAGCTAGAGTCACCAAACTTGACATGTAGCTTCAAGAAAAGTATATTTATATCGAGTATCTTTCATTTTATACCTATCGCCACCTCCCCGCTACTCTCTATCTATTAGCGCGAGCTGCATTCGGTGTTGGAATAAGAGGGCTTAGGGTATCCCCTAGTCGGGAGCTCCCGACTAGAACCTCTTACTTGTTTCTATTAATTTTAATGGCCAGCGTTTGGCCTTATTTATTTTCCAATTCTTTTTTAATAATAATTTATGGACATTTGTCTTTATTTTGCAAAGCGAGTAGCCCGTTAAAATTATTTGTCTTTGCTTTCTTTTTATACCCTGAACCCATTGAAAATGGGTAAAAAGGGTATATTGTATTTGTGCAAAATGCAAATGTATGTAACCCCATAAATTATATATATTCTTGATCAGCATCAATAGCCGAGTCGATCTAGCCATGTCCGTCCGTCTGTCTGTCCGTCCGTCCGTCCGTCCGTATGTATGAACGCAATGATCTCAGAACCTATAAGAGCTAGAGACTTACTTGTTTGCAATTAATTTGCTTTTTATAGATTAATAATATAAAAATGAGCCATAAATGTGCTTTAATTATGATGCATTGGGTCTTAATTAGAAATAATTCAAAGATGCCAAGTTAAGAGCTCTTCCTTAATAGCTTACGTTTATTTATCTTGTACAACCCATTCAATGCCAAAGAGCTCTGGTTTATGGAGCGTCAAAGCTATTCGACCATCGACAATTATTTTGACAGCTATTCGGGCTCAGCTATGCTCCATACAGCTGCCACACAACAAGTGCGCCAAATTGCTGCGACCACAAACACCTCGCGTTCCCCCCGCCCTGCCCTGCCCTGCCCTGCCCTATTACTCTCTAGCACCCACTGACCCACTGGTTTCTGGCATGTGCAATAGCCAAGCGACCCGCCAATACAAACAAAACATAAATTGTAACGAGCATGTCAAGCGAGACCATTGACGAAGGCGACGTTAACTACCGACGCGCAGCTGACGTCGACGTCGACGCTGACGCTGGCTCTGACGTCTGCCGACTGCGACGTGCGACGTCATTATGTAATTGACTTCATGATGTTTTGCCATCTTGCAGTTTATCACTGGGTTGTCAGTGATAGCCATAATGATAGCGACATGCAGCTGACTGGCTGCCAGTACAAACGTGGCTAATAATAATGTTGTTGTTATTGCCGTTGCCGTAGCTATCAGTTGTCATGTTTAGGGAGCTGGCAAAACATTCATCTATCAATTGAAGTGTCATCCCAGCCGTGTGCAGCTGCTGGGCATGCATGGCGTATGCGTAATTATTTCTAACTTGACCGCACAATATGCGTGTGGGCTTAACAATTGAAGTGCATTTAAGCTAACATTTCTGAATTAATTATCTTAAGCTCAGCGAACCCTTTTGCAAAGCGCGCCCAATTAGAGGGCATTTGTGTGCGTGCAAATTTATGCATAACTGATTAAGTGAAATGTGCTGAGGAATAAAATTTCAATAATTTGCTCGTTGTACCTTGTAGAAGTGTGTGTTATATGTGGCGTTGATTGCTGGCACTCAACATCAGCACAAGTTTGCCTTTATCCATTCAACTCCTGCCGCTGCCTCAACTTATCAGCATAATTTACAGCATTTTTCTGCGTTAAGCCTGAGAACATATTTTTTCTGCTGAGCACAAATTTTTTGCATGCAAATATTTGTCAGTCAGACACGCGTCAACCTGACGAACTTTTCTTGTGAGAAAAGCTTGGCAGTTGAATTGCCAAAGTTGGCACAAACTCTCATACACACACACTCACACACACACACAACACACGCACGTACATCCTGCGGCACGCCCCTTGCCTTGGCGCGTTGTCAGCACAAATCAAACATCCCGACTTTATCAGGCCAACTGAGAACTTTGTTTATATTTGCAATGCTTAAATTGATTACGATACTCTCGCAAGAGTTTATAATTATACGCTATTTACGAAGAAGTCCACCAACTAGCTCATATCCCATGCTATTTGCAATTGAATACAAAAATATATTTCATTTAATAAATTATACAAATCAAACGACTTTTTGCGTTTAGCTAGTTTGTCTAGCTAAGTTTGTCATGAAGACTTTCGGTAGCTAACTTTTATAAATGATTCGACAACTTTTGCTTTGAAAGGGTATCGCGTTGTGGTATTTGATTTTTATTTGCCGAAAAACCGAAATTTAATCCGTTTACTTGGGAAATTTCTAGTGGATTGTGGATTTTTGGTTCTTGTGGCTCAATCATGTTAATGGCAGTATCGTGTTAGGCCTTGTTGAAAATCTATCTCATAGATACGTTTTATGCTTGCACAGACGCACACACACACACACACACACATTCCCTAATATCTTTCCCATAGTTAGTCTGATTTAAAGATTTATCATGCTAAAAAAAAGTATTACAAATTTGCTTAAAAATGCAAATATTTGCATTAAATATACATTATTTATGTTGGCTGTGCATTTAAGTAAATTAATTGGTTCACGCTTTGCTGAATATTCAATTTACCGTTAATTCATTTTAATATATGTGTGCGGCAAAGCAAATATGATTTATTTTAAATTAATTTAATCATATGTAAATACGCGTGTAACCTTTAAATAATTGCTTAATAAGAACCTCAATTAAATTTATATTATATTTATAAAAATCATTTGTCGAATATGGTAACAATTACGAAAAAAAATAATCTATATTATAATAGCACTCCACGCTTAACTGTCACTTTTGTAGACAGCGTGATCAAAGTAGTGAAAGAATACATACTCAGTGTGTAGTTGAATCTAAAATGTGTCTCATATAATCAATTTTTTGGGTTTGCACGAGTTTGATGCGTGAAAGTTTTGAAAATGAGCGCGACAGGCAGCCAGCTGAGCTGTAGATACTTTCCGACAAGCATCTACCAGAAGCTAAAGTTAAACGAGTATCTGTGTATCTCAAATGAGAAGATGCGCGCAGAAGCGGAAAATCCATTTATCATTCGGCTTCGATGCATGTGTGTGTGTATGTGTGTGGGTGTTGGGGGCGACAGGCGAAAAGCTGCCAAAGACACTTGATAATATTTATATGCTCAAAAACTAGCACTAACAAATGTAGTCAGGTGAGAAGGGGATAGAATACAACGCCATCGCGACATATTAAAAATTATTAGACGGTTATTGCCAAGCAGAAGATACATATGTGTATGGAATCAATGTGAGCCCTGTATTCAACAAAGCATGAGAAAAGCATGCTTAGAGAAGGAAACATTTCATGATGTTGCACATTCCGAGTAATTGTCAAGCGAATGTGAGAATATTGAAGAATATTGAGAATTCGTTAAGATCAGGGCTGCAAATCAAAAAGAAAGCAAAGAAGAACTGGTTCGAACCCAGGATGCAGTTCATGAATTTTAATTTGACATACTTTTAACATTTTAAATTTAGAATTTCAGTATTGTGCCTGTTCGAGTTGGTTCATAGAAAAATGTAGACTTGGGCTGCGAAACGGTAAGATTCTAAGCCGATATGCCCTTGGTTAAAAATACATTTATTTTCCTGGTGATTAACGATAAGCATGAGCAATATTTTCGTGCGAAAAACCGAAAACTCCTGCTGTGACATGCATCCAGACACATATATACATTTATATACATGTGTATATGTGCGTATTCATCTAAGTATGTTTATGTAGATTTAAGGATGTATTTCGTGGATGCCTCGCTGCTCGCTTTGTTTGCATTGACTGCCGATGACTGTGATCATTTGTGTGCTCATGTGTGCGTGAAACTCTGCGCAGATAGGAACGACAATGGCAACGGGATGACACAGCCCCGAGGATGGGAATGAAGATAAGGTATAGCATAATATACAGTGTTCTATGACGACAATGTGGGCGGGTTCGTTAGGACATGGCAGCATTCGGAGGTATATGAATATTCATGGCATTGGCTTGCAGCAGCCGGCTGCTGGGACTCGGTACAGTCTGTGTCCGTGCAAAGGATTTTGCAATGCTGCCGATACTCAAGTTGTTCAAATTGCATTTAATTGGGTATCGAATGATGTGCAGCAATTGTAGCGGTAAATTCAATCAATTACGTTACAATTGACAACTTAATTGTGTACACTCTTTCATCGGCAGCATATGCGACTTCTTTTTGTAGAAATGAACTCAGCCAGTGCAAAGTGCCCCACAAGCATTATGAGTGCTATATTAAAAATGTAGACACAATTTCGAAACACCATAATATTCATTATGCTGCGGTAGTTGGTAAAGTCAACTGTTAAGCCCTCTTTTCTCCTCTTGTCGCCACCCGCGTTGCAAATTCAGGGACGAGTACAGTGTGCACTAGTGCAAACACCCTGAAAGTTCTCTGCATAATGGTTACTGCATATGTGCCAGCACTTCGGGCTGCAGTGCAAATATTGCGGCTGCTGCAATGTTAATAAGTCATATAAAAACTTGAGCCAAAATGCAGCGGCTTGTAATTAATTAACAAATGGCTGAGCTAGGGAAGTTGCGCTTACACAAGAGATAACAGAATTTAAATTGTAATATGTAGTGGAAAATGAAAATCGTATGGAGATTTTCCGAATGCTTCATAATGAACAACGTAATCCCTAGACGAAACTTTTGCTTATCGCATTTTGAAGTTTTCCAATGAGACAGTGTCTTCTTACGTTGATTATTTATTATCTTAAGGTTTGTTTGAAATCCAGCGAACATTTTAGTTAAAACTTTCTTATACTCTGAAAAATTCATTATGTTTTTTTGCAAATCTCTGTAATAGGCAGAATGAAGCTAAAAGTTTCACTTGAAAATTTCGTAATATTTGTTAAAATTATCTCATTATTAAAATTCTATTTAAATACTTATTTTCTACAATCTAAGAGTATATAAGTGGACAATTGTTTTTTTATAAAAGCACAAAAAATCTTATAAGATATCTCGTCAATTCCCAGCAATTATTTGGTATAAATAGTCGACAAATCGAGGGTCAACAGAAAACTCTGCTCGAAAATTTGAAAGCGGTTAGTTTTCATATTTAAAATTGTTGATTTTCTTATTTTTTCAAATGTAACTTAATCGATCAAATTTAATTAAATGTAATGAAAAGGCAGTTTTGCCATAAAAACTGATTTTTCTATATTCTTTATATATGTATATTGCTATATAATATAATATTACGATATTGATAAAATAATATATCAAAGTTTAACTTAAAACTTCCGGGTTAAGATATATCGATAAGCAGAAAAGTTGTTCATACATGAAGCTATTTTTGGGCCGATCATTCACATGGCAGCTATATAATATAGTGGTCCCATCCGGCCGGTTCAGACATACTGTCTGTAACAAAGAAATTGATGAAAGCAATTAAATTGATTATTCAGGATGTTTCAAAACTTGGTTTTGGTTTTCCAATGTGTGTTAATTAATCCGTTACCAACTGCAAGTCACAACTATACAAAAATGGACTGTTTATTCTTGTGACTGACTGAAATTGTAATATATGGCAAAACTGGTAGACGTACTCATTGTTCCACGTGTCAGTCAGGGGTGCGGGTAACTGCAGTAAAAGTGACCGCAATCTGCAGTCTACAGTCCTGACAAGCAACTCGACAGCTGTCCTGTTTGCTCCTGTCAGAGCTGAAGCTCATCAAACTTGGTTAAAGTGCCATAAAGTCTCACTGAGAGTCAGAGAACAGACAAGTTGTTTGAAGTTGTTGGCCTCGTTTATTTAGCACTTGACTCTGACTGTAAACTCTGTTAACTTTATATGGATATCAAATGATATGCAGAATATCGTTAAAAGCTATCCTTAAAGTAGATTAATCAAGAGCGTGCTTAATCGAATAGATATGCCCGTTGTATGCCTTTGCTTTGTCTTCGGCTCATGTCAGAATTTAGTTGTAGGTATCTGCCTGCTAGATATTTAATAACTTGGCTTTGAATTTCATGCCTGCCTTGTTCTTGTCTAGACCAATTAATAATATTTCGTGTCAAGTGGAATATTAGACAAAAGCACCGAAAAATCCACAACAATAAACAAATGCCCGAGAATTTGTTTTATGTCAAAAACAAAAATAAAATACGTAAAATAAGTTGCCTCGCCTATTAATTCATAGCCGAAGAATTAATACCCTTTCGAATAAATTGAAGAAATATTGAAAAAAGTTTCGATTTTACATTTTATTCTGGTCTCGTCGCTATTTCAGTATTTTCAAGAAATTTGAAAAAGAATCAGAAGCTAGACGTATAGATCATATTGACTTTATCTACAGTCTAAAGTGTAACACATTGCGTTATATATATATCATAGCTGATAGCGTATAAAAACACAACAACAATAGCTAAAGAGCAACAATGGGCAAATAATTTCAAAAGTGAGGCATTCAAAACGGCAGAGCTCAAGGCCTTCTGCTTTGTGTCTCGGTACGGTCTGTGCCCTAAACTGAGATTAATACGCTGATTAAGGCGCAGTCAGTGCTGCGTTTTAATTAGTGGGGGGCAAGTAAATTAAGCTGTCAAGAGTGCGAATGAGGCCTTGAGCCGGGTTCAGGCGCCAGCAACTGGGATTGTCTCAGTAGTCAGGGTTAGAGGTCAGCTAAAGTGCTCCCAATTGATTTGGGCCCAGTGTTTGCATGGCATTCAAATATTCTAGTAATTAGGGGCGACATGAAATTGCGTGCAATGGCAAACAGTGCGAAACTTCATTGCCAAATAAAATGTTGGTATTATATACGGTTGAGCACAACTCAATTAGCCGCCGTTCTCCCCCTCTACCCTTCCCCCCATCTCTCCTTCACTCAGCGTGGCATTGTAAACTTGTTACTACTGTAACGGGCACGCCTATGTCGCCTGTCCTTAGCCACAGGCACCTGGCCAGTCGCGCAATATGCAAACGTTACACGAAACGTTTTTGGCTTAAATTAATTTATCACGTGCCAAAATAAAGCGTCAGGTTTCGCCCAGGTGCCGTAATTAATTGAATTTCAAGTGCCAGCGCCCAAAAGCTGCCTACCAAATGGCAAATCTAATATTTAACAAAATGCCGCAGTGCACATTTCGCCAGAAGATTAAATGTAAATTTCAGTTAAGTGTTAATTTTTGGCCAAATATCATGTAAATTCGATGGCCCCACAATATACTGCCTTGAAATACGGCTCGTAAAGCTGACTTTCTAAAGCTTGAAACAGGATTAAAGCCTAGGTTATTTGTGCTTTTCTGTTGGAGAGTTTTCGTACTTTAAAACAAAACAAGTAAGAGATTCTAGTCGGGAGCTCCCGACTAGGGGATACCCTGAACCCTCATATTCCAACACCAAATGCAGCTCGTGCTAATAGATAGAGAGTAGCGGGGAGGTGGCGATAGGTATAAAATGAAAGATACTCGATATATATATACTATTCTAGAAGCTACATGTCAAGTTTGGTGACTCTAGCTCTTATTATTTATCAAAATTGCTTAAAAAACGGGATTTCGATCTACATTTTTATCGATTACTTAGAAACGGGGCAAGTTATCGTTTATCGGAAACACGGGTATCTGGAGGACCTACAGCTAAAATTTCAAGTCTCTAGCTCTTATAGGTTCTGAGATCCTTGCGTTCATACATACGGACGGACGGACGGACGGACGGACGGACGGGCGGACGGACGGACGGACGGACGGGCGGACGGACAGACAGACGGACATGGCTAGATCGACTATGCTATTGATGCTGATCAAGAATATATGTACTTTATGGGGTCGGAGATGCTTCCTTCTGCCTGTTACATACATTTGCATTTTGCACAAATACAATATACCCTTTTTACCCATTTTCAATGGGTTCAGGGTATAAAAATGTATATATTATCTGATTCATTTGTGCTTTAATCAATTGATTCGTTTTGGGCTTCGTTTGCAGCTTGTCTAATACTCGTACATCGATATGCCCAATGGTATTTAGGTATTCTTAGCTGCCTTTGGCCAGCAATCGCACAACTTTATCATGGATACAGAGTATATTTCTAAAGAAAAGCCAAACCGCACACGCACAAACACACACACACACACACAATCAACGTATACTTAATGTTGCCCCCTTACCAGCTTCTGGTTAAGAGCAAATCCTTTGGCAGTCAGTCATTAACTGTTCTTCTGGGTAATTATGGCACGCCACGTAAGTCCGTGAGCTGTCAGAGGCATCGTAAGGACAAACGTTGAGGGCCGAACAGTAATGAGAGCAATGAATGTAATGCCCTCTAGAATAATCAGTATTATTATCCTTACATCTAAAGGGGAAAGTGGGAAAGGATTGCCTAACTGGTTGTGTAAAAGTGTCTGCCAGATGGAATCTTGTCTACATGTCAGTCGTTCCATTCATATCATATGAAATCAGGCATAAAGCTTAGCTGTTAATTAACTAAATAAAAAAATTCCGATATGTATCTCTGCCTTTGGCTTAGTTTGCCTTTCAGCATTTTCGGTCGGTTGCCATACGATAAATCACAAGCCATTTAAAAGTTGAGCAACAATAAAATGTAATGCCCAATTTTAGTAGGCAACTTTTTTAATTGTCCTGCTAGCAGCTAATTTATGAATTAGCATAAGCTGCAAAAAAGAAAAAAAGGTTGCGGCATACTTTCGGGCGCCATTTTATTGCAATTTCCATTCAACATTCGCAGGTTGAATAGATGCCCTAGCCCACCTGTCATAAAACGTGCTTCGGATTGTCGAAACGAGGCAACTTTTTCGTAAGCCTCTTTAAATTTAATGAGTTAAATTTGCAGGCCCTCAAGGGTCGAGAGTGCCCAGCGACCACGTCAAAGTTTCAAAGCCGAGACCACAAAAATTGGCTTGTCTGGCAACTGTTGGGGCTTTTGAATGGAGCTCTTAAATCATAGTATGTGTGTGTTACTGTGCGTTCTGAATATCCTTTTCTCCTGACAGTATTTCAATACGATTCTGCTGCTTGACAATGGCGTACGAATCTTTCGAGGAGCATCGCCAGGCATTGGTTTTCTCACATTGCACGCAAATGCAAAATGCCGTAAATGTTTTTGCACAAAAATTTGAAGCCAAATTGTGGTTTGTCGAAACACACAAAACCAGTCTTCCAGTCTCGATCCTAATTTAATTGGTTTACTTGCAAGCCAACATTCAAACATTTCGCTTTGCATCTACTTTCCACTTGACTATTTATTTCAATTTTCAATTTATATATTGCAGCATTCGGTTGCAAGCTGTGCTTCAACTGCTCCTCGGCGCCGACTCCTTTGCACCCTTAAGCCTCTACGCTTCTCACTCATCGCGTTGGCGTCAAAAGCGGCTGTATAAATATTGCTTAGGTAAGAGGTTTTTATAGTTTTTATATCATGCACAACAAAATTTACCAAAAAATGGTTTATTTTGTTTCGTATAACGACCAACCCTTGGTCGATTCTTTTCAGTACCAATAGTTATGCAAAACTATTTTCCCAGAGAAAAGTTCATCGATAAAATTCCAACGTGCTTTATTTTTCTAGTTTCTTTAATTTATAGAACATTTAAATTTGATCATTTGATATTCTTCTGCTGTTGATTGAAACCCGATCATATTGAGAGTTAGTTATTGCTTGACTTTATGGGATTTTGATTTTTGTGCGTTAAAAAACGCACAAAACTTTTGCAGTCTCATCCAAATATCGATTAGATGCTTAGTTTAAGAGAAATGGCCATAAACATTTTTCCGTAGTATATAGATGCCAATCTGACATTTAAATGGTCTATAGAAATAAAATTGGAGAATGAAATATATGTATGTCATTTTGGCTTGATAGTAGACAATGCGTCTATTGTTAAACAAATTTGATTGATAAGCAAAGGTAATAAACTGTAATAAAAGCAAACAATAAAACCAACTAATGCCCATTGCACAAAACTTGAATTGAAAAGATGAAGCATTTTTTATGGGTCTTATGAACTAATTGCCTGTCAGGGGTAACTAAGTTAAACAAGAGTAAAACAAGGTGATTATTTTTAAATTCGACTGATGTCTGTAGTCCAGCCCAGGCAAATGTTTCAAGTCTTACCCATGAAATATTTATGTATTAAATATTAGGCAGTTTAGCTATGAAATACAAAGTTATATTTGAATTTGATGACGGGGCATTGTTTAAGGCTGGACAACCATTTTATACTCGGGCTTACACTTCAAATGTGTCCGACGCAGGCGAAGGTCTTGCAATTCATTTTGTAGCCAATTTCAAGTTGAAGAAGCCAAACAATCTGGCTGGTGCCTACAAGTCAGCCGCAGGCATTGAGTTTTCATGCACCATGTTGCTCGAACTTCCGAAAACTGCCAACTAGCTCAGCAGAGCAGTTGATTTGAGCCTCATGTCTGTACAGCTTTGTTTTAAGGTGCTAATATAGAGACTGCAGCTGATTTCCTTCAGGTTATTTTGCTTTTAACACTTCAGCACCTTCCGCCACTTGGCCCTCACCCGCAGTACGCCTTTGTATTCAATTACTTTCACGTTCCACCCGTTGGCTCTTGCCCCAGCCTTCAATCAATTTCCATTTGACGTTGCCTGCTGCGCGTGATGGTGAGGGGCTGGGCGAGGAGGTCGGCCAAGACAGCTGAGAAAAACACAGCCTCTTGCTTGTGGGTGGAGAAACTCATTATGCTGTCACCTTAATTATTATTTTGGCATTTCAAGTTACATTTAATTATGCTAAATATTTTCTTTATTCATTTAAGCGAGGGCGCAATTCCTGGGCTCCAACCTGAACCTGAGTCTGAGCCATGGATATCCTAAGAGGCTCTATTGTGAGGCCTTCCGTTGTGATTTCAGCTTAGCTGCCTTTTGTGCTCTCCTCTATTTAGTTGCCAGGTTACGCCCCAGTGGCGCCCAACATACCGCCCAGTTGTCGGCTCACAGCTACTGTTGGCCGTGTGTCTTTGGTGCTGCAGTTTTGTATCTCAACCAACTTACAAGCCAACAGACTGAACAACTGTGCAACTTGCTCACATTTCTTTCTATTTACTTTGTGTTGTTGTTGCTGTTGTTGCTGTTGTTGCTGTTGCTGTTGCCATTGTTATTGTTATTGTGCTGGTGTTTACTTAGCGGCTTCTTTTGTGCTCGTTGTTTTAGTTGATTTTGTAACAGGAATCGGCAACATTTTTCTGAACTGCCTTTTGCTTTGATATTTGGCATTCGTGTTTGTTCTGCAACGACTCCCCCGAACCAGCCCAGCCAAATAGAAAAAACCAACCAACCAACCAGCCAGGAAACCAGCCAACCAACCAACAAACCAACCCAACTAACCAACGAGGCGTTGCTTTAATTGAGTTCACAATAAACTTTGTAGCTGGTTCGCTTTTGGTCTGTACGATTAAATAAACATTTACACTCGATTTAAATGGACGGACAATTGTGTAACTACATATTTGGGAATTTGTTCTTTAAACAGACCGTTTCATGGTAAACTGCACTTAGTGGGCATTAAAGTTGAATGATCCGACGTAAAAGTAACTTGATATTAAAATTGCTTAGTACTTGGTGCCATTGTTCCGCCAGATTAAAATCTATTGTTGAAATTTAGGTCTATTTGCCTATTGCTGGTTTAATTAAGTCGATAATAATTCTGTTTAAATCATTTACCAAGTATTTTGCTACCCTATATTTGTACATATTAGTAAGGGCTGCATTCGCGAACCTGGATTTGAATTAAATTGTGTATTATATTAACAAGAAGCTTGGAAAATTAAATTGATAATACTAACAAAATGTCTTGTTGACCCCATAAGGGTCAACTTTTGTCTTCTACAAATTATGCGTGTTCTAATTCAAAGTTAAAACCCGTTTTCAAAAGTTCTTCTTATATTAATTATAGCATGTGTACAGGGTATTTTATTGCAGAGCATTCTCTCTTACTCACCCAATTTAATTTGTGGGCTTATGTATAAACTGAAGCACGTCCTGTTTGTATTGCAGTCGTTAACGTTTGCTTTTGTACGAACCTTTGCAAATATACATTCATACATACATCACATACATTGCCACACACTTAAACCTAAGCATTAAAATTATCACACTATATAACATTATTGTGTACAAGAGAGATTTTTTCTGTATCGCACGACCAACAATAATTTTCACACTTAACTACCACCTTTAAATTAAGGATCACAAGGCTCACATAAAAAAAAACACTCATGTTTGACCCGTATTTCTTGTATTTTACCCGATATGAGATCATCTCATCTGTTGTTTAGCAAATTAACAGCATTCATCTTCGAACTTTAATCCTGAGAGCAAGAAAAAAAAAACAAAAAAAGGCTCGTATTTCGTCTATTTCTTCCACAATTTTGGTTATATTTTATATATTTTTTGACAAAGCTGATGCAGCGTATCGTTTAAGCTATTCATGAAATTGAGACTAGCAAATGCCCTAGAATGTTGAGAAAATAATAGTTTTTATATAATTTACTCGAAAATTATAAATAATGATTTCGTGTTGAGCTCAACTTAATAGAAAGTAGAATCTACTGAGTAATTGCGCTAAAACATGCGCTTCTTCGGTCGGTTCATATGGAAAACACGTCGATAAAGTTATATAAAAGACAAACAAAAATGTTAACATTATGGTAGGTCAAGCGGAAATATCACTTAGAAGCAACACGACAGCGCAAACCCTCTCAAAATCGACAAACCAAAAAAGGAAAAAGAATGCTACCCCAACTGGGTGACTGACGGACTGGCAGATTGGCAGATTGGCGAACTGGCTTAGAAAAAGGCGGAAAGAATGTGTCAATAATGACTAATGGCCGAGCCGGAAAGCGTATACCGTGTTGTTGTCCAAGGCCCATTCGTTTATTGTTGGCGTGTTGGTTCCTCTTACGGCTTGTGGATATCGTCTTTTGGCATTTTTATTTATTTTTGCATATTTTCTGTTGTTTGGGGTGTTTTTTTGCTACTCATGATGTTAAAATGATTGGGGCCTATTCTATTTTTTTTTTTTTTATATACATATGTATAGGTCCCATTTGGTTTTCGCTTTTAATTTCAAATTCTGACGAAACTTTTTAGCTCTACTTTGAGCTGCGATTCGCGGCTTATGCGCTGGGATTTCAAATGAGTTTCGCAATTGGTAACACGAAGAAAAAGTTTACTTTTATAACAAACACACACACGTACACCCACAGAGTAGCAAAAGTTTTAATTAATTTAAGCTTGTTTAATTAATTTACTTCCACAACACGAAAAACCGGTGACGCAACATGCTCATAAATCTGAAAATAAAATGTAAAAATTTCTATCAACAGTTTTTCAATCAAATGCGAAAACGTGCTTAAAACGAGATGAAAGCAAATACGAGAATCCAACTAGTTGGGCAATAACAAATGTAGAAAGTACTTGCGTTTCCTCGGAATCGCCAATCGATAAATAATTTATAGCACCCAAATGCGCTTCATTATAAAGACTTCTATAATTTGTCTGCACAAAACAAAAATAAAACCTGACCAAGTGAAACCACTTAAATGTCATGAAATTGAAGCTCATTACAAGTACCAAAACAGAAACTGATGTGGGCAGTACTTTTATACCCTTGCAAAGGGTATTACCATTTCTTCAAGAAATCTTGAAACATTCACATACTTATTTTCGACACGTGAAGCAAATGCATGAATAAATATGCAAAGTACGTCTAGACAGAATTTGGCCCAGATCCCAATTAAGCCAAATAAGCATGTACATACTTGCAGTTGGGCACAGGGTATCTGCTAGTCTGAGACACTCTTATTTTTTTTGTATAAAAAACCTCTCAAAGAAAACACGTTCAACATTTCATGGGGTCTGCGTCAAGTTGCACGCCCGAAATGACAAATCTTTGTGGTTCCGGGCCCGACACAATTATGGTCAGCAAATAAAATGCCCATCAGCTGAGGAGCTCAAGAGCAGAAAGCAAAAAGCAAAAGGCATAAAAAGCACACAGAGCCAAATGGAGCCTGCCACATTTGTAGGCCAGTATAAATAACTACGGCCACACAAACAATGGCAAAACAGGAGGAGCACAAAACAAACTCAAATTACACACAGGAGCGTTGAAGTGTTGGGTGCCCAAAGGGCCCCCCCTCAAAGTAGGCAACCGATGTGCCCCAAATTGTTGTCATTGTTGCGTATACGCCTAGGTGTGCAGCTTCTGTACACTGTACGTGCGTGAAATGTTTGTGTGTGGTCTATGTAATTAATGTTTTCCACTTCTCTTGGTCCTTGGTCCTTGGTGCTTGCTCCTGCACTGGCTTCTGCTCGTGCCCGTAGAAATTTCAGTCGGCCAGCAAGCAAGTGTGAGAGCGTAAAGTTTACGCAAACAGGAAATTGTTATCGCTTTGACGCCTTAAAAAAAAACGTTCAATACAAAACAATATAAATGGTAGCAGTTAGACTATATGATACCCTCTACCTAGCCTGGACATAAACTAAACTAATTTAGTGCATGCGTTCTCGTACATGAAATTGCAAAATTATTTTGCAACTAATTCGATATTTTATTGAACAAGAGAGAGAGAAGGAGAGAGGAATAATGTAATCATATCTACTTATTGATGGGTTGTATACCCTTAGCAGCATTAAAACAGGATACAGACTGAGCGAAAGAGAAACTGAAAGTAAGTGTCAGCATGGGCTTGCCGAATATTAAAGAGCTGACCGAATTTGTTTCCTGTGCCAATGGGTCAATGACTCGCTGATGTCCTCTCGCGTCTGTGTCTTTGTGTTTGTTTGTGTGGGTGTCTGTGCGTGCGTGTGTGGGTAATTAAGATGCTATCGCAATGCGTTGAAACTTGAGGCGAAGATTTTGGTAGCCGTTTGTCTTTTCGGCTTTCATTTGTGGACCAAATGGCTTTAAGTGACGCATTTCGCCTTTAATCAGCTGCAATTTTTATGCTTTCTGCCATTTCTTTCAATCAACCCCATTGACGGCCACTTGGAGCGTACTTGAGCTATGGCAGCAGGTCCGGGCGCGTCTAATTTACGCCTGCAATTTGTGGAGCGTTTCACGCACTCACGTAATTGATGACTGCTCGGGCACAGTACAAGTACAATGTGGGCGTATTTGGCCATGCCCACTGGCCAGTCAGTAATTTACTTCGTACTACCGCGCACCGGCACATCGTTCTGGCCAGCTTCGCAGGGCGCATTTGTTATTGTTGGACTGTTTTAGGTGCTGCCTAAAAGCATGACTTGAACCATTTATATGACCAACATATTTTAAGCATGTTTATGCCAGAGAATGCGAGAATGCCAAGAAAATGGAAGGAAGCAAAATAACAGAGGGCACAACAACGAAGAGGAAGACAACCAGTTGTCGGCTTTGTTTACGGAAGTCGACTGACCAAAAGGTTCATTCACTGGGCGCCATCCTCTTTCGTCAGCCCTGATCGATTTGAGGTTGACCTGTCAACGAGTCGAAAACACTCGAGTATATTGATATTTCGCACAGAGCATGTTAGAACGGGAGCAAGAGTTTGCAAATCAGTGATTTAATATTAAACAAACTTTGTGTGCGCTTTATGTGTATTTTTATTACATGCATCATAAATTTGTGGACATAAGTTTCATTATAGTTAATATTTTAACTGCACAATATTAAAAGAAAAGTCGTTTACTTTATATGCTATACACATGTTGATAATATTTTCGTAAAGTTACTTGGGTATGCTTTTGGAGCTGGGCACAGGGTACCTTCTAGTCGAGCATGCTCAACGACTATTCGAATATAAATGTCTTAAATGGCGACAAAATTCTCTGCTATAAAACTATCAAAAAGTTAAAAGGCCAATTATACCAGCAGCTACAAGTTGTATTTGGCTGTTGATTTTCTTTTAGTTTTCTTAAGAAGCCCTCTCAATCCTTTTGTTGCTAAAGCTGCTAACTAAAATAGCTAAGCTGGTTTCAATTTTGATAGTGCTGCTAAAAAGAAATTCGCATGTATCGGGTATATGGTCGAGGCGTGACTTGGGGTCCAATTACTGCAGCGAAGAGTAAACCTAAACCAATTCGAAAATTTATTGCCTGACTCAACAACTTTGCACTTTTGAGCAATTTGCGACTGAAGCGGATTACAGGCGAGAAAAGGCGGAGCACACTTAATCGAAATAGTTTATAAATTTTGTTGTTTGCATGCGAAAATGCAAAAAATGCTACGGGCTAGTAACCACAGGATTTGCAGCATGCATTTTTTCCAATACAAAAAATTGAGAAAAAGTTTCAATTTGCTCAGCCAAGTATCGAAATGGTGGCAATCAGGCAGCGATGCGATCAAAAAGCTGAGTGTAGAATAAAACATAAACCACAATAAGTGCTGCCAACGACGGCGACCCTCAGCCCAAACCAAAGTAGACACTACAAAAAGGGGCTAAAAAAAAAAAAGACAAATGCTGACGAACTTTTCAATTTGGCCGCAAAATTTGCGCAATTTCCTGCGAATTTTGGGTTTGAACAGATGGCTGAAGTGAGGGCAAAAGGATGCTTAGTTGGCGAGTGTTTGTGCTTGAGTGTATGTGTGTGTGTGTGTAAGAGCTGCCACCAAACTGAAAAACCAAGTGGCAATGGGGAAATTATGGATTATGCAAAGTTGTTCAACGCTGACGATGCTTTGGCAGTTTCTGTGGCGCCAAGCACCTATTGATCTTTAATGCATGCAAAATGAGTTCTCTGAAGGGAACGCTTAAAGGCATAAGGAGACATGCTTGCATTTAGTACGTATATTAATAAACGGTCGCCAGGTTTTACAAAAAATTCAACTTAAATGGCAGTATATTTTGGTCGTATCATCATCTGAACTGATTTCAATGCATGGTAACCCTTCCAATTATACCACCAAATGCTTTTCTCGTTATTCACTTCGTCATAAAAGTATTTACCATTGAGGTTGCTGCAAAGATATATAGTATTAATATTTGAAGCAATCATTTTACATGATTTAACTACCTGTTGCCATACAAGTTGTACCACCAGCCGCTTGAGTACCACTCGGCACAATTACCAGAGGTCCACCCATCGTGATCCCGGTCATAGGTAGTAAAACTGTCATACAGATTGTATCTGAGAGCATTGCCAGCATTTCCTGAATATGTGCCCAGGGATTTCAGCATATACTGCTCATCCTCGCTGCCAATTAGGAAGCTATCATAACGGGCGTGTCGTGAAACATTATTAAAATCGACTAGCTGTATGTAAAGCTCATAGGGCAGAGACTTGGTCATGTAATAGAGTATTTCCAGGCCCAAGAAGAACTCTCCCGTCAAGCTGCCAAAACCCTCGCGATACTCAGACCAGTTTCTGTAGAAGTCAACGCTACCATCAAAACGTCGCTGCACAACTGTCCAACCGGGTCCGGCTGTTTGACCATCACAAAGAACCGACACCTTACCAAAGCCGGCAACATCTATGTCATGAACGGCCGTTGAGCTCTCGAAGGGTACGCAGTTCATGGCTTGTACTTGGACCAATTCTTCATGCTGCTGTTTGGCGTTGTAGTTGTGAAGGGAAACAGAACTATTTAAACTGGCTAATTGGTTTTTCAGTACCTTAAGAGCTTCAGTGTTAGCATCTAATTGGAGTTTGATCGACTCGATTTCATTTTTGTCGCTGCCACTCTTCTCTTCTAGTGCTGCGATCAGCTTGTCCTTATATTTGATTTTCTCGTTGTAAATATTCTCAAGTTGGTTGAAAATTGATGCATTCATCTCACTGACTGCCAGCTGTTTTTCAAGTTTCCGAAGTTTCTCATCTTTATCTTGAATGGAGACTTCACAGTTTTCAATCTTCCCTTTAGTTTTGATTGCATTGTCCAGCAGAGGCTTCAGCGTATTGAAGCAAAACGAGCTGCATTGATCGTTCGAATCAATCGACTAGAAAAACCAACTATAATTGGATACACATTTATCGTTAAACTGACGCTACTCACGATATCCTCGACACTGTCCGATGTGGCACACACTGTAACTGCTGCCATAAGCAGAAGCTTTAAAATATACACTTCCTTAATGCGCATTATGCCGCTTGCCGTTCACAGTGTGTCTGAAAGTAAATATTGACTTAATCTGAGCATCGACCTAAGTTTATAAGACAAATAATTTGCGCGTTCTGTGCTCATGCACTTATCAAATACACTGCTGGCATATATAATTGAATGTGCTCTTATAAAAGCAGAGATAACTCGAGCTTGCAGGTCGTGGGGGCTTCTCAGTAAAGGCGATAACAATCGGCGTGCTTATAGAAATATCAGAAACCCATGTACTATATAACTTTTAATGTGTGTTTTATTGTGCTGCTGAGAATTTCAAAGCAAAGTATTATTATTTTATTTTTTATTTATATGTATTACAAGCCAACTTTGTAGCAAGTTTCAAGTGTATTTTTGTTTTCTTTATTCACACTAATGTGTACTTTGGTCTGATTAACATTTTCACTGATTTCAACGAGTTGTAGCC
Organism: Drosophila ezoana; assembly: GCA_035045725.1. NCBI lineage: Eukaryota > Metazoa > Arthropoda > Insecta > Diptera > Drosophilidae > Drosophila > Drosophila ezoana. Next base: position 4,248,926 of record JAWNOU010000177.1, on the reverse strand, counting down.
CTTCATTGTGTACCACCAAATGCCTTTTACATTTTTCTCTCCGCTTTTAATGTATCTGCCATTGAGATTACTATATTCAAGAAAATAATATAAGTTACTGATCAATCGGAAAATTATGTTTGACCCACCTATTTGCATCCCAGTTGTACCACCAGCCACTTTCGTAATAGTTGGCACAGTTGCCTCTCGGCCATCTATCATTGTCATTGTCGTAGGTTGAGAATTTATCATAAAGATTATATTTCAATGAATCGCCAGCATTGCCACTGTATGCTCCCAGGGACTTCAGCATATATTGCTCGTCCTCGCTGCCAATAAGAAAGGAATCGTATCGTGCGTAGAACATTTGGTTGTTAAAGTCAACGAGCTCTATATACAGTTCGTATGGTCGCGATTTAGTCAAGCGGTAGATGTATTCTAGGCCTAGAAAGAACTCGCCATTGTAGAATCCAAAGCCATTGCGATATGCGTTCCAGTCTCTGTAGAAGCTAAGACTTCCATCGAAGCGGCGCTGTATAACAATCCAGCCCGCTTCCGCACCGCGAGCATGGCAAAGAGCGCCAAAAGGTGCGATTCCAGGCACATTTATCAGTTGAACACTGTCGATCATATCGAGGAGAGAGCAACTAGTTGCTTTCTTGTCTTCAAATTTCATTGAGATCAAATTCTCTAAGTAGAGCACGGAGGAATTCAAATTATTTATTTGAGCCTGTAGCTGTCCTATAATGGCTTTTAGATCTTCTGTTTGGGCTACCGGAGACTGCATCAAATTCGTTCCGATAATATCCGATAAAAGACTTTCATTCGATTTGCCTGCAATGTTTATTGTTCTTATGTCTTTATATGTAGCGTTGATTTCCACAGATCCCAGATTCCCTTGTAGATCGACTATGTGAATGTTTTTACTTTGGATGACATTGTCCATCTGCGAATGGAAATCGTAAATGCTGTAAAAGAACTTTTAACACTTGTTCGCTCACTTCGTTATCTTCATTTTTCAATGCTGCACATATCGTAAAATATTCCAAAAGTAGAATATATGCGAAATATTTATCTCTTCGCAGCATTTTCTTTTAAAATGTGAATAGCGTGTTGTGCGAATGAATTTTAAGATGGAACTAAACAGAAGCTGTGTATTAACTTTGTATTTTACAGCCCAGTTATTGTTTGCCTAATGTTTTTTTCAGAGCTTATCCACTTATCACTGTTAGCTTATCACATGAATACATACTAACCCAAGTTACATCGTTTAAAAGATTGTTTTCGCTTAATTTGATAAGGAATTTCTCTTCTTAATTTTTATATACTTACATATATACATAATAATATTTAAAGCTGCTGTGCTGAATTTAATAGCGGCATATTTTGGCCAAGTTCAAAGTCGGGTCTCATGAGACCGCGTTTCATCTAAGTTATTTAATTTATGTTTTAATAAACACTTTTTAGTTGGTGCGAAACTTTATATTTATCTTGATAAAAATAAGATAACCGTTTGTTTATGGCCGGTAAGTAAGTGCCGACAAGAACCTTATATTCGCCTTCTTTTCGTCTTTGCTTGCTAATTGCATACTTACTTACAAATCAAAAATTAATATTTTCTTAAAAAGAAATTTTATATTCTTTGCGTTTAATTGGCTTAGATTCAATTTAGATTGCAAGTTAAATTTGCATGGTAAATCAATTGAATATTGAAATTTGGATTGTGTTTCCACTTTTCTCCTTTGTTCAACACTCACTTTAATATCTATGAAGCGCATTGTAATTGCTTCATTCAGAGAGACTCTCGGCGACCCGTTGGCTATTTGCTGTCCATTTTATTTTGTATTTAAATTAAATTTCAATGTTTATTTTTATTGCTCAATTGTGAAAAATTCGTATTCGTGAGTGTTCCACCTGATCGTGGTATTTGCCATTAGCCGTTAGCCATAAGCCAATTTGCCTAATTTGCTCTTTTATATCATTTTATTAACAATGTGTGCGCTCTTCCACATTGCACGCAAATTTGTTTGGATTGCATACACACATAGATTGAGTATGTGTATGTGTATGTGTATCTCGAGCCATTTGCTGGCATATTGAGGTGCTAATGTATTTATAAAGCGACTTTGTTGTATTTTTAGTTTGAAAATAGAAAATTGAAAATCAAATGAAATTCGCTGGCCATGCCTTTAATCTGTTCATTTTCAATGCCCGATTTATGAAGTGTGAAGCATTAGTTTGATTTTTTCCCTACATACATACATAGATATGAGTTTGTATTGGCCGCGATAAATTGGGTCAAAATATATAGAATTTACTGGCTCGCTTTGAAGTCGCAGACTGAACGAGGCCCACATTTGCACCCATTTGGTTTTGAAATTCAAATTGTAAATGTGTAGCCGATAGAGTGGGGGAGACGACCAGGCAATATTAGCTTAAAAGGAATTTAATTAGCTGCAATACTGAAAGAAAAGTTTGAGGATAAATCGAGTTACACTGTGCTGCACACTTATAAAAGCGCCTCGAGCTGTTTTCATAATTTAACTGACAGCTGAGCTTGCTGCATCAATATGGCAATAAGTTGGCGCTTGTATCCGGTTTCTCAGCAGTCTTGGGAGTCGCTTCTTGGCGCACGTAGCGACTTTTAAGTGGTTTCTGTGCTTGTGCTTGACCTCAAACTTCAACTTGGCCTCGGTCTGTATGGCGCAGGGGGATTTGCATTTGCAGCTGCATGTGCCGTGTACCATCCTGTCCAACCAGACACCGAGGCAAGCCCATTAAAATCGTGAGAGCCAACCACTTTTCGCATCCTTGCCAGCAGCTGGTTATCCCTTTCCACTGTCTGTCCAGGATGCAGCATATGGTCAAGTGCATAAGAATGCACGCAGAGCATCATAATTCCTAGCTCTACTCGTCTTTGCCTTTGGCTCGCCTGCTAATGAAATTCCAAATAATCAATATGCGAGTGCCTGACCTTCAGCGAGAGCCATGGCCAGAACGAGAGCGAGAGCATGTGCAGACAAACACTAACGCACCCGGTATATGTGTGTCTTAACTGGTTGATGGAAAAATGAAAAACATTTTGCCCAGGCAATCTGTACATTGCAATTGTGCTGTGCTAAAACAAAAGGCCGCGTGAGAACGACAAGCAGCCGGTGCAATTGTTGATATGCCTTGCTTTCTACCCACATTTGCCGCATTTTCCAACACTTGCCAAGCACAAACATTTGCGATCTGCTAACCCACATACCCGCCCGAAGCCACACACTCACTCCATTACCCACAAATTGAAGTCTATTGCCATAGATTGAACGGAAACGAGTAGCCCAGGGCCAGCAAATCCTCCATGCTAAATACTCTTCTCGAGCATGGGACTTGACTGGTGCTTTAATGGAATATAAGTTTGTTTGCATCGAATTCCAACAGTTGTATATGCATCTATAAATTATTTTTTTATTCTGGCAATTGGGAATATGCCATGTTATTGTGTTACTTTTTTGTTAAATATCAATTAGATATCAATAGAATTAGATATTATTTTACATATTAAACAGCTTTTAAGGTCGCCGTTATGCGCCATTTGTGTGTCTTAAGTTTTGAGTCGCCAGGTTTTAAACAATGTTAAAACTTGTTTAAACATCAATTGAATTGCTTTCGTAAGTGCATTTGGACTTCACCGCATCGTTTCGTCCACTTCTTTGTAGCTCAACTGTAAAACTCCCTGAAAAGTTCTCATACTGCACGCAATGCAGCTCCATTGTTCAGTGCGCAACCAGCGGTCATTTGCTAACAAAGTTTCAGCTTAGTTTCCAGTATATGTTGTGAAATTTTTTTTTCGTTTCTCTGCTTTTTTCCTCGAGAAAAGTATGCGTGTTACCCTGTGCACATAAATGATGAAAAATTGTGTATATACTTGCAGAAATCTTTAAACAGTTAAAAGAAGTTTTTTTAATGGGCCTCTGGTCCCTCTCTATAAGCCTTAAAAAATATTAATATTAATTCTAAATTCTATATCGGAAAGGCTATTAGACATTTGGATTTAATGGAATTACCCGGCTTTGCTAGTACCAAGTTTCCCTTGCAATTTAATCGGTCAGCTCGTCAGTGCGAATGTTTGTAGAGGGATTCTGTGTACAGAGCATCAACTAGTCGAGCAATTTTTACCACAGCATTCTTATGTTCGACGTGAACGAAAGTGTTTGGAATTATCTTTCGACAAGCCAACCACCCTGCCCTGTTAGGTTGTTAGCATCTTGTGAATTTTCAAACTGACATTTACATCAAGCATGAAAATTGTTCCTCTTGTTGACAATTTTCTGCCCTTTTTGCTCTTTGTAGTTTATTGTTTTGTTTTTGTCGCTCACACTTTGCTTCCTTTAAACATTTGCAGAGGGTATACAACTTTTCTCATGTATTGTGTAACGCATAGAAGGCCTATTTTACTTTATAAGGTATATATGTTTTTAGTCAGTATCAAAAGCCAGATCAATATAATCATGTTTTAATGCAAATCAGTCTCTGTTTAATACAAATCAGTTTCGGCATAATAACATTCATAGTTTCGTTAGTTCGTTGCAGGCATATATACATATATTTAATACCAGGCATGAATATATTTAATAGCTCCCACAGAAATAAAGAAGAAAAGTTTACGTTTTTCATGAAAAACTTTAAAATTTTTTTTTTTTTAATCAACTTACGTACTACGATTCTGCAAATATTGATTGACATTTAGCTACAAAGAAACTAAGGAAACAATTATTCAAGCAAGGGTATTTAAAAATCGGCTTGCCGAAATTAGCCGTTCGTTCTTGCTTTTATGTGTTTATTGTCACACTTTAAATTGCAAGTAGTCCTATATCTATATCTGTGTCTCCATCTGTATCTGCATCTGGTACGCACGGTCGAAGATATATTTGCAAGTCAAAAGCAGGCGAATGGAGAGTCACACAGAGAGAGATTCAGAGAGAGCGAATTGCTGCTGATGTGGGCATCATAAAAGATAAGCATTAGATAGCCACGAAGGTGATAAACAATCATTTGAATACTATTATTAAATATAAAATACACTATCATTATAATATGATTGCGCTTGACATACCATAAATTTGTTTGACAATTGTAAAGAATTCTGCTGGCAATCAGCTGCAGCTTGACTTCTACGCATACATTTTGTATCTTTATGCATAATGTTGTTCTTGTTCTGGTGTGTAAACTAATAGGCTTTTCAAGTGCAGCTTCTTTCTTAAACTCACAATCTATTTACTGAAGAATAAAATTAAGAATTCCTTTGCTCGCATATAAATCTCGAATGTATCTCCTTCAATGCGTTGAGTATGCTCATAAAACATTCTTATTATTAATAATATTGACCAGACAAATGTACGGACCTGTAGAATATTTATATTTTAGGTAACTGAAATCGGTTACGTACAGCTTACGCGACCCTTTTACCTACCCCTATTCCTTTAATAAGTAAGTGGCGCAGGTGCTGGTACCTGGGAAACACCTGGGCTTTGAGGGACAATGCATAAATTGGTGGTTGTCAGCCACCCTTGCAGCAGTCTTGAATGTGAAGACCACAAAGTAAGACATGAATAACGTTTGTCGCGTTTGCATGAGCACAGTGGACCTGCTGGATATATTCGCGGATGGGAAGCGTTCTGATTGTGATATCACCCTAGCGCAAATGTTAAATGAATGTGTTACGTACCCAGTGAAACCGGACGATGAGCTTACAAAGAAGATTTGCGGGTCTTGTATCTCAGATGTGAAAATAACTTTTAGATTAAAGCGCAATGCCGAACATAGCTATAAGCGGCTAAATATGAGTCTACAGGCAGATTTGGAAGAATTTATCGATAAGCTAGCAGCAGAAGATTGGGAACTCGTGAAGGATTCAATTAAGAAAGAGCTAAATGATACCTCTGATCTGGAGAACCATGTAGAGAGCGTACAAGAAAGTCAAAGTATAACTAAAAAGAGTACTAACTCGAAGAAGTTATTTAAGTGTAAGACTTGCGGAAAGGCGTTCAATAAAAATGCCCATTTGATAATACATAATCGTATTCATACCGGCGAACGACCTTTTAAGTGTCTAAAGTGTCAAAAATCGTTCGTCCAGTCGTCTTCTCTTAAGACACACGAGATTGTTCACACCGGCGAGCGTATTTACAAGTGCACCCACTGCCCAAAGGACTTTTCTAGAAAATATCATCTTAACAAACATCTTATTAAGCACGGTGTTCAACATATGATTGAAGAGCCAATCCGAAAGCAGTTCAAATGTAAGGTTTGCAGTAAGACATTCAAAAGTAATGAGCATTTGTCAAGGCATATTCGCTCTCATACCGGCGAGCGTCCTTTTAAGTGTTCCAATTGCTCAAAAGCTTTTACCCAGGCATCTTCTCTTAAGACACACCAAATTGTTCACACCGGCGAGCGTAGGTACAAGTGTCCTCACTGCCCGAAGGACTTTACTAGAAACCATAACCTAGTCAGCCATCTGAGACATCACGCTTCAAAAAAAGAAGACAAAAGGAAATTACGCAATTGGAATAAAGTAGTACATAATAAAATTAAAAAGTAATAATTATCGATTGTTGAACTAATAAATAAATACAAAATTGCTTGTACATAACTAAAATTGTTTTCTTTATAAATAACTTTCTTATTTAAACTAAATCAACTAATACTTATTGAACATCTAAACAAAACTCTGTAGGCAGGAGGCCAATAAGCGACCAAGAATTTGTTTGCCACAGTTAAACATGACGACGTTTTGTAGGTCAAGGCAGATAATATTGGGGGAATAGTCGACCACCCGCAGTCCAACACGCTGGTTAGCTCTAATGAATTAACTGTTGTTATCAATGTTAAATAAACAACATGAGTTGCAGGAATATATGAGTTGATGCCCTTTTCCATAGCCGGATCTATAGCTGCGATTAATTACATTATTCCTGACCTCCGACAGAGAAATTCAGTCTCAGTTCGGCTCCCAATTAGCTCTGTAATCACTAGCTGTGCCCTCACATCTCGGTCGTATTGTAAAATCAACTACACACCTGCCACATGAATGCGGATTCAGTTGTACCAGCTTTCAAAACTGAGCCTTGGAAACCACGTTCCTTATATATTTGAAAAACCTTATCGGCATTAAACTATCATATCACATAGCAAGTGGAGGAACAATCGTTGGTTACTCTGATTGTTATTCTCAAACTGCTTCCGCCGCTAGCTCTGGTCGTAACTTTTAATTCTCAATAGATAATGCCTGCTGATGAGATACAAATATTTTGAATACAAGTAACACATTTCTGTGCTTCATCAGTTCTTTGCCTTTTAGGCGTTTAACGTTCGTTTTTTTATCATTAATAAACCAGTTTTCTTTTGTTTCATCATTCCAGGGAATATGTGCTAATTTTGTTCGTGCTGTAATTCGCACTTGGCTTTATATAATAATGATATAAATGAAAATTTGCACTTTGTTATTTGCCTTTTCAAGCAGAGCAAATACGTGGGCAATTCTAAGTGTCTTGGAGTCAAGCGAGTCGCGTTTAGCCAAATCTTGCCGTCAAGAAAAGAAGAAAAATTCAACGCTCACAGCAGGCAATTCAATATGTTCTTGTTTGCTTACGAGAAAATGTTAAATTTTAACAAAGGTCAATAACTCTCAACGAAAACTACCGGTTAGAACGCAGAAGATCTGTCATGTAGTGAATTCGTTGCATAATATATATCAAAGAAATAATTTTAATCAACACACATAAGTTACGATCAGGTTATGCGACCCTTTTATATAGCCCAAGTCCCTCCTTAAGTAAGCATTGTCGTAACACATTACCTGGACCTTGACAAAGCGTAAATCTTGAATGTGAAGACTACAAAGTAAGACATGAATAACGCTTGTCGTGTTTGCATGAGCACAGTGGACCTGGTAGATATATTCGCGGATGGGACGCTGTCTGAATGCGAACTCACCCTAGCGGAGATGTTAAATGAATGTGTCACGTACCCAGTGAAACCTGACGATAAATTTACAAAGAAAATTTGCGGGTCTTGTATTTCAGATGTGAAAATAGCTTATAAATTAAAGCGCAATGCCGAAGATAGCCATAAGATACTCAGTATGAGTCTAACGGAAACAGAAGACTTTATCGATATGCTAGCAGCAGAAGATTGGGAGCTTGTCAAGGATATGATTAAACAAGATGTAGATGAAAGCTTTAAGCTGGAGGTACCTGTAGAGAGTATACAAGAAAGTCAAAGTATAACTGAAAAGAATGCAAACTCAAAGAAACCATTTAAATGTAAGACTTGCGGAAGAGAATTAAGCACAAATAAAAGCTTTTTAAGACACAATCGTATTCACACTGGTGAGCGTCCGTATAATTGTCCGAAATGCCCGAAGTCCTTTATCCAGGCAAGTGATCTTAAAAAACATCATATTATTGATACCCGCAAGAGTAGAAAATATAATCTAAACGATCATATAAGTAAGCCCGCTGATCAAAATATAATTAAAAACAAATCCATATCAAGGAAATTAATTCAGTGTAAAATTTGCGGAAAGACTTTTATAGGAAATGCTTATTTAACAAGGCACAATCTTATTCATACCGGCGAACGTCCTTTTAAGTGTCCGAAATGCCCGAAGTCTTTTACCCTGGCATCTGCTCTTAAAACACACCAAACTGTTCACAGCAGCAAGCGTAAGTTCAATTGTCCCCACTGTCAAGAGACATTTACCAGAAAATATAATCTAAACGATCATCTTAGGGAGCACGGGGATCAAAAAGTGATTGAAAAGAAACGAAAGGAGGCAAAGTGTGAGACTTGTGGTAAGACATTCAAAAGAAATGCACATTTGATAAGGCACACTCGTATTCACACTGGTGAGCGTCCTTTTAAGTGTTCAAAATGCCCGAAATCTTTTGCCCAGGCATCTACTCTTAAAACACATGAAGCTGTTCACACCGGCAAGCGTTTGTTCAAGTGTTCCCACTGCCCTAAGGACTTTGCTACAAAACAAGGTCTAAACCAGCATCAGAAAAGACACGTTTCAAAAAACGAATCCAAAAGCAAATAAAAAAGTCAAAATTTGAATGAAACCAAAAGGAACTTAACGAAGATATTTAGGTGTACAAAAAAGATAAAAAAAAAATTTTGCGAACGTCCTTTTAAGTGTCCGATATGTTCGAAATCTTTTACTCAGAGATATGCTCTTAAGACACACCAATTTGTTGATACCGGCGACCGTTTGTTCAACTGTTTCCACTGCCCAAAGGACTTTACTGTGAGATATAACTTAGTCAACCATCTGCGCAGCCACTCTTTAAATAACAATAAAAATTAGAGTAGAAATAATCCCATAAAAATATGTATTTATGTATGTAAAATAATTGTTGAACTGCTAATAAATGTATTTTCCCTAAACAGCTTAAATATAGTAGGCTTTATTACTATTCATGTTTAAAAGAAGGCATCCAATAGCAAAAAACAAACGCATTCGCTGAGCATGGAACAATCTTAATCATACGAACGGCGAACTTCCTTTTAAGTGTCCGAAATATGCCGAAAACATTTTACTTTTACATCTGCCTTTAAGAACGTTTGGGAAAATAAGAACAAAATATAGAGGAAATATAAAACTAACAAAGTATGTATAGAAATAAGGGCATAAAAAAAAATTCTGCAAGAAAACGTAAACTGTTTCCCAACAAACTCAATTTGTGTTTTATATTTTATTTACTTTCATATGAACTTAAACTCCACTTTATTTCACAGTATGAAGCCAAAAAAAAAAGTTTCTGCAGCTCAAATGACACTTAATATGTAATTTTTTTTTATTCATGCATAATTCCTGTAGTTTTTCTTCTTGACTAACGTTAAGAATTTCTTTTTAAATAATTACATCTATGAGAATGTTAATAAGCTTATTTTACATTCAAAATACAAATAGTAGTGTAAATTTTGAAATGGCAACACTAAAAATATTATTATTTCAACTTCTTAATTTCTTTTGCTTAGCAGAAACGCGTTTTAAGTTATTCATTGTAATTTAATAGCTCATCCAAAGGGATATTTTAACTGCTTTGATATAATTATTAAGGGGTATACAGCGAATTGAAACATTTATTTTAACATCAATTTCAGTTTTAAAAATGTTTATATCATTAATATTGAATTTTAATTAGTATTCATTGTGTTTGATAATTGAATGTCTACATACTATAAACTTTTTGAATCAATTAATTTTAAACGCATATTTTTTATTTATTTTGTATGCAATATCTTGTTAATCGTCTTCCTTTCTTATTTCATCATCACATTGGGAATTTCATTCGGTAATGTGAAGATTTGTTCAAATACTTGTTTTTTTCGTTTTATTTCCAGTGGAATTGTTTATTGAATAATTCCCCTTAAATTTTATTTCGATTTTATACTCGTAAATTTATTTTTTTTGGTTACATTCTTTAGACTTTTGTGAGTTGCTCACAACTTTCAAACTAACATCAAGGTCTTTCTCTGAATATATCTTTGGCTTGATGCTTTAACTTAAAGATATAATCTGTTCCGTCAATTTTTTGTAAAAGATTTAACTTTCTGAACTAAACCTACCGGAGTGTGTGAATGTGGAGGATAATATAAAATAGAATTTACATATTGTATCAAATATCAATGTTCTCCTTATAGTAAACATTCTGGTCTACTAATCAGCTCTGCATTCAACTGCAACTCCCCTGGACACACTTCTACACGCACTCATCTGCGCGCTATAAATACAACCGTCTCGAGCGGCATGCCGGGAGCCCGCTCTTATAAATCCGTATGGAGCACCGGTGGCTTACAGTTGGTCTCGGCGTTGACAACGAGCTGAGCGGCGCCAGCAGTTGGGGTAACTTCGGGTGCCGTATGAGTTATTGCCACAGGCTGTATGGAGGTAACGACGTCTGTGCCAGCCGTGGTTGTCGTTGTAGTTGTGGTCATTTGCGCATTATTGTTCCGGGCATTAGCCAGAGCCCTCTTCTTGGCCTTGCTGTTATTTGCAGTGGCGTTGGGGCCAATCAAGCGCTCCGATTGTCGCCCCTTGCCAAACTTGGGAAAGAAACTGTTTTCCAGCTGCAGCTGGGCATTCACATCCTTTCGTGCCGCACAAGTGCAGGCCTTCATAAAGCTCTTCTTGAAGTTGTCGCTAAGGAAGGCATAGAGTATGGGATTCATCGCCGAGTTTGAGTAGCTAAGGCAGCCGCAGGCCAGAAAAACTGCCAGCTCCAGCCTGGAGGCACAGCCGGGCGTTGAGTTAATCAGTGCCACCTGTGATATCCAGTGGGGCAACCAGCACATAATGTATACAGTAATCACGGTCAGCACCAGTTTGGTAACCTTTCGGTGTGAGCGTTTCTTCTCCTTGCTCTTGTGCTTGGGGCCCACTGTATGCAGCTTGCGTATGACCAGGCAGTAGAAGATCATGATGAAAATCAGCGGCGTCACAAAGCCCAGTACCAGAGAGTACAGAATAAACGCAGAGTCTGATTGTATGTTAAACGCTTCGGGCCAATTAATGCTACAGGAGACGTGACCTGGACCAGACTCGAATGTGCTGGCAAATAAAATGACAGGCAGCATTAACAGCACCGATGTCGTCCAGGCCACGGCCGAGACCACTTTAGAGACAAACGGGGTACGGTAGCGGGGCGATGATATCGGATGACATACGGCTATATAACGATCCGCCGACATGATGAGCAAAAATATGGAGGAGGTGAACTGCGTCACCGAGGTGCTCACCAAATAGGCCTTGCACATGTAGTTGCCAAATGGCCAGTTACCCACCTGCATTGTGTAGAGTAAAAATGGAATGCCAATCAGAAAGCACTCATCCGCTATGGCCAGATTGAGTATATAGATATTGGTGACCGTCTGCATCTTGGAGAAGCGCAACACCACATAGATGACTAACGTATTGCCAAAGAGACCAACAATGCAGACAAGCGCATAGAGTATCATCGTGATGAGCTTCAGACCAAAGCTGCCGTCTCGGCGGCAACCCTGCATTGGATTGTAGGGCCCGCTGCCATTGGGTGGGTCGCCGCCGAAGCCAATCGGCAGTGTTCCATTGAAGCCAGGCGGAAATATGAAGCCGCTGCCGCTGCCACCATTTACCAGATTTGCATTCATGTGCTTGTAGTAGTCCGAGAGTTCCAATACGGGACTAAAGCCGGCGCTGTTGACGTCAACGTCTATGTCGCCGTCGGCGGCGGCGTCGGCGTCGGCGTCGCTAGATTTGGTGGAAGTGGGTATAGGCTGGGCTGTTGCTGTTCCATTTGCCAATGTCGCCACCGACGTCGACGTCGCTGTCAACTGTTCTGTGGGCGTTATTAAGCTCGTTAGTGTCAGCGCTGTCAGCAGAAATAACAGGACGCCACATCCACCATGGACATGGTCCATGTGGCAGCTGCGGTTAGCGGCACCATTTGGTTTCGAGTAGCCTTTCATGTTTGTTGTGTGGCTTGTTGTTGCTCCCACTGTTACCGATGCTAATCCTGCTGCTGCTGCTGCTGCTCCTGTTCGTGTTGCTGTTGATATCGTTATGTTCGCTTGGCTAATTTTCAATCCCGGGCAACGCTCATTAGATGATGCCTGCTGCTAAAATTCAAATATTTTGATATGTTTTCCATACTTGATGCGTGGGCTTAAAGTGGAGATACAAACCACACAGCTGCCGTCACATAATTTCAGTTTTCAAACTGAAATGAGAGAAGAATACAAAGCGTATTATTATTTTCATCATACATTATACTCATGTTACACAACTAATTAGCTTAGATTGATAGCCCACATAAAATGTTACCCAATAAAAGCACTAACCATACAGCATATATGTATGATATGTGTCACTATACAGGTTAGGTGGGTCGGAGAGGCAATTTCTCTTCCGACTCTTGGTCAGTTCTTATAAGCGCTTCAATCAGTCAAACGCTTAAATTTTGATAATGTTTGCAAAACATTCTTTTAGGCATGGTTCATCATTTTAACTGCAGTTACTTCTTTACAAACACATAAATTTAAGTAAGTTATAACTGAACGTAATTTAGATCCTTCATAAAAGTCTTTACGCTTTACGTGAATCATTGTAGCATCATCTAGACAAAACTCTGCAGACAGAAGGCTAATAGGCGACGAAGTTTTTGTTGGGGGCAAGAATTTATTTGCCACGAGCCACGGCCGAATGCCACACAGATTTGTAGGTCAAGGCAAAAAATATTGGGGAATAGTCTACCCCCCGCAGCTTAACACGCTGGTTAGCACTAATGAATTAATTGTTGTTATCCACGTCAGATAAAGAACATGAGTTGGCTGAAATATATGAGTTGATGCCCTTTTCCATAACCTGGTATACAGCTGCGATTAATGACATTTTCCCAGATCCCTGAAACAGAAATTCTCTCCCAGCTCTGCTCCCAATTAGCTCTCTAATCACTAGCTGTGCCCTCCCATCACGGCCTTGTGTCAAATCAACTACATACCTGCCACATGATTGCGTTTCAGCAAGGTCCGACCAGCCTCAACATGATTTGTCGACAGGTAATCAGACCCCGGGTACTGATCATCCTGAAAGGCCTGTCCAAAGCAGCTGCAGGCCACAAAACTGGGTAGCAATCAATTGTTAGACATGTTGCCAAACACCACAAAGGCCGTAAACGCCTGACAGCCGGTTGGGTGTGAGCCAAATAGAACCAGATTATTAAGGAGCTCTAGAGGAGGCATAATGATTGCATATTGCACTTGGCCGTGTACCTTTTATGTGTTTGCTATGGTTGGTAGTGTCACCTCCACATGTAAATTTTTTAAACTTTCATCATCTCTTTAAATTTGGAGAATAGGTACAAAATTTTAATCATGAGCAAGAGCAAACTACGAACGAGTTCAAAAGTCATAAACTTTTAAACATAAGAGCGAAAACAATTGTTATATTCCGCATTATATATACCGTATGCCAAATGTTGTTTTGAACTTTCTCTTATATCAGCCCGGGGGTGAACTCAAAACTTAGTTGAAAAGTGTATATTTTGATTATTGTCCAATCCAATCATCATGGCTTCAATTGTTGGGATCTGGTATTGTGAATCGTGATTTGATTCTATGTATACATGTCAGCACACTCTGTTTAATTAAAATTTTATTTTGGATAATAGTTTGGAGTTAACGTAATCTGTTGCCCCCAAGCAGCTTATGTAAACTTATTTAATTGACAAATGTTGGAAAAGTCACTCACACGTCCGCAATGCATCAAGCATTTAGACTCGTTATGCCACAGGGATTTGTTTAATTTATGTATTTCAAATGAATTCATTGGCACCTCAGCGAATCACATAGTAATTATATGGGTTATGCTTTGAAGTTTTTTTAACTGCTGCATTAATTATCTTCATTAGGATAATACACTGTAATTCATGTGAATTGTGCTTAGCGAATATGCGTATTTCAACAACATATAACTCAGCTAAACATTTAACAGCTATTTATGTATATACTAAATAATATAGTGATTTAAATGTTCCGAAAATATATATGATGTGTAGCTGTTGTTTATAAACAATTTCGTCATGACTGCGCATCGTTTGTTTGAAAAATGTTTAGCTTGTTTTAATTTACTCGTATCGTATGCCGCATTGTGGCATTTGAGTAATGTGCGAGTAACATAAACCATTCGAGGCAACGTTAAAGACCATAAGAACAACAGGCAAATGAAAATGAACATCTAAATCGAAAAAGAAAAAAAATTAATGGACATGGCTCCAGCTTTGCATGGCTTGCAGCTGAAGACGGCTAAACTGTCGGGTGGGACGGCTATGACCAGTGCCAGTTGGAGTGGCAGGGCCAGGACTTGGACTTGGACTTGGACTTGAACTCGGCAAGTGCCTTGGAGCGCACTTGTGGGCTCTTTAAATTCAACACGCGCCTTTTGCGGCTCTCGAGTTGGTCTGGCCAAGGCCTTCGTCTAGACACTGATTTCAGTTGCTTCGTGGGCCAAATTAATTTATTGCTTAAATGCTGGGCGTAGGCGTGCCTGAGTAGCATTGTGGGCGTGGCACGTCGTTGACGCTAACATTAAGCGCTGCTGAAAGCGCGCGTGGCTCATCATCTTTAATGGATATTCATATAGATAACTTAAACCGAGTTTTGGTAGGCGTTAAGCAACCCACCACACCGCACTCGGCCACAATATATAGAATCGATAAACGTGCAGTGTTGTTGTTTGTGGTTGCCAGCGGCATAAATCAAATTATATAGATAAAAAGAAAGTGCGCTCACCTTTGGAAAACACACACAAGAGACACGCGCCCGAAAAAGTCAAAATGTAAATGGTGTACAACAATTTGTTATCATCGAAAACATTACAATACCCTGTATCCATAAAGTGAACTGATAAAGGCATAATCAAATGCTGTAAACATATATTACAAGGAGTATAAGTATGATATGTGGTGTTTATTATATATTTCCAAATTTCGCTGATTTCGACTAACAGTCAAATATTCAAATATTCTTTTGGACTTACTTAAGCTAGGTAATAAACTGTTAACAGAGTATTGCGCAACCGGTTGCTCCGCAACGTTTGTATTTGTTTTTATTCCATTTATTTACAGTAACCAAAGCAAATATACTCTGTCTTATTTCGAGCATGCTTCGATCGACATTTTAAACGTGGTTTGGATTTATTGACATATTTGAATTTCTGGTATATATCATAATATTTGGTAATCTCTCTGCGACACCGAAGAATATAGATACCTGATTCATATATATTCCTACACATACTAAGACTCAGCTATAAACCCTATGTATTATATGTATATTGAGTTTTCATATCGGAGTTTTTAACTGTTTCGTGCCCATTTTGGCGTTTGGGGTATTTTGTTATATGAAGAGCATATTTTGTAGTCGATATATTTTAAATCACTTTCGCTTTTTGTGCGCGACGCTCTTTGTTCAAAATTATACACAAGTGATTTCGTTATTTATTTGTTGTGCAGTTTTTTCTTCGGCAACGTCGCCGACGTCGTACACCTGTGATAACACTAAGTGGTCGGGCGGGGTCCTGGAACTGTCAGCCAGGAGCCAGGGCGGCATACAAAGTAAACAAGAAGCAATTGTGAAGGCTTTTACGAATGAATTCGTAGAGTGGGATGGAGAGTGAGGTATGGAAGAGAATTTCTCTGCCCAACTTCCTGTTTGTGTACTTTTTGCCCAAATATTATACATTTAATTTCTTTTGAAATATCATGCTTGAATCCTGGGACCGGGCAATTATGCCATTCTGAAAATTGTGAAAAAAATGATGTTATTTTGATGCCGCAGCTGTGCGAACAGTTAAAATTATTTTTAAAGTGAACAGAGACAATTCTGTTTGTGTTATTTTTGTTCCTTTTTTTTATTTGCTTTGGGGACTCACTCAAAGAGCAGCAAAAATTCTTGGAAAAATATGAGTTATAATGTTTTCGGCTATAAAACGACGGCAACTGGGAACTCATAAGGCTATAAAACATGTGCTGGGCCATGGGTCGGGCATCAGCCGGAGCCTTAGCCAGGGGCTCCTACAGTAAATGGACTTTGTCTTGACTAAGTTCTAAGTAGGAGATTGATACTTTTTGCCGAGATTTGCATAACAAAGCACCGGGGATCGGCCCTCGAATATTGTACTCGCGGCGAATTTTATTTATGCGGGCCTGACAGCATCAAAATTGGATAATGGAAATTGGATTCTAGCCTAAACGAAAACGACAACGATAAACGACACCCAACCAATGTACACCGAGTGCTCCAGGACAAAGCGAAACTTTTCGTGCTCGGGCTCTCAGGTACTTGACTTGATTACCACAAGGACGACACGTGTGACGCGGCGAAACATAAACACAAACACCTGTTGAGATTAGTCCAGCAAAGCAGACAGAGACAGAGAGAGAGAGAGAGAGAGAGAGGGGGGAGAGAGATTGGGCCAGTTGCCATGTGCTGCTCGGCTGATGGCGTCTTATTAATATTAATGAGCATATGAGGTGGGCAAATGCCAAACGCTGACATCACTGCCAACGTCATTAGGACGTGCGAAAATAAATATTTAATTATTTATAAATCATGACCAGGCCAACAACGGTGTCGATATCGATGTTGCCGCCTCCAGCATCGCAATTGTCCGCTTGCCCGCCATCAAATTGCGGGATATGAGGTACAGATATATAAATAACATATGACAGATAATTCTGATAAAAATAACTGCTAGAAAACCGCAAATAAAGCAAAGATTAAGTTTTAATTGATTTCCATAAACCAAGAAGGAATGGTCGCTGTTAACATCTATACACTGTACTCATATCATAGAAATGTAAATTTCATCTTATACAAATAACAAGCTGACCATAGCGAGATCAGATCAAGAATATACAATGATAGTATATACTTTTTTATGATAGCAGCTGTTTCCTGCTGTCTGTTACATTTGCATTCTTATGCCCATTCTTAACTATTCCATGGCTACGAAAGGACAGCATCAACAGAGACCTAGGAATAACACACACATGCGCATAAATATAAACTGGCTGTAGGAGATAATAAAATGGTTGATATATATGTACATACGAATGCCCAAAGAGTGACAAAGTTGGCGGCCTTCGCGTTCGAGTTGCTCTAAAAATATGACTCTGTACAGAGCAGTAAAATATTTTACATATATTTATTGTTATGGGTACATGTCCATCCGAGCGGCAACTCCGGCCGCTCGTTCGACAGAAAAAACAAGATATGATGGCGCGATAAATGGACGATGTCCACATAAATCGTATCACTAGTGCAACATATAAAAAAAGGAATAAACAAGTATTATTAGGGCATGCTCGACTAAGGAATGCCTCGTAGGCATGTGTATTGGCAAATATAACTTTGAGAGAATCTAGTTATTTTAAAGAAAAATCATTAAAGATGTTATATTCCTATTTTATTAGGAAGACATATAAAATAACTTATACAGATTATAGTCAAAACTTACACATCATGGGTCACCAATTTTATAGGGTATAAAAAAAAACACAGAATCGTCAAAGCAACGGAAATGGAAGCTGTAGCCAACTCCGATATGCAGATCAATGGAAATTGTGACGAAAATATATGACTTTTCAAACATGTGCGTGCCCAAATAACTTGGCCAATTTACGAGCCCTGTTTGGCCAAGTGAAGCTTAAGTGAAACATGAATGTAATAAAAATAATAGGCAGCTTTTTCGCATGACACATAAATTGGCTATGAAAACATAAGCTAGTTAGCATGCTTTGAGAAACGACTAGCATGAACGGCTATAACAGTATCTTAGATTAATAAATCAATATTGCAATTTTTATAGGTTTTCTGTTGCCTGCCAAGTAATAACTTAATCTCGTTACAGATATACCCACGAACATAGCTAGCGCTGGGTAGGAGTTATGAGAAGGAGTGTCTGAAGTAGCTGTCATTAGGTGGAATCTGTTAATTTTGTCGCCATAGATATTCAAACTTGTTTATGTGCAAGTTTTCTGTTGTCTGACAAACAAGTTTAGTTCGGAAATTCTTCGGATAGAAGTTTTTCTATTTTCGTGCTTCGAACTTACAACTTTTCAATTAGTCACACGACTTACCAATTAAATTTGCTCCGACTACGCTTTTTGCTTTCATTTACCATTTTTTTTTTTCATGTTCGGTCCTTGCTTCGCTCGAGCTTGAAAATTCCTCTGCCAGACATTTATCTTACTCGACCGTCCGCTGGCCTGGGCCGATGACTCTCCATACGGTTATTTGTGTTTGCCGCGCGGGCAATAAAAAGAAAAACCTGGCAGTAAGGTTTGGGGCATGAGGCGAGCTCTACGACAAACTTGTCGTAATTCACTTTGAAAGCAAGTTTTAGCATCGATAAATTTTCTTCGACTCAAGCACTTGTTGCATGCCCCGGACTCGGGCCTGGACTTAAAGAGTGGTTTGACTAGAACCAACTTTCACTTAGAGCCAAGTGTCAATGTAAATCATTCGACGCTCGCATCGATGAACATAACTACATCTTGTTAGATTCTTTCGAGTGAAAACAAATGGGATCGCCTGTCAGCCCGATGAAAGAATTAACCTATCAGTACCAGAGAGACTATCCAATATAAACAGGAGTAAAACTTTGAGACAAGCGAAAAGAGAACTCGCTTTGAGTGCCAGAGAGAATTAAAGGCATTTTAGTCATGCAAGATGAGGAGCTCATTTATTATAATTATATTTCAATTGATAAGTTATATATATAGAAATGTTTGTGATACTTGAAGTTATGCAAGTTCCTTACAAGAGCGATTCTCACTAGAACGTCTCAATTGCGAATACAATACCTTATATTCTAGAATAGATTACACTGCTAACAGCTGTCCCACTTGTCCCATACTTCTTGTCTGGTCCAATAGTCCTTATACAAAACCTTTAATTAAATGGAATTATGTCTTACATTGCCGCAATTGAGACGCCTTTTCGGAGAAATTACAACATGACACGACCATGACGCAGCAAGTGTTGCCACAACCGTTGCCATAAGTGAGGGAATTGTTGAATGCCACATAAAATTGCCTCTAAAGCTAATTGAAATGTCGGCAATGGTTGATGATGATAATGAAGATTTCTCCAATATTAACAGTCACTTATTACTGTTGAGGTTGGCTGCTTCAATGTGATAGCTAATTTGTGTTAGGGTCCAGCTTAAAGCCTTAAAACTTACCAGTCACGGCAAGCTTTTCGGTTTTTCGGTCTCTCCAGCCAACAGACAAGTGCATTGCACTTCAAACAGATGGCAATTACGTAATGAAACTTTCACAGAAACCGACTGGACTGAAGGATTACTGTGCGCACGTATGTTCAGAATTTGGCATGAGGCAAGTGGGCGAATGAAGAAGGACTGAACGACTGAGAGACCCTTGTTGACGAACTGACGATTGCAGGCAGAGCTTTGTTTGTATATCGAATTATGCAATTTGCAGTATTTCTTGAAAAATGCAAATCACTCAAGAGCCATCTCCACAGCTCTGATATATGGCTGAATAATGGTATTTGTAGTCAAGTATTCTGTGTACGCTGTGCGCACACAAAGACATCTCTATTTATAAGTATATAAATAGATTTGTGTATATACAGATTTCTTTTTAAAGATTTATGGCTCTGCTATACTCAGCTTGGGCTGCGTATTTAAGGTGGCACATCCGTAAATGGTGTCTCTAGATAAGGCGTCAATGGAGGCTCCTTTATATTATCAAATTACCGTAAAGACAAAAGTTTTCAGTTAATTGCGTATCCTTTTTTTCAGGGAGGCTTTGCCGGGCCACTTAACTTTTTCTTTTAAACCATTTTTGAATGCAATTTCAATTAAAATCAACGGGGTTCGGTTTCAAGGGGTTGCCTGAAACATTCGTAATGTGAACAGCCAACTTTTGATAGCCGCGCTGGAAAATTGTTAATCAAATTCAAAGAGCAGTTGCTGAAGTGTATTTTACGGCGAATTGCCAAAGATTTGAATAACGGCAGCAAAAGGTAAATGGAAATGAGCTACTTACGAGCTCTTTGCTCTTCTTCTTTTTTCTCCATCTGCTGCTCACTTTAATTTGCATTTTTTTTTTAGTATTTTCATTTCGTTTGAAGTGCAAACTTTGCCGCCGCTCATTTGCCGTTCGCAAAAACTAGTTGGCAGACCTGCTCCCATCACGGCGTACAAGTTACGGCCAAGTTGGCCCGATCTTTGGAAATTGTTACAGTTTTCGAGAGCATTGTGCGCATAAATTAGTTTTTAGTTTCGCCGATTTTCCGTAGATGGCTTTGGTATGAACTACCTTTATTGAATGGCCTTGCTTATTATTAATAATTATTTTTTAACAGGCTTGCCAACTTTTAACAACAACTTTCTCTTTATACGCAGCTTTGAACAGAATTTGTTATTTTCTTCAATTAGTATATATTCATTTTTAATTTGTTATCTTTCATTGACCTCCTTTCGGAATATAGACTCTAGGTAAATAAAGTAATTAGCCTAGCCTAGATTTTTCATTTGTCTTGGTTTCTTAGTGTGCTTTAATTAATGAAAATCTTATAAAACTAAATAATATGTCAAAAAAGCCCAACGACAATAATGTGTGTACTCCATAAAAGCAATAGCCACAATTGAAAAATAAAACACATTTTCCTAACATCCAAATAATGAACCCATTGACAAACAAAATTTGGCCAAATCCAGAGCCAAAGTCTCTATTAAAATTAATGCATAAAACAGAGGCTAAAACTGTCAGTGTGTACGTACATGTGTGGGCTTGTTGTGGGTTTCTGTGTGTGTGTGCGTGTGCGTGTGTGTGTGTAGGGTGTGTGTTGCTGATAACAATGTCGATTTAATTACATTTTATTGACTTTGCCGCTGCCAACCGAAAGTTTGGGAGGCCGTTGCCTGCACGTCATTATTATAAGCTCTTATCTGACATTAGGCGCACATTATGCCCCGATACACACAGCCATAGATATCGGGTCGCGTTCATGTTGATGCTCCACATGTTGTTGCAATTCAATTACGTGGCCGCACACACAGGGCAGGCAGGGTAAGCCGAGCTGTTCCGATTTTGGGAACGGAGCCCATCAAATAGATTGTAATTTATTGCTCGTAATTAAAAATGTCTTTTTCATTTTAAATTGCTTGTATAACATAGTTTTTGTTACTTTTTTAGTTGGGCATATCTTACAATATCTTTCTATATGCTTACAAGTCTATAGCTTAGACTTTTCGTGAGAGTATTTAGGTTTCCACATAATAATATATAATTTATTTTGTTTATGCCGTCGGTTTCCTTTATATAAGTACGTCATTACTCACACCACAATAAAATGGACACGCCCACACACAGAGAAACTAACCAATACAAACATTGTGTAATTACATTTAATTATCAGCATTGACTTTGCGGTTTTGCGTTTGGCAACCCCAGGCAATTTGTCCGCTTCTCTATTTAACTATTTTAATACTTATTTCACTTATATCTGCCTCTTCACTTTCTCTCGCTCGACGTGCTTATTAATTTAACTTGTCTATTCTGCTTGACGCCCCATTGTGGCTTTGCACCGAGTGGGGGCTGTTCCCCAAGCAATTTGGCAGTCTGCCCCAAAAAGTATGCAACGTTCTATCAAACAGCCACTGCAGAGGCAACAGCTTCCTTCAGTAGCAGCTGAAAGGAATGATTTTACCCTACTCTCAAGTTTGACTTTAGACTTTTGACAAATTCAACATACGAGAACTGTCAAAATACACGCATTGTGGGTTTATGAGTTTGATGGCAGAACAAACGCATTGAAGTCAAGACTTGGCACTGCTGGCGGGGTTTTCTGAGGTATGTAAAAGACCGCGTTGTTCTCTTGCATAGTTTGTCAGAGTCTTGCTAGGCTTTGTAATATATATAAATGAATTTAATTGAACTTAGCAAAATAAAAATAAAAATGTAGTCAATGGAATTCATAAAGGAATACTAGATAAATATGAAATGTACCCATTTAAAAACCCTGCATTGTGGGAAAACTATAAATAGTTTAAAATTCTTTTCATAACAATAGCAAATGAAACGAGAGAAAATTTAATGCGATAAAACATTTATTTATCGCGTAATTATGGAAAAATAAACAGAGAATGAAAAGAAAGTTTCTTTCTTTGCCATCTTAGAATTGGCATTGAATTACAAAGGCAAATAAAGATCCTTGAAGTGAGCACTTGTGCGTGGGGGTTTTTTGTTCTGGAGCTTTTTTCCTTCATAAGCCATATAAATTTCCGGCAGTTTCGTTTTACCGCTTCGCATAAATTTGACACTTTTTTGTTTTGGGTTGGCTAACTGTTTTTTGGGGTTTTGATAAACTCTGCATCTGAGTTGAGGTTCAAGCAGATTTATTGTACTGTGAAAATAATAAATATTTACCTCTCTCTCTCTCTCTCTCCGCGTCTGTTGTAATTTTTCTTTTAAATTTTCCTTTTGTGGCCGTACTTATTGTGTTTATTTAAGTCGCTTATCAATATAACAAGCTTTGATTTTTAAAAACATCGAAAAGTAACAATGTTCAAATGTTGTTTGCTAAGACTCATTGTGTGTTTTTAAGCTCATTTTATTTTATTATTTAGTTTTGACAACTTGTTGGCCTTTGTTGTTTGCGTATGATTTATTGTTCGATTGTTAAACGACTGTTTATTTGAATTTCACGTAGCAAAAAATGGTTAGCTTTTAATTTACCATAATTTGCACGCCATTTGGTTATATTTGCTGTTCTATTTATTCATTTATTATGATTGCACGTACACATAAAACATGATTTTCTACTGATTGTTCGTCGTAACCAAATACACAAGCCAACTTTTCAAACTTTGCGCGTTTGTCTTTGGTACTTTGAGGGAAAACGTTTTGCCGAGCGCCGCCTTTGCACACGTGCGCAGCGCTTTGTTGACAGGCAACGACTGAAGCCGTTAAAGAAGCCGCTGGCCCTAACATCATCTGTGTGTGCGCGCTCTGTTGTTGTCACTGTTAATGATCATGATGATGCTAATGATGCTCTGCCAGGCCCACGCCAAACAGCTGTTTGCAATATGTGCGTAAATGTGTGTGAGTTACGCTTGCAGAACAACGACGACGACACACTGTGTGGTGGAGAGAGATAGAGAGAGAAACAGGAACATCGTGCCGCTGCTATGAAGCCGAAGCCGAATCGTTTCGGAGTCGATTTCCAGCACTGTTAAGGTTACCTTTAACAGCAGAAATCTATGTGGGTGGCCAGTGGCCTATTGTCGGAACTCTGTTAGTATTATGTTATTGAAATGCTGTGAATTCGGCTTTGATTGAAATTGGAAGTGCGAGTATTTATTAGTTAATATTATTATAATTGTTTTTAAATGCCTTTCGCCAATCGCTTTCTGTTACCTCTGATGTTCGCCGCAGTTTGCTTTTATGTCTAATGCGCATTTGTTTATAAACAAATTATGCGAATTTGTTTGTTTTCTTTTGCCCTCTTGTTTATGGGCGCAGTGTTTGCATCTTCTACGAATAGAATGAAACACACAGCCACAACAAAAGCAATCAAAAGCAATTATTGGTAATAAATCAGCCATCAATTTATGAATGTGTCAATGGATTCTTAAATATGTTTGTGACGTCAAAACCGCTAAATCCGTTTCGAAGTGCTGCCCAGTGTGCATGCATCGCGTTGTGCGTGTGTGTGTGTGTGTGTGTGTTGATCTTATAAATAATTAGCCATAAGCCATTTGGCAGCGGCTATGCGGCGTATGCTTAATATTTCAATTGCCAATGCAATAATGATCTTGTCAATGATGATAATGATGAGTAGCTCGAAATTCGATGGCTAATTCTGATGGCGCAATAGCGAAAATAAATAGATTATTTATGAGTCTTCTAAAAATTCAATAAATGTCTGGTATTTACTTGAACAAATATTTCGATTTGATATTATATTTATTTTCTTTTTGAATAGAAAATGGAATCGCATTTAACCTCTGTGTTGCTCTCGCTCGTTGCACCAAATCCTTAATCCGCGTACATTTTTTCATTTCTGTCATATTTTTGCCCCAGTAATTCCAACAGACGCACAAATATTTTTGTGTCAGCCTTCACTGTTTATTAATGCAGTTAATTTTAAAAGCCACTTTGGCATTTCCTCACCATAAATTTTTTATTTAAGCACCGTTAACAATTTTAAACGCATTGCGGGCTTGTAGGCATAAGCCATAAGCAAACGGAAACTGCATTAAAACAGCGGGCAGGCGAAGGCAGGAATCCGCACGCACTTCCTGTGGTGTGGAGCGCCGTGCAGATAGCTGCCAAGCTTCGCTACAAAATATATTGTATATAAAAATATGCAGAAATACCCTCAGCTAGATAAAAAGCAGCTGCAAAATATTTCAATTTTGTTCCTTAGAGACAAAACATAAACTATAGAAGACACAAATCAGGTATGTCATGAAAATTTCATATCTATATAACAACAAAAAGGCTTAAGTGAATATTGTATAGGGTATTTTGTTGGTCGTACAACTTTAAACCTTTGCCGCTCGGTCTTGCTTTTATTTACAACATTTACAGCATAATAAACATGTACATGTTGTTTGGCTTCGAATAAAGTGCGACACGGACACGTTCGACTGCAAACCACGTCACGGCTTCACCTCTGTCTGATGCTGTCAGCAACCACCAGCAACCCACCAGCAACCCACCAGAGGAGCCACCAAGCTGCGCTCGTCACTTGGCGCCTCAGAAGGGCGTGTGACGTGCGTTGAGTGCGAAGGCGGGTTTTCAAGGGCCTGGAGCGGCAAGGCTGGGGCTGGGGCGGACTCTTAATAAAAAGCAAATTAGCTGAAGCACATTAAGCTGATGCGTTAAAAAGTTGCATCAACAGTATCAACAGCAACAGCAGCCGCAAACTTCTTGCCTGCCACCCACATATTTCGATGCGCGATTTAATAGCTCGTAAGTAAACAGACTGCAGTCAGTGTTTGGGTCTGCAGACCATTTTCCGCCAGCTTTAAGCACAGCCATTAAATGGAAAAACCAAATTTTGCTAGAATTACGTGTAATGCTTATACGAGCATGAAAATCCACTCATAAATGCTGCCCGACATAGAGTTGAAGGTGTTCCATGAGTAAGGAGCTTAGCGATTCAGAGTCAATAATTAATTTAAATTGGTAGTCCTTTTTTTTATGTGCTCGTTAAATTTCGTTGGCTGCCTGCATTGGTCGCTTAAGGCTGAAGTGCAACTTCCTTCCTGTCATTTGCTGGCCATTTTCATTTACGTGTCAAATTTACAATGGCTGCTGTGCCCCGCCCTGGTTGCCTTCCTGCTCGACTTTTGTCGTCTTTAGGTTCTACTCAAGTACATATATATATAAATTGCTTGGTTCATTAATTCATTTTAAATTACACGTCATTTTGTTTAATATATGCTGAATGTTAATTACAGGCGGCATATGCCAAATGCAAGCACCCAACATAGTCCCCTTCTTTCCACCCATCGCGCAGTACCAACGAAAACTTTCTGCAAAATCAGGCGATGAAATGTGTTTTAAATGACTTCCAACGAATTTTTTGTGTGAGGCTTTGATTCAGCATTTATCGACAGCAGGCAGCGCGTCCTTGATGGGCGTGGCATGTTGCATTAACTATGCAAATTTGCGGCCGCATTAAATGTGTTTTAATTAATATTCGAAAATAAAATGCAGAAATGTGCTAATTAACATATAATTGCAAGGCATACACATTGAAGCAGGTTAAGCAAATGTTTAATGCGACTTAATTGCTCATATTTACCCACTTCCCTCAATGAATTATGCAGAATATACATATTTATGCGCTCGCTTAACTAGAGCTAACTTTGGGCTGCAAGCAGCGAATAAATATTAGTATTACTAATAAATTAAAAACCCTTAACACAGCTACACTCAACTGGGCAGCAGAGCATCGAATAGTCGTTCAGCTTTAAACGTACTTTACATATCCATTTTCAGGGATAGTTTTAGTTGTGCAAATTCCACTCGCTGCATCATTCGCCTAGTTGTTTGCTTTATGGGCGAATCTCTGCAAGAAATCACGTAATATATTTGCATATTTATGGCAGAGAGGGTCGAGAGACCAGCCATAACTGTGTAGCTCCAGGACGACAAGGCGAGACGAGGGCAGCAGCTATCAAGTGGCGTATAAGCGGCAAATGATACCCGCACGTGTAGGGACTGGGATTGTCTGTGCCGTGAAGCGTGCATGAGTGACGAGTGGTTGGTTGTAGGGGATGATACCCAACAACTGGATGAGTGACATTATTGACGAGCATTTGTCTAGTTCACTCTGGGGACGTGGTGGCTGCAATTATATCTAGAAATTTCAAGCATTTTGCGCACTTAAATGTTCATTTTTATGGGCAGCAATTGAAAGGCATTCGAGCGAGTTTTACCCAACGCCCATCTTCTAGCTTTCAGCTCAACCTAAACACTACCCCAATGACCCACATTTAAAAAGCTGTTGCTGCACACACACATACACGCACACAGTTCACATTGCATTAGCGAGTCAGAGCGAGCCAATGTACAATTAACCCAATTGCAAAGTGTTGTCAACATGCCGCAAGAAACGCGGGCATACATTGCGTATACGTAATACGTACTACATACATATGTGGGAGACGGTGGCGTAGCGTGTCTTTGTAATTGAATGTATGTAACATTTCCTGCTTTTGTTAAACAATTTCCGCTGGCATGCGTTTTTGCCAGCCAACCAAGCATTAAGTCAGCAGGACGACAGGTCGCTTATTACCCGCTCCCTGAAGAATTGGCAGCTGCTGCTTTTGCTGCTGCTGCTGCTGGGTGAGGTCTCGTTCTGGTTTATACTTTGTTAGCCATTTCTTGACTGCCGTACCCTTTGAAGTTTGCGCATCATTTGCATAGCTGCACACACTGAATGAAACGAACCCCGCATCTAAGCCCCGCCGCATCCCCTTTCAATATGTGCATGCCCCTTTGACAGCAGCTGTAATAGAGAAGACGACATCGACGGCAGCAACAACTTGCTGATGTACGTTTGTGTTGACATCCGTTGTCGCCGCTGATGTCTGACAGGCGACATTCGTGGCATCCAAGGATTGACACAACACCTGCCACGTTGTCCAGGTCAGCGTATCAAAGCACTAAGTACCTAGCAAATTTTTGACACTGCACGTGCCGGGACCACAACGCCTGGACTCTTAGCAAACGCCCAACTCGAACGGCTGGTTAGGCAGCTTTCAGCCCAAGGACGTTTTTAACTGTTGATGGCAGAGTTTTCAAGCCACCCCGTTAAATTGTGACAGGCTGAACCAAGTGGCATGTCGGGCCATTAAATTGTAGTTTTAATGTGCCACAAGTGGCAGCCATTTGGCCTAGTGCTAATTGCAACAGGTCGTTTCCAAGGGACAATTATAAAGTTTGCGTGTTCGAGTTAAAACTTTTGGTCTCATAGAAAATTGTTATTCATTTCTTGTATTTACCTAAGGCTTAAGCCGCAAACATTCGATGTTATTATCTAAGCTAGTCTTAACAGCTATAATTTGTGTTTTTAGTAGAATATTAAAGCCTAAAGTGGGCTCTAAAGATGTTGTTGACTGTTTCTTTTCAACTCTTGGCCAAATGACTAACCAAATGCTAGCATTTATTCCAATAAATTTATATCAAGTTTAATGGGCTACTCTGATTTAAGTGTTATTTAATATCGAGGCGAAGAACTCGCGCGGCATGTGCTTGTAAATGCTTAGCAGACACTCTTAAACTCAGAAGAGATACGGCTTCAAAGTATTTCCCTAATTTGGGAATGTAATAGCAAAAGCACCATAAAGAATGCAATCGTTAAGCGCCGACAGAGAGAGAGAGAGAGAGAGAGAGAGCGAGAGCTGCATCCAGGCATCAAGTGGCGAGCTGTGGATAGCCTAATTTCAATCGCTCAATGCTGGACCATCATTTAATTTATATGCTTGGCCAACTGCTTTTGACCAGCAACGCGGGATAAAAAAAAGTACGAAAACCAGCTCATGGAAATGAAATCAGCGACCATAAAAAGCCACGGCAGCCACAGAACCCTCACATGGCGCGAATTTGTTTGCCCGACTGCCTGCTTTACTGTTTGCACTTACCCCTACCTCCCCTACTTCAAGGTCCTTGCCCTTTTATGTGCCTTTTGCAGTGCTCCAACTCGCATTTGTTCAATTGAAAGGGGCAACCAGCCAGATGGTAGCGCTGGATGGTACTGAAGAGCCACAAAACATTGAAAGTAATTGATGTAAAGAGCTCTAAACTCGATTGAGGAGGGTGCCAGCGAAAAGAGAGCATCAAATAACATCCATCTAGTTGATATATTGCCAGCACCAAAAAGGCCAACAACTGAGCATGACAAAAGTGTGATTAGGTTTTGCCTAAAAGCACCTTCTCAAAATATTATCCTTATCGACATCAAATCAAGGGCTCAGCTTAAATGGCTTTAATGTTCTTTAAATCGCAATCGCGCACAATGTTTCCCAGATCTCGCATTAAACTGCAGTCGGTTTGTCTGCGGTGTCTGAAAAAGTTATTTCAGAGATTACAAATCGGTTGTCCGGACACAAACGGAATGGGAATGTGGTAGCTAGGTGCAGGCGGTACGAATAACATTCGCCACAAATAAGATACGCGAGCAAGTCTGTCTTTATCAAGGTTTATACGTGCAGGTTTCAGAAAATAAAATACTATGTTCCATATAATATTCTATATTTTGATCATAAGAAGACACTAAATCCGTTTTATCATATTGAATATAATGGTTTCAAATTCTGGAAATTCTTAAGCTAAATAGCATATATTCTTGTAATAAAATGTTATTATTTTCATTTTTTTATTGTTTAGGTAAATATGAATATATTTTTTATTACATTATTATTGTTATTAATAATTTAATACTTTGATACTAAAGAATATAGCCTTAATCGACTTTATAAAAATCAATTGTGCTCATTGGCAAGCCACACAAAGTATGCCTGATGTTAAATAAGATACAAATAGTTGTTACCTTGTTGCGACTTCGTTCGACATACCTGCACGTGTAAACCCAACCGGCCGTGCGTCGAAGTGGCTGCGTGTGCCACCATTTTAAGTTCAAGTGTAAATAAAGCCATAGCAAAAGGGAAAACGTGAGCGCGCGAAATTGCAATTACAAGTACTTCTACCTAGTCGAGGGTCTTGTCTTATTGTCTGTGTGTGTGTGTGTATGTGTGTGTGTGCATTGATGCCATACCACTTGCCACCTGCCACCTGCTGGGTAAATCGCAGCGCATTTTTATGAAAGCATTCAAGATGGGGAAATGCTGGCACAGGGTCTAAGACTATTGCCAGCATTATAATGCATTTATTGGTCACTTTGTGCATTCGAAAATTTAAAAAGCAAACTCGATTTTAATACTTTGTTTCCAACTATGAATTTATAGTCATTTTTCGTATTTTAGTTCACTTTGAATTTGTTTTCTGATTTACTTGAGCGTATCCAATGCAACGAAATTAGAAATAACAATGTGCTCGCAGTTTCTACGCTCAACTCAATTTGCATGCAATTTGCTGATATTCCCATCATTGCTGTCCCATTTAATTGCATTGAAAAACAATTTCCAATAGCCCAGCATATTAATGGGAGAGAGCAATTTTAAACGGAAGGCTGGTTAAATGACATGCATATAAATATCAACTATCGAGTGGCTCTAAAAACAATTGATAAACAATTTTTGTGGTTGTTCAAATGAAATCCCATTAACTAACACAATATAAACAAGTATAAACAATTTGTTTGCATACTCATTGCAGCTAAAACTAATTAATATGCATTTGAAAATATATTATACCCTAACAGAGGGTTTTATAATTACGTTATGTACTAAATGCATGCCATAAAAAATATATATTCTAGATAAGATAAACAATTAATTAAATATGTCTTTTGCTTTCTGCCTAAATATATGTAAAGAAGTCTTATCAGTATTAAAGCTAGCTTAATGAAAATCTGCATAAATTCATCTTATTGTAGACGTCAATCAACATTGTTTTTTTTTGGGTCCAGCCAATCCACAAGGGTATTATATGTTCGACCACAGAGGTTAGCTGCTTTCACTTGTTTTTATATATTATAAGCCTAGTCTGATGAATTGTTTAGTTTAATGACTATAGGAGTGGATAAATAAAAAAGTGTGAAGTATCGTTTGTTGTGCAAACGTTGAAGATAATTTGTGAATTTATTTTCAGTTGAATTTTTAACAAGTCGTGCAAATATTTACGTTGCGTTTGCAAATAATTTAGAATTGATTGTGGTGTTCTGTGTTAAACCATATTTCAAGCTGCAAGCAATTACTAAAAGTATGTTCACAAACAGAAAGTCGGAAATCTCCAAAATCAGAGAATCTCTCACGTATATATAGTTGAAGATGGTAACTGCACGCTCCTTGCGAGTGCAACGCTCGAGATGCAGCTGCTCCAGCTTCATAAGCAAAGAGTAAGAGATTTTTTAGGAACTGTAACAAGAAGTAATAGTTAAGCAGTTATTCACCTTCTCCATGCGCCAGCTACGTACACTCTTTGGCTTGCGCAGCAATCTGTACAATTCATCCAAATACAAACGATTCAAAATCTTGCGCTCCATTTCATAGATGCATCTCGCCATCTTTATGATATCCAGCATATTTGACATTAGTAGACTGAAGAGTGAAATAATCAACAGAGAGTTCTCCTTTTTAAGCCAGTAATTTGTTAATCCGAAGTGGATCGCTAATAAGATTTCAATGGCTAGTCTGGTAGTGTTTGAGGCATAGCATAATCGTTGCATGCTCCGACGCAAAATCAGTAATTTTTCAAAATACTTTAAGTACTGGAATCGCTCAGAACTGCACCGTTTGTCCGACTGTTCCAAGCGTAGTGCCAATGATTGAGTGAGATGCAGGTGAAGCAACATTGCCACATCAGTCCAATGAAACAGAATCGTGGCTCGAACAAAGTGAATTGTAAAAGGCCAATAGTTCCAAGGGATAATGTTCATAACTAAAGCAAGGAGAGCCAGCTCACGCATAAATTGAATAATCCAACAATGCAAAGGAACATGCACACGACGTCCAAAGAGCTGGATATGTGTTTTGCACAGCTGTAAGAAGAGGTTCATCAGATCCTGCAAGCAGCGGTGATGTCCAAGGAGAGTCCAACCACTAAGTGCTATTCCAATATATCTTATAGCGCACATGGACTGGATCATGCGAAACGAGAGACGATAATAGTCAAGTCCCTGATTCGGGCGTTCCCTGTAATAGCAAGCGATCCCAAAAGCACACATTGGGTAAAGGTAAAACAAATGCCACAGTCTTACATAGAAATTCCAAAACTCAGATCTCACAAATTTCTGTTTGTCGCGTTCAAAATTAAATTCGTTTATAGCGAAAAGTTTGGTTAACCAATGGAGCAGAAATATAAATACTGTTTGGTAGTACATCTTGATAAACACTGAGGTCATGTCTCGGTCGATTCTGAATGGGTAAACCATCAGCTCATAAAAGTAAAACATAAGTATGAACATAAATATAAAATAATGTGAGCGATAGTCATAGAAGGGTTACCAGAATATTGACGTCATAATAAACATTAACAACCACCCCACAAACATATAACACAAAACAGCCCCAGGCACAAAAAATTTGTCTTTCGAATTTTGTTTCAATTAGAAATGACCATCAGATGTCACAAAATAGATGTGAACTGTCATTCAAATTAACTTAATATCATTTATCAAGCCACAAGGCTTTCGCAGCATAACAATCGACTGGGGGATACCCTAGACCCTCGGCTTTCCAAAATGTACCTGCAAATAAGGGAAATAAATTGTCAAACTTTTTATAAAAAGCATGAAAAACAACGTAGCCATATAATAATTAACCATTTTCTTTTCTGTTGGTTGTTTTGTCTCAGTTGGTTGATAGATTAGGCACACTGACTACGTGGTTTAGGATTCGAGCCTCTGAGCTGACTGAAGTCAGAGTATTTTTATTTAAATTTAATTGTACAATTGCAAAAAACAGAAGTTTCCTTTTGCGCATTTGAGGCGAGGCAATTTATGTAGACAAAAATGAATATGAGCATTAATGAGTTTTTTACCCTATATTTAGTTAAAACGAGCACAATGCTGCCGATGAATTTGTAAGGACCGCCCGTTGGGAAGAGCCGGGGTCGGATCTCAGCAAACATGACAGTTTGGTTGTTTACAATCTCACTTGTTATGGATTAGTAATCAATTGATTGCGTTGGGGATAGAAGTATATTAAAAATGTATTTTTGAAATTGATAACTTGATACAATTGGTTTTTCAAAATAATTTAATTAATTATTTAATCTATGTATGCAATATATAAAACAGCGCAAATGGGCGTTGGATTATTACAATGTAAAATTTATAAGCGTATCAGGCTACGTGTGATAGGCGTAGCAGTTAGTTGCTGCCCTAATTCCACCGCTAATGTAAAAATTCGTGTCGAAAATAGGTACAAATAATATATTTTGGTTATTTATATAATATATTTATTAATAGTTCAACAACTGTTTTAAAAACATATCATTTTTATTTTTTGGCTTTATTTTTATTCTTATTATGTAATTTCCTCTTGGCTTCTTCCTTTAAACCGTGTCTGCGCAGATGGTTGATTAAATTATGTTTCCCTGTGAAGTCCTTCGGGCAGTGGGAACACTTGAACAAACGCTCGCCAGTATGAACTAATTGGTGTGTCTTAAGAACATATCTCTGGGTAAAGGATTTCGAACATATCTGACACTTAAAAGGACGTTCGCCGGTATGGGTACGACCGTGCCTTACCAAATTCTCTTTTCTATTGAATGCATAGCCACAAATCGTACACTTGAATAGCTTCGTTGATTTCGCTTTGTTTTGAATAACATTTTGAATCTTAGTGGGGCTTTTGGGCTCGTTCTTAGAAACGTGTTTTCTCCGATGATTGGCTAGACCTTGTTTTGTAGTAAATTCCTTAGAGCAGTGGGGACACTTGAACATACGATTATCGGTGTGAACAGTTTGGTGTGTTTTGAGAGAAGATGCCTGGGTAAAATATTTCGGGCATTTCGGGCACTTAAAAGGACGCTCACCAGTGTGAATGCGAGTGTGCCTTATCAAATGCTCATTTCTTTTGAATGTCTTTCCACAAGTCTTACACTTTGTCACCTTCGGTTTTTTAACAATCACATTATGATCCCCATGCTTCTTAAGATGATCGTTTAGATTATATTTTCTAGTAAAGGCTTTTGGGCAATAGGGGCACTTGAACAAGGACCTGCCGGTGTGAATGGTATGGTGTGTCTTCAGTGAAGATGCCTGAGTAAAAGATTTTGGGCATTTCGGACACTTATAAGGACGTTCGCCACTATGACTACGATAGTGTCTTATCAAGTTTGAATTTGATCCGAATGCTTTACCGCAAGTCTTACATATAAATGGTTTCTTTGAGTTTGCATTCTTTTCAGTTACACTTTGACTTTCTTGTATACTCTCTACAGGTACCTCCAGCTCAGAGCTTTCATCTACCTCTTGTTTAATCATATCCTTGACGAGCTCCCAATCTTCTGCTGCTAGCATATCGATAAAGTCTTCTGTTTCCGTAAGACTCATACTGAGTATCTTATGGCTATCTTCGGCATTGCGTTTTAATCTATAAGCTGTTTTCACATCTGAAATACAGGAACTGCATATCTTCTTTGTAAGTTTATCCTCCGGCTTCACTTGGTTGTTGACGCATTCATTCAACATCTCTGCTAGGGTGAGTTCACAGTCAGGCATCTTCCCCTCCGCGAATAAATCCACCAGGTCCGCTGAGCTCATGCAAACACGACAAACTCTATCCATGTCTTACTTTGTGGTCTTCACATTCAAGACTGCTGCCAGGTTGGTTGGCAACCACCAATTTATGCTGTTCCTCAAAATCCAGGTACCAGTGCAGCTTACCTGCGCCAGTGTGGTTCAGCAAGTTTTCGTTATGGAGGGAATCGGGTTAGGTAAAAGGGTCACATAACCTGTACCTAACGAATATCAGTTGCCTAACAAAAAGTCCGGATAACTCAAGGGGTTAAAAAACTTACCGAAGGCCGGCAGAGACTTCGCCTCTTCGCTCTCCTCAACCTGTATTTGGTAACATTTTGTCGATGCTGAGTATGAGTATATATTTGAAATGTACCTAAACCTTGCCCTCTGGTATGAGCACACACTTGGAGTTCTGTATTTATGCACTGAAAATTGTCATAAAGATCGAATAGTAAATACCGCTGCAGCAAATCACGAATCACATGCAGATATATATTATATAATCAACTGTTATATAAAACAGTTTAAAACATTAACATTTAACCAATATAATTACCTTTCCAATGCTTTTATTTTAAATACAAACATAAATAAAACAAATTCCTGTGGCAGTGACCTTTTCAGCATTTATCAATTTAATTAGAAAACAAGCTGCCTGGGGGCATCAGTCTACGTTTACTCCAAAAAAACACAATTTTCAATAAACAGAGTGTGCTGACATGTGTATTTAGAATCAAATCACGATTCACAATACCAGATCCCAAAAATTAAAGCCTTCGCAATGATCAGATGACTAAAATCAATAAAACACTTTTCAACTAATCCTTGAGTTTAACTCAAGGTGATAGGTGAGAAAGTTAAAAACAAAATTTGGTACATATAACAAAATATAATACAACAATTTTGTTCACTTTTAAGCAGGGTATTTAAAAATGTATGATATTTTTACCGTTCTGTATGTAGGTCTTTTAACCTATTATCAGAGTCTCTAGAATTAGTAAATATTTATAAATATGATTCTTCAATAGATGTTTTTTTAATAATCTAATTAAATTCGCAATAACGAACCAAAATAATTGAGTAAGCAGGCGGTGGATAAACCAGCTAAAGAAAACACGCATCAGGTACACAGCTAGGTACAATATGAACGTTTAATAATCTCACACTATGTAAACCATACCTTAACCTCATTTCAGGCGAATCATGATATTTGTGGTTTTGGGCAACATTGTTGAACAATTGGTCGATTAGTTCAGCTGCATCAGACAGGTCTTTTAGTATGATCAGTACTTGAGTCTGATTACCTGCAAACAAATCTTTGCAGAAAACGCAATCATGAGAAAATGGACCACGAGACTGTGCTGTGAGGGCAAAGCTAGTGATTAGACAGCTGGTGCAAAATGTTTGTTACGCGGTCGTAAAAAAACGTTAATGGAAGCTGTAGGCCAGGTTATTTTTGGAGCTCATGCTGTTTTACTAACGGGTATTGTAAATATTAAACATTAATTCATTTGATCAAATCAGTTGGCGGGGATAGTATTTTCTGCAAAGGCCGAAAATCTTTGTGACGGTAGGCTCTGGCTAGTTTTTTTCCATGCGTAATAAACATTCAAAAAATTAATTTTTTTAGTTATTTGAGATATAAATATTTATTAGAATTTCAACAATTGCTTTGCAAATAATTAATTTTTACTTTTTTGTTTTATTTGACTTTTTTTTAGTGCTTAATTTGATTTTGACTTCTTTCGTTGAAGCGTGCTTGGGCAGATGCCTGACAAGACCCTGTTTCATGGTAAAATCCTTCGGGCAGTGAGGACACTTGTACATACGCTCGCCAGTATGAACATTTTGGTGTCTCTTAAAAGCAGATGGGTCGGCAAAAGATCTCGGGCATTTCGAGCACTTAAAAGGGCGTTCGCCGGTATGAGTACGTATGTGAACAGTCAATTTTGTACTTGTTTTGAACGTCTTAGCGCAAGTTTTACACTTAAATTCCTTTGAGACTGGTGTCTCTTTTATTAAATGTAGACTTTCCTTTATGCTCTTGGTTTCTTTCAATATAACGTGTTTGCGCAGATGTTTGGCCAGACCTTGTTTTTGCTTAAAGTCCTTCGAACAGTGAGGACACTTGTATTTACGCTCGCCAGTATGAACAAGTTGGTGTGTCGTAAGAATAGATCGCTGGGTAAAAGATTTCTGGCATATCGGACATTTAAAAGGACGTTCGCCGCTATGAGTCCGTTTGTGCATTATTAAATGTCCAATATTGATGAATGTCTTTCCGCACATATTACAATTGAATAAGTTCTTCGAATTTAGTTTCTTTGTGATTATAATGTGACTTTCCTGTATGCTCTCTAAATGGACCTTTAGCTCAGAGGTATCATCCAGCTCTTTTTTAATTGGATCCTGCACGAGTTCCCAATCTTCTGCTTCTAGCGTATCGATAAATTCTTCCAAATCTGTTTCTTTAAGTCTTATACTTAGCCGCTTATGGCTTTTTTCGGCATTGCGTTTTAATCTATAAGCTATTTTCAAATCTGAAACACAAGACCTGCATATCTTCTTTGTAAGTTTATCCTCCGGCTTCACTTGGTTGTTGACGCATTCATTCAACATCTCTGCTAGGGTGAGTTCACAATCAGGCATCTTCCCCTCCGCGAATAAATCCACCAGGTCCGCTGAGCTCATGCAAACGCGACAAACTCTATCCATGTCCTACTTTGTGGACTTCACATTTAAGACTGCTGCAAGGGTGGTTGGCAACCACCAATTTATGCTTTGTCCCAGGTATTTATGTGCAGTTTACCTATGCCGGTGTGGTACGGAAACTCTTATGAAGGGAATTGGGTTTGATAAAAGGGTCGCATAAGATGTACCTAACTCTGTACCCAGTGTGGCACGGCAACTCTTATGGAGGGAATTGGGTTAAAAAGGGTTGCATAAGCTGAGCCTAACTCTTTAGCCTAACTTTCAAATATTTAAGGGGTTTGCAATTACGATATATTGTTATAAAATATTTTATTTACATATACATTCTGAATGAATTTTGTTTATTCACATAAAGGCTTATCTTATGGTTTAGTCGTGCTTTTTGAGAAGTAACTAGTTGGTTTTTCATATTTTAAACTAAAACTAATCAACAGAATTACATTAGAGAAAATAAAACCCAAGATCTCCAGAATAAGAGAACGCCGTACATAGATGTAGTTAAAAATTGAGCCCGAACGTTCCTTCAGAGTGCAACGCTTTAAATGGATCTGTTCCAACTTTAATAAAATACAGATGGCAAATTTTTAAAAGTATTTTCAAGAAAATATATAACGACAAATCACCTTCTCCAGTCGCCTGTTTCGTGAACTTTTTGGACCTTTCAGAGAGCGCAGTAGCTCGTGGAGATACAACTTATCTAATATCTTGCACTCCATTCGACCGATGCATCTTGCCATCTTTACGACATGCAGCATATTCGATATAAGTAGACTACCGATGAATATTTTAAATACATAAATATTGTCTCCAGTTAAGGTGTAAATCCAGAAAGCTGCCATGCAGAAGATCATGATATACATAATCTCCACGATCAGCCTAGCAGTGATGGAGACCCAACAGAATTGCTGCAAATTGTGATTCAGGTGCAGTAATTGCTCGAAGTATACTATGCAAAGTGATCGCTCTAGTTTTCTGATATTAGAGTCCTGCTCCAGATGTTCAACCAAGGATTTAATTAAGTTTAGATGAATCAACATGCTCACATCGAGCAGATAGAACAGAATAACTACTCTTATGGACGTAAGAATCATGGCGCCTGGAAACCAAGGACCACTGGGAGTAAAATATCTGACAAGGTAGATTTCGCGTATTAAATGAAGTGTTAGGCAATACCAAGGCACGTGCACTCCTCTTCCAAAAAGCAGGCGATGCATACTCTCAATCCGCAGAAACCGATTAAGCAGCTGATGTAGCTGCCGACGATAATGGATAATGAGCCAGCCCTTAAAGGCTATACTAGCATATCGTACGGCAATTATGGACATTGTCAATCGTATGACAATGCGTTGAAAACTTAATTCGTTTGTGACGCGATCTGTGATTAAATACCCAAAAATGAACAAACTAATTGGCCAGATGAAGATTCGGTGTAATATCTTCATATAGGTATGCCAAAAACGGCAGCCAACCATTTTGTTCTGTTCGCGATCATACGAAAATTCACTGATCGCGAAAACTTTGGTCAGTATGTTAAGTAGTCTCAGCAGAACTTTGAGGCAGTACGACATAATGGACACTGACAGCCACAGCACAATGTGAGCTCGACAAAGCTGTCGAATGGTACACATTTATACACATAGACGGTTCAGCAACCCAATAGACGGAGGGAAAATCGAATCAATTAGTAAGAAACGCAAGCCTTTAACATGGTGTCATAAAATAGATGTGAGCTGTGTAATTCTAATTAGTTTAGGACTGGATGTCATATGAGCTATTTCATTAATCAAGCACCCCACTTCATATGGCTAAGTGCAACAACAAAATTATTGCCGCTTTTGGTATCCAAGCAGCATGCAATTTGCGTCTAAAAAAGTTGACCTAAATTTCGTACTCAATGAAACCAGTGATAGACCAAAGATGTCTTAAGGCCAGAAGTTAAATTCATCCAATCTTTAAAGACAATTAATCCATGACTAGACTCATAATCTGTTTCCAGTCTTTTTTAACCACACACGATAATACTATATTATATTCAAGATAAATATCAATGACAGGCATGTTCTAGCCGTCACCCCCTTTCTCATCTTGATCCGAAATATTCATATATTATATTATCACAATTTTACCATACTTGATTGTAGGGTAGGTTTATAGCCTAGAGCTCGTATGCATATTGTTATAAATATTTGTATCAAGTGCTCCGCTTTCCTATAACTGAGTACAGGGTATCTTAGAGTGATATATGTAGCAGTTATGAATTGATGTTCGCCCACTCTTTGATTCTGGCCGAAATGTCTGAAGCTGCCTCTGAAGCTACTCCGCTCATGCACACCCTAGAAATTAGCTTGACAACGAACTCGTCTCATTCATCATTATTGTCGTGGGGGCGAGGAAAAATGCTGTCTACTTTTGGGCTAAATTTACTGCCTCAAGGCGCGTCATGCGTCACAGCCAACACCTGTTTATGCCGTTGCTTACATTTGACTTTCTGGCTTTTCTAGGAACGACAGATCTAATAGGCACCCACTCCAGCCAGGCGTATTTGATATATATGTTTATTTTCTTCAACTGCCTTTCGGTGCAGAGGGTTGCATAATTTACCTCCCAGCGCCTCCTGGCCATCAACCTTTTAGCAGCATTTTAATTTGCCTAATTTGTGAGGCAGCCTACAATGAAACTTTACGACCCAGCTACAGTGCAGGGCGTGGCAGCTGAGATACGTGTGCTGGCGGCTGCTGGTTATGTTTGTTTTGTCGAAACGGGCTAGAAATTAATCGTTGCTATTTGCTTTGATTTATGATTGTGAGTTTTGCTCAACAGCTGATGGAGTGTGGCAACCCTGACTGGGTGTGGCCTATTTATGCATTTACTTATGGCTCGCCATATTTTGTACGCATTATTTATAGTTTTGTTTCCAATTTGGCATGCGGTGGCAACAAATGTTCTGGGTTAATAGCCGGGGCCATCTCATTGTTTTTCTGGCCAGCAGTTGGTCTGCGCCAGTTGAAGGATTGCCGTTTATGATTAAATGCTTATTAGGAAAGCAATTAAATGAAAACCGCGCTCGAAAATGTTTCCTAATGGCTGTTAATTAGGAATGTTAATTGAGTAAATAATACATGATACTCACAATCAAGCTTGAGATTCTATACAAAGTCGCAGTTTTCCAATTGCCTAAATAAAAATTCAAATTGTCTGGCTATTATAAAAAAAAAAAATATATACATAAATTTTAATGTTGTGTAATAAGGACGACTTTTTTTTTCGACTCTAAAAAGAAAACTGTGCTAGGGTTCTCTCAAACTGGACACTGTGTTTATCCAAGTCTAGCATAATTTATTTTTACGATTATAAAATCATTCTCTGTACAGTTTATATCCCAACAACCAGCTTCTACTCAATAAGCCCAAAGACCAGACCGGCATTTCTAATAAAAATAAATACATATTTTGAAAGGTTCTTTTGCCAGCCTGTAAAATCTGGCGCTATAAAATATCCGAGCGCAACATATTTTTCTGCCTTTTCTTACAGCTTTTGACTTTTGTCGGCTCGTGCCGAGTATTAGTATGTTGCATATAGGCGTGGTGTCGGCACAGCTTGGCACAATTACAGCAATTTATGCGAATTATGTGCGAGACACGTCAGAGCGCATAAAACGGAGCCAATGCTCCCCATCAAGCCTGCCCTCCTCTCGCATCCCGCCCACCACTGACAATTCGCACTGCATGTTAATTTGATTTAGACGCATTGCTGAGTGAACCTTTTCTTTTTGGCCAAGCGGCAGCTGTGTGGCGTTTGCTCATTAAATTTAATTTGGTGACGCTGCTGAGCGGAGCGTTGGGTTAGTAGAAGGTTGTGTTAGGGCAGGGGGAGGAGAGTGAAGAGTGTGTTGGCAGCAATTTATAAACAAAAGCCAGCGCCGCACAAGCGCCATAAATTGGTCGCTGATATTTCACACATGCTGGCCACATTAGGGTGCTTTCATACATCTCAATATGAGTGCAATCATATATACATACTATATATATGTATATACATATATTTTTATATATAGTATATATGCGCGCGTGTGTACATACATCTGTGTACATTTCAATTCAGACGAGTGGCGCTAATAAAATGCTTAATTTACCAGCCCAGGCCCCACTCATACTTTTTGGGTGTAAGTACGACTATATTTTTAGCATTACCCCGTGCCCTTGGCCAAGACCCAATCGTCTCGTCAGAGCCATAAACCAAATATGCGTACACGTTTTCATACCCTACATTTTAGCTAAGAAGGGAGGTTGTGTGCTAGACGCAAGACTGCTCGTAAATAATATATACAAATAGCTAAATAACATTTACAGGGTATATTAAAGCCGTGCATAGCCTGGATAATGACTAGCGTAAGCTGTCGAACATATGCGATTGCTCTTATTCTTATTGTTGTTGTCGATCAGGTTTATTGTTTGTGGATTTTTATGATATTTTATGGCATTGCAGATTGTGTGTTTGAGTGAGTGTGCCAATGTGTGTGTGTGGGTGTGCCTTGAGTAGTTGGAAACTCTGCTTTCAATATTCATTTCTAGTATGTGGCGTACTTTTGAGTTTATGTACCATTTCTTGACTGAGTGATTGACTTGTTTGAGTTTACAGCAACGCAAATTGACGTGATTTTACGACGTGAGTGTAAATATTGAGTTAAGGAAAACAACAATTTCTAAAGATGCTTTACAAAATTGAGGCGAATATTTGCTGTATTCGCAAATTGCATGCCTGCATTATTTAAGTCATTGTGTATACATATTTTGTTAAGTTTCAATAAATACCCAAGAATTACCAAT
Organism: Drosophila ezoana; assembly: GCA_035045725.1. Taxonomy (NCBI): domain Eukaryota; kingdom Metazoa; phylum Arthropoda; class Insecta; order Diptera; family Drosophilidae; genus Drosophila; species Drosophila ezoana. The sequence goes on along the minus strand of JAWNOU010000177.1, from coordinate 4,206,960 downwards.
TCAATTGCTTTGCCATTGAAAATTGAAGAACAACATGAACAAAATAAATAAAGTCTGCTAAATTTATAAAATGCAAATGAAGCTAAGCATAAATTTCAATAGTTCACTGTACTGCTACCAGTTGAGCCAATTGAAAATTTATTTTTATGTGCCAACTTTCAGAAGCTGTTAAATATATAAATGAATTCTATTCCCTTGATTATCAGGCTTTCACTATTTAATTTAGTAACTAGCTTATAATTGAATATCATAAATTCAATAATTCCTTTAAATCGTTGTCAAAGTTTGTTCCTTATATTCCTTCAAATGTCATTTGGCTGTCATTTTAATAGCCCTGAGCAGCCCATAACAATTTATTTGCAGTTTACTCCAAGAATCGAAACGTCTTGAATGGGAAATGGAGCTGAATCCAAGATTTTCGTCGCAGCCATAATCAAAATTACAATGCGCATTTTGGTCATTGGCCCCAGCATAAAGTGAAAGAGCGAATAATAACAAATATATTTATTTTTATTTGCAATGAACTTGAGGCCAGGCTAAACTACAGCTGCACACATGCCACATGGCACATGCCACATTTAAGCCGCCATTATAACGGGCAGAATGGGGACAGGGTGGTCTGATGTTTTTTCCTTGTCTATTTCCGGTTCGTGCGCCATGATTGTCATCCCTGTCGGTGTCCATGACGCGCTGCTGTTGTGGTTATCTAAACGTTTGTTTTCTTTGCTTTTTGCTTTTTGCATTTCAATTCTTTTTTGGCCATGTCTTCAACTTGTCTTTTATTAAGGCCCCGCAACATTGTGACTGCGCATAGTTGAGTTCAATTCTCTTTCGCTCTCCCTGTCTCTCTTCTTATTCCCTTTTTGCTCAGGATGTTTTCCATTTGACAGCGCCGTTATGGCCTTTTTATTATGATTTTGTTGATTTCGCTTTTCCGTAGCGGCAAAAAACACCAAGATAGCCAAAACCAGTGGCTTTTAGACGCAAACGAAATACCCTATAAAATGCTGATACACGACAGACAATGTAGTGTGTCGATATTTATTTTCAGAAAGAGCATTAAATAACTTGAGCTCTTAATTTCTAAAAGATGAAAGAGTAAAAATACATATACAGTAATTTATATTTTGCAGGGTGCATGCATAGGTAATATACTCTCAGTAAGGCTATTAAGTAGACCTGCTTTGGACATGTGTGAGAGTTGGGGTGTTTCTTAAAAAACTGCCTTTGTGTATGGCATAGGCAAGGCACTTACATGAGACGCGTCATTGCCAGCACTTTGGTTAACACTTCAGGCTAAAAGGCAACTTTAATTTGAATATTGCTACGCGTCGATGCTGTTTACCTTTGCGAGTAACTAAAACGATTCCTGCGCACAGGACACACAGCCATTTGCTGGTCTGTTTGACTGCCCTGCTTCTTGAGTGAGATGAGCTCATTGAGTACAATCAATAAAAATCAACTTAGTTTAAATCAATTTGTTAGCCAAGTCGAACCTTCTTTATCCAATTCCGTTGGTCAACCCCTAGCATTGGCACACATCTTAATTTTCTATGTTTTTTTGTGAAGCATCCCACACAAATAACATTATACAGTTGGATGCTGGGAAAGGTGGTTGTGAATAAGGGGGGAGAGGGCGTGACAGCTTCAGCCTAAACGCAAAATAATATGCCAAACGGACTGAGCCATGGGGTCAGCAAGCAAGCTGCAAAAGTCAGAACAGTAAACATTTCCGTTTAGTATTTGGTTTAACATTTTTGCAATAGTCGGAACGAATTTAAAGCAATATTCAAGGAAGCAGAAGAGCAACAAAAAAGTTAGACACAGCACAACCCAAGGGTGTGAGGTTTTATTTTTTGCGGAAGGGTCCGCCCTAGACTGGAGCGAGCATATTTAATGAGAATGGGGGCGCAGACAATGAATGTATGTATTTGCTTAGCAACGACCATAAATTTAACTAATGGCAGTCACTTTCGGTACGCACATTTTGCAATTTTTGTATTCGCAGGCAGCCCTCAAATACTATTCTAATATACCGCATGAAAGTTGTCTCATTGAATGTGTGTACGCATGTGTGTTTTTTCATATGTAAAGTTTTGTGTTAACCGATAGCTGTGGAAAATAATTAGATTTCTTAAATTCCTCAAATTCGCATGCTGTCCAAAAAGGAATTTTGTATAAAAATCTATTTGATTCAGAAAATTTGCACATTCATTATGGTAACTAATTAAATTAAGGTTTTTTTATTTGATATGGATTGGGGTTTAATCTACTAAAGCCAAGTGCAATGACCTTAGTTCGACTCAGAGCTAAAATTAAAACATGTAAAAAGATTTTCTAGCGAAAACACATTCCATAAAATGTTGTATTCTTCTTTTTTATGACAACGCGTACCAACAACAAAACCATGTGGCCAAGCACAGACAGCAACAGCTTCCAACTTAATTCTCAGCTGCAGGCTGTTTTTACACAAGAAAAAAAAACATCATCTGGGCCCAGGATGGCATTCTATGCAAATAGGAGCGACTATAAGTCTATGATATTATATTGTATTATGTTACGCCATGAACCAACAATGGCAACGTCCACTCTCAAAGACCATTCGTCTACTTTTCTGCCTGCCTGCCTGCCTGTCTGGCTGTGGCATGCATAACGAGATTTTGTCAAGATTTTTGTACAAGTCGCAATACGTATGAAAACAAATCAAGCAAAGGATGTCTACACACATACACATACCACAGACAATGTCCAGCAGCTGAGCGTCGAATTTTCATTGCAAAGTTTTTGTTTTTTAAGTGGAAAGAAAAACTTTAAGCTGTGCAAGCAATAGATGGAAGAAATGAAATATAAATATTGCCCATATATGCAAGCAAATAACAATTGTCTAATACTGTCATTCATACTGCTTGTTTAGTCTTCTTTTTGGCTCTTGGCTTAAAATATCATTTAGGGGCCCAAGCCAACCATGTCACAGCTTTTAATGTCCAATAAACTAGCTGTCATAACGTTCATCCTATATGTCTACCGCTCATAAGCTCACCTTATAAAGCGCTTGCACTGAGACCATAAAACTTCCATTTCACAGCATTTTGATTAGTCCGGCTTCCATCTGGCCCATTGGGTACATCACATTTTGCCGCTTGTCCAACGCGTCACTGCGCTCAAGTCATCAACTTGTCAGTTTTTGTTGAGACAAACATATTGGTAGTGCGACCTCGGCCAGATCTCAGACGAGGCGACTCGAACCAGTTCTCGAAACGCCCTAGAAGGGGTCTGGCAAAAGCCGAAACAGGAGTTGTGTCTACAGACATGCTAACTATGGCCATAAATCAAATCAAGTGCAACAACAAGTGTAAACTCAAGAAAGCACAGTACTTTATAGTGCCGACGATTGAATACCCTATCTAAGCTGCATTCTATGGTATTCTTTTTAAAAATGACGCTGTTTAACGCTCTGACTTTCTTGTTTGTTTGCTTTGAACTGTTTTCAAATATTATAATCCAGATTAAAAATTGTTTACTTATGAGCAATATAGCAATATATATATATGTACCTAAATTAATATTGGACATTTAAATTAAAGTTTTCCATTATTTATCTTTTCAATTATATAAAAGAAATTGTTCAATAAAATATGTGCGTAGTTTACAAACATATAAAAGAACCCAATCAACGAAATGGGTGTAGACTATATATAGAGTATATTATAGGAATAGTTACGCAAAAAAAATTTCACTCCATAAGAAAGCTTGGTAGCAAGGGGACGAGAGCAGACGAGACGAAATCTTAAAGCAGCAATAAAATTCAAAGTTGGCGTAATTGCCTGCAGAATGCCGTTGACTTTAGGAGTATAAAAATGCCATAACTCGACAGATAGTTAACCCGTCCAAGGCAAAAGACTGAGCTCTAATAAATTAACCATTATGCCAGGGCATTTGTTTTTACAGCGCAGACGATGCGTTGCCGAAGTTTATGCAAATTGTTGCGTCTGATGATGTGTGATATGTTATGGCGATATATGAAACTGTTCCACACACACTCACACACGCACACGCATGCGAGATGGCGAATGACCAAGTGTCATACACAATGGCAATTAACCCAATTCGCTGGCGTTGTTAATGCTGTTTTGATGATGGCTTCATCACGCCCATAGGCGGCAGCCTGCTAGCTGCCCCTAATAAGTATGCAACACACGAGCTGCACACACAATTTACACTGCAAATTAATGGGTGGCAATAAGTGCCAGGCAATTGAGGCCAACAAGCAGGTCCTCTCGTGCCAGCTGTTGATACTGGCAGTAGGAAAACGGTTTGTTTGTTTGTTTCTAGCCATCTAATAAGTGCATGCAATTAGCTTTATTCGGGACTTGCTGCACAGTTTTGGGCTCAGTTAAAAGGAATTTGCGTGCTCTGTAAATCTTGCCGCAATCCTAAATCTTATTTTTGAATGCAACACTCTTGTCGGCGCAAACAATCAAAGCCAATTCCAGTTTCTTGACACTTTCCAACACTCTCAGCGCTGACCGTCTGACGGGCATTTGGACACGCCCACACAGACACCTCCCGTATATGCATATACTGTTATATATTTATATATATATAAATATTTATCCGTATCCACATGAGTCGTCAAATTTATCGCCTGAGGCTATTATGGCACCAACAACTGTTGCCCCTATAAATTTTTTGGCAAATTTATCAGAGCGTCGCAGTTGCCGTCGACGTCTCTGCTGCTGTCTCAGTCGCCGCCGGCGTCAACGCCGCATGACTTTCATTATTTTTCAGCAGGCGCTCAACTCAACTCATTTTTCTTGGCCCTGGGCAATTTTTGTTGGTAGTAACATATAAGAACATAATGAAAAATGCAGAGAAAAACATTCTGTGTTAAATATTTTACATGTTTTGTTCTCTCAGCAACTTTGATTTGAGAACTCGCCCTGGTTTTCTTTTTGGCCTTCTGCCGGCAGCGCCATTCAAATTGTCAACAGCTTCCCCGGATTTGGCCCAATTGTGTTTTGGGCTCGTGCATTGGTAAGACAACCGGCCAGAGAATTATCCTGGGTTGCCTAGCTGTTGTTGTTGTTGATTTTTTCGTTTTGGTCCCAGATTGTCTGGCATGGCTGCCAGTCAGTCAGCTGCTTCAGTTACGGGTTCTTATGCTTTTCATTCGCAGTGCTTGTATAAAACAGTTTTTGTCTTGATTTCATGTTGAGACATTTACAAATTATGCACCACACCAACGCCTTGAGGTCACTTGTTGTGCCCGTTGTCGTTGCTGTTGTTGTTGTTGTTGTTGACCCAGTCAAATCTATGGCTACAACAGTTACTCTTGTGGCAAATGTCTGTATCGAGTTCACAGTTCAAATGTCAGGCCAGAAAATTGAGTGACAATGACGCGGTCGACTCCTAACCGACAGACCCAAAGCTGGATGCGGGTCAAAGAGCCCAAGGCGGCTCTTACCTTGAATGTAAAATTATTTCAAATGAGATGTGTGTCCCTGGAGTGTATTATGGGTCAACTGATATAGCCTATCTTGCATTTGGCAAATTTTAAAGCAGGGACTATAACCGTTGTAACATAATTTAAGACAGAGTGCTCTCACCCAATAAAATTGGCAACAGTTAAATGAGTACATTCAAATGCCGAGAGAGAACAAGAGAAAGTGCAATGGAGTAAGACAGTGAGAAATTGCGAGTGAGATTCAAAGGGAGCGATTAACTAAGAATCGGTATTCTTTGCGATTTCCATGAATTTAAGTAATGCAGACAGGTTTATATCTTATTAAGGTAAAGTAGGATAAAAAAAACTCATGATGAAGTTAGTAAGAAAAAAGGCTAGAGCGGGACAGCACTAACAGGTATTAACGAAGTATCTTTCAGGATCCATTTTTCAATAAAATAAGTGAACGTTCAACTGAAAAAATTAAAACTAATATAAGGAAAATATATGCAATAAGAATGTTGTACAATGTTGACATGTTTCTAAGAAGAATAGCTTGCATATTCTTGCGCTTTATTTTATAAATATTCATGCTTCTGTCATATAAGCTTAAGTCGAAATCCCTTGGCTTACGCCGCACTTGGGGTGCCTCATTCATCTGACATAATGCACTTTAATCAAGCTGTGCTTATTATAAATTCATTCAGTTGGAAGCCAGCCACAGAAACTCGATTAGTTTACCTGGATAGGCTTAACACAGAGCTGCCTCAACGGCATCTCTACCATTCCCCTGCCTGGTATTACAAGCCATTCCGTTCATTCGCTATGCACAGGCACCGAGAAACAGCCATGGGCCTGACTGTCTGATGGGGTCTGAGGAGTGCCCGAGTAATGCCTTGTGTTTTGTGTAACTGCATTTGTGATACTTTGAGTTATTTCATGTACCTTTCTATTTTATTGCATTTGCAGCTAAGACGCAAGCAACGTCAGCGCCACGGCCAGTAATGGATCTGGAGGTCTGGTAAGTTTCTTATACCCTGTACCTTTTGATTGAGTGAGAAAGGTCATAACGAAGTTATGTCATAAATATCAACCGTCATTTTAATTTGATATATTCAGAAAGTATTGGAATTAAAACAAATAATTTTGACAGTTTTAGACAGTTTTTAGACAGTTTTTGGTTTCATAAAAATTTGTTCGAGCTACGTCCTCAGTTTTGGGAATGTACTCTTCGTCGTATGATATCTCACAGCCCATTTTGTTTAAACATAAGTTTCACGAGAGTTTTCCAATGCATGGAGTTAAGGGTAAGAAGAAATAAATCAGAATTTATACACAACAGGATATATCCTAGTAGGTATTATTCCATTTGCAATGCAGCGATAGAAAGGCGTCAAAGCGACAAGAAAATTAGAAGCTGATGTTTTATTTAAAGGATGTTGTTTGAAAATGATACCCCAAGTAAATATTGTATGAAAAATGCTCTATACTAAATATTCAATTGTCTCTTAGTCTTTTATGCATACGCCATTTAAAATTTTAACGTCAGACAATCCACAAACGGCATCCAGAATTAAAAAATGAAAGAAAGATAAATATTTTCCACTTGTTAAATAATTCATCGAGCGAGCCCGCGAAACGCAAATTCTGAGCTGTTGACTTTTTAAATGGCATTCGCTTTGTACGCTATGATACGGGGCTTAAAATTATGGATCCATTTTATCGCAATCGAAAAAAAGCACATATGAATAATATAAAATAAAATCATATGTAAGGCTTGGAGTCGATTCGGCTTGACGGGGTTATCAAATAAATGATGGTACGGTCGCGCTTGTTGGCCTGTCATAAAGATGACAATTTTTCATACACGAATAAAAGAATACAAATTGTACGAGCACAATTAAAAGTTCAAAAGTTTTTTCGCACTGTTATTGTTCCGCATTGATTTATTTATCAAGTGAGCCGCACCACGTTTGCGGTCACATTTCATTTATTTTATATTATTTTCATGTTGAGCAATTGCTGATAGTGACACTTGCAACGTCGGCTGTCGCAACAATTTGTCACGCTTGCTGCATGTCATGCCAACTGGCCGGACAAGCCAACGTATTCCCTCTTCCCTCTGCCCCTGGCTGCATTTAGAACACTATGTTTTAGCCATGTTCCAATGAAATTAATTATACACTTATCTGACTGACATTCATTGTAAAATCTCATTGTCTGTTATTTTTGCCCGGCTCCCCTCATGCACGCTGTCGTCGACGTCGTCTTCTCAGCTTATGTAAAACAATGTAAATAACGTCACGGGTGATATTTTGATTATGAGACGAAAGCAGGGAATACGCAAACCCGCCCACTGACCCTACCCATACGTAGACAGTTGCCACATCGTTCTAGCTGGTACTCCTACTCACTTATGTAAACTTTTACCGGGGTCCTCCCAAAGCAATGCGTAATTATAGCACAGACGCACGAGCGCCACAATCTGCTCCCCTACAGGTTGTACACGTGTCCAGCTGGGGGGAAGTTGGGCGGGCATTAGACAGCTGACAGCCTGGCAGCTGGATGAAATTTCCGCAAGGCAGATAATGCAAAGGTGTGGATAAGCATAATGCAAGTATGTCTAATTGTGGCATATCATCTGTACAATGTCCGAGTGGAAAGTCCTTTGACAGTAAGTGGATAGGCGAAGACTACTTAAGAACGCATTGCAGCATTTCGGGCTACTTGGGTTTAATTAGGTATTTATTAAATCCAAGCTTATAAGATACATGATTCGTATATATTGTCTACAAAGAGATTCATCATTAGCTCAGATTCGAGTCCCTTGGCTTATGTCTACAAGCTGTCAATTTGATTGTCGCATCGCACAAACCTCAATAGACCTGGGACCAGACCAACTGATTAGTGCCTTTCAACCCTTTTCAAACAGGGACAGAGACGACAGCCTGTCAAACATGTCGTTGGCTGTGTTGGGCTTTGCTAACACTCCAAACAGTCGAAATCTCAGCTGAGCATATGCAAAATAGATATTCACAAAGTGGCCGGCTGTGGTTTAAATGGATGGCTGGGTGGTTTGGTATTGCAGCCACCTTTTGGTAGCAATTTTAATGAATTCTGATAACGTTACCGACTATTGAGTTGTCTGACTGCTCTTTAAGGGTGTGGCTAAGATCTAAGCTAAGAAAAGTAATTACAATTTTCAATGCTCTGCACACCTGACGCAATGGGCGTGGCCAGTTCTTAAGGGGATAATCTTCCAACTGTCTTCTGACAACGTCAATATAAAGCGAGGAACAGAGAGAGAGAGAGAGAGAGAGGGGGAGAGAGCAAAAAGAGATAAGTTAATGAAGCTGCCGGCAATTAACAAGCCCATCATGACTATGAGTAGCACAGTATTGACCATTACATTTCACTGCTAAGCGCCAGCTGTAATTAACAGGGCTCAGACATAACATTGAACTGCGCTGTTAACTCACAGTGTACAGCGCTCTGTAGTTCTCTTAATCCGAATATTTCCCACACTGTTACTCTCTGAAGTCGGTTGGGGATTCCAGTTGCTGCTGCTGGAAAAGCCGCCAAAAAGTCAGCTGTTCGCTGCCTTTGCAGGCGAATTGGCTTAAACTTTTTTTCGATTGCCGCATTTGGCATTACAAACAATAACAAATAATCAGCTTCACCTTGACATCACAAGGGGGTTGGAATTTTAATTGAATTTTATTTATGCCGCAAAATGTCTTTAAATTCCTACGGCGATAAGGATAAGCCCTCGCGACATGGCTTATACCCCAACTGAGCCTATAAATTTGTCACTTCCCCCGCACGTTCCCCACTTGTGTGTTGACTTTAGCCCGCAAATGGTGCGTGTCCAAATCGCATATCGACATCTGACGTGGGCGACGAGTCCACGGGTCGGAGTTAAGTCAAGGCGTTGTTCAACGCTTTGAGCAAATAAAACGAGCAACAAAAGCCCGAAAATAAAACGAAATGAAACAAATGAAAATCGACGATAAATAAATTGCCGGCAAAATGTTTTTATCGTTGTGTAGCCTTTGACACATTTGTTTAATGGCCGCCAAAATAATTCAACTCGAATGCGGCCCCCATGGCGTATGCGCAATTAAATATTTTGCGTGTGTTATCGCAAGACAACGCCCTTGACAAGTTGTTTGCCCAACATTTGTTGTACATTGTGTTGCTTTTCTTTCCCCATGCGTCTATAAGCTATTTGACAATTCGTTTATCTGATAATTTCAATATGTTTAAGCGGCATTTCCATATGCCTTAGCGGCACATAAATCTTATACTAAGCAGAAAAACTTGTGAACAAGTGTATTTCAAGTCTTTTACTCCCAATATCCTGTTTTTATATAAATAGCTGAATGGTCTTCTGACTTAGCCAAGTGTACCAAATATTAAAATAAAAAGAATGCTTAAAATTACATTTGCAAGAATTTCGATTTGCCGCTCACAGATGTAAGCATTAAAGAATTTATTTAACAAGCTTTTTTACTATTTACGAGCAGAGGAAATCGCCCTTGTATGTTTCTTTTAGTGATTTAGACAGGGTATATTAGCGCTGAGCAACCTGATTTGGATTTTTCCTTCAGTTTTTATTATTCACTGCGTACTGATTTATGACCTGATACTAAAGGGAATTGGCATCTTTTAGTTAGCTCAGCTCACTGAATCCTACTTCTACTCCATCTCCAATTGGCCATTTAAAGTGCTACTATAATTCCTACAAATTCATTAGCTTTCTCGACTTTCAGAAGCCGGACAAAGTTTTGATATTAATTTTTATTGTTTGGCATTACTGTTTCCGCTTGGAACGTACTATTGCTATCCCCCTTTGATCACAGTTGGCTGGCTTTAAAAACGCAAATTAAACGCTTGCGGCTTGCCACAACTGCGTTTCTCTCTCATATATTGGTGCCGCTTAATGCTTCTAGCTCGGGAGTACATTGTTTTTCCATTTGCGCGGCTCGTTTTAATTGCAAACCATGCAAAATGGGCCACGTTATTGTGGGCAACTGTTGGCTCCGACTGTGATGGGCTTGGGTGGCTTAGCTTAGTTTGGCCTGGGTTGAGCTGGATGGGGTTGGGTTATTGCTGATGTTGCTAGCTTTTTGGCAGCGTGGTATCTAATAATTTGGCATTCTGCGTTATATTAGCCAGCAATTTGTGGTCTTTGCAAATTTGGACAACATTCGATTGGGGCTATGGTCAAATAAAGCTAATGCTGCATCATCATCAGATTTTAATGTTAACTACTTAGTTGCGTCTCTATAATTCCAACAAATGAGCTCTGTTGGAAATCGAATGTTTACTTGGAACTCTATATATTCAACCTTTTGGCTACCTATCAAAACTATTCCTCACCAAATTTGGTTGCGTGTCCTGGCAAGGCAAAGGACATTCCAAAGCATTTACACAAATGCCAATGTAAATGGATCAAAGCGCATAAAATCGAATAGCAGCAGGGAAGAATCAAGAAAACTTATTTTGTGCGGTGAAAAGCGTTTTATTGACAGTCGTTAAAAGCGGCCGCTCGTAATTTAATTTAGAGTGTAATTAATTTTGTTTATTATTTGCCACGAAGCCCTTAGACAGCCTAAACAAACCCCAAGCCCGAACCTTTATGACCTGACCCTGACAACAGCTGCCTGGCAGCCATTGGAAAAATGCCTGTATATTTGAAAAGGTCAAATTTCTGTTGAAATTAACTTTTGAAACTGTTTTTCAGTCAAAAGTTTTGTGCTCGAGCTTTTATTTATCTGCAAATATTTTTTTTACGGTTTAGGTAAACAAATGAGTTAAGTTTTGTTTAGTTTTGTCGATTTGTTAGTTTTTAAATTATGCTTGAATTTCAGATTTTGATTACAAATACTTATAACAACACAACTATTTTATACAATTTTTACCCCATGTGCATTAAATCCGTCCTAATGGTCTTTAAGTATGATTTTTAAGTGCTGGCTAATAGACTTGTAAACGTGTGGCTTGTATGTCGGTTAACTCCATTTATAATCCACAAGGCAATTACCAAGAAGTGGCAGACAGTGTCGCAAGCACCTCGTGCAACTGGCTGTGGTCCAACTCTGGTTGGACTGTCCTTTGGCCGCACTCTTTAGTTGGTTAACTCCACCTACATTTGTATGAATGTCACGAAAATGCTGTTAGTTTATTTTATTGGACCATTTTCAGCTACACTTCGGACGGCTGCTTGGCAGATTAAGAATCAAGCAATTCAAATGCGACCAGAAATAGCTCAAGTTGATTTAAGCAAATTGAATAGAAAACTCACAAGCTCAACGAACGCTCTAATTGCCCCAAGAGCCACATGAGAAGTGCAAAGAGAGGCGCAGGAGGCAACATACTATTACTTTGCATAGATTAAAGCGTGTGCTTGTGCGCTTCTTAAAGGATTAAAGTGACATCGTTTTTGTTCCGTTGCATGTTGTATCAATGGCTGGCACTTCATTTCAAAGGCAACTGGGAGAATTGGTCCCATTCAGGTTTAGCAGCTCGGTGCACTTTGATTTATGGCTATTAAGTTGGCTGCGATTCAAGGCTGCCGACAGTCGATGGCCAATGGCGACCTTATACTCAGCCGCAAGCTAAAAAGGTGGATGTGGAAGTATAGGAGCTGGGCGTGGTTGGCTTTGCGGTAGACACAATAGTCTGGGCCGCGTCTTCTAAGCGTCGTTTATCTAATGCTAACTACTCCTTTGGGTGTCTGCCTTGAATTAAAGCATTCTTAACGCCCAACTCAAATGGCACCAAGACTTGCCGGCTGGCCAATCCTCACACAAAAGGACTTCAACGCCGACGACGCGTCGCATAAAAAATTCATTCATAAAGTGGGTTTATCTCTTTCACTTCTGCTCATTGCTTCACCCTTCGCCATGAAATTTAAGTTAATGGTCCTTTTGGTGGTCGAAAAATTTGTTTAGGGCACGATGTTTTTCTTTCTTGGTTTTTCCCTTTTTTTTTGCGATGTTCCATTTTTCAATTTATGTGCCGCATATCTAAAAGTTTCAAATTGCGTAATTCCTTTTGTTTGGCTTCTCTGTTGCCTAATTGAGTTATAAGAGCTCGGATTTATCAATTTGCAAATGGTCTTTAATCTTTAGAAAAGCGCTAATTGCTTTTTATTGACTTTTATTCGGTATTCGGAAATTGTATTAATGCGTTTCGCTGGCAATTCAAGCTTCAGCTCCGGGCAAAAGCTGATGTGACACATTTCCTATGTAGTATCTCTCTATACCCTGTATCTCTGGAACAAAGAAGTATTTTGCAAAGCGAATAATATATTTGATACAATTGCACTCACTCCCTACATATTTATTTATCAAATCATTCATTCAGTCAAATCGTGAATGGAGAAAAGTCTTTTACGACTTCCCATTATGTTTGGTGTGGGAGCTTGTTGTCTATTATTAAAATTTGGTTACAATTCATTTGGCTGAAATTCTGTGGCTTTCATATGCAAATCCATACAAGATTTCAGTTATTTACTGTTTATATTGCGTATCATTTTCTATGGTTTTCAATTTATCAGCTTGCCTCGCCAAGCCTCGTCCAAACCCCACAGTTTGAAATTCAATTTAATCGTGCGTTTGATATGAGTTTCAAAATTGCTTGTGTAGGGCACATCAATTGATTGAATTCTGCGTCAGCAGGCTCGATGGGCGGGGGACACGCCTCTGATTGATTGTTGCCAGCTTTACAGAACGACCTTCACAACCATTTTACTATCTTCGTGACAGGCAGGCGTTTACCTGTTCGTTTGCGTTTACCAGTCAACCTGATTGATGGCCAGCGGTCAGACACGTGCCTTCCACGCACTTCAAGATCATTAAACGAACCGTCCAACAGTTGGCCAGCTTCTCAGTTCAGTTGGCATCATTCTGAGTGTCTTCACGGCTTAGGCCCTGTTAGCCACATTTAACAGCGTCCCAAGTTCACTGAACCGGCAACAAACTGACGAAAAGTCTCCAAAATGTAACAGCCGTCAATTGACACGCTGGCAAAAAGTAAAAGTTGCCAGCCAGGCCAAACTCAAGGTTCATGAGAGAGGGGGAGAGAGCAGGGGAAATGGGAAGGGTAAGGCAAAGTCTGACAACGACATCGTCTGTGTCTGCTAATTAACCACAGGAAACTTGAGCCACATTCGCTTGAAGGGCTTAAACCAGACATAACACAGGTGCGAAATACTCGTATATGGCATTGTCCTTTGGACATGGCTCCCCTTTGACTTTTACTTCTGAAAGCTTAAAGCTATGTTAACTCCTGCATAACATATAAAATAATGCATATCATAACATGTTAATCTCTCATGCATATTTGTTAAGGCACTTCAGCTCTGGACACGGGCGAATATTACACAATTTCATTGAAATTTTACAGTGCCATAATCCAAATGGTCAGCTTAAAGCATTCACGTTTTTTACAGCTCAACTATTTCATTTGAATGCCAGTTTGGCTTCATGACCCACCTACTCTTCAGGGTCTTCGTCACAGCTGACTACAGTTGGAAATATGCTCGCATTTGGGTTAATTGTAACAGCCTGGCATTTTATATAGCCATGAAAAAAAGAAATGCACAAAAATTATTTGAGCGGAAATTAAATTGAAATTGAACGCAATTCAAACAGAAGACGTTGTCTGTCTGCCCCATACAGGCAGAGGTAAAAGAAGAGAGCATAGCATTAGGCGTCATTTATGCTTTTATTGCGTATATTAAAATGTTTACACTTGAATGGGTGCCGAATAGGCAACAATAACTCGATTATGATAACAAGGTCGCGTCGCCAAGCAGCCTCTTGAAGGTATATCTGTATCTGATGTATATATATGTTATATACTTGGCAACAGCGACTTTGCCAGCCGAAGCCACACACCAAACTTGTCTACTCATGAAAAAGGATTTTTTTGAATGTCCTTTTTGACATGTTTGGGTCGCTGTCAGAACGAAGGTAGCGTTAAATTTTTTGAATTAGTATGCAAAGCAAAAAGCCACGTGCGAGCTGCCCAGTCAAAAATCCTCTTACGAGCGTTGTATCCAGGCACGTACGTGTGCGAAAAGGATTTAGAAATGGTTACATATCTAATTAGGGCCTTAATTCAAGGCAAACACAAATCTGAGCGCATGTCAGCCTGAATTGAGGTACATATTTAAAGATCACTCAAAGTGTTAAGTTTATTTCATAAATGTCTAATTTGAATTTGAGTTCGCTCAACAATAACTCGGTATTAAGTGAAATGGGTCTGGTAATTGTTTTGTTGCCCTGCAATTTGCTAAGCCCATTAAATTTAATTGTTTAGCCATCAACCAATAATTACGAGTACACAATTCTCTAGTCCACATGAAAAACAACAGCCCCCCGTTAAAATGTTGATGTTAATCGAAGTGAACAGCCAAGACAATTAACTCAGCTAGGCTAGTCCATCGTCCTTTGTATTGCATCTGGCCGCTCGACCGTATAGCTTACTAATTAATCAAAACAATCAGCAACGCATTTTCGTGTCATGTGTGTGTTCACTGTACAGTGCCCAAAGGCCAAGGGACGACCTCGTCTGCGTCTGATCCGCAAACCACTTTAGTAGTTGGCGCCTCGGTTTTCCCTTTAGATTTTGCTGGCCTCAGTTCAATGCGCCTGTGGTGGCTCATCCGAGACACTTAAGCTGGCTCATACTATTTGTTGGCATTCCTTTAAGGATGCCTAGGACGCCCCATATTGAGTTCTAGACGTGCCAGCCAACAAAGATGACATGTGAAAGACTAAACAAAGCTCATTTCTTAAGTGGTTCTCAGTTCTTAAAGGACTGCAAATTGAATTGAAGCTGAAATTACATCTAATTAAAATCTACTCATTGAATTTCGCAGACGAAATATTGGCTAGCAACCGAAAGCTCAAGTTGAAAGTGCAAAAGTTACTTTTAACCAAGGGATTGACTTTAATGAAGAACGATTAGAAGATAAGCATAAAGAGTGCTATTTAAAATATATTCTGATATCAACATATATTCGTTAGCTACTTACTGTGAAGGGGCTAGAGAGATTCAACAAATAATTGGCAAACAAAAGTCTTCTTCTCTTTACCTTGCTGCCTTCAAAATTTTAACATTAAATTATATATGCATTCTTTATTGTCTCAATTTATTGTTTTAATCAAACTAAATCCATGAAACTTAAAAAATTAATAACCTATTAAAAAACTCTCTCAATTAAAACTGTTTCTGTTTAAAAACAAAAGTGGACATCGGGCGTAATCAGGATTGAATATGAAATCTTTTTTATTTACTTTTGATATTTAAAACGCGGATTTTGTTTTATATATTAAACGCTTAAGCATTATTCTTTTAAATTTTTTTTATTTTTTCAAATGCTGTTGTTCTATTTTATTGTCATATTTATGCATATTAATGTCATGCCACCAATTTTATCGGTTGTCTCAGTTTCTTTCAATTAATTTAATTATTGTAAAAAAACATTTTTATTTGCTTGACAAAGCTCGATTCGCTTTTTCAGTTTCGGCATGTAATTGACCCGTGTCCATCAGGCAAAAATTCGAAAGCTTTTGCTGCAATTGGTTGTTACTCAGAGCAACAGTCAATTCGTGATGGCTCAAAATAAAAATCCCATAGGATTGCATGTTTTTTTTATGACTAGAAGCAAAGATATTAAGTGCGAAATGATCGACAGGCCATACTACAAAGTAAAGCTATATACCGAGTGATAAATTGCCATGCACTTAATAGACGTTACGGGCTTAGTCCACACACAAATTAATAAAGCCAAATTGCGGCTTGTCGAATTTAATTTAGACTCCCAAATCTGAGATTGGGATGCAAGTAAGCCAAAGAAATTTGATTTTAAAAATAGCTCGGCGGGACTCCTTTGAAAATCTTTACCTGAACGCTGAGTGGCGTCCCGCTTCGTCGCCGGGTTTTGTTTGGTGCTGTCATGACAGCAAAAGCAGCGGCAATAGCAACGACCACGCCCCATATCCTTATGACGTGCAGAGATGTTGTTCACATAATAATAAAAGAAAAGCTGCTTACTATGTACACATATATAAATATACATGTATGTGCAAGCATTTGGAGTGGGTAGATACCTCAGAGTGCCTTTGTGTTGTAGTCTGCGAAGTATTTGCACATTGTCCTTGTAAGGAAGCGTTTATTGAGGTGTTTCTCAAAGCAATTCAACTCTTTGATATGCCACCAAACTTGGAGGAATGTTACCGAATGAGTAAAAATTCGATGGCTTCCCACTGTGCACGAAATAAAGTAGATTCCGCAAGGCACACGCAAAAGTGTTTTTAAACAGACTATGTTCCTCTTTATAAACATTATAAAGAAAAAACAAAAAGGAAACTCAAAATGTTATTCATTCTTTTTGTGCAATTGCATTTTACAACAAGTTGATAACAACATTTCGGGATATTTGCTTTAATTGGCATTATATAATTTTTTTGTGCTTTTGCGGTTTTAAGTTGGCAGCAATTTTGCGGTTGCATTCATATGAAGAAAAAAAAACATGCAATTATATTATATCGATTGATATTTTTCAACATTCAAAAGTAAAACCAATTAAAAAATTCCAACTCAACTACAATAAAACAAAAAAAATAAAAAAACACGAAAAACAATTGATTGTAATTTAGTGAACTTTCGTGTTATGTTTATTATACCCTGGACTCACTTAGAATGCGTAAGAATGTTTGTATGGTCTGTTACCCCATAAAGTATATACATGCTTTTCATCTTCAATAACCGAGTCGATCTAAACTTAAAATAAATGACCGTATCCACAATCTTGGACTTTAAATAAACGCACACTTAGATGACATACTAATTCTCTACAAATTTCATAGAGATCGGACGATAAACAAGAAAGCATTTCCCATTGTGTGGGACTAAGGAAAGGGGCACTGCTGCCCCGCTCATATTTCAATACTATACTATTACTATTTATTTGTGCAGGTATGTCTAGAAGGAAGCTGCAATTGTTGTAAAATTAATACGCCACTTTTTTCAGGGTATCTTCTAGTCAGGCACTGCCAACCAAAGAACTCTTGCTTTTTTTGCTGTTGCATGTTGTGGCCAACCACAAAACGTGGCAAACCGTGATCAATAAAGTATCTTTAAAGTTGTGGATATGAATTTTATTGTATGCCTGGTCCGGCGGCCATTAAATTGATAACCTCATGAAAACATGACAAACTCTTTAGGCCAACCAGTTTGCAGCTGGTGGAAAATAGAGCTAAAATAAACTTCGTTAGAGTAATAAATATCAATTAAATCATTAAAATACACATTGTCATGTATGCGGTCTTTTAAACAGAGACAATACCTTTATAAAATACTTGTAACATTTCCTTTGCACTAAGTATTTAAGTAAATGAAAAGCTTTTATATTAACTTGGTATGTTTTCTTTCCGGCTATGATGCCTACGCTGACCAAGGTCGGGCAAGCCGCAGCATTGCAAACAAGCAAATATCAAGTTTTTCCATTCTCCAGTTCCTATTTTTTCCGTCGTGTTTGTCCGTAAACATAAACTGCACACAGCAGCAAATATAGGTACAGATACAGATACACCTACATGGGCCGAGGTTGCCACGGGCAATATGCGTTTCCTTTTGGTTTAATTGCGCTTGCAACAAGCTGGCAACCCTGGTTGTTTGGTGCTGCTGTCAACGGCATCAACACGTACGGTAAAATTTCTGTTTAATTTCGTTTTCATTTCCGCGCCACGCCGTGCACTGGAGGCCAACTGTTTGGCTAGAACATGTTCCAGCCGGCTATAGAATCGCGTGCGTTGGGTGGGTGGGCAGGGGCTGTGGGGCATGGCACGTTCCAGCAGCCAATCAATTCGACAATTCAAATACATACAACAAGCAGATATCGGCGATAGCAATCCTTAAGCATATATACACACACAGACACACATTCATATATGCATGTTTGCATGTGCCTGCCAGAGGGTGGCTATACCACAGCACCAGGGGGTAGCGGGGGTAGCCGGGGCATAAATTTCATTTATATCCTTTGGCTGTCTCAGCAGCCATCGCCAGAGCTTCCCGGCCGCCATTTATTATTCAACGGAAATGAGCGCAAAAACTGCGCCTCATAGGTACGTGTGTGTGCGTGTGTGTTTGTGAGTGTGCGTATTTTATCTACCCACGCTCTTCCGCGACCCCTTTCCATATCTTTGTATATCTGTAGCGGTCTGCCTTTATTGTTGCCTGCGGACGCGTGTCGCTTATGTTGAGAATTAAAAGAAACTGTTAACTCTTCTGCAGCGACGCTCTGCGGAAGTCGCAGCGAAATTGCCAACATCCGACAAAAGAAAGGAGGAAGACCAGGATGAGCAACAAAATCAACAAACAAGTATTGTAAAGACTTACACGTGTATACTCAGAGAGAAGCCAATCAAAGGCCCAGCTACACATCTGGGTTCATTGTGGAGCTGAGCTCGTCCTGTTCAGGCATTCTTCCTGCGATGTTAGGAGCTTCTCATTTCCTGAACGCCAAGCAAATGCGATTTGTGAGTTCTTAGGAAGGCATAGACATAGTTGAGCTTATTTTGTAAAATAATAGGTGAAAATCGAAAACGAAAACATGATGTTTTCTTTGTACTTTATAATGTATGGAATTTTAAGGCGACCTGGGAGAGATAACCAGAAAATAATCAAGCAGATGCCAAATGTTAAGATAGTTTTAATTTCAATTAGTTTAATATTCCATAACATAAGTATTTAAGAAATCATTCATTAAATGGTATAAATGATTTTTGAATTGATCACACAAAGTATTCAAAACAACATTAGTTAATTTAGTTATCAAAGTTTCTACTATGTTGTAAACATCCATTCTACTCTAACATCCAAGCGACCAATTTATCAGCTATACAAGCGACTTGTGGCACCTATTAAAACCAAATATAAGCAACAACTCAGAGCAGACTCGCCTGAAGTCAGGTCGCGTTCGAAGCTCTCAATTTTTTCCCATTTGCGCCGCAACGTATGCAACATTCGGCCTCAAAGGAGCATGAAAATTATTCAGACGCAACTGCAACCAAACCTCCACGCGCACGCACACAAATATATACAACTAGAGATATACCCATGTATATATGTATTTATCATACTGCATATACTATATGCTGTGAAATCTTTCAGTTTGTTAAAACATATGCAAAACGAGTATTTCAAATTGCCGCATGGCGAATGAGCGAAGAAGAACAAAATACGAATGTGAATTACGAATGGTTTTTATATATAGCTCCGACTGAAATGCAAATTTATCTTTGCCCGTGCCTCTATACACTTGTAAAGGGCATTCACATTATGTCATGCAATTTGTAACACATTAAATAAGGTGTTTATGTGCTGGATGTAAAAACTAAGTAAACTTAGTAAACTTGTCAAAATTGACAGGTTCAAACAAGTTTAACAGAAACGGTTGATAGAAAATATAATTTTTTTTCTAAAAAAGTTATATATACTCATCAATTATGTGCATAATAATGCTGCGAAACTATTTGCGAAATCTGATTAAAGTTTGAATACCACATCGCATGGCTCCTTCAGTCAGAAACGTGACTACAAATAGACCCATATGGAGAAGAGTATTTCAACTTTGGAATTTGATCTTACTTATTTTTGTACTCTTCGCCGATGTCGTCGTCACCGTCACCGTCACCGTCATCATCAGCAGCAGCAGAAACACGAGCTGAAGCGTTTGCTTGAAATTCATATTTCGAATGCCAGTTTCTTATGACTTATTATATGCAGAGGCCGCTGGAGGGTGGCGCGTGTTGGGTGGCGGCTTTGTCTGCGTCCCTGGCATTTACCTGCTGTTTGCGAATGCAAATGCTGGACAATATTTCATTTGCATAACGCAATTGCAGAGATTTTTGCAACGTGAGCATCGCATGTGCGTTGCAAATGTGGATTATGAGCAAACGACAGCACTTAAAACTCTGGTAAAGCCAGGGCAACGGGGAATCGGAAAATCGAAGCTGTCAACTGAATCAAAGTGTGCGCACAAACATGACGCATTAGTTGACACATTATGTGACGCATATTAGTTAAGTGCCACTGCTCAGGGGGCCCATCGACAGGTATCAACTATTCAAAGCGATCAACAACTGATGTGTCTCTGGGTGATTGCTGGTGTCAAGTTAGTTTCGGATTAGTTTAACTACGCACCGGAGAGCTCAAATGCGCCTCTTAATATACCTACTGGCCCGAAGGCACACTTCCAGTTTTGGGTGACGACACGCACCCGCTTTTATTGCAAATTGAATTTGCTGTGTCACGTCCCCAGCTACTTTGTCAATAATTTTTTGAGTTTCCAAACTGCCGCAGAAAGAACATTTTTGCTAGGTACACTATGTGTGAGTACAGGGTGCTCTTAAATTAAGGACTGGCTTAAGAAACTAAATAGAGTTTGAGCAAAACACAAAAAAAAGGGTCTTTAAGATAAAGATACCAGATGTCCCTCCTTTTGTTCGTTTTTTACGAAAATATAACTTTATAACTTATTTGATTAAGTCCGATTATTATATTTACTAGCATTTTAAAATAAAATAAATATAATATCTTAAATAGTCTCTTCCAAAGAAGGTTATGATGTATTCGGATCGGATTTCGTTAAAGCACTTTTCAAATTTTAATAATAAGCATCAGGCTTTTGCTATCAACATTTATTTCCTATCAGTCCTTTAAAACAATGTCTGTTTAATTGTTCTTTCTTTGGAACACCCTGTAAAATGAGTAGGAAGTTTATCCAACTAGGAATATGAGTATTTTTGTAGCCATAAAATGCAGCTGCAACTTTTTCGCCTTGGCCAAGCTACAACAAAGAACTTGGATCTATTGTTATTCGTGGCGTTGGTCACTTGGTCGTTGCACTTTGGGGGCGCCAACTTGGAGCTCGCATGTGTGTGTGTGTGTGTGTGTGCGTCAGTGTGACCTAGTGAACCCACAAATATGCGACACATGGCTGGCCAAATCGCCATCAGCTGCGCTGCTCGCATTGTCCTGCCGTGTCATGCCGTAGCCGCCCGTGTTCTGCACCGTGTGTTCCATGGCGGCCATCATTTGTCAATGTCGTCCACGCCCTAAGCACACGCAACCTCATCGCCATCGCCATCGCCGTTGCCATCATCGAGTCTCATGCTGCTGCTGCCCCTGCTACTGCTGTGGCATGTTTGTTACGCGTAATTCCTCAGCGACAGCAAGTGTGTTGTTTGTTGTTGTTGTTGTTGTTGTTCCTATCACTGCTTCCCATGGCAATGCATAAAATGTACACACTTGGCACCGGGTGCAGCTGCTCTCTGTGGCCAGTGTCTGGTGGCCAAGGCCACAGCAGGAGCTTGGAAACGAAATGCATACCCACAGCCCTGATTTTGCTCCTAAGCAGTGCCTGTTACTCAAATTAGAGTCTCTTTGACAACGACCGACTTATGTCCACACAAGCTTTTCATTCAATGTTGCAAATTCTCTCTAATTGATGAATATGAATATTGAATGACAATTTAATACCCCTATTGGGCTATTACAATTTCTTTTGTTAACATTTATAGCTTTAGCATTCAACTGTAAGAGATCTGAACAGAATAGTCACAATGTTATAAGAATCGTATAGAAACAAGTAAGAGGTTCTAGTCGGGAGCTCCCGACTAGGGGATACCCTGAACCCTCATATTCCAACACCAAATGCAGCGCGCGCTTATAGATAGAGAGTAGCGGGGAGGTGGCGATAGGTATAAAATGAAAGATAATCGATATATATATACTTTTCTAGAAGCAACATGTCAAGTTTGGTAACTCTAGCTCTTATTATTTACCAAAATTGCTTAAAAAACAGGATATCGATATACATTTTTATCGTTTACTTGAAAACGGGGCAAGTTATCGATTATCGGAAACAAACTCGATCTGCGTAGGAACTAGGAGCATCTACATCTAAAATTTCAAGTCTCTAGCTCTTATAGGTTCTGAGATCCTTGCGTTCATACATACGGACGGACGGACGGGGACGGACGGACGGACGGACGGACGGACGGACGGACGGACGGACGGACGGACAGACAGACGGACATGGCTAGATCGACTCGGCTATTAATGCTGATCAAGAATATATATACTTTATGGGGTCGGAGATGCTTCCTTCTGCCTGTTACATACATTTGGATTTTGCACAAAAACATAATACCCCTTTTACCCATTTTTAATGGGTTCAGGGTATAAAAAGTATTTAAAAAGCGATTGAAAAAAAAATACGGAGTATAAGAAAGTGGGACTCATGCCCACTACATTTCTTTATTCGCTTATAAAAGATCTTCAATTATGTCCAGGCTATTGTAACAATATATATAATTTGAGAGCAAAGCCGTCATGTTTAGTCTGTCTGTCACGCTGTCATTCTGTCACTTTTGTATGCAAAGTAACCACAGCCGCAAATGTCTAGCAAAACTCCGGCCACAAAATGCCGCACGGAGCAGCACGCTAAAGCTCATTAAAAAACTTGTCAAAAAGCAACAACAACAAAATGTACAAAAAGCAGCAATGATAAAATAAAATGCGATGAGTGAAAACGCCATTCTAATTGCACGGAAAAACCACAGCCCCCAAAAACCCGACGTGCGTCGCAGGGCAGGCAAATGAACTCAAAGCCAGGCACAGGGACACCATAAACCGCTCAATTATAATGCCTTGGAGCGGACCAGGCCCACAAAAAGTCGTTATCTGAAATATTTGACATGTGTCTGTCGCTTGGAGTGGGTCACTGAGCATTAGGCGGGTCGTGACAGCTACCACAAAACTGAACGCTTTGCAGTAGCTGGAGCTAGGTGACCGGGCCACGCTTGGACAAGCATTCGCATTAGGAGCAATTAACAATCTGCTGCCAGGACATAAAATATACAAAATTCACAGAGTTCAAGGTTCAATGGAATGCACGACGTATGCGTGATTTTTAATGGAACTACCCAAAAGTATGCAACGAAAATGTTTAAACGCATATTGGCTAATGCCCGCACGAACAAAAGGCGAGCGGCCAGCGCTCTTGGGAAGAGCATGGAAATATAGATTAGATATGAATTAAAAAGGCCCTGACTGTGAGATTTGCCCGTATGCCAAAAGCTCTTCCATTTCTAACTTGATATTGAGGCCACAGTGGTTGCAGTGTGTATTCAGAAAATCTACCAAGTCCCTCTAATTAGTGCCTACTAAGTAACTTCGCCAGCTGGTAGGCATTCATGTTAATTTTAGAACTAGCACTCATGGAAATCTTGCACAGAACAATTGATATAGAGAGAGAGAGAGATCGTCTAGTCCACCCATCTGCAGTAATAACAGAATAGTTCAAATGCCAACTTGACACAAAAATATGAAAAACTTTGTTGCCATTCATATGTATGTGCCCCTTAGCCAACTTTCAGCTATAATCTCCCACACGCAGACACAAAGCAAATGAGTTTTTAAAAGCGCGCACGTGGGCTGGATGGGTTGAGTTTGGTTGCGGTGGCAACTCTAGTGCAATTGTTGGGTTCAGTGCATCCGCTTGGCTTGGCATTTTTTCATTTCTACTAAAGTTGGCTGGCAATTTATGTCATGCAGTAGTTGTCAGCAGTTGGAGTTGGCATATAGCTCGGGTGTGCTAAAGCAGGAGGCAACTTTGGAAAACTTGATAGGTTCAAGTAGCTTTCAGATGTTCATTTGATGTGGTACCTTTTGGAGGATGACCGTGGCGGTTGTTAAGCTCGAAAAGAATACAAAGCAAAGATATGTCTGAGGCTTCTTAAGTTAGTTTTTAAGCGTATCTACAAGAAAAAGTTGTCGGTATTTAGAGCATTCTGAGCTAACTAGAAAAACTAAAAAAAAAAAGTGTCGCATTCGCAAAGTTAAGTACTCAAGCACTCTGAGTGGCATTTAAGTAAATCTTCATTACAATTTCTGTGACTCCTACAAAGCTAGGCGAACATTAGAATATAAGCCGCTTAGTCTGCTTAACTCTGGCATTTTTACCAAATACGTATCTTGACGTTTAACTAATAGTGCCCAATAGAGGTGCGGAGCTCATTCCGTATGATATTCTACCTCACAGACTAGCTGGAGTCTATTCAAACTTGTCCCTTTAAGACGCCCACAAAAGGCCGTACAATGCCACTGTCATTCACGCTCTGTTTGCCGTCAAGAAGCAACAGCAGCGGCAAATGCGAAATAAAATAAATATTGACAAGTGAGATTTCGTGATTTATGTGGCATGACTCATCGAGCGAAAGTGGAACTGGATGAATTTATATGGCGCGAGCGTTGTGCTGACGCGAGTGCCACGACAATTGCCAGACTTTTGGGCAACTAGAACTGAATATTTGCACAATGTGTATGACAGACCCACATATACATATCCACAGGCACTTAAATAAAACATCAGCAAAGTGCTGCGGGGACAGTCGGGTCAACCATGCCGACCAAACACCAGGCGACTAGAGGCACAGGCAGTGCAATGAACCAACACCAAAGTGAGCAAGAAGCATATGCCCGGTAAATGCAAATCGTTTGACGTGCTATGTGTTAGCCCGGGTGGGCGTGCTTATGGTCAACTGCTGCCCCAACCCGCTGGCACTCTCTATATATTCTCGCATTTCGGTCAACATTCATTTGGCAAAAACAGAGGCATTCACTTGTGCATGTCAATCATTTTTTGACAGCACACACATCCATCTGCGCCTCAGAGGCATCTACTCATCTCTCCAACTGCAGCTGCAGCTGCATCCAAACAGGCGACGGGTGACAACCAGAAAACGCGTCGCAGACTTGATTGACAAGCTAAGAGACTCTAGAATTTGCTGCGTAGCTTATTTAAATGCACTTAAATCATTTTCACACATTTTTAATGCAATAATATCCATGGCGTTCAATTATTTGCATGCCTAATTAATATTTATGCAAATTAACATGTAGCATAATTTATAAAATTCATGACTCAATTACAAGCTGTCGCCATAAATGTGTGCAACACACTAAACACCTAGTAAATTTACATGTGTATGTGCAACATTTATTTTTTATGTCTGCCCCAAAAAGTGGGGCCAGCAATTAATTAATGTACAACGCGTAATTATTTTCGCTCGTATATTATGGTCAGCATTAATGTTTTTCTTTTTTTGGCAACATTTATGTGTATTTCAATTTTAATGTAGGCAGAACCAGACTCGTAAACAAAAAGCTGGCAATAAAAATTATATCAATGCCGGCATAATTACTACAGACATTACATACATTGCAGGGCCTGACATTAAGATAGAACTAACTAATAAAAGCGACCTATTTAGCATAATTTAATTTTGAACTCTATGTTGTTTACAATGCGACCGATTGTTAATTAACTGTTCGGGAAAAGCAATTTTCAATAGCCACAAACACCGCTGGCTGAAAAGGGGCGACATTTCGTTAGCATATGAAAGAGATGTTAATATCATTCGCATGAACACGTAATTTCTGACATTAATAGCTTTCCACTCAATTATTTGTTCAGCCGATATGATTCCGGCAATTTGTAATCTCGTAGGCTTTTAAGGCGAAATTCAATATATTCAAATATATATTTGCAAATGACTTTAAATGTAACCCACTCAGGCATAACTCATGGCAAACTTAATTTATCATAAAACTTGTCAAAAACTTTTGATAACACCACGACAAGATATTTACCAGCAAGGGAGGGAGATTTAGACTGAAATGCCAAAAAAAAAAACTGCCCATGTGTTTAGGTGTAGAGCGTAAAGTGCTGAAAAGGCGTTGGCATCCGCCTTGTCTGCATTCCCAGACGTCGTTTCAAAACCGCACGCAAACTTTTGCAAAAATATCAACAACTTTTTCTTAGCCAACCAATATTCAATTTTTGGCCAGTTGTTTGCTTCTATTTTAATAATTTGAATAATTCAGCATTTTATGCTTTAAGTTCACCCTTTTTCAGTTTTCAATAGGTTCAAAGGGCTCTTTCTTACTTAAGAAATTCATTATAACATTTATGACAACTGGTTCTGGTTCTTTGGTTCTTAATTGATAATTGTTAAGTCCACTTGAAAGTGTACAAAATGCCCTAGAAACAGAGCCTGTTTATTGCGCTAATTAGTGTAACCAGGCTGGCAGTTGACAAATGAACAGAAAGCCAACAAAAATGGTCAATATTGCTTCCACTTTGTCCATTTTGGCTTCTGTAAATTCAATGAAAGACATTAAGCAAAATTTGAGCGCAGCTCAAATGAAAACATTTTTAATTTAATTTGCGGAACCGACAATTCAGAACAGTTGACAAACCAACCAGTTGTGGCCTTTATTTAATTAAAGTTTCTGAATTTTACTGCAACTAGGCCAAAACGGGTTGAATTTGAGTTCGAGTCCGGCCCGAAGCCTCGAGCCCCAAGACACGAGCCTTAAGAGTCCGTTGTAAACACAATAAACAGCTCAAACGGAGGGCTTGTTGCCACTGCACTCTGAGCACTTTTCAGTGTCAGCGTTAGAGGATTTCAGGATGCAAGTTCTACGCCCAGCAGTAAGAGAGGCTAGCAGGAACAGGAGCAGACAAAGGGTGTCGGAAGTTCAACCAGAAGGATTAAAAGTTTTGCTCAAAAGGCGAACTAAGGCGTAGTTCAAAGGACAGTTGCCATATTTTCGACTAGCTATCTTTTCTGGGTGTTGTTTGAATCTATGGACTTCTCCGTGTTTGCAATGCTGTTATGGTTTCCTGCTGCCCTAGTCAAACTTTTAGACCAATAGCTAACAAAAAATAATCCTTTTGCTTCGCATGGAAATTATTCTGATTTGAGAAAAGTTGGGCAAACAAGCTACAAGATAAATGTTATATTTTCCAAATTACTTTAAAACCAATTTCTAAAAATACGCCCGCACTTTTAATCTCAACTTTTACACTGAAGCAAATTCTTTAAATTTTAACCTATAAAAAGGATATATTCAATTCCTGAAATTCTTCGCAGAGATATCTTAGCAAACTAGTGCGTGGATATTAAAATATAAAATCGAAAACGGTTTAAATAGAATTTAAGTTAAATCCCAGATATAAAAGGAAGTCATTTAGTCGCAATGACACTATGTGGTATAATTGAACACATGACTCTGTTCTGATTTTCAATTAAAAATTAATATGCTGTGGTGGATATTTAGAATAATTCACCTGTTTAATCAGACTAATGAGTCCCACACAGCTGGAAGCATTCACATGTAAACCAAATCAGTTTGCATCTAATCAATGTGCAATCAACAAATGTCCTACAAAACTAACAGTGCTGATGCCGGTTAACAGCCCGCTGTAAAGTTAACAGCAAAACTGCCAGCGAAAGTGAAAGTTTGCCGGCAATATTACTTATATAGTGAGTATAAGAGAGCAGCAGGTCAAATGGGTGACTGCGAAAGAGAGACAGAGAATAACAAGCCATGTGCCATTAATTGTAGGAGCACTGAGAACAATCGGCATGAGCTAGAAAGTACCAAAGCAAAAACAAATATGCCGGCAAATATGGGCCAAATATATATCCCGTTACACTTTTATACTTATGCATACACATTCATACACAATTTGAACCTCGACTGTTTATCAGTCATTAAATACGGCCGTTAGATTTTGGAGTAGCTTTTAAATTTACAATTTGATTTTAGTTACTGCTGTATTTTGGGTATGCTGATATTCTTGATTTAGCAAGTAATATTTCGTATGAGAAATTCTAAAAAGTTTCGAAAACATTTTCGACAATAATAAATATAGCTCTAACACTACATATGGTTAGAACGGAAACTTAGTTTAAAACAAACGAATATTTAACAAGTTTATGAAACCTTTCTTTTAATTTGTCTTTATTTCAGATGCACCTGAAATACCCACCCAACTATTTTTCTCAGTGGAAATGCAGTGCGAATCATGCAAGCAGCAGCAATGAGGAGAAAGAGAAAACGCACGAGCAGATGAACAACACACGAGCATACATCTGGCCAATTTGCCGAGCCAACACGAGGCTGCGCGTCGGGGCGGCAGCTCTGCAATCGGGGGCGTCCCATGCACCACAACAACATTCGCCGGCAACTGCGGCGCGCAGTATGCAAAACAAACCCGAAACGTGCAGTTGGCATTGGCATCGCAGCGACCCGAACCGACCGCAGCGTAAAGCGTGAAGCGGCCCAAAGCAACAGTGCGTAGATCTGCCAAAACTGCGACGGCTACGGCTACGGCGACGACGACGACGCTGGCAGCGCTAATATAAATTAGCAGAACGCAGCGAAAATAAACAAACAATTCTGCAGGCAGTCGGACGCAGGCAGCAGCACAAATAATTCAGACAGTGAAAAATAACAGAGAAATTCGGGAAATTCGAGAAATCACAGAAGCGTTTGCCAAATATTTTGAGAACCTCAAAACTATCAAAAAAAAAAAAAAAAAAAAAAAGTGCGTGCTGCTTGGGAATTGCTCAGAACGGAGTCCACAGCCCGACACGAAGATGGGCCGTGTGCCAAGGCGGCAACTGGCGTCGCATAATAATGGTAAGCATCAGATACATTTGTATCTAAAGCAAGTTGTACAAGTTGGGGAATGAAGTTGAAGAACTCGGCCAGTCGCCAAACAATAAAAATGCCATTTTGGAAGGGTCCTGTGCATTGGAATTTATCAGATAGCTACAATTTGTACGCATAACAATTTATAACTGTTGAATGCGAGGGTAAAGCACTGCAAATCTGATGATGATGTGGAAACTGCTTGTGACTAGAATACACTAGTAGTAGGAGTAAAAGTGGTATTAAGAGAAGTAGTAGTAGCTGAGCAAGGATTTAAAATACAGAAAATGTTTTCTCCATAAAGGATTAAATAACTTTAAAAAAATTTACTGAATAAAATGGGTCTTAAAATAAAGTTCGAAATATAGCAATTATATTTCGTTTTTATAAAACTGGGAAAATCTTTTCACAACTTTTGCCCCAAAGCAAACAAATATTTGCTTCATCCTGGCACAGTAATGGTAGCTACTCGACATGCTTATCAGCTTATTGAGTGCAGCAAGCCGCACTTGTAAAAAACTAGCCCCATTTACCAAACCGAAGCCCCATTCAGCTAGAAGGTCGTTGCACTCTCCTTGACAGACAAACAGACAGACTGAGTGACGCGTTCTCGACTGATGGTTGCTGGTTGTTGGTTGAGTCAAATGTGGAGCAGCAGCATCAGCATCAGCAGCAGCAGCAGCAGTAGAAGTAGCAGGAAAAAGGACGACATAGCCCAAAGAAGCATTCAGCAGCTGCTACGCATGTAATTTGTCAGACAGATTTCTTTTAACGTCTGCCAAGGCTCCACGCCCACTCCCATGCCGACAATCGACACCAGCACACACGAGGACATTGCAACCAAAATGTTTCCTTCCATCACGGCTGACTGGCTGCCATTTGGATATGCTTTTTGAGCCGGGACATCCAGGACTTAGGACACGACAAAAGGAACAACAGACATTAACATTTCAGTGCAAATGATGTGATAAAATGTAAGAAACCAATAGTTAAGTGTGGACGACCAACAGATGCCTTATATTCTATTGCTATCCAACACAAGGAAATGGGAAAATGATATTTCCAAACATTTTTAGTGAAATTTGTTTATTTTCTATCTAGGAGAAGAAATTACACTTCAAATATATTGATGGACAGACAGTCAGCAATCACGCAGCCATTATTCCTGATCAAGAAAAATCTCCATAAGCTTAACCTTGTACCTTCACTAAAGCAACCCATCTGGGTACAGGGTAACAAGTAAATAAGGGCCACAATCGACAGCAGCTCGGGGAAAAAAAACCAAAGACCACACTTCAACGAACCTGAAAGCCAAATTCCAGGGTTCAAATCTGCTTGACAAAGTGCATAGTAAATGTGTATAATTTGATGAAACCGGCGCCTGCCGTAAACCCTCCTTCCCTCCATCCACATATCCGCATCAGGCAAATAGTCAACGCAAATAAATAAGCAAAGTGACAAAATTTCCGTTCATGTCAAAGGCATGCTTACGCTTTAAAGATGATGCTGAACATAGAAAACATTGAGCAACTGGGCTAGAAAAATGTTTTTCTAGTTGAGTTGTTTTTCTTATAGAGTTTCCCAAGTCTTACTAGATTAGAGCCTGGTTCCGCAAATACTGAAGCAAGATTTTTTCTTCATTTTTTTCACATTTTGAAAATTATATCTAAAGGGACAAAAATTAATCCAAAATTATAATTCAGCTTACATCAACAATGCAAAACAGTTCCATTCACTTTCTAATTCAACCCAAGTTTCTTGTGTTTAATAGAATTCTAATTACTTGACTCTTCATTAGGCTAGTTCTCAGAATAATTATAATTGTATCCATGTATATCATGTATTTATGCATATTATTTGTCATATAAGCACTTTGGGTACTCATCACTTATTTAACGGTTGCACCCGCCGACAGTTAATGAGATATTCAAAGCTGCTGCTGAAAACTTTTGAAATTTTGCCCCACTGCAGAAACTTTTGCAATTAATTACGAGGAGACCTTTAAACCGATCTATGAACGGGATTTGAAGGGTAGGTTGCACGTGGCTGGTGGCAGCGGCAATGATATACTTGAACTATTATGTATTAAAGCTTTGGCGTCGAATGTAGGGCAATTAGATAAGATAAGCACATTCGAGCTACCGCAATAAGTTGCGACTCGTAAATGAATATTGAAATGCAGCCAACGCAAGCGCAAATAAGGGCAGCAGGAATCTAGAGGAATGCAACAAAGAGCTGAATAATATCCAGCTGTGCATATTGGAATACAGACGTTAACTTTCAAGGCAAACATTTCAACATGGCCTACTTGTCCGAATTAATGAGACACGAACCACCCAGACGCCAATAATGTATTAGACGATAGACAAGTAATGAGAAGTAATGAGAATCTATAAGCCATTCTGCCCAACTGATTATATGACCCTCAATAAATGACTTATTCGCAGTTGAAAGGGTTCCTTGAAGGCTAGAAGCTGCCATGTGCTAAAGTGGCAACAGAGTGTTTGAAAAACTATACAGATGGAGCAAAATGCAAAAACAAAGTAGAGTTTTTGCTTTCCTTGCCATCATTGTTTTATGTTTTTTAGCATAACCAAACAACGATGGCAAGAAAAGCAAAGAAGCCAAAAATATGTCTTAAAAGTGTTGGAAAAAAGCTAACAAAAACCTGTGCTAGACAGAAAACCGAAGAGCAGAAAATGTCCTAAAATATGATGTGAGAGGTTCTTATGCATACGACAGCGGGAAAAACGTTATGTAGATACTTACAGAAACTTTCTGAAATGATTTTTTAAATTAAATTCCTCAGTAAATGAATTCTTAAATTGGTTGAAAGTTCATGATAACATTATTTAAAGGGTCCTTCTGCAAAGAATCCAAGGCATCGTAAAATACCTCTACCTTTATTTTTCTATATCGTAGTTTTTGTAACTCTGGCAAAGAACACACTGCACTGCTTCCTATTGTGATTCTTAGAGTGGAATGAAGCATTTCACTGCCACTCTAAAATGAAATGGAAATAGTTTGGCAATATTAAGATCTCTTGTGGTTAATAAGCATGTGGGGAACGTCAACATTTTTAAAACAAATTTCTAAGAATTCTTCAAGTCATGCCAGTGCACAGTGAACATTACGTCCCCTGTTGTCGCACCTGCCTGCACATGCAGAGCCAAACCAACTAAGTTTCTTTTTTTTTTTTTGCCTTCAAACTTGCCACAACTTTTTCATCAAGTTGTCGTCAACCATTTGCACCACCCAACGCTGCAGTTTGCAACTGTATCCAGTTACGATAGAGCTCCCAGCCCGTTGCCATGATTAATGTTCAAATTAAACAACGCCAGGCTGACGTTAATGAC
Organism: Drosophila ezoana; assembly: GCA_035045725.1. NCBI lineage: Eukaryota > Metazoa > Arthropoda > Insecta > Diptera > Drosophilidae > Drosophila > Drosophila ezoana. The sequence goes on along the minus strand of JAWNOU010000177.1, from coordinate 4,174,569 downwards.
GACAAAAGCGAAGCAACGACAACAATAGAGCTAACAAAAAAATATGGAAAAAAACGTAGCTGAAAAGCCAGGCAAAGTGCTCGTCACATAACAAAACTGAAAAAATATTACCATAAACAACAAAGGGTTACATGATGATAATGAATGCCCAACAGTCGGGTGACTCAGTGCCGTATTGGGGAATCAAGTAAACCCAATATATTTGCATTAAAACTATCTAAACGTAGCAATTATTATCACAGCTCTTGCTTCGAAAATTACTATAATTTGTATTTGATACAGTATTTTAATATATAGCGCCAAATTTAGCTACATCAATCACATGAAATCCTGATCAAATAAATACTCCATTAGTTGTGTCAGATATTATAGAGTTCGATTAGTTTTCATCTGAAATGCTCTAGACCCGCCTGCCCACCGTCCATATGAGTCATGCGATCAATTTCGTTCCGCTTCCGATTCGATTTCGCAATTCAATTAGCGACCCAATGACGAAATGAATGATTGTCCATGAAATGGAGGTGACAGACAGAGTCCCCCGTCAACTTAGTCATTATTGATTAGATTTTCTGGATTGAAACCAAAAAAAAAAAGAGAAAAGACTCCAACATCGGTGTGCAGCGCTGATATGATACGATATGGGTTATGCAGCACTGTTTGTGCCGTCATGAAAAAATATCAATTAATTAATGGCATGATTTAGTGTTAATTGAGCGTCAATGCATTATATTATGGATGTATGTGTACAGGCGTCACTCGTAGCCCTCCCTGGGAGCTGCCATCTTTGCCCGCTCTCACTACACGCTTGGCTGCTGCTGTAAAGTAATCAATTTAAATTGGATGTACATCATATTTTCATTGCTTCTGCTTAAATGAACTCATAAAATAATTGAACAACAAATGGCTGCAGGGAGTAGTAGGAGGGCGTGTTGCGTGCATTGTCTAGGTTGGTCATGGCTACAAATATTAAAAATACTTCAATGAGCAATGTGAGAAAAAGCAAACAATACAAACAACATAGCTGAGTGCACAAATTGGATAAACAAAAAAGGGGAAAAATTAATAGAAATCGACTTCGAAATATCCTCACAAACTAAATATTAGTTTGTATTGGATTTAATTCAGTTGATAAAACTCATAATTTGATTAGATGACCACTAAAATACATATGCATGGAACACAAAAGTACACTAAATGACATAAATATTGCTGTAAAGTGATATTCAATTGCTGTGAATATATTGGAATTATTATGGGTGATAAAAATATATCTTAGAAGAAAAAATTTCCCTTTTACTGAAGTAGAGTTTATAGCCATACAGCACCAAAGACAGTTGATAAAATTGGAAAGAAGGGTGTAGCTTATAACTATTATTAAGAACAATGAACAGTTCCTTTTGTTTATTTTCTTTATCAGCCACTTGTAACTGTGACATACGCATTGTGCGCCAAATTAAACATTCCCAATTTCGGCCAATCGATTGCTGGGTATACAAACTTGGCGGACTGTCATAATTAAATGGATAAATAACGCCGATGGCTGACTAAGTGCATGAAAGCATTGTTGACCGAGTGCCATTGAGCAACACCAAAAAACACGACAACAACAACAACAACAACAATGCATATGTTGCTATTATAATTAATTGGCAATTCATGTTGCTAATTGCATTTCTTGTTAAGCGTCAAACGACTTTCGAACTGGACAATTTGCTTTGACTATCGCTTGATTTGATTTCGGTTTATTTATATTATTTTTTTTGATGTTGAGTCAGCTGTAAATATCAACACTGCATAAATACAAATTGATGAACTGACTGACTGACAGGCCGACTGAGAGATAGACAGTCAGGTGGGCATTGGACAACATAAAAGGCGCCACGTGCCGAGCATTTTTCCTGTTTATTCCAGTCCGATAATTACACTTGAAATAATATTTGCAACTAGGTAAATAGCATTTCCAAGCAAGTGCGATTGAAACGGAAATCAAAGCAAGCTAGTATTTGATAAGGCAGCAAAAAGCAAAAGAATACTCAGAGCACGGGGCGTATGATTGATTTTGCAGATATTTGAACTGAAAGGCAAACAAAACATTCATATCTCAAATAAAGAACTTATTTACAGAAGTTATAACTTTTAAAACATAACTTATAATGAGCTTATATGTTTACATTTAACTAACTACAATTAAAAAGTTACATAATGTAAATACATTCAAATAGTTGGTAAATGTATGAAAAGTTTGTATTGCAAAGTTGCACTGATTTGAAACAATCATAAAACACGAATACTTTGTGCGCATAACAAAATATGGTACGCTTCGGAAAATACAAAAACAATAAAATCAAAGCCATCGCCACTAAACCTTCAACAAAACCAAGCAAAGAGCTGTCAACTATAACACAATGTAAAAATTCAACAGCATCCAATTAAAACGTGGCTTAATTTTCGCTTTTGTCAAAGCCATAGAAACCAAAATAGGCGAATGACAAAAGCTTTTACATTGTGGCAACAATTGCAAACTATGTATGTGTGCGTGCTCAACCGCGTGCCACGCCCACTAGTCGTCAATATAAGGCCAGTGTAACATATGGAATGAATGCGCTTCGCTCAATTATGGAAGTCAGATCCAAAAATGGTGTTAAAATTTTCGAACGGAACTATCGAACCGTGAGCCATGAACAATAAACATAGCCAGCAGACGGGCGGCTATTAGGCCGAGGGCGTGGCAATATATTGCTGCTAATTTATGCAAATTGCGTTATGTGGGGGTCCGACTGGTATTACGCACACACACACACAGCCACACAGTCAAAGTGCACTGCGGGGGATGCATTCGTTAAGCGCCTTAAATAATACCACAAAATTCTAACTTTGGCCATGTTGTCCTAGTTGTTGCTGGTGCTAATTAACCTAGAAAGTATTAATTTATTAAATGATAGATGGGATTTGCACTTATTCCTAGTAAATAATATACGACTTAACAAGAAAATGGCAAGTCAAATTTATAGTATATTTTACGAGTCTTCGCCAAACTTTTAATACACTCTTAGCTCGTAAACATAAACCAATTCGAAATAAATTTAAGATAAGTTTTACAAGGAAATTAGTATTCCATAACTTGTGATCACTGACAAATTAGCAGGTCCATTAAAACCTTGAATATGGAAAATGTTTCCTGCTCGGCAAAAGCTGTTCCGTTAATGTTCCCTTGATAAATCACTTGGCAGCGCCTCTCATAGGCACCTTAGATTAATACGCCATGGAGTAGGAGGCCATAGAACCATGAACAATGCGGGGATATATCGGGCTTAAGCCTGCAGTTGAAACCACTAGCCCACAAAGGCAGCAACAATGCCAACCACATCAAAGGGTGGCCAAAGCTAAATTTGGGTTTCATTTCGTTATCCGACAAAAGGTGCAAATGTGTTCGCAAATGTGTCTGTTAAAAGCCAAAAGCCACTGCCTATGATATATGAGGGTGCGTGTGAGAGTGGGAGCTGAGGTGTAACTGGGTGAGCATCATAAATAAAATGAGCAGTCCGGCAGAGTAATGGTAAAAACCGCAGGACTCTCCAACTTGGACGTAGCTGCAGTCGGTTAACGATGTGTGAAAGTCCTCACATACATAATTGCTCGGACAGGATGGGGACTAACTAACAATGTCCTCTGCTTTTGGTCAATGGGGACAAAAGTCTGTAAAATAACACGAGGAACAGCCGCTATGGGAACAAAACATGCAAGACACTAACCATCTGACTAAAACCTACCCTTTGAAAGCTGCGAATAATATCATACTTATATAGATATAGAAAAACATAGACATAAATGTGTAATAGGGAAAGATTTCAACCTTTTCCACGGTTAAAAAATATTTTAAAAACCACAGCCAAAACGATTCTCTTGAATTTAGGTAACTTTGGCTTGATATAACATTTTATGGACATCTCTATACTCAATTTATATATGAATGCATTTACGTTTGTATGTATATAAATATTTGAATGCACCTCAGCAAATACCTTCAACCCTTTTAATATATGTATGTACATATATACATGCATGATCATAACGCATGCATGTAAGTATGTTATCTAGTACGTAAACAAAGTTTAACACCCGCTGCGTTTCAAATTAAAAAAAAATAAAGAAATTGCACCCCTATGCGATTCTTATGAATTTAAGTAACAGCCTTGTACTTGCCTGCTTTGACATGGGTGTTGTGTTGTGTCGAATGGCTTTTATTGTATGGAAGTGTGTATGTACGTAGGCAAAAATTTACTTCCCACTGGCCTGAAAATATATTAAAGTCTGTTTTAATTTAAAACAGTCGGCCTATGTTATAAGTATCTTTGTAGTAGTAGTAAGTACCTTTGTATACAAAAACTGGGAGACGTCTCCATATATGCATTACGCAATTCATGACCTAACCGAAACACCCTCTGCAAGGATGTAAGCATTACAACTTCAGGTGCAAACACTTTAAGCTTGTAAAATGTAACAATATAATCATATTCCTCTGACCAACAAGCTATTTGACATTTAAGAGTACAAGTATATCCGCAAAACTAAGTTGCGAATATTGTTTTGTTTTTATCAAGAGCCCAGCAGAGTAGCACATCCTAACCAAAGGTGTCCCAAAGATTAAGTGCGGTTAACATTTGGCAAACAGTGAGAAAGGGCGAGCAGGTCAGAAGGTGAGAGGGGGGGATCCTGAAAGGACGCATTGGCTTTTGTTTATGTTGCACTTTACACTCGGCAGGCCGCACACTCCATAAACATAGCCCACACCAAGTGCACTTGTCATGCAGCCCAACATGTTGACTGGGTGTTGTATGTTTTAGGTGATATGGATGGAGTTGGAGGTCGGCATGCAAATTTGTTAGCCATATTTGCAAACTCTTACCCCTGAGGGTGTGCGTGTGTGTTTGCGTGTATTTGTTATTGTTGTTTATGTATTGTTGTACTTGTTGTTTATCCAAAAATTATACGCCTCACTTGCCGCCTCGTCGTGTATTCCGGCGACTAGAAAGCAGCTAAACATTTGCCAAGCTGTTGACTACCCAGCAATTGCAGCCTCCCTCCTTTCGTCGACTATCCTGCCCAGGCCCACAATGTCTTTTGAACGTAATAGAATTTGCCACGCTGTTAAACTTGCTCTGCGGACTGTACTCTAAATTTGTGGCATTATCCGCACGCGTGCTACAACTTGCAACTTTTTAGTATGTGCCAATGTAGTCCACCTCCCCCCAGCTAAGCTAAGCTGTCTGCGGTGAGGTGTGGGTAGTTGGTAATGACGAAGTTTTATCCAAACTTTTAATTAATTAAGTGCACACTTTTCAGTTTTAAGTTTCTTTGCTGTGGTCCATAAATCAAATCAATCGATTGCGCACTTAGAAGTTAAAACTACTTTTCAATCAAATCGTTGTGAAGTGTTCAAATCAGAGAGTTTAACAACCATTAAGAACAGCAGAAAATAGCAATAGAATGCTGAGTAACCAAATTGATTACGTGGTGAGTTCCATATAAAATTATAGAAGGTATTAAGTTAAGTTGCGAAATTAATTTGAAAATAATGATAGACATCGTCTCTATAATACATTAGGAAGAATATAAAAAAAATCAACTCTTGATTGCAATGATAAAAGACAGATAGCTTTGACAATTGTGAAACTCAGTCATTGTGAAAAGGGACTTAGATAAACTCGAAACTTATCCTGATATACCTCTTGCGACACCAATAACATTTAGTGCTCTTTGCTGTGGCTTATGCGATAGTTTTTCCGCTTTAACAGCTCTGCGCTGCTTCGGTGCATGTTTCCAAGTTAAACTGCTGCTTTATAGCCCTTCGCCACATCATCATGCGCAGCAGCAACATTACCAGCCAGTGTCCAGACACAAGCTGCACCGCATACGACTTTGCCACAGACTAGGAGTTGGTAACGGAGCAAGGGTGACTCTCATAAACTGCATAAATTTTTAATAAGCGCATCACACAAAATGCGACCAAGGGATAAAGTTTACAACAACAACGACGTTGAAAGCTGCGAAGGGAGCTGCAGATGCACATTCCTGTGGTCTGGCACTGCCTGAGTCAGCATCCAAAAATGGCCACTTGAAGCTGCCTCTCGTCAGCTGGAATCTAAAAGTGCAGCAATGATTGCAGCACATATTCTATTTGCCTGTCAAATGGCAGCCAATGTGCTAAGTGTAGTGGACAGTCCTGCAAATAAGCTTAAACCGTACCCGCACACGCACATTCAAACGCAGCCGCACCCTCTTTGCCTGTTCAGCTAAGGGCTGGTGCAATTTGTGCCCGAATTGCGGTTTCAGATAACAGCAACAATTACTGCAACAGCAGCAGCTAACGTTGCCTGCACTTTGCCATTTGATAGCACAATAAAGGCAAAACACCATTCAACAGATACCAATGCGATAGCAGATATACCACAAAACAACGCGGAGACAGGTGTAAAACTAAAGCTGTTAAAACCCTTCAACAAACTGTCAAACCAGTTACAACACACCGCACAGTAACAATCTGATGCGGACGGGAAGGTAAATAAGCTGCCCAATTCCCTACAGTTGCGAGCATAAAAATCATGGCTTAATTCAACATTCGCTATGTTGATTCTCTCAGACAACAAAACTGAATACCTCGTTGGTCCATAACATGCGACAGTAATTATCTTATATTTTTTAATTGTCTATGGCAAAGCAACAGTATATTCTCCGTCCATAAATTTATGTTGAAAAGGATTTGGAGTTTTATTCACAATTCCCCAGAATAGCATAACCGAAAAGCGTAAATGCGATTTTAAGTTCTTAATTCCCAGAATTTTATGTATATAACAAGAGGTTCTAGTCGGGAGCTCCCGACTAGGGGATACCCTGAACCCTCATATTCCAACACCAAATGCAGCTCGCGCTAATAGATAAAGAGTAGCGGGGAGGTAGCGATAGGTAAAAAAAGAAAGATACTTGATATATATATACTTTTCTAGAAGCTACATGTCAAGTTTGGTGACTCTAGCTCTTATTATTTACAAAAATTGCTTAAAAACAGGATTTCGATATACATATCGATTACTTTGAAATGGAGTAAGTTATCGATTATCGGAAACAAACTCGATCTGCGCAGGCACTAGGAGCACCTACATCTAAAATTCAAGTCTCTAGCTCTTATAGGTTCTTATAGGACGGACGGACGGACGGACAGACGGACATGGTTAGATCGACTCGGCTATTGATGCTGATCAAGAATATATATACTTTATGGGGTCGGAGATGCTTCCTTCTGCCTGTTACATACATTTGCATTTTGCACAAATACAATATACCTTTTTACCCATTTTCAATGGGTTCAGGGTATAAAAATAGTTACCCTAACACGTGCAGTTTTTCCACTCTACTCCTGTTTGCAATGAAACTAAAATAATATACATAATTTTATTAAAAGCGATTTTGCATATCAGTATAAAATAGATGAAATATTCTCTTTAAAAACATAATTAAGATTATCCTACATGTAATGCGAAACTAGCCCGTTTTCATAACTGAATTTGTTTGCGATGCAAATTTAAAATATTTTCTCATAAATACTTAATTAAATACAAAAAAAAGCAGGAATGTCAAGAATTTGTACATGGTAATTTAATGCACCCCCTGTGAACGTGCCGTTAATTGATTGCACAACAAAATCCTGCAGCCGCACACGCACCCGGAACCGTCAGCTATCGTCAATTGCAGGCGATTTATATCCGAGAGTGCAAGGAGGTGTCGGCAACAGCGAAATTTAAAACCGAATATCGAGCCAATTCGTTGGTTGTCTCTTCAATCAGGCTACAAACAGAACTACATGCATGGCAATTTATTCAGTTTCGATTTAAGTGTTCAATTTAACAAGCAAAACTAGGAAATACCCTTTATCAAGCAAATGAAGTGCATCTGGAGATGTATACTATATATACTATAACATATAATAGTCAATTAAAGAGAAGACAGAATACACCTCTGATATTAACATACATATGTCCAAATAGTTGCTCTACAAAAGGACTACAAACCAAATATGCGGCTGTACGTACAGCCTTATGACATATGCTGGACACTTTAGCATAGCACAGTTTCTGTTTAAATCCATTGTTTTGCTGGTTCTTGATAATATTATTGTTTAATTTCTCACTTTCATTTAGTTTCATGGCAAAAGGCAGTGTTGAATTTTCAATTGCATAACTTAAGGCGACAACTGGCTATCTAAATGTTTGAACTTTCTGTAGTGTCTTGTGGCTTGGAATGTTTTCCCAACACTTGAAATTAGCTCGCAATTTACGCTTTATGCATTAACCTGCCAATCCCAAATGCTATCTTAATATGAGCCGAACAACAGAAATTAGTTTACATGATATCGAGCTAACAACAATGTTTACGCAATGTGAAATATGCCGCAAATTAATTTGCAAGTCAAAACATGCTCCTTAGCCAATATGTTTGGATTGTGGCTAATGTGCAAGGCAAATTGAGCTTAGTATCGATACTAAAGGCCACTTCAGATGCAACAAAACTGAGCAGCTTATGTAGCTATACATGAATGTGAATACATGAATATATGTTTTATATAGTTTATATTATTAAGAACGCCACGAGCCATGTTGTTTGTCTTAACGCCTGCGATGCATATGATCGAAGAGCATTTAGAGAAAATATTTTCAGCTTATATTTGCATAGATTGTGCTTTATTATCTTATGCAAAACAAGCTTTGTTTGTATAAGAAACAATGTGCGCAGCAGTTACAATATTCTTGTCATTTACTTCTTCTTGTCCAATGTTAAATAATGCATTATTCGATTTAAATTTAAATGTTAATTGCATTTAAGAAATCAAATTTCTTAGAAGCCATCGAATCATTTTTCTCCGATTGAGCGAAACAAATTGCGTGTTTGTGCCAAGTTAATTGTGCGCAATTTTTATGCATTTCGCTGGCGGCAAATGATTTATTTATTTTCCCCTGAATTTCGGCAAAAGTTGAAGGCGAGAAATCAAAGCAACGGCAAAGTTGCACTTGAAAGTTTTCAAACTCTGCGCGATTGAATTGTGGAATCTGTGGAAGCAGCGCCAGAAGCAATGCTCAATACCACATTAGTCCGACGCCGAAGTTTGTTATGAAATCAATAATTTGTTAACGAGTTTCGTGCCAAGCCAGTTTTAGATCAGTTTTTTCTTTAGTCTACAAATTCGTCAGATCTCTAGAGATTTCAACTTGAAAGAGTAATAACATAAAACAAAGTAATTACAAAAATTGAAGATATAAAGACAAACTTAAACTTAAAGTAAAAAGCTGCATTTATTATTATTTTTTTCTTTCCCCTTAAAGTAGAAATACTTTAAAATACATTCTCTTTAAATATGCCTATCATTTTTAATTTACAATATATGTATATATATATTGCTTAAAGGATTTATTTTCTATTTCTATCGCAGCCCAAGTTCTTTTTATTAAAAAAAAAAACAAAATAACCTTGATATATTCAAAACAAAAATGTTGCTTTTAGAGAACAATTAAAAATTAATATAAATAATGGAAAATAATAATCGAGAATCCGGCTTAGGGATTTCTACGTTAGTATTGCCTTAAACAAGGACCTCAGTAGCTACTGCTGTTTAAAAAGTAGGGATAATAGTTATCAATGCTTTAAATCATAATAATATTTGCAAATAAAATAAACACATCTATTATGCTACCTGCTCAGCGACAGATGGGCCCTTAGCTAAATGCAATTAACTAGACTTCCAAAGAAAACTTTCATAATAATGCAAGTCATATATATGATGGTCTATGTTTAGACCACAATCGACGGCATTAATAAATATGCAATGTATAGTATTTAAAATAACAGGCACAACGTGAGGCTTGCGCAAATGTTGATTCAATGGAAACGTCTAACGAGCAATTTACATTTATTTTCCAGGCTAAATAACAAACCGAATGCTGACCATGTTTGCAAGATTGCAAATGACACAACAACAATAAGGCTAGAAACCGCAGCAAACTATATACATATATACATATGTATTTATGTAGAGAATATTAACTTTTCAGGACAAACATGTGGCTATTGATTGTGGGCCTTCATTTGGTCGGCGGCAGCCCACTAGCAGCAACGGAGTCACAGCCAGAGTGGCTGTTAACGGGAAACACAAGCACAGCTCCATACAACTATCCCAATGATACCATCTATAGCACACACTCCAGCGAGTACTTGCCGACCACGGGCAGCTCCATTCACAGCACGGATCTGCCCACCTATCAGCACTGCATTGCAACACGCAATTCGTTTGCGGATTTGTTCACGGTGGTGCTGTACGGTCTGGTTTGTATTGTGGGCCTGTTCGGCAACACGCTGGTGATATATGTTGTATTGCGCTTCTCCAAAATGCAGACCGTGACCAATATCTATATACTCAATCTTGCCATAGCCGATGAATGCTTTTTAATTGGCATTCCGTTTTTGCTCTACACGATGCGCATTTGCAGCTGGCGTTTTGGGGAGCTTATGTGCAAGGCGTACATGGTGAGCACCTCGATAACATCGTTCACATCCTCCATCTTTCTGCTGATCATGTCCGCGGATCGCTATATAGCTGTATGCCATCCGATATCGTCGCCGCGCTATCGCACCCTACACAATGCCAAGTTGGTGTCTGCGCTGGCATGGAGCACCTCGGCGGTGCTGATGCTGCCTGTGATGCTTTATGCCAGCACAGTGGAGCAGGAGGATGGCATCAACTACTCATGCAACATAATGTGGCCCGACGCATACAAGAAGCACTCAGGCACCACCTTCATACTGTATACCTTCTTTCTGGGATTTGCGACACCCCTGTGCTTCATACTCAGCTTCTATTACTTGGTCATCCGAAAGCTGCGTTCGGTGGGACCCAAGCACACTACCAAGTCCAAGGAGAAGCGTCGCGCCCATCGTAAGGTAACGCGTCTGGTGCTGACCGTCATCACAGTCTACATCTCCTGCTGGCTGCCGCATTGGATGTCCCAATTGGCGCTGATTAACTCAAATCCGGCGCAGCGTGATTTGTCACGGCTTGAGATACTCATATTTTTGTTGCTGGGCGCTTTGGTCTATTCAAACTCGGCGGTGAATCCCATACTCTATGCATTTCTCAGCGAGAACTTTCGCAAGAGCTTCTTCAAGGCCTTCACCTGCATGACCAAGCAGGACATCAATGCCCAGCTGCAGCTCGAGCCCAGCGTGTTCACCAAGCAGGGTAGTCGCCGGCGTGGCGGCTCCAGACGCCTGTTGACAACTAATCCGCAACAGCAGCAGGAGCAACAGCCGCCGCTTCTGGCGCTTCACGTGGGCAACAATAACTCATCGACAACCACGTCATCGACGACAACAGCTGAAAAAACTGGTTCCACAAATGCTCCAAAGTCGTGTAGCTCCAATGGTAAATTGGCAGTGCCCGGCTCCGCCATGGCGCCCGAAGCAGAGAATCTGATAATCTGTCTAAGCGAACAGCACGAAGCGTTTTGCACAACGACGCGGCGGGGATCGAGTCTGGTGCAACAAACTGATCTATAAAACTGGTCAATGAGTTTTAATGTGTACTTAATTAAAAGAAAAGCTCTGATTAAACGTATGAAGATATGTGAGTACTATATTTAACTAATGAGCTTAGGCATTTAAATATTTACTAATTTTTTCTACTAAATGTGTGTGGTACAAACTTTCACTTTCTCACAAACAGTATTATAAGAGAATCCCACAAGTAGTCAACCATAAACCCAGGCTACGGCCCTTAGCTTTTCTTAGTTTTTTAATCAAATATTAAATACTTCAAAACATATTTAATACGACGAATTTTCTGCAATAATTTAAGATTAGAAGTAAGTTTTAAATTTAAATTCAAGGGGCTTTTCTTTGAAAGCTGCATTAGGCCAAGAACATATAAATGTAATAGAATAAAGTTTAAATAAATTATTTAAATGTGCTTTTAAGTGTATAAGCAAATATAAATTTTAAAAATATATATTAATTTAACGTATGGTACCCCGGGGCTGCCCTACCGCTGCAACTCAAGAGATAAAGGATTCCACGTAGCCTGCCGGACAAATAAAATGCATTAACAACGTAATCCAATCAGCGCAGTAATGAAATGTTGAGTGCCTGTCACACTACCAGGAGGACGCAACCAAAATGCAGTGCAAAGCAAAAATGCACTATATTGCTCTTGGTTACTCTGGCTTATTCCGGCCCTACCCCACCCTGTTTGGTCCTAATACGCTGCGTACATGGGTCACGTTTTATATTTCACGGCATTTACAGATTTGTCGCACATTCGCATTGCAGTGGCGCCCATCTGATGTTAGCAGATTTTCACCAACACACGTTTCAGATTGTTCCACAATTGTCTGACCTAATGGGGCGCTGCTCATTGACTGGTTGTGTACAGTGAAAACTCGCCTAAGGGACGTTCGTATTATGCAGACACCGCTGTGGACAGGATACTTTATCCTAAACCATGTTATTGTATAATATTATAAATCAGACGGACACTCCTCTTGAGTGGCAAAAATAACCCGATGATGACTGTCCGCCCAAGCGAGTTTTCACTGTAGTTGGTGTGCGCCATAAACGACATACTTTCCTTTGTCTAGCCATTTAGTTTGGCCTGGGTTGCCCACAAGGATATCTTATGGTCTGCGGCATATACTATACAATTACTTTACCTTCGTCGTCCCACCGCAAAAGGAATTCGTCTTGTGGTCAATCAGCAAAGCGTCAAACATTCCACAATGTCAATCACAGGTGTAATTTAATTTAACAGAAACTTACCACAAGTGGATGCAGTACATAAATCACAATATTCAACTTGCCGAAAGTAATCAACTAATTAAAAAGACACACAGCCGCAATGCAGGTAATCCACATCTGAGTTGATTCGAGTGTGAACTGACAAATTATAGTTAATTAGTTTTCAGGAGACAAAGATTGCAGTCACCCCACAGGGCAGAACTATCGATTTTTGGTCTGTTTTGTTGTGGATCGCAACGAAAATGTCTGGATTTGAGATGAGTCCACATTTTTTAATGCAGATCAATGGTGTTGGCCCTTGTGATCCAAACGCACCAAGTGCCTTAAAAATGTTCAAGGATTAGGTCGAGCTAGAACTATTTTTGTAAGCTTGACAATTTCTTTTGCCGTAGCTCGGCGAGATCCTTAAGGATAGTGGAAGAACATGCCTTTTTTAAACTCGCAACAAGCAGGAATATAAATTGGTGTTTAACGATTTAACAGGATGTGACTAGTGAATTATAGAGGTTGGTCAGAAAAGAGGGTTCTCATCCTTCTGAAGTTTATTATTGAATATGGCACAAGTGGGATGAGAGGCCTTCTTCTTTGCTTGTGTTTAATCATTTTTATTGACCAGTACCATCCATTGGCAAAGGATATTAAAATCGTCGCTTTAGATTCTGAGATATTATGGATTTTCGGATGTTGCCCTTTGGGAAGCAACTGATCATTTGACATGTGCTGAATTCTTAGTTGACCTCAGAATTTTAAAATAAAATTCGACATCATGTCCTTTGAAAATGCGCAAGCATGTAACCGAATGAAGGCAACCTGCTTATTTGTATATGCTTATACAAAATAAATCCCAGTTATCCAAGCACAGCATCCTGTTATTCTCTCAGGGCAAAAGGCAAAGTGCCAGCGCATTCAAGAGTCAAGAGTAATAATAAAGAAGCTGAGGTGCAATAGAAAAATAACTTCGAAAGGTGAGGTAGCTAACAGAAACACCAAGAAACCAAGTTGCACAAGTGAATCCTGACAAATTTGCACTCAAAAAACTTGCACAGTTGTTAAGCTGCCACAAACCCCGGCTGCCCTCGCACCTGTGAACAAGCCCGCAATACACAGGAGCTCAAAGTGCGGCTTAGTCGTTTTGACGATACTTACAATTTCAAAGATTTCCCCCATATTTAAAGTAACATTTATTTTCACTCTACCACCAGGTAGTTGTATGCTTATATTCCAGAGCAGGTTGCGAAATTGGTGTGGAAAATCTTACTGCAGACTTTCTGTTGGCACGCTGCGGAGCATAAATCAATGGCAGCATTGGCAAAAGGCTGGAAGCCAAGTTTCTAAACTTGATTTAATGCCAGTGCAGAGCTTACTATATATGTACAGCAAGCTGCGGGATCTAACTTGAATAACGCCGTCTTAAAAGCATTTGCCTGACTTGAAGGCCATCGATATAAATCAATAAAAATATTTTTAACCTTAAAGTTTTAGTAAGGGTTCAATAAACTCGAGGCCCTTTGCGAATAAGCCAAAAGCGGATGCCATTTTTATTATAACATGGAAACTAGAGAATTTAAGGTGTGCGTATTATGAATTACGATATAGTGCCAAATTTAAAAGACTTTAAACCATCCCCAACGCTTGTAAGTTAACTTGCAGAAATTTGGTACACTTTTTACTCCCTTTTCTGCTTATTGTGTGATTTTATCAAATGAACCAAGATGGAGTTGTCCTTTTTTATTAAAGCCTATCAATCAAAATTTGGGTGTGCTTATGCAAATACATTAAACGGCTTGCCCTGATGGTTGACTGACTGATTACCGTGTGTTTAAAATACATACATATGTGTTATTAGTGTACGGTATTTTTCTGCTTCGATGCAAAACAGAAACTTATTTTTAAATGTCAACGCTCCATGCGATTCTCTTAAATAACAATCTAAGTTGGCTAACTGTTGGTCAACTTTAAAGAATTTTATTCTACTTCATTTTATTCTACTTTCCTTCTCCGTTTCACACTTAAACTTACGAAAACTTTATTTCTGTATCGCCACATACACATTTTTGTATTGTGTTGTGTATATAGTAAAAAACATATATTTTATTTATTATCATTATCCTATTTAATAATCTCACGCTAAGTTTTTTCAAAAATTGTGCCAATTAACATTGTTTAAATGTTTCCCAAGACTCAACTTTCATTAACACTTCTGCAGCACTTGGTTATGTGAATAGGGCAACTTAATGTACTACCACACACAGACACACAAATTGAGGGGTAGCTTTCAGTGTCGCGACTCAAACAATAAAAAGCGAGCAAAATGTGATAAACATCTTTATGCCATGTCGAGTGAGATACAACCAAAACTTGATCCTGCCCCTCGCCACGTCGCAGCCCAAGTATCCCACGCACGTAGTCAACGCATTTTAATGGAATTTGTACTCTTGTTGGCTTTTCGCTGAATTTCCATGGCAAAAGCGTGAAAATATTTGCATAGTTCGGGCAAAGTGCAAGGAATAACAATAAGAAAGGTTCAGAATTATATTTAAACGAAAAATGTTTGAAGAAAAAGGGTTATGCGAACTTGAAATGGAATTAGAGCTTCAGCTGGAACTTGGGCTGGCCACAACTCTAAGCCTTCAATTGCAACTGCCGGAATTGGTTAGGAAGCACTGTCAAGTTATGAGATCATGTCCATAGCTCCGGTTACTAACTAAATGCCAATTTACGTTGCCAGCTGCTGCAGTGTTGCTCGGCTGTGGCTCTAAGCGGGTAAGCCTGATTCGTTTCTGCGGTTGCAATTTTCTATGCAATTACTGAAACGAAGAGTAACGAAACTTGTGTAATTGATATATGCGGTTGCAAGTGGCAACTTTCTAATGGAGCTGCCTGCTTGCCTGCCTGCCAGCAGCATCATCGACTGCACGAAAAGTTGGTCAGTGCCAAGAAGCTGGCAGTGTTGCATAGCGCCACAAAGTCTGCGGTTTTGGGAAGCGCTTGCTGCCAAAATTGTTATGTGGCTTAAGACTGAAGTCTGACACAATTTTGATTATCGGCTAATTGCTTTTCAGGTGAGCGCTCAAAAACGCAAGTCAATTAGCAAGAGTTCACAGAAACGTCAAATTCTGCGATTTAAGCAGAATTTCAATCGAAATTTGATATATCATTGAGCTGGGCGAAGCATGACTGACATATTCCCCCTTTTCAGTATTAAGTAGAATCTGCTTGCTGTTATTCTGATTGCCACCGATAACTATCGAAATATGTGCATATTGAACGAAAGTTTCCGTTGCGAATTTCTCCAAAGCGTTAATTTTATTCACATACAACGCCTTTAAACCGCAACTGTCTGTAATATTAAAATCCCCAGTTAAACTCTGTTAGCTTTTTATTCCCCCTGGGGGCATACCCTGCCCTTTACTGCACCTCATCATTTGCTTTGACATTCACTTCACTTGCAGCGAACGACCAAAACATTTAAATGCCATTTCAATTATGCGCTCTACGGTCTGTGCAATAGCTGGAGCAAACCTACAATGCTCCAGCTCCTAATCCTTGGGTCGGGCTTCCGGTTCGTTAGGAAAGTTCACGCACAAATTAACACGCAGCGAGTGCAACTTTGAGTCTTTATGGTTGCCAAAGCACAATGTACATAAAAACAAAACATAATTTCAATTTTAATGAGCAGCAAGCTGGCAGCTTTAACCAATAACACACAAACTTTCAAAAATATGCAAATAATACTCAAGGAGAATTTAGATATCAGAGATAGTTTTATACAAACGAATATGCGCATTCGTATTCATTAACAGAAATGAAATTTCATTGCGGCGCAAATGCAGTTAGCCATTTTTTCATTGCATACGTGCAGGCGCCGTTTATTGCAATTTGATGAGTTTTAAGCATTTTAAATTTTTCCACTGAAATGCCTGGCAGTCAAAGTTCGTTGGCTTGCAGCTGCCTGTACTTAACAGCTTTTTACTATATTAATACACTTTCAGGGGGTATTATAACCATGTTATGATCTGTGCATCTCTATTAAATGTACATCATATAAAACGAGGTTGCGATAGTAAATAAATGTTGCAATGCGTCTCAGGTTTAGTCAGAGCTTTCCTGTTCTTATGGAATCTATAGAAAACATATATCTTTCTCTTTCTTGCCTTTCCATTCCTGCATTAATTCCTTTAGTAGGGCATCAAACCTTCGACTTATTATAAATACCTCAGCTCTTTTACCAGCCACTCCAGGGCCCGCAAAAACGTAAAGATTTTTATAATCAACGTTTTTATTTCATTCATTTATGACTGCAATGCAAAAGCTTTTCTCCTTAAAATGTTAATTGGACGCTGAAAAGTGCAGCATAAAATAAAAAATATATACATATACATGTACTTATATATGCGTAAATAGAGTTGACGGCTGACTGGGGCCTAGGCGCAGGTTGGCAAATTCCTCTCGGCACCTTCTGCTCCCTACTGTACCTGGCGACAACTGGGAAAAAAATGTGAGTTGGCTAGCAGCCAGGGCTAAGACAAGCTTCCGGCTAGGGCTGACGCCGGGGAAGCCAACATCAACAACTTTCATTTCATTATGCATAAGTTACGAAACAACTCGCAAAATGTATAAAAATAAACGTCACTTTTATGCCACGCAGGGCCTCCCATATGCGAAACCATTCAGAAAGGCCAGTAAAAATTAATAGAGCCATATACGTGCCTTTGTTTTAATTTGCTGCATTTAAATATGCTCGCTAAATGGATTTATAAGTTGCCAATGTGCTCAGCCCAAGCCTAAAGGCGTGCTTAGGATTGTTGTTTTTGCGTCTACATCAAATTAATTAAAGCAAGTGTTTGCTCAAATTGCAATCCTCTATCGGAATGTAAATGCCAATTAAACATGGAAAACAAATTAATTGTTTATACTCGATTTAATCGCATTCTCGCACACATCCAATGAATTAGCCAGAATCTCGAGCGGCTCCTTTGTTCAATTAAATCAGGTCACGTGCCACATCCACTGGGCAATCCGGCAGCCCAGCAACCGGGCAGCTAGGCGACCATATGAGTAAGTAACCCAGTCAGAGCCAAGTCAAAATGGCGTCGGCATTTCCGCCATGTCAATGCTGCAATTTGTAGCCAAAATGTGTGCCGGAAAATCGTTTAAGCCAAGCATTTCAGAGGGTAGGAAAGGGAACGCACTATGCTACTTCCGCTATGTAATTTTTTGGCTTTATATATATGTATATACGTTTTGTTGCAGGAAATATTTTACCAGAAAGCGAAGCCCTTAAAGTACAGAACTTTGCAACTATCAATACGACAAGTGAGGAAAGCTGTCGGCACAACAAGATTCGACTACAGAATAAACTTAAAGGCCGAAGAATAAGATATAGGCAAGTTAATCCAGAAACACAACAATTAATAACTGAACAATTTGTTCTCTTGAATTCTTAAAACATAAAATCAACCTTGAAGTCGATATGATTGGAGTTAATCAAAGAGGAATCGTTTACATATGCGACTGTAATGAAATCATTAAATCTGTGGCTTTCGAGTTTCGATTACGAGTTGTTGAATCGCAGATATTCGTAACGATAAAATATGCTTTGAGAGATTTACAATCCCGGGACAGTTACAATTTAAGTGAATGCAAACAAATTTTAATTCGATTTCTGGCTTTGTGAGCAGTTTCATTACAGAGCGTGGCAGACGCAAATGAATTTTTTCAACAGATCGATTTTTACATTTAATGAAAATTAAAATAAAATAAAAAAAGGGCGAACGCGGCATTAATGAAAATCAAGCACCGGCACAGACTTACAAGGCCAAAGTATTATCTTATGCTGATAAAAGTAATGCATTTCGCCTTACCTAGAAAACGAAGTTTAAGCTAAAGCTACGCAATAAATGTTAAGCGAAAGTGAAAAGCAGCTTAAGCCAAAGTAGTCAAAGCACATTTCACATCTTATGCGACAGCTAAGCTGAATTAAAAAAAAAAAAGTGCTGGCTTGCTAAGAAATGCTCAAAGGCTGAGGTAACAAAAACGTAATGAGAAAATTCCGTAGCAAAAAAATGTAATAATAGACAAATGTTACAAAATATGCAAGCAATTAAAATGGAACATGCCCATCAATCAGCAAAATGTGTGCTTACATTAAGCTGCCATCAAATTTCAGGCATTAAATTAAAGTTTAGAAGTGCGCAGCACATTTTATATTTACCCAAGAAGAATAAGATTGATCAAAAGGTATGGAAATGCACAAAAGCCGCAATCACATTATCTGCGATAATTCAATTCAATTTCAATTGTGCAAATCGTAAACATCAACGGGCCAACAGCTGGCAAACAAAATGCACTTGTGGCAATTGCGATATAAAGACAAATAGGGGAGGTGGGGAGGCAAAACTCAAGTTGGTCAACAGGAAAACAAGCCGCAGATCGAGCAGCTCGCACTCATATAAAATGCATTTCAATTAAAAGCTATAAATTAAACAGACGCTCCGCTCCTTCGCCGGCTTTGACCTTCATTTGCTGCATAAATAATGGACTGTGTACATTGGCCTGGCGAGGGTCAACAGCAGCCTCCGATTCAATTCCAAGTCTAACAAATTATGCAATAAATTAGCAAGAAACAAGTGGCAAAGATATGAACAAGAAATCTAGATTGGTTTACATTATGTATTAACAAGGTTTGAACGATTTTGAAAAGTTTTCTCTTTCTTTCGTTTCCCATTGCTCTGATTAAATTTCTATACCTCTATTCAGGATAATAAATGTTAATGACGACTAATAAATGTCAATATATTTTCCTATATATTTAAATAAGTAAAATATATATTAAGCAAAAAAGTAGACCAACTGTGATTTCTCGCAATTTTAGCAAAATGACAAATAAATTAATAAGTGCTGTCCCATGGCATTTAATTTTATATTTGAGCTTCAGCACACATTCGTCTTAGTTTTCTATGTAAATGTACTAGCTGTATGGAAACCTAATGACATTATGCTCAAGTCAAAGCAGTCAATGTGAAATGTCAAATGAGTCTGATGAGTGACTCAATCTTTGAATGACAGCTAAACCATTTGCGCGAGTCCTTTGAGTGCTGCATCAGCTTATCTGAGCTTTATATTATACATATATACTTATATACTGACCGTTTTTAAATGTGATATTTTGATCAGTTAACGCAGTATATAAGGCCAGCAAAGGGTATTTTGCATTCAAGAACTCTCTTTTGCAGTTGCACTTGCTTGGCTTTGATTTTACTCAGCTGCATACAGAAAAAGGGCGCAAATATGTTGACCTTGCTGTTAGTCAGCTAGAAAGTGAAAGCCAAATTTGCATAATTTTCCTGCAACATGCCAAGTGTAAGCGTGGGGCATGTGGCCAGCGAAAGTGGGGTGGCAGCCTTAGATGCACTAAAGCCAGCATCGAACTTAGTTGCTAGCCTGAAAGAAAGAAAAAGGAACCTTATTCGCAAAACTTGCTGACAAATTGTGGCCCAGGCGAGGTGTCAACTACTTCACTAACCCTCGAACCCCAACTACCCCTGCCCAAGCCCATCTGCCATCCGTGGCTAACCTTACCTCAGTCTGAGGCACGTCTGTAGATTGCTTAAATTACGCATGCAAACGACTGAGACAACGGCGATGCCGCTGACGACTTTCGCCATTGAGACAGCCAAAGTTTTCTTTTATGACAATTTCTTCAAGCAGACGCCTTCAAAATGGTGGCTAAACTGCTTGTTGTATTGTTGTGCACTTTAAGGAGGGTATTATTATGCTGCCATACAGTATGCAACGCATAGAAGGAGACGTAGCCGACTCCACAAAGACTAAGTCGTTGTGTTGCAGTATACATATCAAAAGGCTGGCATCGGAATAACGATGTCGAAAATACATTTTCTATGCTCAACTCACGTCTTTCTGAAAATATCTGAAAATATATGGCCTACCTATATTATATTATTGTTTTGTATTTTATTTATTATTTAAACTCTTTACATTAAGGCAAAATCTTATTAACAACTATAAAGCTGTTAAAGGAACGGAATGATCGGTTATATAATAAGTTCTTACCTTAGTACCTTTTTTTACTCTATATATATAGATCGAACTTGGCATATACTACTTAAACTATGCTTATTATATATGTGCACAGTTTTATCAATTATTATTTTTCGTATAATACGAAACTTTTTATCTGTATGTCTTCAAGGGTATTTTATCTTCGGCTTGTCGAGTATTTTCAATCTTTGTTGTTTTTTCTTCGTTTCTTTTTGTTCTTGTTAGCTATAGTTATAGTTGCATGCATACAAAAACTGCAACAGCAGCCAGTTACAAGCTTCTCTACCATTTTCCACGTAGGCTTGTGCACAGCAAAGTAGAAAAGTAGAAAAGTGGAAAAGTTTTGCCAGCATTAAATTAAAGCGGCGTAGAAAATAGCACGCGAATGGTATGAAAACTGACGACGTTTCAAACCAAATTACATCTCAACTTGACGCGGGGGCAAGGTGCACTTAATCACCTGTCAAAAGATCTCTTAATTAGATCTACTAATTAGGTTCTCTAAGGAATTCGAAAAACAACGTTAGTCATGTTATTTAAACAAGAACTAGATGTGCTTGGAATGTTAACAATTGGTTTAAGAGTTATTTTATTATAATGTACACCAGAATTAAAAAAGTTCTCGGATTATAAGTCATATTTATTCAAGAACCTAATGGAATTCCGCCCATTTTAAGCTCTCGCCCTTAAAAGCACCAAGTGACCAGAGGTCAATGAGCTGCTCCTGTCGCCAGCTCTTTCCTGAAACGGATATCCACAAACGGAAGAAGAAAATCCGAGTGAGAACAAAAAATGTCAACACCTTGAACGGGCGATAAAAAATAGGAAAACTAAAACCTCTGCCGCCTCTCTTGGCTATTATTTGACGTTTTTGGTGGCAGCTTTTATGAATCAGCTGCACACCTGGCTGGCTGCATGCCACACCTGTCGGTTATATGACCCACAACTGGGTTCCTTACCAGCTTGGCAAATGCATTAAGCGGCGAGAGGACACTCAGGCTCGGAAATACACTAGTCTGTCATGGAGATGCTTCGATTAAACATACTATGATGGAGCACCAGCATTGGCTGTTGCCGCAAACCTCAGACCTGGGTTGCTGTCATCCTGCCGCACTCGTGTGTTTGTGTTAGCGTGATTTATATTCCATTTGATTGCAGTGGGTGTTGGTTGTTAGGATTCGGTTGCAGCTCGTAAATAGCAAATAACGTGTTCACACTTAGCTCTGATTTGAAGCTGAGTGATTCAATGCCGCAGGGCTGCCCAAGCAGTCAGAGGCGAGCAATTGTTGCCAACTTTGCGGCAGCTAAAGGCTTGGTCTTCCTTTAAAGTTTGCCGACTTTTGCCCTTTTTTGTATCGTGTTTATTTTGTGATAGTCTGTCGACTGTTGGAATAGTCGGCGGCTGCTTTTCGCATCGCCAAATTTGGCAGCTGGTAGGCGCCTTGCCTGCACCCAACACCCGTCACCCGACCTTCCGCAACCACAGCCAACAGTGACTTAATTAACTTTGCGTCCTCTACGCTGTGGCATTGTTTACACGAGGACTTTTTGCAAAGGAAAAAATAGTAGCATAAATAAAAGTGAAAAATGCGCAGTGTATAAAGTGTTAAAGCCGAACGTTCAATACTCTGACAAAAGTCCAAATAAAATATACGTAGGTCTGCAGCAAGTAGACAAATCTGAAAAAGACAAACGGATATATGTATCTCTTTTGGTGAGAAAGCAAAAAAATTAACAGTTTACGATATTGCTCCAAAAACAAATACATCTTTTGAATATATTACTCAGTATTTCTGGATGAAAATAAATTGTTCCTTTCTTAAACTTTTAAGATTCTTATACTTAAACGTTTTCATAAGCTCTTCACAAATGTTTTTAAGACGTCTGTGAGGGTGCTGCCATTTTTATTTTCGCAGCTGTATATATTTAGTTATGAGATTGTGAATGCGTTATTTACTGCGCTTCGCATTTCTTGTAAAAACATTATAATACCTTTTGCAATGGCATACAAAGATTTTGCTTTAAAGGCTGGACTCAAAGTAAAGTGTGCTATCAAAAACCCTGTGCAAGGGTGTATTACAATGCGAAATTCAGCAGGCAAACAGACAATGCAAATAATCAAAAAATAAAAAAGCAGAGTAAACGAGCAGGAACAATCATTGTATATATCTGCTTTAAGTACCCTCTAATTGCCTTTGTTAATTTTCAAGCATATTTTATGTTGAGCTGCCTTTAAAAGCCGCCGGCAGTCAAACCAAAGCCGCAGTCAGACAATGAAGCGTAAAAAGCGGAAAAGGAAATTAAGTGACTGCAGCGGCCATCCAGCCACACCTCGCCTCGCACTCCTTCGCCTACCCTTGCAAAGCTCTTGCAGGCCACCGCGGCACGCCATTGTCAGGCCACTTGCCACACGGTGGTCATTGTCCAGTTTGTTTGCAACCAGACACGGGCAACGACAACGAAAATGTGAGACGCCATTTGCGAATGCTTTGCAACGACTGAGGGCGTCTGCGGTCGCTCGGATGGCCCCCGGGCTGCGGTTGACGGATGCAAATTGAGGCAGGCACCTAGCAAACACGAAGAGCAGCCCGATTTAACTCGTTCACACTTTGATTTTGCCTATGCTTTCAATGGTCGTGACATTTTGGGGCAAACCGCATCTGTACTGAAGGCTCATGGGGAGGATTAACTTTTTTTTATATAACTCTGACCATCTGTTGCGCCTCTTCACAGCCCACAGCTGCAAGGATTACCACCCATAAAGGTCAGCAAGGAAAACCCAAAGCGCAGCTGTTGCACCTAAGTGCTACCTGTGGCAGGTGTGTGGAACCCAAGCGCCGCCTACCTGTTATCAGCTTTCCAGATATATATACCAGCGTCCAGCAGCAAGAGCATCACAGTCATCCAGACAACTTTGTCACAGCCACAGCATTCGCAACGATTGAAAGCAAACGCAGCATGTACGACGAGGAGCCAATTTCAAGCTTTGTGTTCAACAACGAGGGGGAAAAACAAACCTTCCGCCATCAGTGGCACGTGGAGGGGCAGTTGCATGAGTGCACCACCTGCTACAGCAGCATCGATGCGGATGAGCCGCCCAGCCAGCATTGGCTGCGACGTGGCGAGGAGCAGCGGCCGCAGCTCACCAAGCAACAGCAGGCGGTATTGGACATCATTGAGGCGCGTCAAATAGAGACATTCTTCTTTTGCGACGAGAGTGCGCAACATAAGCTGGAACAGTTTATGGCCGAGACCTGCTCCAGGGCGGTGCCAGAGCTGTTGCGCTGGATGTTTCACAATGGTACGCAGCGGTTGGAGTTCAATGTGGCGTGCTATGTGCATGTCCAGAACCAGGTACACATCTTTCAGAGCGGCACACTGGGTGTTCAGCATCACTATGACATTGAGGAAAGCGTGAGTGTTGTCTACGAGCTGCTCACTCAGCGCATTCGGAACTATCTCAGCAGCAGCCATGACGTGAGCCTTGACGAATGCAGCATAACGCGCATACGTGTCCAGCTGAAGCGGCAGCACGAGGACAGCGAATCCGCGGGCTCGCCATCCATGGCTCTGCCTTTGCCGCTGCAGCTGCGCCAGGAGACGGCTGCACGCAGCCTGACCAGCGAGGCCGACTTGGCCAGCTTGCGGGCGGCATATGTGAAGCATCAGCGCGAGTGCAACGGCTATTTTCCGCCCAATATGCGCGTCAATCTTTACGGACTGCAGCAGTGCCAGACCACCAAGGAATTGTATGTGGTGCCCTATCACATAAGCGAGACGCTGCAGCAGCGTCCCAACAAGAACTTCCTCATACTGAACGACATCATGGGCCAGTTTCAGCGTCTGCACGAGCTGCAAACCCCAATGGCGCCCAATACCGGCCGATCCCGTACACGTCCCTTCCAGTGTCGCCGCTGTCGGGCTCAGCTGAAGAGCCGCAGCCGTCTGCATATTCATCAGCAATTGCGCTGCGGCCAGGACTTTAGCTTGGACAGCATTCATCCGGACATTGTGGAGGTCTACGAGCAGTGCCTGCCCATTTCGCGCAGCGTTTCCCTCTACACCTGCTACGGCATTACCAAGCCCAAAACGGTCATACGCAAGGGTCAATTTGTGCCCATCGAGTGCGATTGGCGCCGCAAGAGCTCCGTTCAGGTGCAGCACGGACCCTGTGTAGTCATAAGCAATGCTCAGCTCAGTAGTCCCTGTAAATACACATAGTTAAGTCATATCAATAAATCAATTCACTTTTAAGCAAATAACTTGGTTTAACTTTATTTATGCGTTTTGGTAACATTTTTACCACGCATCACACATTTTCTTCTTAAAACTTTAAAAGGATTTCTTCAAATTGAATAAGCACAAACTTTGACCACCGTTTTCACCAACTGGGAGTTAGAATGTTCCTTAACCTTGACATATATCTCACTTTCGACCCAAATAGAAGCTTCAGTGAAGTTTTAGCAGCTTCCAAATTATGCGGCTTGGTCCGTTCGATAGTCACAATTCAAATATTAAGTCAAGGCAAACTCATTTTATTTTATTTCATTATATTAAGAAACAATTTCTATATCTGAAAAGCATATATAGAAATATGTTAAAATACATACAAAATATATTCTTGCTAGCTCTTTCACAGTATCCCACATGATGAAGCTATGCATCTGAAAACACAAGGCGAGCATTAATATAAACCAACAAATAATTGTGCTTGTCAATCATAGTGACAACAGTAAGGATTAAAAAAACACACACAAAGGTGCTTTATTAGAATTTTGGAATTTTCATTAGCGTATCCACATGGGACAACGTTGAACTTCATGCCAGCTAACTGGCAAAGGCAAATGAAAACCATATGAAATGTGCAACGGCAAGAGGGAAAACAAGGAAGCAGTTCAAGAGATACCCATTACAAATTTATTGAAAGAAAGAGTAGTAAAAACTAGCCACAGACTTGGCTTGAGCTCGAATTGATTCTGCATTTATAAAGTAGATAATGTTGGATATTAACTTTAAATCACAAATTTTAATACAAATCTTTCAGGTTACCTTAAATTGAATTATCATGTCCTCTGTTAATTATAAATTAGAAGTGTCTTAATAATTAAACAAAATAAATGTAAAAGTAATATTTTAATCTGACAACTTGCCTTACTCGAGGCCAAGCCTTGTAATCATCCTTAGCCCATTCATGTGGAAAGCTCTTCGGAGCATAAACTTGTTTAAAGTTAAACTAATCATATTAAATGAATACAATTTGTTAGACTTTAATGTAGACTACAGGGTATGAGACTAATGCAAACATTAACTTGATGACGTGACTGTGCCACAGCAATGCCACAGGAATGTATCGGAAGGCCAAACCCCCTTTTCCTGCCCCACCGCCAACCACGAGAACCACACACATCACCTCGTTGCTTTTTGTCTTTTATTGGGATTCTGCTAGCTGTAGCCCGTGGCTTCCGCGTCAAAGTCAAAAATATTAACGCGAATTTTTTGCTTTTCTATTTCGTTTTCTAGCAAAAACTTTGCTAATTAGCCAGCGAGTGAATGAAACGAATTAATATTTTAATGAATATTACGTGTGCATTTTGCATATAATTGAAATCTCTGCAGAATTAATAATAATTTGAACAGACGATTTGGTATGATTTTCACTATCCTTCTGGCATTAAGTTAATTGGAATGACGAGCAATGCAGTCATAACTATTAGCTCGAATGTCAATCAACGCGAGAAATTGGATTATTAGAGCGACACGTTTGCATAAGCAACAAATTGGAATAAAACTCAATCAAGAGCTGACTCGCACTCAAAGCGACACCTCAGGCTCTTGGATATGAAATGACCGGCAAGGCACAATTTGCTTAAGCACGACGAATTTAAAATTCAAAACCAAAGCAAACTTGTTATCTGGGGAAAAAGTAAAGAAAAGATTAGGAAACAGAATTAATGCCGTCACACATTTAAATTATATTTGAATATCACACGGATGCTCTAGTTTCATAAACTCCCCACTTCATAGTTTCAAGGTTACAGGGTATACGGTGAAATGCATTAAACCTAATGCGAACCGATAACGACGGCTCGACAATAAACTAGACGGGCAGCCAGTCTGGTCATTGTTTTAATGGCCAAGAACAGCAAGTGCAAAATATGAGAAGCCATCAATTCATGCCTGAAATAATATAAGAAATAAAAATACTATCCACTTGAAAATTTTGACCTGCTTGAGCAATTTTTAAATCGGTTCTTACTTTACTCTAATACCCTGTTAAAAATAGGTTAGAACTTCTAGAGTTGTGTCGTTTAGTTCTGACCAAGTTCGATTGAACAGGTCATTAAAATGAACTACTGAACTTATTCAGTGATCAGTGAACTAAATCGGTCATTTAGTTCACTCGTTCAGCTATTCAGTCGGTCATGGACGATATTCCGATATTCCGTACTCGTCGGTAATGAACGATGTATTCTAATCAGCAGTTCAGCCGTTCATGAACGATACATTTTATAGTTCATCAACAAAAAAGATAGTACACTATAATGGCATAAGTATAAGTAAAACATATTTTTAAAACTGAAAACATGAAAAATAACTGAAAAGAAAATATAGTTCGTGTGCAACTGATATCTAAGCAAAACGAATCGTTCATGACCGACTGAATAACTGAACTAAACAAATAGTTCATGAGCGACTGAATAACTGAGGAGAATGTATCGTTCATGACCAACTGAACGAGTACGAAATACATCGTTCATGACCAACTGAATGAATGAACGAGTGAACTAAATGATCGATTTAGTTCACGACCCGAAAATGAACGAGTGAACTCATTCAGCAAATTGAACTAGAAATCCCCACACTAGTTAGAAGTAAAGAATATGTAGTATTGTTTAGGGGAACATTTTAAACAATGCTTTAATAGGAGATATTGTTACTGTTAAAACTTTAAATCAACTGTTTAATATACTTAAACCAAACTTACTTCAAAAAAGTATTATAATTAATTAATTAATTATTATAATTTTATTTGTATTCTTTTATTATTGTTTAATATGATTTTTATTATTATTATTTATATTATTATTGTTATGTATGTTTATTTTGATTTTCTTTCCATTTCTCTAATGCTCAGTGTACTGCAGACAGGGTGTCATATAGTGCAGCATTTTGAAGTCTTATTGATTTTCTTTGTATTTTAAAGGCTATAAATTGCCAAAAAGAATTACACGTTGTCCTTTGTCAAAGTTCGTGGACGAAGCTGTGGCAGTAAATCGTGCGGAATTTACGCGCCGCTCCACTTTAACACTCATGTGCGTCTCGCTGCCCGCCCCAACCAATATGCTCCGCCTTAATCCTAGGAGCGGGCATAATTCAGCCTAATAATACATAATTCAAATATGAGGCTGGACCCATTAGTTCCGCCGTCTTAAGCACTTGCCGGCGCCTGTGATAAGTGGAGGGCCAACAGGTTGACGGCAGCCGACCAGCAATTTAAGTAGATTTCGTGGTCGACAATTTCTTGGCAGCTCATGAACGTATGTGCCAAAAAGAAAATGTATATATGTATGTAGAAATGAAGAAAACCATAAAATGTATTAAATGCGCATTTCACTTGAAATGCTGCGACTGCCATCGATGATTGATGAATGCCGACGAATGACAAAGAGAACTTGGCACATGGGCCATAAAACATTTTCAGAGAATGCTCATCAAGTAGCCATACGATAAATAAAAGAACAGTCCAAACATTTGATGAGATGGCAAAGGGAACGCTGTGTCGGAGCGGAGACCATAAAAATGCAACGCTCAGTCAAAGACCGAAGCTCATTCAAATTGTGGCCATAGACACGCCCACACAACCAACCACCCACCCACACACCCACACACACACACACACATAAAGAGCAGACAAAAGACATAAACTAAATGAAGCGCCGCACCTAATGCCAAAAAGAAGGACGTTTCTATTTCTATTCCATTTCCATTTGCCATTTGCTATTGTCGTAACTCAATGCTATTTAAAGCCAAGTCGAAATCAAAATCAATTGTTACACGCGCACACACGCACACACGCACGCACACACACACAATGAAAACTGTTTTTCCTACACAATAAATGCGAGTCTCGACAAAAACCGAATCATGCAATCCAGTTGCTGCTTTAATAGAAAGATAATCATATAAGTTGGTAGACGCACATGAAACTACTTACCACACACATACACACACCCACACACACACACACAGTCATGTGAATATTGTTGTGCAAACATGAGCTAACCAGACATGTTGGCACATATAACATGCCACAAACCTCAACAAATCTGCAACATTCGATTGCAACTGGTTGGTCGCTTTATGTTAAAGAGATACATGTTGACATATAATACTTACATAATCATTGTCTGTTTTGGAAGTTCTTGAAAACGTGCCAAACTGTTTCATCACAAAAAACAATGAACTCATTCTGCTGATGGAATGTTTTTCCCTAGGCGATTGCCACGACAACAAATTGCGTCAGCAGCGCAATCATCAACAAGATTTAATTAGCTTTTAATGCGAAATGGCAAAAAAAAAAAGTGCACATTTTACTAACTTGGCTGTATATATGTACATATAATACTTTTACAGGCAACTGCCAGTTTTGGCCGAATATTTAATGCCCTTAAAG